>OY829121.1:2510000-3760000 GCA_963691645.1 Pelosia muscerda
CAAAAATTTCGGGTGGATGACCACCATGCACATATGCGGAAAAGCCTTCATAGTAATCCAACCTCGGTTGCATTGCGTTCAGGGGTTTGCAAGTGCATAGCCGGGCAGAGGTGGTGGTACAAATGGGACCAGTGGGGATGTCAAATCTATGTGTGCCTTTACCGGAGCATTGGCAGTATTCGAATTCGGTAGATATTCGAAGAGTCGAGTTGTCTCGGCATCTCCGGTATGGGAGATACCGAGACAACTCGCATATCTAAGTAAAAAATAATCCAAAAATCAACAAAACCAAACGTAACGGGCGCACAGTCAACAAGACGGGCGAACACACGCGTATGCCTCTTGGTCAAAGACACGTCATTCTATAAAAATCTATGCTGCCATTATTTACTGCTTTAAGCTCCAAGCTCATAATTTTCAGTAAATGATCACTAGTTACACAGTGAAGTTCAGTAATTAATTTCGGTCTAAACACTAGTTTAAATAAATAAAAATCGGGCTTATCTTACTCGATATTTTTTTCCTTAATTGATTATTAATAGTCTGTGGACAACGTAATAAAAATCGTTATGCACAGCACTAAGCCGAGTGGGCGGTACCTGTCTATGAAAAATGTAATAACCTTCATAACATTTTGATTGGTAAAAAACTGAGAACTTCATGGGCGCGAACTGTCAAAACGGGCCTTTTATTTTGTGATAACTATAATTGTTCCCCCGGTTCCGTGTATGTAGTTTATCGTGATTTTTTGGTTATATCTTAGGTATCAAAATTCATAAATCATTTATTCTGTATAGATTATAATTGAAATAAATACAAAATAGGTTAGTTTAGCAAATGGACCACCGGTTCGAAATGCTGCCTCTGCCCATTAAGATTCCGGCAAGAAACAGAATAGGCTTTTCTTTTTTCTGTATTAGTTAGACCAGTTGTTGATTTTTAGGGCTGATCAGACCAATGCAAATAGCTATTTACACCTACAAATATTTGCACTGAGCGGGAAGCGAACCGTGCCTCTATCGTAGTAATTGCGTTTATTACTGCCACGTCAGTGAGGTGTCTTATTATAAAAAGATATTTATTGAAATACATTTTCCTGCCGGGAAATACATACACAATGCAATATTCTATAAACATTAATTTACAATCTGCTATGTTACCGTTAATTGCTTGTGTTAGGTATTACCACAATAGAACGTGATTACACGATTATCGCGCGAGTAAGCGATGCGCGATGTTCGCGCGAATATCAATTAGGACACGTATTCAAAATCTTAATATTTGATCGCGTGTTCTTACGCACATAGTTCACGTGGTCTATTAGCACAGCGCATTAGGAGTGGCGCACACACTCTTAATGGGGCCCCGAAGTGAACACGTTAGATGCAATCTGCATACGGCGTCTTATTGATGATGATGATGATTGCAAGGTATAGATTGAGTTAACTCATGAGGCTGACTCCATAAACCACGAATCAAATTATAATCATTTATTGCTGACCAAAGGTATTCATTGATATTTAGTAGGTACATAAAGTCCTTCGTAGGTCGAAGTTGTTGGCATGCAAGAATACATTTTTGTTTCATCATCATTCCCTGAACCTTTTTCCCAACTCAGTTGGGGTCGGCTTTCCAGTCTAACTGTGATGCGGCTGAACTTCGATATTTGTTGTTTATTTATTTATTATTAAGTACCTATCTTTACTTATTTCAAGGACAAAGATGTGTAATTAAAATATCCAAGGCCAATAAACCAATTCAATATACACTGACGGACTCATAAACTGCATCAAAGTTCAGGTTTACTCTAAAAGGATTTTTTATAATAAGTATGCAAACTTTTTAGATTAAATTATATAAATATGGAAAGACTGGCTCTTAATCTTAAAAAAAAATTAAATTAAAAAATAGAACTGCAGTAAAACAAATGAGTATAGCCGGGAAAAGAAAATTTACTTGTAGTATCAGATTTGCGTGTTATTTATAGCAAAGTTTTAAATTGATTCTCATTGATTTTTTTTGTTTTGTCAATTGAATTATTGTTACCAGCATAATTGTTGGGTTAGTTTTTTAACACATCGAGAGTTTTTGAACCATAATATGGATACTTCGTCCGAACAAGCGGCACAAATTGTAGCATTGGTGCGGGAGGGCTTGGATCAACGAACGATTGGTAGAAATTTAAATTTAAACCAGTCTACGGTTTCTAGAATATACAGAAGGTTTGTAGAGACAGGTTCTTACAGGAGGAGACGTGGTACAGGCAGAACTCGAGCAACCACAGGTCGTGATGACCGATTTATTGTTATAACTTCCCTGCGAAATCGTTTCCTCACGTCAGTTAACATCAAAACCGAGCTTAATGAAGTGCGTGGAGTAAACGTGTGTGCACGAACAATAAGAAGAAGGTTAAAGGAAGCGGATATCACCCCTTTTAGACCAGCAAATAGTCCAAAGTTGTCTACAGCTCACAGACAAGCTCGCTTAAGATTTGCGCGTCATCACCTGAATTGGACAGAAGAGCAGTGGGCCTCTGTATTGTTCACGGACGAGTGTAGGACATGTTTATATGGTGCAGATGGTCGCAGAAGAGTCTATCGTCGACGTGGGGAGCGATATGCTCAAAGTTGCATTGAGGAGCGTGTTCCTTTTGGAGGCGGTTCATGTATGGTCTGGGGTGGCATATCGATGAACGGGCGAACAGAACTTGTGTTCATAGACATGGTCCGTCAAAACGGTAATAGAGGGGGTTTGACAGCACATCGCTACATAACAGAGATATAAGAAGATCACGTGGTGCCTTACATGGGATTCATAGGCGAAAATTTTACTTTAATGCAGGATAATGCCCGGCCGCATGCAGCTGCACAAGTTCAACATTATTGCGAAGAGGTTGGGATACGTACAATGAATTGGCCAGCACGCAGCCCGGATCTTAATCCCATCGAGCATGTTTGGGACAATTTAAAAAGAGCTGTATAGGCGAGAAACCCTTCGCCCACGACAGTGGCAGCACTAAGAACAGCACTTTCAGAAGAATGGGACAATATTCCGCAAGATCTTTTAAAAACCCTTATAAAATCTATGCGGAACCGATTAGAATCCGTAATAAGGGCACGTGGGGGTAATACACCTTATTAAAACACAAATAAACCCTTGCATAAAGTTTGTGTCTATTGTTAAAACCAATTTTTTAATTAAACCAATTTTTCTTAAATTTCTGTTTTTTCTTCAAAAAAAGTCTTAAGGTCCTTTCCAGTAGGTACATAAACTTAAACTTAAAGATATGACCCTACGCTGTTTTAAAGTTCACGAACCAATCTAGAGGTTTAAATTTAAATCTGTATAGAAAGTATGCATACTTGGTTAAAATATTTATTTCAAAGTCGTCTATTACTTCGATGCAGTTTATGAGTCCGTCAGTGTAATACAAATAAATGTCAATTACAAATGTCAACAAAGATCTCACCAATATTAATATGTCAAAGTAAAGTCAGGAGATACACAATTATACCAAGTTCATGTCCGTACTGACGCCGTTTCCCCGCAGCTCCGGGCGCGGAGGCGGGCGCGGCGCCCCCGTCGCCGGCGGGCGCGGAGGCGGCGCGGGGGGCGGAGGCGCGCGTGCCCCCCGCCGCGCCCCCGCCCCCAGCCCCCGCCGTGTCCGCCGCCGACCGCGCCGTGCCGCTCGCCAGCCCGCTGCTCGTACAGGTCAGTGCCCTTTATTGTTTTATTTATTTATTGGTTTATTCATTTTCACATGAAAAACTTACAGCTATTACATCGGATAAAGTAGGATCAAAGCATATGAAAACCAATTAGAAGTTTTCACTTCTATTTATTGAATAATAATTTAATTGTAAGCCAAGATTAGTACGTCAAGATTAGTACGTCAAGAAAACTATAATAAAAAAAAGAAACAAAACACACACAATACTGTGTCGAAAATGGCTAAACCAGTATTAACTCATGCTGCATTGTACGCATTTGAAGAAATTAGGACTTCTTCTTGCTGAGGGCTCACTGACCAAAAGCTAATTACCTAAGACCTATTAGTACTTAGCAAAAGATGCCATACATGTTCTGCAAGACCATTCCATTAGTCAGCAAGAAAAACACTGCAGTTTCGTCAAACAAGCCTTGTACATTACACTACTTGAGTTTCCTCAATTAGTTGCGGAAACTAGGAGTTGAGCACAGTTTGCTAATTTTATTACCTCCGAATGTATGCTAGTCTCAAACTAGTTTCAAATTACGGCTACTCCAGTTGATGAGAACACAAATCTTGTTTTAAAAAGTGTGTGCGACATAGAAAGAAGTTTTTTGAAGGTTGTAAAATTTATTTTATATTACAGAGGCTAGATAAATTTTTTCTAGTCTGTTTGGTATCAAACAATAAGTGTAAGAGTGTATTAACTGTAGTGTTGTCCCCAGGGTGGCGCGAAGCCCCTGGTGCTGAGCGGCGCGGGCGCTCCGAAGTTGCTGCTGACGGGCGTGGCGGGCGGCAAGCCGGTACTCCTGACGCAGAACATCCTCAACTCTTCCGCCGTCATCCTGCAGCAGCCCAGCGGCAAGACTGTTCTTCTTCAGAACCTCAAACCTGTGAGTACACCAAATATATTATATACTGTGCCCTTAGCATGAAAAACTATCGAATTCGTAATGTAAAGGTATCGAGAGCACGGAGCATTGCGATTTTTGGGCTTCACACGCACACAGATTCACAGTAGACAGACTGCCAATCGCAATGCTCCGTTCTGTCGATACCTTTACATTACGAATTCCATAGTATTTCGTGCTAAGGCCTCAGGTCTGGCCGTGCCTCGGAAGCACGTTAAGCCGTCGGTCCCGGTTGCCATACAGACATCTATGGCAGTCGTTATGGGTAGTTGGAGGGTTGGAACCCTCATAAGCTCAACCAGTCTAACTTGGAACCTCGATATCGTCATTGGTCATTGGATCATTGGTTGTAGAGGTCATATAGTCGCTTCACGGAAAATATCGAAGTTCAGTCACATCATAGTTAGACTGGAAAGCCGACCCCAACAGAGTTGGGGAAAAAGGTTCAGAGAATGATGACTGTTTAAATAATTTATACTAATTTTGGTGGACCGCTCATTTACTAGATTCACAGCACGCACGCTATTAAAGTATGATTTCGAACTCCCCTGCACTTAGCAGCACTTATTAACCATAGTGCCGATGTCGAAAATTATTTCACCATTGGAAAGCTACATTCACAAAGGTTATATTGTACTGCGAGATTACCGGCAACAGCTACTCGATGATACGTAAAGAAATGAAAATATCTCATTTTGAGATTTACTATCTTGAGTACCCAACTATTCATAACCAGGAGTATTTGTCAAGAAACTGAGAATAAATAAAAAAAGAAAAAGAAAATTGCAGTCAAAAAATATACTATTCCACTCTTCTTTTTCATACACAACTCGGCTCTGTGTACTTGTTGCTACTTTTTCTTCTGTCGAATCGATGTCCCCTCCTTTCTTGTTACTTGTACCCCTAAGATCTCAATACAACCCGTGTGGTGCAGATGACCCAGGCCGTGGTGCAGCAGGCGGCAGCGCGCCAAGTGCTGCAGGCGCAGCCCCCGCCGCTGCAACATCAGATAGCCGCTCCGGTAAGTTGCTTCTACTGTATTTTTAGGTGGTGGTGGACAATCACGCGGCCCACATGATGGGAAGTGGTTACTGGGGTTTATGGAAGTTTGCAACACCAGGGCTCACATTTGTGCTGCTGACCATATAGAGAAGGGCGGGAAGGAGGGAGGGAAGAATGTTAAGGGAAAGGTGGCTGTCAGTAGTAATTAGTAAGTAGTGAAAGTAGTTCTGATATACAATGGGCGACCATATCGCTGGAAACGATCTCTTCCAGACAACCATATGATTTGAGCTGGAGCTGGTAGGCGTGAAATGCACGAAGCACCTTTAAGTCCCATTTTAAAAGTTAAAATTTCATAATATCTTAAACATTATGCATATACCGAAATCATTATTCTGGTATTTGATGTGAACATAACTTCTAAAAAACAAATTTCCTTTACAACTTTGCAGAAGGTGCAGTTGGCCCAAGCAGCGCCCGCTCAGCAAGTGGTGCAAGCCGTGCAGCCGGCGCAGCAAGCCGGGCAGACCGCGCAAGCCGCCGCGCCCAACGCGCAACCGCTGTTGCCGCGTAGGGGACTGTCGCTCACGGTAAGGGCACTTAACATATACGGGGATACTTTGAAACTAATAGCCTTCTTATTTATGTTCATATCCTTAGCATGGTTTGTCCTTACTTATTTTCAATTTTTATTAAACCGTATAGTAACTTTGATATTATCAATTTGGTCGTGGAGGTCCAATGGCAGTCGCTTCACGGAAAATATCGAAGTTCAGCCGCATCTTAGTTAGACTAGTAAACCGACCCCAAGTGTCTTGGGAATAGACACAGAGAATAATAATGATGATGATGATGATGATGACGGAAAAACAATATCACCACCTCATGTCATCTGAAGGGTGTCGTAAGAAACGACAAACGGAAAATACACACTGAGAGAACTTGAAATAAAACCCTGTACCAACCCGTCTGGCTTTGGCTTGCTGGAATGTGCGAACGCTGAGTGACGATAGCCGACTGGCCCAAGCAGAAGCTGAGATGCTTAGATACAAACTGCAAATACTAGGCCTCAGTGAAGTTCGCAGAAACGGATTCGGAGAACTGAGAACATCAAAGGGACTTACCCTGCTCTATTCCGGCAAGGAGGACGAAGACGACACCCTGGAGTATGGCGTGGGATTTTTGCTCTCGGACGTAGCGAAAAGAGGACTCCTGGACTGGAAACCAATCTCAGACCGAATTATCACGGCCCGTTTCTACACCAGAGCTCGAAAAATCAGCATTGTCCAATGCTATGCGCCCACTAACGCTGCAAGCGATGAGACCAAAGAAGATTTCTACAGCTCACTTACCGCCACACTCAAAAACATCCGTAAACAGGATATAGTAATCGTCATGGGTGACCTCAATGCGAAAGTGGGTATAGACAACACTGGTTGCGAGAGACACATGGGCACTAACGGGCTGGGTACACGCAACGAGAACGGAGAGCTCTTTTTGGAGTTTTGCCAGACGAATGGTTTAACTATCGGAGGGACGTTATTCATACACGGTGATCACCACAAATACACTTGGAATTCACCCGATGGTATCACCAAAAATCAGATCGACCACCTGGCTATCAGCTCAACTTGGCGAACATCACTGCTGGATGTGCGTAATCGTCGAGGTGCCGATATCGATAGCGATCACCACCTTGTGGTTGCAGAAGTACGGCTAAAAGTATCGACATCTCGCTCGATCAAAGCACCTAAAATTAGCCCACGTTTCGATGTCAGCAAGCTGAAAAACCAAGGCAATAAGGACTTTAAACTGGAACTTCGTAACCGTTTCTCCGTCCTAGATATGAACCCCTCAACCGCTACAAGTGTCGACGCGGAGTGGAATCGCATCAAAATGGTCTATAAGGAAACCAGCTCCGTTGTTCTCGGACATAAAACAAACACGAGAGAAGAATGGATGTCACAAGAAACTTGGGATCTCATCGGCCAAAGGCGAGAACTTCACCTCAGACTTATAGCGCAGAACGTCGATCATGTACAGGAAGATCTCAACCTGCAATACCGGCAAATCCGAAGGGCTATCTATCGCAGCACCCGTCGGGACAAAAGAGTGTGGGCCGATGGTATTGCTGATGGAGCTCAAAGAGCGGCGGATACCGGTAATCTGAAGGAGATGTACAAGGCTACCAATCTGCTAGCAGGTAAACGAAGTGCGAAGAAAAGGCCACTAAAGAACAAAGAGGGCCAACTTATTGTGACATCGGAGGGCCAGCTACGGCGCTGGCAGGAACACTTCCAGGAAATCTTCCTGGTCCCTGGCGAACTTTACGACACCACACTTGAAGAATGCTTGTCATTGCAAAGCTTAGACATTGACTGCTCCCCACCGACTGGAGATGAAGTAGTTAACGCCATTCGCTCGCTCAAAAATGGCAAGGCCCCAGGAATCAACCTCATAGCCGCAGAAATGCTGAAGGCGGATGTAGCTACAGCTGCAAACGTCCTAACGCCTCTACTACAACGCATTTGGAACGAGGAAGAACTACCTCAGGACTGGAACAAAGGCCTTCTTATCACCGTGCCTAAAAAGGGAGACCTCAGTCAATGCAGCAACTGGAGAGGCATCACTTTGCTTTCGATCCCTTCCAAGGTGCTTTGTAAAATCATTTTGGACAGGCTCTCGAGAGCCGTTGACCCTCTTATTCGCAGTGAACAAGCAGGATTTCGCCCCAATAGATCGTGTACAGACCAGATCAATACTCTACGTATCATACTGGAACAAGCATCAGAATGGCAAAGGGAGATCTACCTTACCTTTGTGGACTTTGAAAAAGCTTTTGATACGTTGAGATGGAAGGCTATCTGGTCCCGTCTGCGCAAAATTGGAGTCCCCGACAAGATTATTAACATCGTCAAAGCCATGTACAAGAACTATTCTTGTCAAGTGACACATAACGGGCTCGTATCGGAGGACATTAAAGTTCATGCAGGTGTTCGCCAGGGCTGCCTTCTTTCACCACTCCTCTTTCTTGTCGTCTTGGACGGTGTCCTGCATAAGACCACAGTAAACAAGCGCCGCGGCATAGAGTGGGGCTTAACCAACATCCTCGAGGATTTGGATTATGCTGACGATATATGCCTCTTAAGCCACACTCGCGCAGACATGCAGGCCAAACTGGATGACCTTCGAGGAGAAGCCGAAAATACAGGGCTTAAAATCAACACCGGGAAGACCAAGGAAATGAGGTGCGGGACAACGAGTTCATTCCCGTTGGTCATCGGCACAGAGGGAGTGGAACGTGTCCACAAATTCACCTACCTCGGTAGTTGCGTGTCGGAGACTGGTGGAACTGAAGAGGACATCACTTCGCGGATAGCCAAGGCACGAGCAACTTTTGCGCAGCTTAGACCCGTATGGGAATCACGGAAATTGACTCGGAGAGTTAAACTCAAAATATTCCGGTCCAACGTGAAATCCGTATTACTGTACGGGTGTGAGACATGGAAGGTCACAAAGGACATCTCGCATAAGCTCCAGGTCTTCGTCAACCGATGTCTTCGCAGAATCCTGGGTATTTACTGGCCAGAAAAAATTTCCAACGAGCAGCTTTGGGAACGTTGTGGTGAAGTCCGGATCGACCAGCAGATCAAACGCCGTAAATGGAGTTGGATAGGCCACACTCTCCGAAGGGATCCAAACCATATACCGAGGCAAGCCCTAGACTGGAATCCCCAAGGAAAGCGCAAACGTGGTCGTCCAAAACAGACCTGGCGGCGGACTATCATTGACGAAGCGAAAGCCATTGGAAAAACCTGGAGCGAAGTCAAACGCGAAGCTCAAGACCGTACGGGATGGAAACTCACTGTGGACGCCCTCTGCCCCAGCTAGAGGACAAAGGACCTTAAGTAACCCGTCTGGCTAGCGTGAAAACAGTAGCTCAGAATCTCCCTAACATTGAGAGGGGAGTCGTTTTGTAGAATGGAATTAAGTATAATGTTCAATGTATGAGATTGACACATATTTTGACGTTAATGACATTCATGACAAGCGTAATCGAATGTCAATCCCATACTTGATCGATCTATTCTATTCCATTCTGCAAAACGATCGCCACTTGTCTAGACTCGTCTATCCTATACAACTTCCATATCGCCAATAGCTTGTGGCAGGCAGTTGCTTTACGGAAATTATCGTTATAGCAGTACAAGTCATACCCTATTACTTTCGTAAATATTTCTAACACTACGTATCTTCTTACAGCGTGAACAAATGTTGGAGGCACAGGACATGTTCCGCAATGCGAATCGCGTCACGAGGCCAGAGAAAGCGCTCATTCTTGGTTTCATGGCGGGCTCCAGAGGTAAGATTGAACGATTTTTAAATAAAACTATAACGAAATCTATCGAGAGGAGTGATTTTATCATTCACTCTGACCATCTTACACAGATTTTCAGCAGCAATGGTCACAGGGTTGCAATCATAAAGTAATTATTACTAGCGTTAATAGGGCAAAAATAGTCTCCACATTACCGCGTTACCGTATTTAAAATGTGAAATAAATTTGAATATGCACTTTTTATGACAGCCGGCTATATCTAACAAGTTGATAGGTTTATAAAAAATGGTTTCACGGTTTATAAGTCACTATCTCATATCTAGGTTTTGTGTAAAGATATGTATCATGTCACAACAACATAACTTTATGGTTACAATAGAATCCGTAGAAATAATTTTAGTTCCAACATGTTTTGTTTCTATATTTTATTATAATTTGCTTTTGAACTCATCAAGATCTGGTATGGAACTGTTTCCAATTTACTTGTATAAGCACATCAATTCTCTTATATACAATCTCAGAAATCATAATCTTAATATCAAATTATTGATATCTAAACCTTGTAAAATTATTTTTCAGATAATCCATGTCCGAACTTAGGAAACATTGTTACAATAAAACTATCAGAAAACATAGAAAACGTACTGCAATCCGATGACACATACCTCACCATGTTATCGGAGATGCACTTCCAAATGAATTACAATAATGGACAGTGGACTCGACTGAAGAAATACAGGCACATAGATGGAATGGTCCCGCAGAAGATACCTCCTGGAACTGTTGTGAATACGAATAATCAAGCGCCGATAGTGTCTATGGCCAATCAAAGTGTCAGTTAAGTGCTAAGGTATCGTTCACGTTTGGCTGAGTTCTCCAAGTGTTGTGTATCATGTTAGATGTAGTGTAAAGTCAGTGCGTAGATCATCGAACCTTTTTTTATATTGAATACCCTGCTGCCGTCCAGTGGCAGCGGTTATGTCGGACTCTAACCGATTACAACATCACACCGTCTTTGGTCTTAATCAATCATTGACTTTACACTATATAGTTTCGCTGTGTGACAGTAACGCTAATCGTGGACTAATATTAAGACTTTTGACGTGCAGTGTAACAATGCAGTGATACAATACTTGTTTTTATAAAATTGCATTTTTGTGACGGAGCTGGATTTATTTGTGAACTGTAAGTAAAATGTTTGTATATTTACTCCGGTCTTTCGGAAGTGACGTTACTTCTATGGTTTTGAAAAAGGACTGAAGTGTCGAAACATCAACTACCCGCATTTCTTTACACCGAATTTCTTAACTACCCGCTCGTTTTTAGTTCGCTTACTAGGGTGTAAGTTTAAATCAACATAATTGCAGTTTTGAATGTAAGTAAAGTTCAATTTGCTACGTACGAAATTCTTTTATCATTTGTATTGCTTGAACAACTATTCCAACTTGTTCTAAACGTCATATCTCAGAAGTCATTCCAAGGAAAAAGTATAAGACGTTTTTAATGGATAATTAACTGATAACATCGGAAAAGAGTGAAAGCCTAGACTGGACTCGAACCTGGAACCACTTACTTTCAGGCTTGACAAGATCTGTTAACCCATATGGAATTTGCCTTTACGTTGTATGGGTTTGACGTTAGTCTGGACGACTGGTCCGAGTCCCGTCTGAGCGTTAACTTTTTCTAATCTTAAATCTATTTCAATAGACAGCATATTTCATGCTTCAAAATTTTCATGAAGATCTAACGCATTTAGCTGAAAAGTGAAAACTACATTTTTATGAATAAAAAATTCTAAATATTGGTTGACGAGGACTTTTTAGGTTGTATTATTTTGTGATACTGTTTTGAACAACTCCATAAACTTGAGATGGACGCGTATTGTTATACCCGCGAATGTTTTAATTTACCCGATTACTAATGACGTCATTCATCTTCGTTGCGTTCATCTTCGAATCGAAGCTAATGACTTGATAATAATTAAACCTTTTATGTTACAAAGGAATATAGGGACAGACATACATAAATTAAGGGACACTTGCCTAGGAACCCAAGGACTATTTCTTATGGTTTTTCTTGGTCTTGAAAACCCATTTTAACCAACCTAAATTAGGACTGTGATTGCAATCATTTAACAATTTTTGTATCACTGTATCACTCCACTAAGACCCGAGGTTCCCGTTGGGCTATTTTTTTTTTGTTATACAATTAGAATGATTACAAATTTCGTTATAAACTCGCCCAATACGGAACCATACGGAGATTATTTTTGTAATATAGATATGTTAATTGTTAGTTAATATATTGAAATGTTGATAAATTCACAATTTTTTGAAGGACATTGTTTAGTTTTACTTCAAACAAGTGAAAAAAAAAAATTATATTCTCTGGTGTTGCGAGTTTTTGTAAGCTTAAAACGTGTGGCGTATTATTGTTTGCCACGTAAAAGTCGTAAATTCCAATTCTATCCATCTAATATACTACCATTTATATTTATTAAGTATTGTCCTAATTATAAATTCATATTCTATTATTGAAAAATATCTTATATGGATTTAGGTAGATAATAGATCCTCTAAATCTGGCAACACTGAAATGTCCTTAAAATTGTGTATTTATATTAACGAACTATGAAACGAAAAAGATTTTGGCTCTTACATCATTTGAAATAGATTTTTAATCTGATAAGAAAGTATATGTATGGCATTGCATTTGTTTTAACAAATGTATGAGCACTTTTGATGCGCTGTGGTTTTATTTTTAATATGACGGTAGTACACACACCGATTCTCTTAACCAGAAAAATAAAAATGTTATAGACAATTAAGTGTCAATAATGTTCAGCATGTTGAAAGAGAAATTTTATTTTATTTTTCTGGTTCCTTTTTCTATTTACAAGAAAATGCCTTGTAAATGATTACGAATAGTACATAATGTGTAAATTCAATAACACGACTGATTTTGAATAAAAAAGTCGAGAAAAAAAATACCGTGTTCCATTCTCAAATTTGAAATGCGGAATTGAAATGTATTCATACCTATTTCGCGCGTAAATATAAATGCAATGTTGCTACGTTGCAAATAAAGTGATACTACGCGCTTTAGTAGATTTTGAAAATGTAATATTTAAAAAGAAATCTTGTTTTTAAGTTCGTGATCTCACAAATACTTGACATAGAAATTGAACGGTTTTAATTTGCAGTATGATTTCTAGTGCCAAAAGAGTTGTAAACTGTCGTGTCTGCTTGGCTCACTGACTATTTTTAGTTGCAACACTCGCAATTTTTTCAGGGTCTATGAATTTTGTTGATCGTAACCATATAATTTAGTGAACCTTATCTGTTAAACAATATCCTAGGTAGCCTAGTGGTATGGGTAATGGACTGCTGAGACGAGGTCTCGAGTTCGATCCCAGGTTTACCATGGCACACACCAATGACTTTTCGATGCTTTTCGAAGTTATGTGTGTATTTATCGCAGGTTTATAAGTGCCTCGGAGAGCACGTTAAGCCGTTGGTCCCGGTTGCCATACAAACATCTATGGCAGTCGTTACGGGTAGTTGGAGCCCTCAAAAGTCCAACCAGCCTAACTTGGAACTTCGATATCGCCATTGGTCATTAGACCATTGGTTGTGGAGGTCAGATGGCAGTCGCTTCACGGAAAATATCGAAGTTCAGCCGCATCACAGTTAGACTGGAAAGCCGACCCCAACTGAGTTGGGAAAAAGGTTCAGGGAATGATGATGATCTGTTAAACAATATATCTATATGAAAGGTTCCTAATTAGTCCGTGATGCGTCTAAGTTTCGATACTCTCCGTGAGTGATTTGATCACAGAGTATCAAGTCTACCAATTAGCGAAGCCCTCCACAACCAATTAGCGATATCCAAGTTCTGTAGTACAGACTAGTCGGACTTTTTAGTTTTTGGAGGCTCCAAGTACCCATAACGACTGCCGTAGATTTTCTTATGGCAACCGGTACCGACTTACTTGCTATATGAAGTATGGAGACACCATATAAATCTCCACGGATACCCTGACAAAACAGGTGGAGGTGATTATGTCAGACTCAAACCGACTAAATCCAACGCTGTCTTCGCGACTCTTTGATTGCTGGTACCACGGTTTCCCCATCTAGTCTCTATGGTATGTGGAGGCGCGATTTACCCCATTCTGTCAATTCAAACACACATTCATAGATACAAATATTTGCATTAGGTGAGCATTAATCCCGCATTCTCTGTGTAGCAGTATTATATTGGCCCGGCATATCAATACGTTTTGTCAACAAAAACTAGCCAGTGAGCAATAATGTTAGTACAGTGCACGGCATCTAACTTGGCAAGGATTTGTAGTAGTTGGGGTAAGTTCGCGGATCGTACACTTAGGGACACAAAAAGTGTTGACATTATTCTATTCATTCACCAGAATGCCATCATTTATTTTGAATCATGTCTGCTTTACCGTGAAAGAGACCCAAAAATCGTCTCAGATGCGCTGACGGTTCTTGCCAAGTTACTTACCGATTTCTGTAATATACTTTTTATGAATTGTAGGTACTCGTACCAACCGTTTTGTGTATATTAGATTATGTTTTCAGTAGATTTTATTATTATTATAATATAGTATATGCCTAAAGAGCCTTCCTAAATTGTTAAGGTGCGAAGTTTGTTTGTAATTTACTAACAATTTTAACTCTTTGCTAGAGCAGACTTGGAAATTTTTAATAGTGAAATAATTGACCGTTGAAATAATTCATTTTTCAATTTATAAACGGCTGAAGTTATATATAATAATTTTTAATTATAATATTCTACAAGAGGAGAGACTGGCAATTACTTCACCGACCAGGGCCTCTAACAAACAAAGTGACTTTCTATTGATGAAATCGTGTCAAACATAAACTTAACATAAACTCACGCCTATATCACCGAAGGGGTAGGCAGAGGTGCTAGCACCCACATGTCGCCAGTTTATGTTTAGGTCCGATTATAATAGGTGGCGAACCTATTGCCATTAACTGGGCACTTATAAACCTGCTATAAATACACACACAACTTCGAAAAGCATCGAAAAGTCATTGGTGTGTGCCAAGCAAATAAGCAAATAATTATAGTATTTATTTTCTGCCAATGGTCTTGTAACTTTACTATACCTATGGGTTTGGTAGAAATAGAACATTTCTCTACTTCAGTCGTATCTTCAGTAGAAACAGAAATGAAAGTACATTTCAGGTTTGTGAGAATTGGCATAATAATATATATAAATAAAATTCCTAGGTCTACTCTTTCAAAGAACCATAAACAATATTGAAGAGCGTGAACGAATCTGATAATTCTGTAAAATGCTTTAGATATTAATCGTTCCAATAGTGCCTCGTATTCGACAGGAACCAATTTGTTGCATAACATGATGCCCAACAAGTCGTGAAGAATTAAAATTATCAATATTTAATTTAAAATACCTTTACATATATAAAACCAGGTTCAGGTACTATATACTACGTTAGATGCTCTGAATAACAGCTGTTTCAAATAAAATGTTGCGGCATAATGTTGCGCAACAAATGTGTACTTAGAACGAGTGTATGACCAATTGTGCGAAGATTGATAGGATATTTGTGAATTATGCATTAAAATATAAACAAATTTCAATTCTATGCTCGTCAAATTATGACATATTTTGGCGTGCGCCAGTTGTGTTCTTTGTCTTAAATATATCATGCCTTGTAAATGCTTCATTAAGAGGCAAGTCACGAAACAATAACAACAATGTATAAGCTTTTTGCTGAAATTGTGATGTTTTTAAAATATCAGACCCCTAGAAATGTATGTACGCATTATATTTACCAAAATGTTAATAATTAAAATCTAGAATTGAATTCGAGTTTTACGCATGTGAAATGGTGCCTTTGTATAATAAGCCTTACCTATACGCTTTGCATACAAATTACATATACGGAAATAATGTGGAATAGTTTATAGAAGTCTTTAAGCGGGGCGTGAAAAAGCATCTGATGAGGCCGTCAAGCTGAGCGCCACCATTGTAGCACTGAACGTGTTTGCAATGGTGACCCTCTTTCATGAGACTTTGCCTTCAGGTTAACATCAGGCGAGGTGAAGTCAATTGACGTGCCATAAAAAAAAAGAAGTAGGTGATAAACATTTGCAACAAGCCAGCCTTACTACCTAATAGATGAGGCTCTGGCGTAGTCTTTTTCTCGGAATTAGGAGATCGCTCTCGATAATAACAAAAAAAAAACAAAAGTGAATCCCGAACTCCAAGGTTGAAACGGAGATGGTATCTTGAAGTAAATGTGTGGTAGGACATCTGTCCGGCTACACTAGTGTTATAATAATGTGTTAGTGCGAACGATCATGTTGGTCTTCCTTTTCATAAATATAGTAGGTATTTATTGCCCTAATAATTTTAGCATATTTGCAAAACAATCGCATGGTGTAAACTCAATTCAATTCCAGAACTACTGTTTTTTTTAACTGTATTTTGGGAGCTATTTGAAGTGAAACCGGAATGAAACTGGCTTTGTGACTTTCTGCCTCGAGTAGAGAAAAAAAATTGCCTCATATTGAGTAACTTCTGCCTCGAATTGAGTAACATTGACAGAACTATTTCATGTTTTCTTGCATGCTGTAATTGGGTTTCGTAAATAGCTCTTTGAATATTCCGGATCATAGAAGACAGTTTTAAGTTTTTTTTTAATAATGAATAGGCAGTATGTATGCGTTCAGCAGGGCCCTGTTATTTTAGTATTCGCGTTAATTTTAAGTTTGTTGTACGATGTTTTTTCTATAGATATTTAATACACAGTGTATATAGTAGATAGTACAAAAATATAAAATGAAAAAGTTAAAAATTATTTTGTGATTTTTATTTCTTGAACTGTTCACATTCAACCCAATAATTAACTCATCATGTTCTTTTTACCCTCTTTCTTGTCTCGTTGCTGCGACCTTTTTTTTATCGTGCGAAACAAAACTCGCCGCCAGAGCCGGTTGGGGAGGCTATGACGGATTCGAACCGACTAAAACACGCACCGCACGGTGTCCCCGGCTACGGCGTTTCGTTTCTGCGACGCGACCTTAACACGCGCGGATTCAATGGATATTAGTCTATGGTTGGTGGAGTTTTATGCGTTTTTGGGTGTCTTAGCGCACCCAAAAATGCGTGCTGCGGATGAAGTTTTGTGAGGTGACTGTGGTCGTCAACATATATTCCAGTAACTATACTAGAGGTAAGCTGCAGAATATAGCAGATTTTTTTATTTTATATAAATGGTACAAACTATGACAGAGATTCTACAAATATACAACACTTTAACATCAGCTCTTAACAACAGCTTAACATCAGGCGAGGTGAAGCCAAATTGATGTGCAATAAATAAAAAAAAAAAAAAACTTTAAAATCTGAAGTCCGTATTCACGAGTACTCAGTTTTTCAGTTGACTTCAATACAACACAAAATGTGATGATGGACAAAAGAAAGTCAGTAAAAGAATACCTAAATTCCACGGCGCGTTTTAATTTAGGTTTTTGTTTTGTTGAATTGCTATTTGATTTTTAGTTTTATTTGTGTATAGAACTTACTGTTATCATCATTCCCTGAACCTTTTCCCAACTCATTTGGGGTTGACTTTCCAATCTAACTGTGATGCGGTTGAACTTCGATATTTTCCGTGAAGCGACTGCCATTTGACCTCCACAAGCAATGGTCCAATGACCAATGGTGATATAGAATTTACTAATAATGAGAAAAATAAATATTTTGTCCTTAGTAGACAGATTTCTTAGAAATATCTATATGTATGGTAAACTGTAAACTCTGCTACCATTTGCATCTTTTGACTGTTGCCGCGTTGAGTGAGAATGACTAATGAATGAATATGATTTATTAATGAACATTAAAATTGTCAAAAGTGATAAGGGGTTGCCAGGGGTCCCGATTTACGCGGGATATCCCAATTTTCAGGGGCCTGAAGACTCGTTCCCGTTTGCACCTGTTCGGGACGGGTAAAAAAATATTATCACTACCAAAAAAATAATATACCTAGCTATGTTTTTATCCTTGTGAATGGAACATAAAAATGGTAAACGACCTACAATTTAGTGCACATAAACCGCACTTTTGATAATTTTTTGATAAAGTTTATTTGGGTTCTTAAGATAAATCTTGCGATACCTTATGTCTCAACTATCACCTTATGATCCAGCTGATTGGAACATACGGGGTACTAGAGGAATTAACTACGCAACCTGCAAGATAAGAGGGGAAAAGAATATAAAAGTGTAAATATTTTTCTAATAAAAAATAAAATTTTGAAGCATCAAGACGTAAAGGAGAATCTTGAATGTTGGAGACGTGACGAAGTAGTTTAGTTAATCAGAGCACTTTCTCCGAAAGGCTGATCACGGGTTCAAATCAAACGGGATTTTTTCCAAAAATGTTTAATTTCATATTTTTTCTTTAATAAACAAGTGAGGGGAAAATTCATTCAGGTTTGTGGGGAATTCAAATTGTGGTCATTGGCAACACTGAATGAACAACAAACGGGGTTTACACTGGTATCTTTATTGATTTTTTCATATTGCTCAAGATGTTAAAATAATTTCTTTCTTAAGATCCTTATGTGTAGATATAAATAGAAATACATAGTGATTTACTGCAACATATATTCTTTGTAACTATGGGTGATCGTAACAACAACACAGTCTTAATTTCTCGCAAAAAAATAAAATCTAAAAGTCATCTAAAAAAATTTAAAATCACGTCTGATACAGTAAGTTATATCAAGCATATTAAGATTTTAATTTATTTAGTGTTTTATAGAACGTAAATATACCCATAGTGTTCTAAATGCATATCAATCGAAATTTCTTTCTGTTTTATAGTTTTCAGTGGGTCGCGCGTTGGATAACTCTGCGGTAATACCACCTGTAGCTGTGCCTACAAATAGTTGCACATTTAAAAAAACTAAGAATGAGACTTGGACTGCGGAAGACCACAGTAACAATGGTATTACAATTGATGGCGAACTCTTAGGCAAGGGTCTTTGGAAAACATTGTCTGATGGAAATAATATAGAACTAAAACAGAGCGGGGACTTTATATATAAATTTAGCAAATCAGGGGATGATATATCTGAAGTGCCAAGCAAACGTATGAAAATGGAAGGAAATGGAACAGACTATGATCACTTATTAAATGACATGAAAACAAAATTTGACGAATCACAAACACATAAAATAGAAAATATTGAACTGAAGTTAAAAGATGTCGAACAAATGCAAACAAAATCAATGATACTTAAAAACCAGTTGCATACAGAAATGCACAATAAAATAATACAACTAGAAAAAGATTTTACATCGCAAGTTCAAAATTTGAAAGGAGAAAACAATGAAATTGAAAGACAGAAAGTAATACTTCTGAAGGAAAAAGATGCTCAGCTTGCCGTTATTAAAAATTCAATGGATGAGAAAATTGTCGCATTGATGGTAAATATACAAAATAATATACCTACTAAATAAATCTCTGTGGTGAAGGAGAAAGAATATCACCACCTGTCTCATCCAAATTATGTTGCAAGAGGAACTAAAAGAAAGATATTCAGGCGATATCACTGGGGGAGAAGGAAAACTCTAAATAAAACCCTATACTGATCAGTCTAGCAAACAGGTAGCAGGCAAAAGCCTCCCAACAATGGGTGAGACCTATGTCCATCAATGGACTGCAATAGGCTAATTGATTGATTCATACTTATTTTAAACTGGGTGGCTCCCTTGCTATCAATATACCTACCATATGATTTCATACATACTTCTCATTTAGTTCTCTGCTTTTCAGAGTTTGAATGATGCAAATCGATAGATGCAAATCTGCTTCACAATCAGGGTTCCCATTATTAAAATTTGTTTTATGATTGATTGTGTGTGTATTTAAAAAATTAAATATTTTGAATGTGACATAATTATTACCTATATTATCAGTGTAAAGATTTTTTTCATATTTTAGGAGCAAGTGCAAAAGCATAATGAAACAGAAACTGAACTTTTGAAAGAAAACAATTTATTAAAAGGCAAACTAGAGAAGGAAAGAAAAGAATTCCTGGCAGTACTCAGTCACGAGAATTCGTCAAAAAAAGATGTGTTGGAAAAATTAGAGGCCCAAATAACAGAACAAGAAGAAATAAGGACAAAGTATAGGGAAGAAGTTTCAGAATTATTTCAAAGAGAAGTAGAGAAGCTAAATGATGCTAAAGAAAAGGTTTGCATACATTTAATATGACTCTTTCCTATATGACCATGTATATAGTATACTAGCTGTTGCCCGCAGCTCCGACCGCGTGGATGTCGATTATCGCGTTTTAAAGTTGTAGCAGATGCTATGACAGCAAGTCTTGCCTCCCTATACTACTTCTCTTTGCTGTCATGGCAACTGCGATATTAACGTCAATGAATATATAGAAATCTACCGGATCTATCTGCACCGCTCCCTTGGATGGTAGCATGATAATTTATAGCCTATGTTACTCCTAGATATTGTAGCTTTTTATAGGTAAAAAAATTATTAAAATCACACCAGTAGTTCCGGAGCCTATTCGTTACAATTAAACAAAACAGGAGCCAATTTTCACACATATTTAATTAATTGTTACCTATATTTCCAATAGCAAATAAAAGAGCTGCAAGAGCAAAAGACACAAAGGGAAGTGGAACTAAAGAATGAATTGGCCTCGATAAGGAATAATCTACAAGAAAAAGTCTTGCAAACAGAACAAGAGAAAATAAAAACTGAACAGTTGCTTAATGAACAATTGGAGCAGATGAAGAAATTGAGTGATGAAGAGAAAACTAAAATAGAGAAACTGGTAACTTCTAAACTACTCTATAATTGTAAATTAGTTGTAGCGGATATAAAAAAAAAATACTTGGGTTACATTATATAAACTATAGTACCAACTTTTTTTACACAATATCGGTGGCAGACAAGTACCTGATGGAAAGTGGTTACTATGGCCTATGGACGTTTGCAATACCTGGGGCTAACACTCTTGCTACCGACCCTATAGGGGGGAAGGGGTTGAATGTTAAGAGAGTTTCAGTACTGTTTCGGTCTACCCACCGACAACACAAAATCTCTCCAGTGAACTCTGGCTACCCTACTCACCGCCGGAAACACAACACAAGGTTATTATTAGCAGTGGTATGGGAAAAAACTACTGACTGTTAAACAGAAAATGTAAGATTAAAATCATACATTTGTTTGATCGGTTGAATAAGGATAATTATGACCAATTATTATCATTGTTACAACATGTCTAGTAAGGTGTCCTATTAAAAAATAGAACAACATTAAACAACATTTATTAATGAATTTTAATTTGCATACATATAGAACGAATATAGCAGACTCTTGTACCTATTTGTTATTATATATATGTAGTGCTTTGCTTTATAAAAAATATTTTACAGGTGAAAGAAAAAGTGAAAATACAAAATAAATTAACGAAAGCTCAAGCAAATGCGGCAAAGTCAATGGAAGAATTGGAGGTAATACATTTATATTGGAGGAAAAATAGTTTTGGTAATCAATAGTCAAATGACCGCGGTAGCCTAGTGGTATGGGTAATGGACTGCTGAAACGAGGTCTCGGGTTCGATGCCAGGTTTTACTATGGCACACACTAATGACTTTTCGATGCTTTTCGAAGTTATGTGTGCAAGTTATGTGGGCAATAGGCTCGCCACCTATTACATTGGGATCTTAACATAAACTGGCGAAATGTTGGTGCTGGCACCTCTGCCTACCCCTTCGGGGATATAGGCGTGAGTTTATGTTATGTTATGTAATCAAAATTCATGCTGACGATGCTGGTTACTTCTCGGAATGTTCCTTAATTCTTGAAGGAACATTCCGAGAAAAGCCTTGTATGTATAGTATACCTATGGCGGTCGTAGGACAGTGTAGAAGCAAATATGCGGTGTTTCTTTCTTCTTTCAGAGAGAGCTGTCGGTCTAAATGATAATTATATTTGATTTTAGACACGATTGTCTCACAGAGAAACAGAGTTAGCAACATTGACTGCCGAACGAATTCAAAAACAAGAAAAGCAATCAAATGAAGTCATAAATACATTACAGGGGCAACTAGAGGCAGTGAGTACCTTTGTTAAAATACTTTAATATTACTACCGTAAATAGACCCACAGTAAAGGTTTCGAGAGAACGGAGCATTGTGATTGGCAGTCTGCCTCTTGTGAAGCTGTGTGTGTAGCCCGCCAAACGCAATGCTCCGTTCTGTCGATACCTTTACATTACGGATTCGATAGTATTTCGTGCTAAGGCTACAGATCTTTCATTACCGCGTAACCGAATTTAAAATTTCAGTAGTAGGGACTTGTGAGTTATAATGTAGATACATTGACGTCACTGCAATATTTATTTCTGTCAAAGTTGATAATAGTTAATAAAAAAAAATCACTATACTCTACTTTCTCCCCCCTAGGTTTGTTGCGTAAAGATATGTTTTACACACTTTGTTTTGTTGTTTGTAACAATCCAATTTGCCAGAAAAAATATACAAAAACCCGCTTGACGAATCAAAATAATTTTCGCTTTTATCTCGATCGATTGTCTTTTATAAAATCTAAATAATATTACAGCAAAAATTTATTTGGAATACTTCATCATGTACTATGAGAAAATATATTATTACATTTTTTTAACCCCTCGAGGTTAACCCACCTTGAGGGTTAAGGTTACGTTATGGTCCATTCTGCTATTTTATTTCCATATGTTTTTTTATAACATAATAATATGTGTTGTTGAATTATATGAGTGTTATGTGTTATTAAACTTGAGTGTGTTAACTATGTGGGTAATGTGAGTAATAAAGGTGTGAATGGCGTAACTGGTAATCAGAATCATTAAGTTGTATGGGTTCAGGTTATCATAATGGCAGAGTTGTTAGTGTTCTAGCTTTGTGCGAATGAATAATTCATTATCATTATTACAATATTTACAGGTTAAAACCCAGCTACAAATGGTAGAATGGGAAAGAAATAGCATTTTAGAATATATTTGCGACAGCGCTGAGGACACATCTAAACAGACTGCGTTAACTGAAGTGGGTGCAATCATGCAGAGCGAACTGCAGTGCAGCATCTGTGCTGAGCTCTTTGTGTCTGCTACAACCCTGAACTGTTCACATACCTTTTGTCAATATTGTATCACAATGTGGAAAAAGAAGGAGAAAGATTGTCCAATATGCAGGTAAATAAATATACATTAAGTATCTAAACTTAACTTAACTTCTAAACTATAGTGGTATGGGTAATTCACGCAAAATATCGAAGTTCAGCCGCATGACAGTTAGACTGGAAAGCCGACCCCAACTGAGTTGGGAAAAGGTTCAGAGAATGATTAATAAATAAATACGCAAATATATGGATTTGTATTTGTTTTAAATCTAAGAGAACATTAATGAAATTAGAGATTTGGCCATCAATGAGTTTAAAAATTTAGTTGAAAAAGTTTATTATAAAATCCAGGATTATTTGGATGATAAACAAGCCTGGAAATGAGCTGTTCACTCAACTTGCTACTTAGCAATTTTCTATATCTAGACTAAGTAAATGATTGTAAATAGACCAAAAAAAAAAAGAAAGACCCGCTGAGTTTCTTGCCGGAATCTCTCAGGTCGGGGCCGCGTTTCGAACCGGTGTGGTCCATTTGCTCACTAAACTATAAAATATTATTGATATTGACGTTTTGTAAGTGCCGTTTAATGGACTATACAGAATAAACGTTTTGATTTGACTTGACTACTTGTCTTTGGTGTATTTAAATTATTATTTTTGGTTTAAAATAAAGAGTTAAGTACCTATCTATCGATCTAATAAGTCATCTACTTTTTTATTTTTCAGAGCTCGTATAACATCGGAATGTAAGAGCTTGGTACTGGACACATTCATTGAGAAAATGGTACAAAACTTAAACGATGAGATGAAAATGAAGCGGAAAGATATACTCGAAAACCGTGAAGGTATTAATTTATTCACATATTACTATCAGCCTACTACTATAAAGCCGCGGTAGCCTAGTGGTATGGGTAATGGACTGCTGAGACGAGGTCTCGGTTTCGATCCGAGGTTTTACCATGGCACACACCAATGATTTTGCGATGCTTTTCGAAGTTATGTGTGTATTTATCGCAGGTTTATAAGTGCCCGGTTAATGGCAATAGGCTCGTCACCTATTACATTGGGACCTAAGCATAAACTGGCGAAATGTGGGTGCTAGCACCTCTGCCTACCCCTTGATGGAAATAGGCGTGAGTTTATGTTATGTTATGTTATTACTATCATTATTAGTTTTTTTCCCAGCGACTACAATATAGGGTTCCTGAACAAGGGTATAAAGTTTCTGTAGGGTAGGCAGCTCAAGTGCGACGCCCCTGGTGTTGCAAACGTCCATAGGCCACGGTGACTACTTTCCATCTGGTGGGCCGTGTGCTTGTCTGTTAGTCTGCGTGTGCTTGTCATAGTTTTGGGGGTTTTTAATTGGTTTTGTTTATTAATAATAAATAGGTGCAAGAGCAAGAGATTATAATGACCATGCATTTTTATTATCAAGATATTCTTCTACTTTATAATAACCTTTTTCCATTATGTCTTTTCTTACAGCCTGAACTAATGACGACAGTAGAAAATATGTTCCGCGATTCAAATTTCATCACAGAGGAAGGGAAACAGTTCATTAGAGATTTCGTAAGGGGCACCCAAGGTAAGCTTGTACATGTTAATGTTAACATAAGAAAATATAGCTGTATATTGGGGGAGGGAGGGGAAGGGACTCTGACTGAGTTGAGAATAGGCTCAGAGAATGATGAGTTATCATGATAGGCGTCATACAAGATGTATTATTTAAATTACTAGCAAACCCGGCGAACTTCGTTTCGCCACCAGATGGCTTCGTTTTATGTAACATTTCGTTTGGTGATTAATAGACGAAGAATTTTTTTTTCATGAATTTTCTTTGCTATAAACCTCACGGAGCCCGAGACCTTTCCAATGAATGCAAACCCGTGGAAATCGGTTCGTGCGTTCTGGAGTTATAGCGTCAGGAAGGAAAACCCGACTTATTTTTATATAGTAAATGATAATACTAACTACTACTAATATCTTGTTTTCAGCACATCCGTGTCCGCACTTAGGAGCCAATATTACAATGAAAATATCACAAAATATGGAAAACCTTGAGCAGTCCGACGGCACGTACAGCCCCATGTTAGCAGAGGTGCACTGTCGAATGAATTTCAATACCGGGGCGTGGGCCCATGTGAAGAAATACAGAGAATTCAATGAGGATGATCTTATGAATGTGATCACTCTAATATTGCATCACTATGGTACCTAAGTATTGTTTTTTCTCCTTTTAGAGCCCATAATAAACGTTAGTTAAGATATATATTACTATGTTACTTTGAATTTCGATGGCGCTACTTTTTAGAATGTCTTTTTTATTCTGTATGTTATCTCAGGAAAAAGGGTCACCATTACAAACACGTACGTATAGTACTACAATGGTGGCGCTCAGCTTTACGGCCTCATTACGCGGTAGCCTAGTGGTACGGGTAATGGACTGTTGAGACGAGGTCTCGGGTTCGATCCCAGGTTTCACCATGGCACACACCAATGACTTTTCGATGGTTTTCGAAGTTATGTGTGTAATAAAAAATGTTAAAATATTATTTTGTAAAATTACTTCTAGGCACCACTTCTGACTTATCCGTGTCTATGCATGAATTTGTGGTCAACTGAGCCCACGTTCCGCTGAGCCATTCATGTATTGTATTGAATTTTTTTTTAATATTTATTGTAAATTGTGTTTTTCTAGTCAACGGATACGTCATTAAATAAACGTCAAAAAATACAAATAATTTAAAATGTCAGTCAAAATAGTAATAGAATAATTAAAAAAAAATATCATACATCATAAATATAAAATAGTGCAATATAGCCTAAGTTACTCAGGGTAAATATAGCTTACCAATGGTGAAATATTTTTTTGAGAAATGCACAGCAGTTTTTGAGTTTATTCATTACACACAAATTTACTTTTACTTTTTATAATATTAAGCGTAGCTATGGGGCTAACCCTAAATATGTGTTTTAGTCAGTCTTTTATACTATTTTGAGGCATTAATCATTAGGCATTAATCATAATTAAGACAACTTATGTCATGGGGCCAGTAGTGTACGACAGGGTTACCGCCTAACGTGACCATTAGCACTAGCATGAACTCCTAACGAATTCGTAATGTAAAGGTTTCGAGAGGAGTTTCAGTCTGCCTCTTGTGAACCTGTGTGCATGTGTAGCCCGCCAATCGCATTGCTCCGTTCTGTCGATACCTTTACATTACGAATTCGATAGTATTTCGTGCTAAGGCTACTGTACTCCAAGTTGCCAATGGCTATGTGAGCTAGCATTTTACACATTTCACGATTTGACTGAAAAGTAAAATATTACAGGGAAAATATATGATAATTAATAATTTATTTTTATAAAATATTGTGATTGCACTGATATCCACATACCTACGACATTTTTTTAATTATCTGCTTAGATTTTTATTTATTAATTTTACATGTGTAAATTGTACTTATCATTTTGACATGTATTATTCGTATAATAATACAATGGTCGATGTTGTTGGTAAATTAATGTTAAATATGTTGCATAGTTAATGTTTTAATGTTATAAATGTGGTGTACTGTGTGATGTCAAATAAAAACATTATTAATTATGGTTATATTAAATTGAAGGAATACGGTAACAATAAGAATTAAAATATTTATTGTATAATTTTGACTGGTATCAATTGTATAATTTTGAAATTGTATGATTTTGACATTAAATTAAAATAAATATGTACTAATAATAATGATATATTCATTTATTCAGACAATGGTACATGTGTTGTTAGTGAATTAATATATATGTTTTATAATTAATGTTGTAATGTTGTTAATGATAGGTATATATGTTGTAGGATAATTAATGTTATAATGTTATAAATGTGATGTAATGTGTAAAGTCAAAAAAATGTGTAAAATAAATGTAATGTGTAATGTTATAATGTTATAAATGTGATGTATTGTGATGTAATGTGTAATGTCAAAAAAATACATTATTAGTTATTGTTATATTAAATTGATTGAATACGGTAATGATAATTGAAATGTTAATTGTATAATTTTGACATAGTATTATTTTGACATTAAATTTAAATAAAAAATATAATAATAATATATTTATTTATTCAAACAATGGTCCATGTTGTTAGTAAATTAATGATATATATTTTATGTAATTAATGTTATAATGAAATTAATGTTATATATGTGTAGTAAAGTGTAATGTCAAATAAATATATTAATAATTAATGTTGTATTAAATTGAATGAATATATCTGATCTGAAATGATCTGAATGATTCTGAAATGCATAATTATCTTCTGGCGTACGCCACACATCTCTGGGGTGAGGCTGTGGACAAGAGGAGCGAGTCACTGGCCATCAATCCAGTATTGACATCGCCAAAGCTTTCGATAGGGTCTGGCACAGTTCGCTTCTTTCTAAGATCTCGGGTCACGGTCTGCATGCCCGTTTGTACAACTGGGTTGCCAGCTATCTGTGTGCTCGTAAGATCCGTGTCCTCTGCGACGCCCGGAACGGGATCAGAAGATCAAGCGGGCAACAGCTAGTTGTGCATACTTTTATCACCATGAGGGGAGGGAAGGGGCAGGTAAAGCCGCGTCTACATTTACGTAACATTTTACCGTGACCGTGTCAGAAGTGCGTGTCCGCTGCGTATTTAGCTGCGTGATAGCTGAGCTTGAATGAAACCATCGATCTACTGTGGGCCGTATCAGCATAACTCGAGTGTGCCCATATAGCACAAGTTGTTACGTCCCACGCTCAACGTTTTGTCCTGATGTCACGTTGTCCGGTTCGCTGTTCATGTCACAAATCTGGACGTACCTACAGATGCTTCCGTAAAAGTGCAATATAATTCAATCACTCACGCAAATACGGACCTTGGGTTGCTAAATGCAAGTTTTGAAGAGTCATATTTTCAATGATTCTAGAAATGAATTATTATTACTATGGTATATTATTATTTGGTATATATATGGTATATTATAATATGGTATAATATACCAATTTTAAAACCTACCTAATTCTACCAATTTATGACATGCTATCTATCGATCTTCAAAATTCAGTTGTATGACAACACAAAGTGTCATTAATTCCAGTCATTATTGAAGAAGTAGCTATTCAAGAATTATAAAAACAAAGTTGACATCACAATACAACTGGCAAGTTTAGACAATCTGCACAGACAGTAAGTACCTACCTAATAAATCTTTTGCCTTACAAAGAGTTATGTAATGGAGACATTGAGATTATTTTTCAACGACGACAGCAGCCGTTGTAAATGGAAGTTAATGACAATGAATGCTAAATAATTAAATTTCTCCATTTCTAATTGCTTATATTCGCATTTTGACGTTAATTTCTAATGACGCGTCAATGTTAAGGCGTAATTGGGAGTGTATCATATGCGCAAGTCTTTTTGTGTTGCTATGTGGTGTTTACACTGTACCTACCTACTTATACATACTTTTTCCTACCGTGGCGAGTGGACAACTGTAGTCGAGCGATGGCGGGCACGCGATGGAATTGCCCTACGGTTGGGCGGCCACTCGACAGTCCTTTAACGGTCCGTTTACATTACACAGACCGGTGACGCCACCCACACGGCCCGGCAGCCGGGAACTGGCTAAATATATCATAATCTCTTAAAAGTCCGAAGTCTAAAAAAATTGGTTTAACTTTAAATCTAAATACAGTGCGTTAAGGCGTGTTCATGAAAGTATATACAGCTCGTAGTAGTACTGTTTTTTTTATCACGTTATAACAGTTTTATGGAATTTTAATGGTTTTTTTTTAATATTTTTGAAAATCCTGGAGAGCAACCGAACGTGCTTGCTTAGGGCCAAATAGTAAAGGAGAATGTCTGGCCTCTGATGACATATCTACTCTTAACGTTCGCGCAGCAGAGGGCCTAGCCAAAATGCATTCGTTCCGAATCTACATTCGTCATCGCTCTGAAAATGTATGGGCGTGACATTTGTTGTCGGAATGTCATGTGATCCGATTCCGACAGCAAATGTCACTCCCATACATTTTCAGAGCGATGACGAATATAGCTTCGGAGTGAATGCATTTTGTTTAGGCCCCCAGATCGTCTCTGTTGATTGCGTTCTCTCTCACTACGCAATTCAAAAACAAAACTTGCGACTGCGCGGTACTGGATATATACCGTCATTGTAGAATACCCACTCGACTCCGAACACATAATTATGTCCTACTACGAGAGCATCTGCTCAAAAACAGCCCAGTTCCAATTGTTGTATGCGAAAGAACTGTCAGCTCAGGACAGTTCCAAACTTAAAACTCGCGCCGGTCTGTATGAAAACAAAAGCGCCGGCCGATGGTCTTCTAGTTGGTCTGTGTAAACGGTTCCTTAGTATCTGCGCAATAAATTCATGCGCACAGCTCACGAGCGAACTGACGCGACAAGGGTGTTTCAGTTTCTGTTTGAAGTGACTGCGAGACGGTTGGTAGCGGAACCAATCATTTCCACCAGCATATTGGGCATTTTACTTGGACAAAAAGTAATGTAATCTCGAATTATATTCACCCAAAATGTGCTAGCTAGCTAGATAGCTATCTTCAAATTAATTTAGTGTACAGGAAAAGCTGGTTAATTTTCGAAATTTTTGCTTTTAGTTCCCTAAATACATACGTGAGGATCATTAAATTACCATCGAAAACAACAACAAAAGGTATGTTAACTATGATTTTCTTAAATTACAATTATAGAAAATTACACGTTCTGAAATTCAATTGGCTATAATTCTTCAATGAAACCGGTTAAGTAATTAAAGTACCTTTGTAAGTTTTATTATGATGTCAAATTAAGTAATCGATATTATGTTATTGAAATGTATTTTTATCATAAAAGCACTTCTTTGATTTTATATGCATTTTTACGAAGTGCATTCATTTAGCACTTCGGGAATAAGAGTGAGATGTCGGTTAAGATCGGTTTGTTTCGGGTTTGTAGAGTTTTGTCTCCCTCACAATCGGGTTTTGAATAACTCCAAGACATCTCCAAGACGTTAATTGATAGTGCTTGTGCGGCTAAGCTTTCTGATTCGTTTTTATTTGATTTAAGTAATTAATTTCCTTGTTATTTACACCGCATAGGAATCGGGTAATTTTTTACAAAGTGCCTGATTGGCGGCAATAGGCCCTATTATGTCGAACCGAAATTATAGTTGGCGAAATGTGAGTGTTTAATACACCTCTGCCTAGGATATGTATGATGAGGACTTGTATGTATATCAAAGTATTGGATATGCGATAGAGACAACGCTCTACAAAATCGAGTTATGTTTTTCTTTGTCTCACTCTTTTTGCCGAACACTAAAGCACAGATTACCTAAAGGTCAATTCACGTCGTTAATTTGCGTGTAATGTAATGTAGCTTTGCTTAGAGTTTAAATTAGTAAGCTATAAAGCGAACCTTATTAAGTATAAACAGCACAAAGGAATAAGGATGAACAGTAGGTACCGAAGATTCTTTATATACTCAATCATTTCGAGGTTTGTCCTTCGAATTTTTCAATAGGACCTAAAATCACCCTTCTTTACCCCTTCCGCGATAAAATATCCAAAAATACTTCCTTATAAACCTTAGCAATGTAGAAGGTATGAATTACTGTCAAAATACAGTTAGGTTTTGCGGATGGGTCCCATCTCATCTGTAGCTTAGCACGAAATACTATCGAATTCGTAATGTAAAGGTATCGACAGAACGGAGCATTGCGATTGGCGGGCTACACACGCACACAGGTTCGCAAGAGGCAGACTGTTCCGTTCTCTCGTAACCTTTACATTAGGAATTCGATAGGAGTTCATGCTAGTGCTACTGTAAGCCGGGATACCTGTTGATTAGTAGAAGACCCGCTGGTGCAGGTTTTCCTTATGGGGCTATGATATCCGACCACAGTCGCTCCCGTAAAACATAACATAACATAAACTCACGCCTATATTCCCCGAAAGGGTAGGCAGGGTAGAGGTGCTAGCATCCACATTTCGCCAGTTTATGTTGGTCCCAATGAATATTATTGACCATCAGATTCCTTTCACGATGTACGCCGTTGTTTAACATGAGTTGCTGATAACGATTTTAGTTTGAACATAACCCTATGCACAACTTAGTAATGCCTTGTCTATAGAAATGGCTGAAGGTGCTAGAGAGGCAGAAATTGCTAGAGAGGTAGGAGGTGTTATCGAGGCAGGAGGTGCTGTGGAGGCAAGAGGTGCTAGAGAGGCAGGAGGTCCTAGAGAGGCAGGAGGTCCTAGAGAGCCAAGAGGTGCTAGGGGAGGAGCACGAGCTCCTCCCGCGCAGTTACCGTTTCGGGACTATTACTGCAATTTGGGATACTATACTGTATTCCTCCTGCCCAAGAAAGAGGATTCAGACGCAGCGGGTAAATATGAATTTAATCTTTAAGTTGGTACTGATAAAGCCTTTGTGGCGTGGCGGTAGTGAACGCGACTGCTACACAGGAGGCGCGGGTTCGATTCCCGCTTAGTGCAAGTATTTTTATGCATGAATATGGCTATTTGCACTGGTCTGGTCGTACCTCGGAGAGCAAGATAAGCCGTCGGTCCCGGTTGCCATACAAACATCTATGGCAGTCGTTACGGGTAGTTGGAGTCTACAAAAGTCCGACTAGCCCCTAACTACAGAACTTCGATATCGCCAATTTGGTTGTGGAGGTCCGATGGCAGTCGCTTCACGGAAAATATCGAAGTTAAATCAGCTTCTTAGTTAGAACTAGAAAGTCGACCCTAACTGAGTTGGTAATAGGCTCAGAGAATCATGAATGCGTAGTTTCCGATTAAAAATTATTTTGCTAAGTGCAAAACTGGAAAACAGCATTTTTTTCAGGGTGGAAAACTCATGGACATAAATTGTCTTTCTGCAGTCTAGTATCCATATCTTATTGAGTTCTTCCTGTTTTACAGCTGCTGCGAACACCGACCAGGCAGGTCCATCTCAACCGAACGGGGAGACTTCGCGCCAACAGGCTTCCTCACCAGAGCAAGCCGTTGACCCTACCGTGAACCATGCACCCACAAAAGAGTCCCGTACTCCCCCTCCCGTACCCAAGCCCCGTACACCACGAGCTGCACGTCCCAACCCCGTCTCCCTCGCTCCAGAGCCTACTCCTCCTGCAAATCCTCCGCATGAGCCTGAGAATCCTTCCTCTGCAGCTCCACCCCCCGCCCCCGTACCTGAGGTGGACCCCGAGCAGCCTGACATCGTGCCGCCCTTGCCTCCTCGACCCTCAACCATTACGTTCCGGTTTGGAGCTGTCCAGGTTGGTAGATTACGATCATTTTTTTAAAGAAGACTAGCTGAACCGCGCAACTTCGTCTGCGTTTTATAGCGTCAACAACACGTGGTAATTATGCTGTTAAAATGTAGCTTATATGACACGTTCGTAGATTTACCATAGCAGCGCCATCTATTGATTACTTTACTCAACCCAGTCGAAAGGTATCGACATCTGTTAGAATCATTTGGAGTTAACAGATAATTGTGACTGTCAAATAATAACAGACAAATAATTAGCAATAAATTAAAATTGCGACTATAATTTGAGATTTAAACTATCCTATCTCTCAAGTTGGATCGAACTGCACATGGTGTGCGAATTTTATTATAATCGGTTAAGTGGTTTAGGAGTCCATTGAGGACAAACATTGTGACACGAGATTTATATATATTAAGAAGATTAGCAACCGACATTTGTAATATTCCCTCTAACCACTTTAGCTCTTGTTTTAGGGACAAGGCCCTGGAACCTCTCATACGTAATGGCGACACCTTAATCACTAAGCTACCGACGCTTTTTTTTAAACCGATCGTTCTTTTTAGTGGTGTTATGATTGGTCCATTGAATATATGCGAACTTACTGATCACTACATAGTATAAAATAAAGTCGCGTTCTCTGTCCCTATGTCCCTTTGTATGCTTAAATCTTTAAAACTACGCAACGGATTTTGATGCGGTTTGTTTTTATAGATAGAATGGTTAAAGAGCAAGCTTTATATGTATATAACATCATGCTACGACCAACAGGTGCGGAGCAGGAACGAAAAATGTTGCAAAAACGGTATGACGTAGACGAATTTGCGCGGGTCAACTTATATTTTGTGATGCCATGTTGCAAATGGGTTTTGGCTAAAATTTTCCAACCGGCCGCCTGCCTTTCGTTAACCCTCCTTGGGAATATACTCGTAGACGGTTTCCCCTCCGCCTGTAGGGTGCCTTTTAGTGCTGTTCATTTATGCAAAAGATCCAAGCGAAAAATCTCCCACAGTCGACTTTTACGACACCCAGAGATTGAGTTGGGACTGGTACATTCTGTTTTGTTTTCGCTCCCAGGCCAGTAAAACTTTTGCCGGCACATATACTTAATTAGGTCTATAGTTTCATTTGGATGCCCTTCCTACATTTAGGCAATTATAAAGAAACTGCAGTTTCCATAAAACGCGACTGGAGTTTTCTCAATTTCATGACAAATCGAATGTCAAATTCTTGAGAAAACTGTCAAATTCTTCCGCTGAAGCCGCAATCTTTTTGAAAGTTGCTGATTGGTTCGCGTTACGGTCTCAGACTCAAATCCCTTTTTAGTTGTTTAATGTAAGGGTCAACATTCAACTAATATTATATATACTTTTTTTAGATGATAGGCCGGGAGCCAGGCGCTCGGCCGTACCGACAAGTGGTGGTACAACATTCCCCTCGTCCTGGCGAGCAGCCGGGCTTCCCCCCGTACCCGGGGATCCCTGCTGGGGTCCTGACACTTACGGTAAGGATTCAATATAGGGAATAACTTAGCTTATGGCCTATTTATACATGTACAGATTGATATTCAGGAGGCTTAGCCTAAGTCAATGTATCTTAGTGGCGTAGCGATAGTGAAAGCGACTGCTACGCAACGGGTTCCAACTTGTGTTCCTTTCAAATATTGGTATGCATAAATGTGTCTAATTCCAATTATTATTGATCTAGATGTTACCGTGCCTCAAAGAGCACGTTAAGCCGTCGGTACCGGTTGTCATACGAACGTCTATGGCAGTCCTTACTCGTATAGAGGAACCTTAAAAAGGTCCAACAACATGCCAGTACTTCGATATACTTAATAGATTGTGTAAGTCATATGGCAGTAGGGTTGCCAACCATACTGTATTATCACAACTATGTAAAATACTGTTCAATATTCTTCTCAGACGAAAATATACTTGTTTCTTGAAAAAAAAGCTGGTAACCCTAGATGAAAATCATCAATCCATCAGCCTATAGCAGTTCACTGCTGGACATAGGCCTCTCCCAATATGCGCCACTTCTTCCGATCTTCCACCTGCCACATACAGTCTATCCCAGTCACCCTTCTTAGGTCTTCAGTCCATCTGGCTTGGGGCATCGTGCCTTCTGTTAGTCTTCTCGCGGTCTCCACTGTAAGACTCATTTGCTCCAACGGCCATCGGTCCTTCGACAGATATGGCCAGCCCACTGCCACTTCTGCTTGCTTATTCTGCGAGCTATGTCAATAACTGTACTTCTTCGTCAGATAGCAGTCACTTCATGGAACATGTAGAAGTCCAGCCAAACATACAACAGAAAAAAAAGATGGCGAAGAAGAAACGTCAAAAACACCTTTTAAAAAAACTTGTGTATGTTTCACAGCATGAGCAACTGGCGGAGGCCCACGCCCTGTTCCGCAACGCTAACCGCGTCACCAGGCCGGAGAAAGCGCTCATCCTTGCTTTCATGGCGGGCTCCCGAGGTAAGACTAAATATGCCATATCTATCAGTACAGATCGTTGACCTAGTCACGAGAGAAACTAATCCCTATCGCGCACGAATTATAACATAACACATAACACAAACTCACGCCTATACCCCCAAAGGGGTAGGCAAAGGTGCTAGCACCCACATTTCGCCAGTTTATGTTTAGGTTCCACTTATAAACCTGCGATAAATACACACTTGACTTCGAAAAGCATCGAAAAGTCATTGGTGTGTGCCATGGTAAAACCTGGGATCGAACCCGAGACCTTGTCTCAGTAGTCCATTACCCATACCACTAGGCAACCGCGGCTTCTTTGCGCGATTTGTTTGGCTATAATCTATGATTTCAACCCGTGCGTTCCTCAAAGGACTGCCCAAAAACGCGAACTACGCATAGGTATAGAGTGCCTTTTAGATATACCCACACTGGTCACAGAATGACCTCCGTCCTCCATGAGCGCGGGCCTGTTGGTGACGGGTGGCCGTCTGTCCCCTAGCAGAAGCAGGCCGCAACGGCAGCGCAAAGTGAGCCTTCCTATATCCAGGGTGAGCTAGATGGGGACACCATGGTTCCCATATTAGGGAACGGATGTCATCTCAAAGAGATGTCCCCGGGTCTACCGGGGTATGAGAGATATGTCTTGTATAATCTCACCTCCAACAGCTTTCGTTTTAGTCGGTTCGAGTCCGACATAATTACCTCCACCAACTTTGGTGGGGATTTTGCGAATGGTATAGCCTTACTCGTATTTATACTGTTGATCGATGGTACTTGGTGATACTTGATACATACGAGTATATTAAAAAATCATGTTTATACAATATAGTTACTTAATAACAATTCTATTAACTTCGCCAGATTTGCTCCAATAGCATATTTAGGGTACATTCTCAGAGCTCCGACGTCCGAGTCGCCTCCGCTCATCGGCGAGTTTGACGCCCCTGGTGTTGCAGGCGTCCCTAGACTACAGTAACCACTTTCCATCAGATGGGCCATGTGCTTGCCCAAGCGGTATATAAAAACTACTAAAATATGCAATGTTTGTTTTCAGAGAACCCGGTGGAGCATATTGGCAAGATCTTGAGGATAAAACTACACGAATGCTACGAGAATGTAATGCAAACCGATAACACAGTTGTACTGATGCTTTGCGATACAAATATCCAATTGAATTACAACAATGGCCACTGGACCTGCCTGAAAATGTACAGGGAGGTGGAAGGAGCCATTCCTATTAAGGTGGCGCCTGGTGCCTAAGTAATCATAGTATCAGCTATGAAAATCATTTCCTTCGTTTTCACTAAGGTTTAAAACATAAATTTGACAAGTAACAATATACCTAGTCACTAAAAAATATTACGGAATATTTACCTACATACATACATACATACATATGCTCACGCCTGTAATCCCCGAAGGGGTAAGCAGAGGATTATTAAACACCCACATTTCGACAACAATGATTTTCAGTCCCGCGTAATAGAGAGCGAGCCTATTTTTAAGTACCACGGAGAACCGAATAATGATTAAATTCTCCATGGTAAGTACCTATATTGATATTTCGATAGAATGAATCGATGAGTTGAACGCTCGATCAAACATATATTCGATATTTTGAATCGATATATTTAATACCGCCTATAATAACCTACCGCGGTAGCCTAGTGGTATGGGTGGTGGACTGCTGAGACGAGGTCTCGGGTTCGATCCCAGATTTACCATGGCACACACCAATGACTACGATGCTTTTCGAAGTTATGTGTGTATTTATCGCAGGTTTAAAGTGCCCGGTTGATGGCAATAGGCTCGCCCCCTATTACATTGGGACCTAAATATATACTGGCGAAATGTGGGTGCTAGCACCTCTGCCTACCCCTTCGGGGATATAGGCGTGATAGTATAAAAAAAAAATATATATATTTAATGTTCGATATATTAATCATTCGATTTCATGAACGTTCGAGTATTTGGATGTTCGATTTATAGTGGTCGATCAATTGATATTCGATTATTTGACATACGATATGGCATAGTACAACCGTTACAAGAGCACCGGTCCGGCGGATGGTAAACAGTTACTTGCAAGGCGAAAACGGGAAGGAATACAATTATTTTAGTATTAATGCTTTATTAATATTTAGCAAAACAATAATCGCTTGATGTAAACTCTGTTTTAATTATATTGCATTGGAAAAAATCTGATAATGAGAATAATTTGCCTCGTATTGAGAAGAATTGACCTCGTATTGAGAAGACTCTGCCTCGTATTGAGAAGATTTTGCGACGTACTGAGAAGAATCTGTCTCGAATTGAGAAACAAATGAAACTGCCTTGGGTTCGTGGTTGAAGAGGGTCCCGGCCCGCATCTAATATTAAAACCGTCCGCTGTTTACTCGAATGCACGTATCCAGGGGCGCTCGCATTGCGTACTATTTTGTGCAAATCGTTACGTATGTTTTGCACGAATATTTTGATTGTGCCAGCTGTTCTGCACTGGTTACTCACACATTAATATAAACAGCCATTTTAAGGCTTCAGACTTCGCTATAATATGTAAAACTAATATCTAACACACACTGAGCAAATTAAAAAAAAAATAGAAGGGCAGATCGGCGGGTTTGCATGAAAGGCTTAATGACAGTTGAGGAAGTTAGTAAGTAAGGATCGAGCAAAATGGCCGGCTGTTATTATTAATTTCAATTGCTAATATTCTTTAAAAAAGAAGAAAAAATAAATTGGTTTAAAGCCACCTTTAGGGTCTACAAATTAATTATCGCATGCTTAGTTATAATTATTATTAAGTTGATGTTATATAATTATAATTAATATTAAATGTTACATTATCATACATACTTCATTCAATTAAAATGACACTACACCTCTAAAAATAATAGAAGATCATACAAGTAACGCATTCAGTTTCCCCTCTAATACCTACTTACTACTACAAGCTATGGTACTTAAAAGACGTAGGTAAACGCAATTATCTACAATATAAAAATAAGTCGGATTTTCCTTCCTAACGCTATAACTCCAGAACGCACCAACCGATTTCCACGGTTTTGTATTCGTCGGAAAGGTCTCGGGCTCCGTGAGATAAGAAAGAAAATTCAGAAAAAAATTCAACAGAAAAGCGGAAAAATCATATTTTGTAGCCATCTGGTGGCGAAACGGAGTTCGCTGGGTTTGTTAGTAACTTATATAAGTATGTAAGTAAATATTGTATCGTGTTACTGTTGCGGGTTTTGGCGGGAACGCGAAAAGTGTCATAACGCTGCGCTGCTGTGTTTCATTTTCGATATTTGGTGTAAATTCGAGTTTTTATGTGTAAAAATGGTGGAGTTTTAGACATTACAGCTTAGAAAAAGCGCACAAGTGTTGGAAAGTGGAATATTGCAAATTGTGATTTTTCATGTTGGTGTCAAAATTTCCTTAAAAAACTTCTAGTAAAGTCTCCACTACTTTGCTGAGGCAACTATCATCCGTCATTGTCATCATCAACAATCATTCCAACTACATTAGTGAATAAAGTGTTAAAAAATAAAATAAGTTTTGACATAAAGGTCCTAGTTACCGTGTCATAAAAACCTTAAAAATATGTTACTGTTGCTTTTCACAAATGAAAAAAAAAATTGAAAATGTTTTAAATTTAAATCTTCATGGGTATTTATAGACTTATATACAATAAACAATACCTACCTATTATATATACGATTATGTCAATATTAATTTGTTTAATGTTGATAACATACACATATCTTGATAGCATCATTCACCACATTATTATTTTAGAAAAAGATTATTTAAGTAAATTTTAAACCCATAACAAGGCTAAAATTATTCCTTGTCAATCAATGTATTTTTAACCGACTTCTAAAAAGGAGGAGTTTAAGTGAATGTTAAATGTCTCAAAGCGCATTTATAGAAAGTGGGTAGGTCATATGAAGGAACAAAATTAAAATATACGGTCAACCGTATTTTAATGTAAAATATCTATAAGAGCGGTTTTGTGGGTAGGTCATAAAAATACGTGCATTTAATTTAAACCATACAAACACACACATACACATATATAACACAACTAACACACACACACACACACACAAATACACAAACACAAAACACAACTAACACACATTATACACTAAAAATACTACACACACACATGAGAGAAGAAAGAATGATATAAAAAAATGTGATCATGAATCAAATCTTGTACCAAAAGGTATATAGAAGGAATCCGAATTCACTACACTATTCGTCCTTGCCATAGGTTGCTAAGCGACCTAACTAGGACAAAAGTACCTACTACAGGCATCATCTTTATGTTTTTTATTATTACATTGTTAGATATATAAAAACTATTCATTATACCGGCTGATTTTATAGTCGTTTCGAAAAAAAAAGATTTTGGCCACAATTTCGATAGTAAAATCGTAAGGAAGTCCTAATTTGGTGATAATTTTTTTTTTGTTTTATACGTCCCATACATTTTTCTGTTCACCTGTACATTGTTGCCATACATAAAGTATTTTTTTTTTCAAAATTAAATCTTCCAGACGATTTTGCTATCGAAACTGTGTGTGAAACAAAATTTTCTTTTTCCGAAACAACTATAAAATCACCGTGTATATTTGTATAAGTGGAATAAGTGAGATGTAAAATCACTGATTCTATTTAATAATTAACATAATAATTATTATAATAAGCGTATAATCACAATGGATGTTCTAGTTAGCACACCAAAAAAATTAAAAAAACATTGAAAATTGTTTTGCGATTTTTATTTCTTAAACTATTCATATTCAACTCAATGTTAACTGTTTAGGTTGATGTTATATAAGACTGGCCCTCGAGATGTTTTCTGTAAGTATCCACAAGGGGTAGGCAGCGGAATATAACTGAAAATAATATAAAAAAATAAACGGCGGTCAAATTATTTAAATCGTTTCTTTTTAAATTTGTTTTAGTCTACTTTACAGGGTGTGGAACTTAACTATTTTTTTTTAAACCAGTTGCCTTTATAGATAGGTATCTTTTATTGTATAGATTGTCTTAAAAACCTATCCAAAAATGTCTAAATAAGTAACCGTTGCCCCATGCATGCGTGATTGCGGAAAAATCCGCATCAAAATGCAGATTTGCACATCTGCAATCGCGCGTGGTTCTATTTTTGCGCACGCCGCTGCGCGATGCGTCGCACTGCGTTAATCGCACAAGTTGATTGATAAAACTAGATGGCGCGATGTAGGTTCAGTAGAGTACTTCAGTAGTTCAGTTTGACTGCGCTAGATGGCGTTAAGTGCATCTGACAAGCTAGGTCATGACGTCATAATGCAATCCTGCCTCCACAATAAAATTGAAGTATTGTACTGTCGCGGGACCGTCAACTGGTAAAGTTCTCTGACATATTTTCGAAACCCTAGCACCCTAGCCCCCTCCTCCACGACCACGGATAATATAATGCATTTTTACTTATTCGAGGTTTTTTAAATTTTAAATTTAGTTTTCATTTTATACTTTTTAAATATATCTTTTTGTTAAACCCTTTCATTTCATACAGGAGCATCATCAAACGTAGCTTAGATCCCTTCCGACAAATTCACCTTTCTAATTAAAAAACTGTATCAAATTGGGTTCATCCGTTTGGGAGCTTCAATGCCATAAACAGACACCACAAACCAATAGCACCCATCGTTTTTACGGGGGGGATAATGAAAAAGAATCTCACCGAACAAGAAGCTGACTTCGACGACGAACTCTATGAAGGTGGAGCCACACTGGTCCTGGAACTTGTACACGAACTCCACGATGGTCACCATCAGCTCCATCACCACGAACCCCAGGGTGTACCATACGTACACCTGGACTAGCACCGCACTTTCCTACCAACATACAAAATATCACAGAACAATGAAAACGTATATTATGCGTATATTGTATATTTCATTATTTTTATTGGCTTCGGAAGCATTTCCCTTACATCACCTATTTGAAAGTCACATTATTTGTGAGATTCATAGGTTTCGTCATCATCACGTTCTCGGAGAGCACGTTAAGCTGTCGATCCCAGTTGCCATTCGAACATCTATGGCAGTCGTTACGGGTAGTTGGAGTCTTAACGACCCAAAGACGGCGTGCGTTCAGTTGGTTCGAGTCTGACATAAGCTCTCCAACCGGCTCGGCTCCGGCGAGGAAGGGGATCTGTGGGGATTTTTCGCATGATAAAAAAAGTATATTGCAATCACCCGTTGCCTTCACACACTCACTTATATAACGTAAGTACAAAGCTGCAAGTGGCGGAATGAGATGTGATGTCCCTCCACAAAGAGAGGATCCACCGACCAGGCAAGTTGATTACGCCTGGCAGGCCGAGGTCCAACGGTTGACGTTGGGTTGTTGTATATATGTTGTACCAGCTCAAGAACTTCGCTTTCGCGATTCCGGATCCGGAGTATCGTAGTAATTACTCTTACTGTCGCTAGATGGCGCTGGGTACATGTGTTATCGCCACAGGCAGACGGATCGGGAATAAAATAACTCACAACGATAGAAGCCAACAGCAACAACATGTTGGCCATCTGGAACAGTGTGATGAGCAGAGATCTCAGCGACTCGACGTGTTCCATCACCTGGCATTGCTGGTACTGGCACCAGCAGTTGCTGTTGTCGCTTGCCACCGCATCCAGGATACTTGCGAGCTGGAAAGATTATGTAAAAAATGTGCTGAGTTTCTTGCCGGAGTCTTCTCAGGCCGGGCCGTGTTTCGAACCGGCGCGGTGGTTCATTTGCTCAATAATTTATAAAATATTGTTGATACTGACTTTTGTAAGTGCCGTTTAATTGTCGATACAGTACAGAATAAATGATTTTGAATTTTCTAATTTTGTACTGTTAGGCACAAAAGGAATTTCATTCAGCTGAAGCTGTGGAACGATTTCCCTAATGTGGTTTTTCAAGGGATTAGAAGGTTTTTATAGATTCGGAAAGACGAGTGTGGAACCCTTGCAAACGTCTATAGGCCACGGTAATTACTTACTGTCAGGTGGATCCTGTTCTTACGTCTGCACCTAAGTGGTATAAAAAAGAAGACCTTTGGGATAGAAGCCCAAGCACATCTGCTAGCTGACTCATCATGATACTAACCAGACTAATAATAGAAATAAGTGCGATCGTACTCCTCTGCGGCATGCAGCAGCACGTGCCGTCACCACACATCACTATCAACGACAGCATCCTGGCAGCATGCAGCAGCATTTACATATTTCAAAAATTAGCCTGCTGTGATGGGAAATAAGCTTTGCCAGTTGTCATTTTGACAAAATTTTAACTTGTGACAGTTGTCTGGTCGTTGTAAAAGTCATGGAAGGTGGGATTTTTAGCAGAATAAAAATAAAAACTTTTCCTCTCGGGCAGATTTAATAATGCTATTCTCATCTCTGAAATGGTCTACAATTTTTATTCCTACAATTTAATTGTAAACGCCTTGTTTCCTTAAATACAGGACAATAAAATTATGTTCTTTTCTTGTTTTTCCAATTATTTGTGGTTTTCTCCTATTGTCTGTTAGTTGTCAATAGTGGTCAGTCGTATTTTCCTTCCATTTTCTTCTCTCTGCTGTCAATTTTAGATTGCAATGATGTCGATGTTTTCTGCTGTATTTTATATGTTATTAATAGTAAGCCATGTCGTCTGTGAAGAGCTAATTGTTGATGAAATTGAAAATCGTGAGTATTTATAGATTTTAAAACTCGTACGACAAGATCAGTGTTTTCAGTTAAATCTGTTAAGTAAGCATTTATTGGATCAGGGTGAAAATTGTGTTCAATACCTGTTCATTTATTACCTGAGTTTGTTGTTTCATCTATTTGTAGGTAGGTAGGTACTATTATAGTCAATGTTTTACTATAACATCATTGATTATAGTAGTAAATTAGTTGTCTATATATTGAAAATATTTTGTTATATTATATTAAATTTATAATTCTTAAAGTAATGGAAGTCCAATCAAAAGGGAAAGAAATAGTAAGCGCACGTTAATCTACGATGTAACTGGGTATAACGCTAAGACAATGATGATCATTCACTATAGAATTAAACATTATACCTCCCTGGTTTCAGTCTCAACCACCGAGCCGACAACACAAGATATCATCAACTCTGATGTAGAAAATTCGATTGCTAAATTTCAAGAACTCGCCAGCAAAGCTGAGAAATTAGATAACACAATAGGCATCCCGCAGAAAGATATAGACTACATCTACGACAAGATGACAATAATAGTGAACGAACTTATAGAACTCGTTAAGGATTCCAATAACGCCTTTGATTTCCTCAAAGCTAAAGGAATAGACCGAATAGCTGTCACTAATCTTGATATTGAAAACGACGAACTCAAAACTAAAATACTTATACTTCTGAAATCACTTTTCAATGAAGCACCTTCTACTACAATAGCTGTAATACCAGTATTTGTCGTAGATAAGCTTCTGTATATCTTCGAAAACGATAATCTTGCCCTTAAAGCTCATTCTTTAGATATTTTATATCTTTGGTTGCCTGATAATCCAAGAGTACAAGCCCGAGTAATGAAACTAAAAGGTTTACAGCCATTTTACGAGCAAATATCAGTGCTAGATACAAATGTGATAAAAATGCTATTAGATCTATTCAATAAAATACTTAACGAGCACGTCAAAGCTAGAAGTGAGATGCAGAAAAGTATTATAGACGCGGATAAACTCAAATTCTATCAAAGAATAGGTCTACTTGAGCATATGTCGACGCCTATGGTATGCAACGGTCTTCTGAATATCTTTGCAAAAACTTGGTCTTATAATAACAATGATAATAATATTTTAATGACTGTGTTTGAACTGCTTAAAAACGTGAAGAAGTTTTGCATTAATATATTTAGAGGGAAAACTAAAGCTGTTAAGTTATTTAAAGCTTTACAGGATTATGTTGAAGGGCCAGAAAATAAAGAAAACCTCATTCTAAATGGTTTGAATGTAACTGATGTGGCGCTGGTCATTGAGGATTACGTCGCGAATGTGAAGCATCCAACGAAAGATGAATTTTAAACTTTTAGTCGCACTATAGAAGATTTGGTCAGAATATTTAAGTTCGTATTGTTGAAGAATTATAGTTAATTTTATATTATGTATTTTATATTATATTATGTATTTAGATTTAGCTTCAATAAGAATTCTGAGAGTTAAATGTCTATTTTATTTGGTATTTAAAGTATATATCACTAACATTATTACTAGATATTGTACGATATTTCGTTGCTGTTGCCAGCTACATGGTCACGGAGCAACTCCCTGTTCCTAATTCAGGTTGCGACATTTTTTTATACCACTTAGGTGGCAAAACATGAAGCACACCTGATGGAAAGTGATCACCGTGACCTATGGCCATACGTTTGCAACACCAGAGAGCGATACACTCGTGCTCCCGAACCTTCTAATGCCTTTCTTGAAGAATAGACGAAAAAAGAGATGTTTGTTGCTCCATCATGCTCAAGTGGCTAAACAGATCGGGCCGAAATTTCGAAAGTCGGAAATAACATGCACCCTACTTTCCCCTCCTTCCTTCCCTGTATAATCGAAACTAACCTGTAAACGTAACATTTTCGTTTAGATTGAAAAAAGTGAATGCTTCGACGGGAATCGAACCCGCGATACTTCCCTTACAACTGAGCTCTAACTACTGAGCCACGAAGTCACGTCTGAAGCTAACGAAATTCTCCTATTTTCGTAGTACATCATATCTTTGGGGCGATGGTGGGAGCCATCTATCGACAATCATACGAACTTCACAAGGAAACGGTGTTACAATCATTTTTGTACCTATCTGTAAACAGTTAGCTAGCTAATCGCTTTAAAAATTTAATTACATAACATTTTCTATCACTATGTACTTGTAATTTTTATCTATGAGGGTTCAACTTACCCTAAATGAATAAGGCGACCCCACGTGTGGTCTGACCACAACTATATTTCCTATTGTACCATGATCCCTAGCAAGGGTGGGAGCGTTTGCGCAGACGCACAATGGCGTATTGTCAGGACTTACAATTGTTGTATCGTAATTTATAGTCCTCGATGTTGATAGGTTGTTTGATTTAATTTATTTAATGTATTTATTGAGCGCTATCATTCTATTTTAGACTTTTTTCCGTTTAACCGGGCTTTGCGTATCAGTATAATTATGCAGTACTTAACTTTAGTAGTAGTAGCGGGAAGTAAACCTACGGCGTAGCAGTCAAACGCTCTACGCCATGCTACAGAGGTAACATAGTTATTTTTCACTATTATAAAATTGTATATTAGTTGTTTGTACACTGGAATAATTAAAAAAAAATAGGCATATGAATTATGTTCGTTTCTGTACACAAAAAATGGCTTCTAAAATTACAAAACGAATTTTGATACACTTTTATTTCTATAAATATCGTGGTTCTATGTTTTTCTTTCATTTTTTATTTAAAGATATTGGCAACCGAAATTAATAATATAACCACTAACCCCTCCAGCTCTATGGTTTGTGTTAGGAATGAGTTTTTTTAGTGGCGTTCCCAACGGATTCCGCATATGACCCAGTTTTTATTTCAGTTTTATAACAGGAGCGAGTTTACAACACAGTTTTTCAAAAACTGACTAGACTAGAACCGAAGATATGGGTTAGGCTTAAAAGTGAATGTAAACGACATTAGCAATTTCATTCTTTAATATACATAAATTAAAAATACTTACCTACCCAATGAGACTACGCTGTCATCAGATTGGCATTTCATATCACATATTGAATAGCCATTCAATTGCAAATCAATTCACATTTATAACACAACCGATTTTATTCAAATTAAACGTATAGGTAACGTTAACAAAGGTCTTTGTGCAACTCGAGTCATTACCGCAATGACAAATCATGCGCCATGGGTGGCCATGACAGTTTGCTGCGGTTTCCCGCGCTTCCGCACCGGAAGGTGTCATTAGCGATATTTTTTTTCTGTAGTTGTAATACTCTGTGGTGAAATTAATTTATGAGATGTCTTTGAAAATCACCCCAAAACTTTTTGATGATTATTAATCAATTTATTGGTTAAAAAATTGTTGATATCTGTTAGAAACGTAAAGGTTGGACCCAAGTTGTGGAGCCAATATGTGCTCAAAATACGTGCAGTAGGTACGCTTTTTTGGGCTGTCTGACGAGCTCAAATCTATAATCATAGATTCTTTTAAAACAATTCGCGCGCGCCAGGATTGCGTTTCTCTTGCGACTTATGCTGCGTCTACATTTACATAACATTTTACCGTGACCGTGTCAGAAGTGAGTATCCATCGCGTATTCAGCTGCGTTATATGTGAGCTTAAATGAAACTACCGATCGACTGGTGGCCGTGTCAGCACAACACTAGTTTGTGTGCCCATGAGCCACAAGTTGTTACGTCCACAATACACATAACGTCAGGCCTTGATGCCACACTGTCTGGTCCGCTGTTCATGCCACAAATCTGGACGATAGGTATAAGACGTTACAGACCGAAACTTAGAGTATTCGATAGAACGCACTTTAAAACTTGAAGTTACGCAAAATCAAGACGTTGTCATTTTTGAAATATTTTGAAACCAATTTTTTACGTTGATCTCGACAACAATTACCGAAATTCCCCTGACCCCTCCAGCTAAGGGTTCACGTCGGTAGTATGATGGACAGGATTCGAACCATGGACCACTCGATCGTAAGGTCGATTCCTTAACCAAGAATCTACCGATCCTTTATCCTAAATCAAATCAAAGGAATTTTAAAATAGTTCTCTACCGAAGTATTGAACGAAATAATGAAATAATTTATTAACACATTTGATGCAATAATAATTGATGTTTTATAATGATACATTAATATAGTTAAGACAAATAAAATCAAAACGATATTTTTTTACATACATACATTTATGCTCCCGCCTTTAATTCCCGAAGGGCTAGGCAGAGGTGTATTAAACACCCACATTTCACCAACTATGATTTTCGGTCCCACGAGGCCTATAGAGGGCGAGCCTATTGCCGCCAATCGGGCACTTTGTCAAAAAAATGGGTCTGACGAAAAAAATTCCTGACCTAAAATGTTGTAGCTAAATAAATTTGGAAAAATAATTGACCCGATTCCTTGCTACGCGGTGTAAATCGCAAGGAAATTAATTAAGTGCTTGGCCGCATAGCACTAACAATTAACGTCTTGAAGAGTATCAGACAGTATTTTTTTTTATTTCCAACATATTGCGTGGGAGTCTCAAAAAGGTGTATTACCAGTGTTAACAACAAAAAATCGCAATCACAGCTCGACTAAACAAATACAAAAATCGAATCAAATCGATCATCGTTTTTAAAAAAAGGCGGCCATTCACCAGACGTCAAAGTCAGTGCAGTACCTGACATTACGCCGAGACGAATTCTGTGCTAATGTCAAGTACTGCGTGGGAATAACAAACGTAATTTTTTTACATTAAAAGACTTACGTAGTATTGTATTCTCTTTGTTAAAAGACATGAATGGACATTGTTGTGTAATGGACGCGGTAAATAATCCTATTTGTATTGTTAGTTAAATCTTTAGTGCCAATTGGTGTAGGGTGTCCATGAAATGGAAACTAAAAAAGGAATATTTCGGAATAAAATCGAATAAACTTGGTGTTTTTTCTTAAAACAATGTTAACAACCGAAATTACGTACGAATATTTCTTCTAACCTCTCCAGCTAAGCTCAAACCTTTGTGTTAGGAATCTATTCGAGTCAGCAGTGTAATGGCCAAATGGCCAAATCCTTTGCCACTAAGCATAGGAACAAGGTTGTCTTTAATAAATAATGTATGGTAATCTGCCGGATTGACATTTATGATTGCTGTTCATTTCTTTACGTTGTAGCGAGATGATATTTACTTTCCGCGGTACACGGGTTTTTAAACCCAAAAATATTTTTTCAGTTCCAACTATATAGACTCCAAATTCCAACCAACCAAACAAACCAATCAAACTTTGCAGGTTTCTGATATAAGTAAAGATAATACTAATAAAAACAATAATCACACACAGGCATAAAGCGCCACGGGACTTAAGGGGATAAAAAATAGTAAGTAGAAAAGTGTTACGACAAATTTGTAGGGTAAAGTTACACATATAACTGTTAATAACACGTTGCAACATTAGAAAACATTAGTTACGATTGCTCGTAAACATACAATACCATTTATAATAAATTAGCCTAAATAATACTTAATACAAATCGCGAACACATCCTTGTCCATTCAAAACACAAATAACTTTACTTTAGATAAAAACGTATTTATGGGAGTTACAGTAAATAGCACTGAACGTGTTTGCAATGGTGACCCTCTTTTATGAGACTTTGCCTTCAGCTTAACATCAGGCGAGGTGAAGTCAAATTGACGTGCCATAAATAAAAGAAAAAAAAGTAACAATACGTCTACAAATATCCCTAATATTCGAAACTCATGGTCGCCATATCGCTCGTAAGCTCAGGTAGCCCAACAATAAAGTTATAAAGAGAAGCAGGGCGTAGGCGTGAGCCACCTGACCCGAGTTCCCATGACCATTACACCTCGCTCCATTGTACAAAGCGTAATTTATTGGCGTGGCTAATGGTTAAGAGTCAATTACACGGTGAAGCGTATTGCATCCTTAGTTAAAGCGTCAGGTAAGGTCCTTACTAATAATCATAGTACTACATAGTATAAAACAAAGTTGCGTTCTCTGTCCCTATATTCCTATGTATGCTTATATCTTTAAAACTACGCAACGGGTTTTGATACGTTTTTTTAATAGATAGAATGGTATAGAGTGATTAAAGAGGAAGGTTTATATGTATGTAACATCATGCTACCGTCAACAAGTACGGAGCAGGAATGAAAAATGTTGCAAAAACGTGTATGTGTGGACTGAGAGCCCATTTTTATTTTTGCATATTTTTGCAGTTAAACTAACAATATTCCTTAGTAAAAGATGTGGAAATATTTGTAAAATGAATATTAGAGTTTGTAAAGACCTCATTCAAAAGATATATCGCTTTTAGTTGGTCCCTCAGTTCACACACGTAAGCTCTCAAATCTAGATATATAATGAGTTCACCAACAAATTTTGGTTATAGACTCTTAGTAAAACATGAATAAACATCTATACAACATTAAAAAACTTAATGTGAATAGATAATAAAAAATTACAAACGTTTACATGTGGTCCCTGAGGGACCACATGTATTTTACTCAAAATAATAGAATATAACACGAACATTAAACATAATTTATAAGCCAATCGTTAGTAAAAAATGGAAGGAAACTTATAAAACCAAAGAAAGATCACAAATAGTGGTAAAAACTGTAAATTTCATGTTTTTGTTGGTGGTCCCTCAGTTCACACATTATGCAAATGCGAATTGCTAAAATATAATTAAATACAACGATTACAAACATGTGGAGCCTTTCAGTGCTTAGTAAAAATCTTATATTATCGATCTGTATTTATTTTGTCACTGGTTTTTTATTGCTTTAGTCACTATAAGTATTTTTAATGATTTTCATACTAAGCCCGGTATGGGGTGTCCACACTTTAGGAAAAGTACTGTTCATTTACTGACACCCATGACGTGACGCTCCGGTAAGATCCACCCGATCTCTGTAATGTTCGGATCAAGGTACAGATGCAATATTTGGATCTAGTAATTGACTCCAGGTGGTATGGTTCACTTCGCTGGCCATCAGTGCTAAATCCATCATGTTAGTTTTTGCTGAACCTAAGAAGACCCAGAATTAGGTACTTGTGCTTTTTCAGTACACCGATATGATAACATATCGAGTAAAACGGGGTGAATATAGATCAATGGGTGAATAGAAACAAAATGGTGAACCAAATTCTGAACTTAGATTCCTTCTAATGATATCAATGTAATAATGATAAGAACTGTCAAACATCTAGGTAGATCCAGAATTATTGTCACACAACTTCTGAAACAAAATCTAACAACTTATGAAACAAAATCTAACGACCATTTTCCGTGGCCTATGAACGTGTGCAACACTAAGGGTGTCAGACACGCGCTGCCCACCCTGAAGGGAAAGGGGGAGAACTGGGAAGGGGTGGGGAGGCTAGGAAGGGGAGGGGAAGGAGGAGTATAGTGAGCTCTGGCTACCCTACTTACCGGCGGGAACACAACACGATGGTTATTATGACCGCGGTCTTCTGTAGGGTGGAGGTACTTCCCCAGTTGGACAGCTCATTTCGGGTGTATGTGTGGACTGAGAGGCCATTTTTATTTTTGGTTATTTTTGCAGTTAAACTAACAATAGTCCTTAGTAAAAGATGTGGAAATATTTGTAAAATGAATATTAGAGTTTGTAAAGACCTCATTCAAAAGATATATCGCTTTAAGTGGGTCACTTTTAGCGGTGGCTTTTAGTAAGCTCCCAAATCATCAATTACGGCAACACAATTTACTTTTTTTAACTGTACTACTAAAATTATATTAATATTGTATTCTTTTTTTATTATAGATGAATAATTTAAAAAAGTAACGTTTATTTATATTATTATCATTAATTAAAATGAAATGGGCACTTATAAAAAAAAAACAAAAATATCTTATAGATTAAAATTTTACAGTACCGAGTACAACGGGGTGAATATAGATCAATGGGTGAATAGAAACATAATGGTGAACCAAATTCTGAACTTATATTCATTCTAATAAAATCAATGTAATAATGATAAGAATTATCAAACATCTAGGTAGATCCAGAAATATTGTCAAACAACTTATGAAACAAAATCTAACGACCATTTTCTCTATTCACCTATTGATCCTTATTGTTAGTAACTGGTGCAATGTTTCTATTGAGATGATGAAACATCTTAAATACATAATTCTGTACATACATCTGACACATAGACCAGTTAAGCACGAAAAAATAAAGCAGTAATTTTATTCTATTTTAAGTCCACATTTTTAATTATATCTGTGCCCATTCGTTCTATCTCCAACTAATATTCCTCAGGAAAATACAAATAATTAAAATTAATACGCGTAATTGAGCAATATCACGACAAGCAACAAGCTCCAAGTGTACCGTAATTAATTTTTTAAATATATATTTTTATTAAGAGCGACACTACAGGTAATGGATTTACACCATAGTTGCTTAGGCTTAAAGAACCAATACCCATGGCGGTTAAATTAGTTTAAAAACAGTCGCTGAAAGTTATGCTGCCAAATTACGAAGTTAATAAATATGACAAATAATGTAATATTATAATGTCTATTTAAAATTGTCAAGTTTCTGAATGTCAGAGTTTAGACCATAAACATATAAATAATGTTTTAGACAAAGACAATCAAAACTGGGACCAAATCTCCGAATTTTTATGACGGATAAATAGAATCACGATTTCACCTCATACTCGGAAATTGTTAAAAACTGTTATTCTCTGCCAACGTTTGGAAATTAAAATTGTATTACAGGAATACTGTTTAACCATATCCGAGTATGAGGTGAAATGGCAATTCTAATTTGACTTTCTCAAAATTTAGGAGAATTAGCTTAAGAATTGGCGGCAACTTGTAGTACCTAAATTTTGTTCTCGTTCGTTTCGATAACTTGTTTAGCCATTCGGTTTATGATTTACAAATGGAAACCACTTGCTATCTAGCTTGTTTGGATCTTTTCAACTGCAGTCGGGTATTTTGATTGTGACAGTTGGAGACACTGCTATTCACATACAACTTACACTACTTGACTGCATGGACACCCTATTAGTATGGGAAACCTAATTTGTACATTTTTGTTAAAATAACAATAAAACCAGTGACAAAATAAATACAGATCGATAATATAAGATTTTTACTAAGCACTGAAAGGCTCCACATGTTTGTAATCGTTGTATTTAATTATATTTTAGCAATTCGCATTTGCATAATGTGTGAACTGAGGGACCACCAACAAAAACATGAAATTTACAGTTTTTACCACTATTTGTGATCTTTCTTTAGTTTTATAAGTTTCCTTCCATTTTTTACTAACGATTGGCTTATGAATTATGTTTAATGTTCGTGTTATATTCTATTATTTTGAGTAAATACATGTGGTCCCTCAGGGACCACATGTAAACGTTTGTAATTTTTTATTATCTATTCACATTAAGTTTTTTAATGTTGTATAGATGTTTATTCATGTTTTACTAAGAGTCTATAACCAAAATTTGTTGGTGAACTCATTATATATCTAGATTTGAGAGCTTACGTGTGTGAACTGAGGGACCAACTAAAAGCGATATATCTTTTGAATGAGGTCTTTACAAACTCTAATATTCATTTTACAAATATTTTCACATCTTTTACTAAGGAATATTGTTAGTTTAACTGCAAAAATATGCAAAAATAAAAATGGGCTCTCAGTCCACACATACACGCAAAAACGGGGTGACGCTGACGAAGTTGCGCGGGTTAGCTAGTAAATTATAAATTGGATTATTAGTAAGTTGAAATCATACTTGCGCGCAATGCAAAACTTGCTCACGCGCTCTAATACCTCAACGAATCTGGTTAAATAGCCATAGATTGTAGTTTGGAATAACACATTGGCCATTTTTATCCCAGGAATAGGGGAAACTATTCCTGTCCTGTCCTGAAATGGGTTGTGGAAAAGGGATCAAGACTCCATGCGGGCGAAGTTGCTGACACCAGCTAGTATTACATAAATGCGAAAGTAACTGTGTCTGTCTCTCTGTTTGTCTGATACGCTTTCGCACCTAAACTACTAAACTGATATTGATGAAATTTAGTCGAGCGATTGTCTAAATCACGAAAATACCTACCTAATAGGGTATGAAAATTTGCATGGTGAATATTTCGATAAATACAAAGATAAACTGATGAAATTTGGTATCCCGCTTCAACCAAAGTGACCACATGTACGTCATAAAAATTGATCGTGGTATAGGAGAGAAAAAAATGTTTAAGCCATTATTATTATCAGTGAAACATCGCGGTTTATTCATAAAATTTTCACGAACTCCGCCATAATATTAAAATCTGCTCCTCCCTTATTTGTAAAATAAAAATACCCCACAAAGATTTTATTCATTGACAAACAAAAAATGTTTACACAGAGATCCTATCATTAATTTTCTTATACTTTGTCGCGAAGGATTCATTCAGGCCGCGGGATTGCCACCTGTGCTTAAAAAAAGTTTAATTCGATTTTTTACTTTAGCAACACACAAACCTTGTGTGGCCAATAAATTATCTATTCAGTAAATTTGTTAAAATCGTAGGCGGGTTTCTTTTAAAATGAAGAATATCAGACATTTTTGTTTGTTGAGAGAATTAAAAAATATGCTCTTGGGTTAAAAAGTAAGGGTCACACCTACATATAGCGATGTTGACCGATTTTTTTAATGTGGGAACAAGACCATAAAGCCAGGATAAAGAATTATACGAGTTTAGTCAAACTTGTCAACGGATTTAGATTAAAAAAAATAAACTGATCGAATACACAATGACGTTCAGTTCATAAAGTTATTAGTAATACTTAGAGAGACAGTATGTGAGTTAGATAGATCCATATATTTTTCTCTAATGTCGAATTATGGCAACTCCAGTATACAATTCGAATTTCATTTGAGTTGCCTAATGTGTGAAGGACTTCAGTTGCAAATTTGTATTATGTGAATAATTTATGAAAATGGCGAAAGTAACTGTATTTCGTAGGCATAAAAACTATAATAGAACCAAATATAATATTTGGATACTAGCGAACCTAATTTAGTCTGGGAGTCTTAGTGGGCTCCGTAGCCGACTAAGATCTTCGTGGCCCAAGCAAACTTCACCTGCAAACCAATACACTTTTCAAACGTGTAGGATATATTTCACCAAGTATGATATTCGTTGAACATATTGCCGTGAACCAGACACTTTGTAGTGGGCAATATAATATATTTAGGATCGGATTTAAAATATGATAATGAATCTGAACATATTAATCTAATTTATTACACTAAATAGCGGATGTGAACACAAAAAAGAATTCACGTGGCGCGCAATGACAACGCCTCATTCAACCAATTAAATAGTGTGACCAGCGCAAAAATATCTCTGTTTGCAAGTAAAGCGTCCTGCTGGGTAAACGGACATCCGAATTGTACAACATCTTAATGTATTTAGGGTAAGATTTAAGTGATCGTGGGAAAGTTGTTAATTTGTTAGTTGCGTTGACGCGAAATGGGTACAGAGTAATTTATTGGTTTATTGTTGTGTGATGCACTGTTTGCTTTTTATATTTAGAACACGTTAATTTGACTTCAGCTGAAAGCAAAGTTTCAAGAAAGAGGGTCATCATTACAAACACGTACAGTATTACAATGGTGGCGCTCAGTTTGACTGCCTCATCAGATGCTTTTACAAGCCCCGCTTCAAGGCACCCGAGACTGTAGGGAGAATGAAAGACGTGAGCTGGTAAGAAATTCTAAGACTTAATAGTGCGGCAAAGAAAAGACTCACCGAAACGCTTGGTTCTTGATGGAATATTTTGCACCGTATGCGCATCTTTTAGGATTGCACGTGTGTGGTGTGGTCCTGTGTTCGAAAGGAGAGAGTGGGACCAATTGGAAGAGCTATCAATTAGCCTATATCAATATGTCCACTGCTGGACATAGGACTGTCCCAACATTGGGAGGCTGTTGCCACGCTGACCCGACGGGTTGGTACAGTCACCTACAATAATATGTTTACACCTTAGAACCTTGTCACAATAATAAATGACAAGTCAACATTATGACATGAAACGGTAAACTTCGACAAGTTTAATGTGAAAAAGTTCTAAAACGTATACATACTAATGCATGTGACTGTACAGGGTTTTATTTCGAGTTTTCCTTCTCTCGCAGTGATAACGTCTGCGTTTTCCGGTAATCACCTCTGACTACCCCTTCAGGAAAGATGGGGTGGTGAGTACTCTTTCTCATTCTCTGACATCCATGACGCGTCGGTGGTAAACGCGACTGCTACGCAGGAGGCGCGGGTTCAATCCTCAATCAGTGCAAATATTTGTGAGCATGAATATGAATATTTGCATTGGTCTGGGTGTTTGTATAACTATATACTTAATACTACTGACCCGCGCACGCTACTTTGTATGCGTCACCCCGTTTTCGCAACATTTCTCATTCCTGCTCCGCACTTGTTGGTCATAGCATGATGTTATGTACATATAAACCTTCGTCTTCAATCATTCTATCTATTAAAGAAAACCAAATCAAAATCCGTTGCATAGTTTTAAAGATAGGGACAGAGAAACCGACTTTGTTTTATACTATGTAGTGATGTATGTATTTTCAAGAAAAATATCTAAGTATTATCCGCATTTTAGAACTCATAACACAAGCTAGATAAGCTATGTTTACCATGGGTCTGGCGTTATGTAGATTGTCCTAAAATTATATTTGAAGTTCGTTCTTTGGTTAATCGTTTCAAATCTATCTGAACACTTCGTTCAGTAATTATTTCTTGTAAAAGTTATTTCTTAAAATTCTTTTATCGATGCAAGTGTTCGCTGTTTTTATAAACTTTACTTTATTTGACGTTAAAAGTCAAAATATTTTACTTTATACAATTTGTATTTCGTATTATATCGTCCATTCATGTATTGATACGGCCGGAAGTCCGCACTTCTATCATAGATATTTTATTTGCGCAAACTTTTTACAAGTATCCATTTTGATTTGTATGAGTGATTAATCGATTTTTTAATATATTTGGAGGCGATTCGTATTTCTTATACAGTTTTATTGTGTTTCGAAAGGTCTGTATTGATATTTCTTTACTTTTGAAGCGAACTTGACCTGTATTATGAATATTGTTTATTTCACGTTACCTACTTGAATAGCCTTCGTGGCGTGGTTGGTAGTGCACGTGACTGCTACGCACGGGGCGCGAGTTCGAGCCCCGCTCAGTGCAAAAAGTTGTATGCGTGAATATGGCTGTTTGCACTGGTCTGGTCGTGCCTCGGAGAGCACGTTAAGCCGTCGGTCCTGGTTGCCATACAAACATCTATGGCAGTCGTTACGGGTAGTTGGAGCCCTCAAAAGTTCAACCAGTCTAAATTTGGAACTTCGATATCACCATTTGTCATTAGACCATTGGTTGTGGAAGTCATATGGCAGTCGCTTCACGGAAAATATCGACGTTCAGCCGCATCACAGTTAGATTGGAAAGCCGACCCCAACTGAGTTGGGAAAAGGTTCAGGGAATGATGATGACCTACTTGAATAGATTGTGTCAGAATGGCAATGTGACACAGAACAGAAAAACCTAGTAGAAATGCGACACGATAGTTTTAGAAGCGGAACTGATGTCGCCAAACTCACACATACAACCGTTAATAATAACGTGCATTACTCGAAAATAATTGCTGTGATTGGACATACCTATTTCTCAAATCATACGTACTACAAAACGAAAACTTACTATCTTTTTTAAGGTAGTGATAATTAAATACCATCTTTTTTAACTTACTTTAATAATATTTTAATAATATTTTATATATATAATATTTTAAATTTACTTATAAGTCCCGTATTTCAAATGTAAGCTTGTTAAAAGAGCGTGTATCCTGAAAAGAATTAAAATTACTATCACAAACTACAAGATTATTTTTGTGTCTGGTATTGTATAAGCTTTTCCAACGAAACCTTACATCTCCTTCCAATATAAAACAATATAAGCTGGTCTGCGGGGGCTTCCATATATGGTAGAAATTAGAAATCGTCTCGAACCAACCAGTTTGAAACTTAATCTCTTCGAAACACGGTAAAGAAATGAAATGCTTTACCGGAACACGTGTTCCCCTCTTTTTTATTTAGGGCACGTCAATTTGTCTTCATCTAGCCTGATGGTAAGCTGAAGGAAAAGTCTCAGGAAAGAGGGTCACGTAAAGTGTTACAATGGTGGCGCTCAGCTTGACGGCCTCGTCAGATGCTTTTTCACGCCCCGCTTAAAGGACCCGGGACTGCAGGAAGAAGGAAACACGTGAGCTGGCAAGGTATTCCAAGACTTAATGGTGCGGCAGAGCAAAGACTCACCGAACTGCTTGGTCCTTGATGGAATATTCCGCACCATGTTGAAAGTTTCTCTCTTCTTTCTCTAGATACAATTTCAGAAATACTTCGCTTGAGGAACACTCGCTTCCACGATTTTTTTTCAATATCACTCCTATATCCCCGAATGTGGGTGCTAGCACCCACCTATGCTAGCACCCACATTTCGCCAGTTTATATTTTAGGTCCCAATGTAATAGGTGGCGAGCCTATTGCCATTAACCGGGCACTTTTAACCTGCGATAAATATACACATAACTTCGAAAAGCATCGCAGTCATTGGTGTGTGCCATGGTAAACCTGGGATCGAACCCGAGACCTCGTCTCAGCAGTCCATTACCCATACCACTAGGCTACCGCGGTGCTTCCACGATTACCTTTATATTTATAACATCGCTAATAAAATGCAGGAGAGGAGGCCATCTCTGGTACTACCGTTTTCTGGTAACTGCTAATGCTAGACCATGTGGGTAACCAATATCCGATCATAACTCTTCCACCTCTCGTCTGCGATAGGAAGGGGACTAAGGGGAGACCTATGAGTATGACGTGAAAAATGATGAATTTATAAAAATACTTTGTGAAGTTCAAATAAAGTGACTTTACGACTTGATGAGTGAGGGAATAAGGGCAGTGTTGCCGTTGCAAATTTTATTTCTATAAGGTACTTAATTTTCATAAGGTTTTTGGTTTATGATTTCTTGTATTGTGCTGCAGCTAACTGAAAATAAACGCATTTTTCTTTCAAAATATCAAATTTAGATAGGAAAAAGTGAATACTTCGAGGGATTCGAACCCGCGATCTTTCTCTCACAGGGGAACGCTCTGACCGCTAAGACACCATGTCTGGTTCATTAGGACTTTTCCTATACAACCATCTTTGGGGCGATGGTGGGAGCTATCTACCGACAATCATTAGTTCGAATCCCGTCGAAGCATTTACTTTTTCTTATCTTTTGATTTGTATAGTCAGCTTACTAATTGCTTTAAATTTTCAGTAAATGTATAAAAGGTTTGGCAACGAGGGACCACACAATTGAAACATTCATTTAGTTATTATAAAATATATATTTATCTATTGTATCAAACTTTAAACTCTTCAGACAATATACAAAACCATTCTAAAACCTAAAGATTTACAAACTATTGACAATAATTTCGTTATTATCATTATACAATATTTTTATAAACTTTATTTATTTACACTATTATTTCTATTAATATTATTCTTGGTCCAATGTATTTCTATATTTATTCAATCGTATAATTGACTATTTTGTTAGAATTACAATTAATCCTCTTTATTCCAGAACTCAATTTCTATTAACTGATTTTTTTTAAACAATTCCTCTTCCTTGACCATCAGTACCCATACAAGTAAGGAAAACCATGTGGTACGGCAGATAAAGGTACAAAAACAGGCATCATTCTTTCTGCTTGAACGAAATGAGTCCTCGTATGTTTTTTCAAATGATCTCTACGTCCAAATTTCTTGCCACAAGTCGAGCACGGATACGGACGAACCCCAGAATGAATACGCTTATGTCTTGTCAGCTCCTCATTTCTTGTAAAAGTCTTGCCACAATTTTTCTCATCACATTTATAAGGCCTTTCACCGGTATGTATTCTTATATGACCTTTCAATTGCCCATTATTAGAAAACCCAACTTGACAATGCGGACACTTGTATTTCTTAGGCCTTTGTTTTCTTGCGATTAGTTTTGCTTCATTTTCTTGGTGAAGAATTCTTGCGTATTCTAACTCCATTGCGTAACCTTGTGCTAGCGATTCTAAAAGCAAAGGGTCCGTAGGAGGTACGCCTAAAGCGTGGGCAATATCTGCGGCTGGAAGATATTCTGGGATAAATGTCGGGCTATATGCTGCTGGCAAGGATGCAAGAGGCGGGTACTCTTGCTGCTTTGAGCTTAATTCAATAGGTTTATTTTGTTTTTCCGTCTTCTCTGGTTCTTGAAGAAGTCTGTCACAACATAATGTAAGTTTTTCTACTGGAGAATTCGCCTCAATGACAGGTTTTACTTCTTCTTCGCCCTCAACAGTAGTTGTAGATACTGTAGCGTCTTGATAACTTGGGTCAGATTTTTTGAAGGTTCCACGAATTTTTCTTAAGCGACTCTCTCTTCTGCTTTCATCCATTAATCTTTTCTTAGTTTTGATATCTGTATTATTATCACAGTTAGATAGTCTTTCGGTTTTATTGTCACTCACATCCCAAGGCCTGAAAAGCCTAGAATAAGTTTGCTCGGAAAACATTTTGGCACAGTATATCACACGCGATCGAAGTCGACTGCGCCCTCTTTCATTGCAACAACTTTTATATACATTCCTTTAACAATAAATTTAATAAAAGCCCCAAAAGTAGAGGGATCTATCCCATTGAATGGACGAAAGAGACGAAATATTATTCAATTGTTGCACACTTAAGGTTGACTTAACTTTTTTGAAAATGGCGCGTCTATTTTGTCTCTGATGTCAACTTTGTGTTCGGATACATACGGAAGAGTTTTGATTGTACATCTACTGGTTGTTGGGGCGTTTGGACACGTAAATGTGTCATAGTGTCTGAGATAGGGGTGTATATTGTTATTTATGTTGATTTTTGTGCGTGTTCGGGGGGCGGGCCCGAGGGCCGAGCGTCACGCTCGAGTGGCCGCGGCCCGCAGCTGCAATCTTGTTTGTTTTAATGGTTTTTGCAATTGTTGCGGTTCCCGATTTCTTTTGATGTTATATACGCACGCATGTATTATGTATATAAGTGTATTGTTATATTTATGGGAGAGTTAACAATTTTATGTTAATGTCATTAGGATATGTCCAATTTGGTCGTGTGGTTTTGTGACCACATCTGTGCATTTTTCCGGTCTAATATATTTGGTCATGAATCGAGTTTTATTACTTGTTAGGTTCATAAACATTTATATAACATCGGTAGAAATCAAGAAGCTACGCATATGACTGCAATCGATGGTTGTCAGGCTCAAGTTTTCATATTAGTTTATCATATTAAACATTTACTGGTCTATCAATTCTAACATTATTGGGCGTCATGAGGTCACAAATACCCTCGAATCTTTGCAGATGCGTAGATATGTTGCATCCCTGGCAGTATTTTACCGTCTCTACCATGGTGAACGTTCTGATGAGCTCTTCCAATTAATCCCACCCTCCCCTTTCCTACACAGGACATCACGTGTAGGGCTTAGATGTCACCCGCATACGGTGCAGAATATTCCATCAAGAACCAAGCGGTTCGATGAGTCTTTCCTCTGTCGCATTAGGCCGTCAAGCTGAGCGCACCCATTGTAGCACTGTACATGTTTGCAATGGTGACTCTCTTTAATGAGCTTTGCTTTCAGCTTAACAACAGGCGAGGTAAAGTAAAATTGCCGTGCCATAAATAAAAAAAAACTGTAAAATTTAATATCATTTGTCAGCATTTTATATATTACCCAGTTTAAAGACGAGTACAGCTGTGAATCGTAGCTAACACCGATTTCGTAGAAAGACTTCATATTCATAGCGTGTCTTACAAGACCCTTTGTTAGGTATAGCCTCGGTGAGAGACCGTTTTGTGATCATCTAACCTAATACAGAAAGTAAAGTTTTACAGACTTTGACAATCTCATCGCTAGTTTTTAATTGCGCAAAGGGATTTTATAATAGTAATACAGTCACTTTACATATATTTTATCAATCAATAAAAAAGGAAGAATAGTTCTGATTAAAGTTTCCTGGATTCACAAACTGTCATCGTAGCCACAAAATGGATGGATTATATCAATCTAAACAAATCAAGTTAGCTATTCACATACAATAAGGCCTGATTGCGTAGCTTTTGATGTATTTTAGGAGAATATCCGAACGAATTTTGGAATTGGCGGGATCTGTCAAAATTGCGCGCGTATGATCGATTGGCGCTCGTATTTTTATTAGATTGTACAAAATTGTGTTTATTTAGGAATAAAAAGGAAGCGTTTTAATTTGTGTCCTTACTGTTTTAATTTAATTAACTATATTTTAGTATAAATATTAATATGTTTTATACAGTTATTTATAGGCACATACTTTTTTAGCGAACAGGAAATTGCATCATACATAAATACTCGGTCATTTCGAATTTTGAATTTCTGGAAAGTGACAAAGAGTACCGTTTACAGTCTGTGCAGTTTGAATTTCACCAGGGCACATAGGTCCATAAAGCGCTACTCTTAGGTAATGTCTAAGTACCTATGTGAATGAATATAAAGCGTGCCATTTTAATATTTTTTTTAAAGTCTTACAAGAACGAAACGGCACCGTCCATGCCATTTCATGAAATCTGGGGCCTTACAACTAGCGCTTAAAAGTAATACTATTTGACTTGACTTGACTTCGGACTCTTTCTGAGTATACTGACGGACACTAACGGTCCGTATCACACTACGATAGTTCCCTGAACATTTCTCAGAGCTCCCCTCTGAGAATGGTGAGCCTATTGCCATTAACCGGACACTTATAAACCTGCGATAAATACACACATAACTTCGAAAAGCATCGAAAAGTCACTGCTGTGTGCCATGGGAAAACCTGGGATCGAACCCGAGACCTCGTCTCAGCAGTCCATTACCCATACCACTAGGCTACCGCTACATAAAGATCTAAAAAGTACTGATCAAAATTTGCCCCAATTTAGTGCAAAATGATAAGATTCATTACACAAAGACGCGATCAGTCAAGAAGGTTTGACAATTTATATTTCTTATTCTACAAAATTTCAGTTATTTTGATGTACTGTGATGTCGCGCCTTTAAGATTTTATGATTGATCTACCGTTATGCCCACAAAGCTTAACTTTTTTTTTCTTCCACCAAAGTCTCGAAACTAAACGCACGCCGTCTATGGGTCTTTGATTGCCGAAGGTGAGATAACACAAAACATATCTTTGCAGGAGATTTGATAACTGGCTTTTTTATACAACTTAAGTGGTAGATACATAGTACAACTTAAGCACACGGCCCACCTGATTGAAAGTTACCGTAATCTATGGTCGTTTACAGGGGTGTCACATTTGTGCTGTCGACTCTGTAGAGGGAGACGGGGAGAGAGTTTCTGTGAAAGAAAGAAAGAAAGAAAGAAAACTCATTTATTGGGAATCAGCGCAAAATGGCACACAAAATACATAACCATTATCGACAGAGAAAAAAAAGTGTGCTTTCAGTGTAGAAGACGAAGCAGGGTGTTATGAATAATGAAAAAAATAATTTAAATAAAAACAAAAAACCCGACTGCGTAAAAACTAATTTTAAAAATTACGTGAAAAAATTAGCTTAAATAAGAACTAAAAAAAGAAGCCCAGTAGTTAAGAATTCATATAATACTCACAGTCGGGTCCATTTAAATTTTACCAATCATATCTTCCCAAGGGACCGTCATATCCTACCTTTTTATAATATTAGTGATATTATAAAAATTATATTATAAAGTCCTAATTGAGCAGTCCGACTGTGGAAGTACCTCCGCACTACAGAATATCGCGGCTAATAATAACTTTGTGTTGTGTTCCCCGCGGTGGGTAGAGTAGCCAGTTCACTGGAGAGGTTTTGTGTTGTCAGTGGGAAGATTGAGAAAACCTTCTTTGTCTTCTGTACTGACAGCACAGTGCTTGTCTGCCACCTAATTGGTATAAAAAAGTTACCGAAATACTAATACTCTCTAACCACTCCAACTAGCTCAATCACGTCGGTACTGTAAAGATCAGGATTCGAACCTGGGACTTCTTGATTGTAAGGCCAACTCTTTAACCACTGAGCGATGCTTCGACGATGAAAATAGGCTACCGACGACGATTAAACAAAGGGTCAAATAGTATCTCTCAGTGTAGTGGATACCTACATTTATTTAATTTATTAGAATTTACATTTATATTACAAGGTCATCATTCTCTGAACCTTTTCCCAACTCGGTTGGGGTCGGCTTTCCAGTCTAACTGTGATGCGGCTGAACTTAGATATTTTCCGTGAAGCGACTGCCATCTGACCTCCACAACCAATGGTTTAATGACCAATGGCGATATCGAAGTTCCAAGTTAGACTGGTTGGACTTCTGAGGGCTCCAACTACCCGTAATGACTGCCATAGATGTTTGTATGGCAACCGGGACCGACGGTTTAAGGTGCTCTCCGAGGCACGACCAGACCAGTGCAAACAGCCATATTCATGCATACAACTTTTTGCACTGAGCGGGGATCGAACCCGCGCCCCGTGCGTAGCAGTCGCGTGCACTACCGCCACGCCACGGAGGCTGTCATTTATATTACAAGGTATAGTATACAAATATCGATAGACGACAACGGTCCGAGTCCGAATCACACTATGGAAGTACAGTAAGATTGTAATAATATTACTTTAAGAGGCGGTAGTAAGGCCCGAGATCATTTGCCGAATGACTTAATGACAGAAGTATGTCAAAAAAAAAGAATAATAGTAACAAACATCTAATTTTTTTAAGGGATTTTATGACATGGTAACTAGTTTATGTCAAGTCTTATTTTATTTTATAACACTTTATTCACTTATCTAGTTGGAATGATTGTTGATGATATAAAGCGGTGGAGACTTTACTAGAAGCTTTTCTAAGGGAGATTTTGACACCAACACGAAAAATCACAATTCACTACAATATTCCACTTTCCTACACTTGTGCGGTTTGTCTAAGCTGTTATGTCTAAAATTCCACCATTTTTACACATAATAACTCAAACTTACACCAAATATAGAAAATGCAACACAGGAGCGGCGTTATGACACTTTCGCGTTCCCGCCAAAACTCCACAAACATCTCAAGAATGTTAACCATAAATATCATTTAACCTATTTTAAAAACCATATCGATGAATGAGAACTATGAATGAAAATCGAATTGTACTCGAATAAAATTTTAAGCGATTCATAAATCTTTAAGTTAATACTAAATGCACTTCGTGGTTTTGCCTCGATGTCTTTATAAAAATCAAATAAATCTCTATAAGAATACTTTAGCGTTCCCGTTTTGGATGAATTCTTGAAAACCGTGACCACTTTATATCCACTTTTTTTAGTGATGGGATTCGCTATGGTGGGTCATTGTGGGCAATTACTACGGGTGTCATAAAATAGTGCAACCTTCATGAATGGAGCGCGACACGCTTGTAGGTGTAAATGGGGTGTTCGAAATTTGATTCGGACTTTTTAATTTTATTTTTTAAAATTGTATTTATTTTTAAATGTGATTTATGTCAAAGTGATTGACATTCTAACTGGTGATGAGGTACAGCTAAGTGAAGAAATATGTAACACTTTTAACCCTCACTCTTTACACCACATCGTCAAGAAGGGCATTTAAAAGGTTTCTGTAGGGCATTCAGCGGTACAAATGTTATATCACTGGTGTTCCAAACGTCCATACGTTCATAGGCGATCACCAATTTCCATCAGGTGGACCGTGTGCTTGTCTGCTACTTAAAGGATATAAAATAAATGATGGTCAAGTTTGACGGTATCGTTCTTTACTTTTTCAGGCATCGGAATAGTAAAAAGAACGAATTCTGGAGATAGTTAGTACTGAATTATATTATTATTGGCTAAAATCTCTAATTGGAGGAGTTACCTACAAACTATTAACTCCTCCAATTAAGCTTAATTGCTTGTGGAGAGAAGTGGCTTCCCGTTCGTAGTGTGATGGCATCTGTGGTTGATTACAAATCAGACATCATTAGGTAATTTTTCGTTTTCTTTTACTCTAACAACTCCTGAGATTACTCTGACATGAAATTGACAACCTCAATAGGTCAAGACAGTTGACGTGAACCGTGTAAATATTTGCCGCCTTTGAAACAAAAAAAAATCTCTTTATAATCTATGCTTCCTGAAAATTCATACACATATTTGCAATGAAAAATTTGACACGTTTCACCAATTTCAATAAATTATAACATATCATAACATAACATAAACTCACGCCTTTATCCCCGAAGGGTTAAGCAGAGGTGCTAGCTCCCACATTTCGCCAGTTTATGTAAAATAAATAAATAAATCAATAAATATTTTTTTTTCGAAAACACGCTACAAAACAACACACCCTGTGCATCAATATTAGCAAGCCTGTGTGGTCCCATTTCCATAGCGAAACTCGATAATCGACGCACAAAACAAAAAGAGTCATAAATCCACCCGCCACTATTGTCGCTAGAGATGTCCATTCATGCCACCTTAGACGGTAAGACGCCGTGTATTCACGGCTTTAGTTGCATGTTTACGATTTAGTTGTTACCGTGATAATGGGGACGATAATAAACATGTACGCACTAAAAATGTATGAGAGTAAGATTTGTGTGTGCGTGTGAAGCCGCGGTAGCCTGCTGAGACGAGGTCTCGGGTTCGATCCCAGGTTTTACCATGGCACACACCAATGACTTTTCAATGTTTTTCGAAGTTATGTGTGTATTTATCGCAAGTTTATAAGTGCCCGGTTAATGGCAATAGGCTCGCCACCTATTACATTGGGACCTGAACATAAACTGGCGAAATGTGGGTGCTAGCACCTCTGCCTGCGTGAGTTTGTTATGTTATGTTATGGTATGTGAGACACCTTTCGGATGAGATGGGGTGGTGATATTATTTTTCCGTTACCACACGGATAACGAAGCGTGAAACGTTCTTTTATAAACCATTATCAACTTTGACAGAAATAGATGTGACAGTCAATGCTTCTGCACTAAAAATCACGAGTTATTGCCACTGACAGTAATTTTGGTAATGCATCGGAGCCTATTCGTTAACCAACAAATAACCAAATCTTTTCTCTTTACAATATTAGAGTAGACTAGTTGTTGCCCACGGCTTCTCCCGCGTGGATGACAGTTATCGCGCAGTTCAATATAGCCTACGTTACTCAGGGTGAATGTAGCTTTCCATTTCCAATGGTGAAAGAATTGTTAAAATCGGCAGTTTTCAAATTTTCTCTTTTTATAATATAAGTGCAAATGGTTTTTTATGTTTAGGTCGTCAAATTGACTGCACCACGCCTGATGGTAAGCAGAGGCGCACTCCACAACATGGTGACCACCTACGGTACGGCGTAGAAAGGTAGTTAGATCAAAAAACTCTCTTTAAAATTATTTTTCATCACATTTATCTAAATTCTCGAAAGCGCCCATTCGTCTCTTCTAAAACGATTCCATTTTTAATTCCCCTAGCTTAACCACAACAAGATGTTATCGAACCCCACTTGAGTTAGATGAGGGGTCATTGGGGAGGAGCCACGACCCCACATCGGCTCAGGGGAACTTATGGCGTTATGGGGTTAAATATATTACTATTATTATTTATTTTAACTCTTAATTTGTAACAATTTGGGCTACAATATCTAACTTTCGTTGCATCGTGGTTCGAATTAATTTAGATTGGAATTAGTTCGTATGATTGTCGGTAGATGGCTCCCATCATTGCCCAATAGCCGCGGTAGTCTAGTGGTAAGGGTAATGGACTGCTGAGACTAGGTCTCGGGCTCGATCCCAAGTTTTAGCATAGCACACACCAATGACTTTTCAATGCTTTTCGAAGTTATATGTGTATTTATCGCAGGTTTATAAGTGCCCGATTAATGGAAATAGGCTCGCCACCTATTACATTCGGACCTAAACATTAACTGGCGAAATGTGGGTAAACTAGCACCTATCTACCCCTTCGGGGATATAGGCGTGAGTTTATGTATGTAATGTAATGTAATCGTTAGCCCAAAATGGTTGTATAGGACAATTTCAAATGGCCAAGTTGTGACTGACATGGGAATATTCTAATGACGCGTCTACATTTACGTAACATTTTGCCGTGACCGTGTAAAAAGTGCGAGTCCGTCACGTATTCAGTTGCGTGATAGATGAGTTTAAATGAAACTATCGATCGACTGGTAGCCGTGTCAGCGCAACTCTAGTTCGTGTGCCCATGTGCTACAAGTTGTTACGTCCACACTCAATGATTTGATAAAAATTCTAGGACAATCTACACAACGCCAACTGGACCATGGTAAGTATAGTTTAACTAGCTTGTGTTATGGGTGCTAGAATGCGGATAAACATACATATTTTTTTTTTGTAAATATACATAGAGACATCCAGACCAATGCAAATATTCATATATAAAGACATGAAAAATAGGGACAGAGAACGCGACTTTTATACTATGTAGTGATGTTTCGCATGATATATCTCAATTTGTTTTATAATCACCATTTACTAAATAAAGGGGTGATGTCTATGATTGATTGGCATTAATTTTGATTGTTGAATAATAGTTATTTGACGGATTCGGCTTCACTGTTGGGTATACACTGTTGGCTTCTTCCAACATTGAGAGGCTTTAACCTACTGTTGTCACGCTGGTCAGACAGATTACTACAGGGCTTTATTACGAGCCGCGGTAGCCTAGTGGTATGGGTAATGGACTGCTGAGTCGAGGTCTCGGGTTCGATCCCAGGCTTTATCATGGCACACACCAATGACTTCTCGATGCTTTTCGAAGTTATGTGTGTATTTATCGCAGGTTTATAAGTGCCCGGTTAATGGCAATAGGCTCGCCACCTATTACATTGGTACCTAAACATAAACTGGCGAAATGTGGGTGCTAGCATATCTGTTTACCCCTTAGGGGATATAGGTGTGAGTGTATGTTATGTTATGTTATGTTAGATATGACATGACTTACACTTCAAACTAAAAAAAACTACCGTAACCATTAGTCATTCAGTAACCGAGAGTACCGAAAAGTAGTCGAAACGACAGTTTAAATGTAAATACCTAAATCGTGATAGAGTTATTTCGTTCATATATTAACCTAAGTATGTTTTTCCTTCATTTACAGCCCATAATAAAAGTTAGTTAAGAAATATATTCACTTGAATGTCGAGCAGGGCTTAGATGCCACCCGAATACGGTGCGGAATATTCCATCAAGGACCAAGCGGTTCGGTGAGTCTTTCCTCTGCCGCACCATTAAGTCTTAGAATTCCTTGCCAGCTCACGTGTTTCCTTCTTCCTACAGTCCCAGGTCCTTTAAGCGGAGCGTGAAAAAGCATCTGATGAAGCCGTCAAACCGCGTGCCATCATTGTAACACTTTACGTGTTTGTAATGGTGACCCTCGTTCCTGAGACTTCGCCTTGAGCTTACCATCAGGCAGGGTGAAGTCAAATTGACGTGTCTTAAAAAAAAGAACGCCGTTTAGAATGTCGTAGAAAGTTTGTTTTATTAAGTACTGACCCGTGCAACTTTGTCTCTGTCTCCCCGTTTTTGCAACATTTTTCACTTCTGCTCCGCACCAGTTACATATAAACCTTTCCCCTCAATCACTCTATCTATAAAAAAGCCGTATCAAAATCCGTTGCGTAGTTTTAAAGATTTAAGCATACATAGGGATATAGGGACAGGGAAAGCGACTTTGTTTTATACTATGTAGTGATTAAAGACTTCAACATACTTCAATGTGTACCGTATCGTATTGGGCGTGTCGTCGGCATTCTGTGACGTGTCCAATACCATACAGTAAGTATTGTTTGTTTGTTTGCTTGTCGGCTTGCGTTCAACAGATGGATCACACCAACCGTGAAAAGGATTGACGGAGGTGGTAGGTAGATACACCGAACTTCGTGACAGCTTGGCGTGAAAGGTGATAAGAATACACATGGAACATTATTTTTGCAGTGATTTTTGATTGTTACTAGATGTTGCCCGCGGCTTCACCCGCGTGGGCTTCTGATCCCGTTCCCGTTGTTCCATTAACCTTTATAAAACCTTCCTTAGAGTTCAAGGAATAAATAAAAAAATAATTAGGTATTCGAATTGATCAAGCCGTCTTCGATTTTTTTGCTTTGCAACATATTTCGCGATTCATTTTAATTTATATAGAAAGGTATGGGTACGTCAGTAGGTATATAGTTATAGGTTGTATGCCGCGGTAGCCTAGTGGTATGGGTAAAGGACTGCTGAGACGAGGTCTCGCGTCCGATCCCAGGTTTTACCATAGCACACACCAATGACTTTTCGCTGCTTTTCGAAGTTATGTGTCTATTTATCGCAGGTTTATAAGTGCCCGATTAATGGCAATGGGCTCGCCACCTACATTGGGACCTAAACATAAACTGGCGAAATGTGGATGCTAGCGCCTCTACCTACCCCTTCGGGGATATAGGCGTGAGTTTATGTTATGTTATTAGAAATTTAGTAAAAGAAATTTCAATGTCCATTTTATCCCAATACTCCTGGATTCCTATTCACCCCGTTTTACTATACCAACTAAGCACTCGCAAAACTTTAAAGTTTGAACTATACCGAACAATAATAATGATTCTTACAACAACCTTGCACCTGACAGTCAGTAAAAACCAAACAAAAATTCGCCACATCAAGCCTGCCGCTTCTAATCTAATTTACAATCGCGACACTTCTGAATGCCATAGACAAAATAATTGTCACTCCATAGAATGACATATGTAGGCGGGGCGCGGTGACTTTGTCGAGGCGGCTTGCCGTAACTTTGTCGGCACATCTCACTTCTATTATCATGACTTATAATGTTTTGTGAATTGAGAATTATTCTTTATACTATGCATGTTTAACTGCTTTCAAACATACCGACTTCGGTGAGATGAAATGGACACGATTTGCGAAATGTTTTGAGTGTATTGATGTCAACGCGATTTTTTTGTTGTTATTGAGATGTTTGGTTTTCGATCTGTTTAGTTATTTGATTTCATGGACGGTTTTAGATGTTATAAGCTACTTAAATTTGAGTGGTGATAGTTAAGGAGGTTACTTTACGTTTGATAGATTTTTGGGTTTAAATCATATGCAAAACACTACACAGTGGACTTACTCCTTAGGTACATAATATGCAATATTTGGTTTAGCTTAGATGAAAAGTAACACAATAGGGGATCGGACAATAATTAAATAAAATAAATTAAAATCTGAAATGTAGGTACTTAGATTAAACAAATATACTGCTTAACGCGATTATTCATTTTATAATAGTTTTACATAATTTATTAATGGTTTTTAAATGAAGAAATCAAATTACACATTATTTTGATCCGGACTATAATACGCATCACAGTGCGTGAAGTTACACGTGAGCAATCATTGTACCCGTGAACATGTGATAAGAAAAATGTACGGAGGAGACGATACAGTGCTGAACGTCATGTGCTCTCAGATAATAGATCTCCTTTTATTGTCCTATTTCAATAAAATATTGTATATAATCTGTACTAAGTTCCATTCAGCAGTTTTGACGGCGTGGAAAAAAATTATCTTCTCATCGAACCACAAATCTAAACAGTCAATATAATATAGTTATAATCATACTGGCTTATTCAAATTGCAACACGTAAATGGTTTTTTCTTCCCGGTCGGAAGTCCCCAAGTGTGTCAGCGATACTACTACTTTTCATTCTACTTACCAGGATATAAACGCTTACAGAAAGAGTAATTTCCCAAATTCTTATTATAAATTTTTATATCCAATCTAAACTTTCCCCTCCAGTCAATCAAGAATCCCCTCAATGCGGTCAGCCCTCGTCACAAACCCATAGCGAATTTACGCGCCACTTCACTGACTCTATGGCGGATAGGAATCATTTGTTATCTGTTATGTACATTATGTATATGCGGCTGAATGCGCGGCGCCTTTGCTTTCAAACGCGCAGATGGAATTAACAACTTTATGACATTTCTTTTTTTTTTGTTGGCAAGGATCGTTTGTTTCTTAAGGCGTTCGAATTTTGATATTAATATTTCGAAAATAGAATTTCGTTACGGTTGCAAACTCTCTGCTTAGTAATGTCATTGAGCTTATAGGACAGTTTGACAAAGACAGCGTGTCGTCAGTTAGTTGTTTTTGTTGTGTAAACTACACAATATGTACAAATAATATAGTTAGTATTTTAACATAATTTTGCTTGAATTGTCTGCTTTCTCAATATACTTAAGTACTATTTAGAAGGTACTGTAAGTAATCGTACGTAGATTCGAAAGACCAGATGACAGTAATTAATTCAAAACCAGTTTTAGTTTTTAGAATCCCTATGTGTAATAAGGTTTTTCAAATACTAAGTATTATAGGTATAATATTCGTTTGTTTAGGACTGTTCGTATCATGGTTTCTGTTTGCCTACATTAATTTATTAGTCTTTTAAATATTAACATATTTTTAATTCAGCGAGTATTACTATCTTTAATAATATTTTTAATGGATGTCATATTAATTTTTTAGTTTATTCGAAAAAAGAACATATTTTTTTCTTTCTTCGATGACTTAGCTTACAGTTGGAATACTTTGGCCCGTGTCAAAGTTATTTTATATGATATTTTTTGCTTCCAGCGGCAGCTGCGCGTTGAAACACCAATATCTCATATTGTATTGTGTCTGTGGCCACATGTGACAATGCCGACGGCCATCATTTAGATACATATGAGTATGGGGAGCTGCGATTGTCTTGTTAAGAATCTGTTGAACGCTAAACAAGTTATGAAGGAAAATATATACTACATTTTACAATTTGCCACCGTGCTTCTCATACTTTTATCGATAAATGTAATTATTTCAGTGGCCTTTCTCAAGTGACTGGCCACTGGCCCTCTGTGGCAGAGGCTTGCGAGATGCAGGAAGAGTTGAAAGATAGTGGGGAAGGCATTTGTGCCACAGGGGCAGATTGAATGAGAGGACAGCTCTGCACCACATAATTATAAATGTACCTATACTATAACTATGTAAACTCTTATTCAATTAATAAAAGGTTTGAATTTGAATTTGTGATCATTTCAATCCTTCTTTTATTGATCTTTTCGCATTTGATGATAACAATTATAATTTGTTCTCGTTCGCACTCATTGACCTGTTGCACTCATGCTAATGGCGAGTTATACAAATTTGTCTAATTTCAAGCGATCGTTTTTGAGTACAAATGCAATGTTGACCTCTTTTTATTACAAGATCATTGCCTCCTCCCCAGGTCACAGCTCACCTTTCAATTCTTCAACACTCTAAGGTACAAAGTAGTTCAGAAGACTGTGTTTTAGATGCGATACATACGCGGGATCCACAGTTTATTAGATAACAATTAAATTATTAGGCGGGGCTAACAGTTTATTGGACCAACAATTAATGCATCCTTATTCCTTGATCTTAAAATTGAAATTCTTTCTTGGCTAATCATTTTAACAATCAATTATTATCAGTTTGAAAATACCTTCATCTAAGATTTAACGGTTCACAGTTATCCATCCTAACGTAAACCACTTAAAACCAAACAAACAATTCTAATCGGATTACAAACAATTCGAAACAAACACTTGCATTCATGAATTGAAGTGTCAAACAAGACTTTAACCCAATTTACTGAACGCAAACCGAAAAAAAAAAACTATACAAATCCATTCTCAAAAATTACCAATTTCTAAATGCATACAGTATAACCTTTCTGATGTAAGAATAGGGTCGAAAATTGAATAAATTCTGATAGTTAAATACGTCGCCCGTCGAGTACCGTTGACGTATATCATAGGAGATATTCCTTTGTGCCGCCACAATGCCTAATGTACTCATGATCCTTTCAACATTGTCATCTGTACTAAGTACTTCCACTTACAAACGTTATTCACGTCCCTTTTTGACTAAATAATCTTTAATAGTATAGAAATAAGGATGACAATTAATAAAATTAGCTGAAATATATAATTTTGTCGTAGTATGTAATTGAAATTTTGACTTTGGTAAATTGTGTGACGGGGCTGTGTGACCAATCGTTTGACATTTTAATTGACAGCTCTGCATGACGTCATAGAAAGTAAAGGAAAGTGTCACAGATATTAGCAAGGATTATTGTTATATTTTTTTTGGTATTAGCACAGATTAAATGAACATTATTGATGTTTTTAGTCGTAGTGTGTGCATCAATATTATGAACGGATTTTTACTAACTATATTGATAGACGATAAATATAGGTTATAATTAATGTATTGCATATTTGACTCCTCTTCTTAGACCTACCGTTACCGTCAATCAATTTCAGGAATAAGAAGTGACCTATTAGTTATTACTTATAATATTATTTATTCCTATTGCTACTAGATCCAGAGATTACCTAAGTCCTGAAACCCAACAAACTGTCCTAATTCTCTGAGCCTATGTCCAACTCAGTTGGGGTCGCCTTTCTAGTCTCACTAAGATGCAGCTGAATTTTGATATTTTCCGTGAAGCGACTGCCATCGGACCTCCACAACCAAATTAGCGATATCGAAGTTCTGTAGTTAGTCGGACTTTTGAAAACTCCATCTACCCGTAACGACCGCCGCATAGATGTTAGTGTAACGGCTTAACGTGCTCTCCGAGGCACGACCAGACCTATGCAAATAGCCATATTCATGCATACAAATATTTGCACTAAGTGGGGATCGAACCTGCTCTTCCTGCGTAGCAGTCGCGTTCATTACCACCACGCCACAGAACCTCACAAATACCTCTTTATTATATTAATATAAAATTAGGAGTAGAATTTATAATTAATTGTTTCTTCTAACTATATCCACCATAGAATGTACCACCACTGAATATAATATAACCATAATAACATTAAACATTTATTCAATAAATCAATGCTCAAAAATAAAATAAACTATTGAAATAAAAATACCGCATTTGAACCATAACTCCATAGCGCATCTGTTCCGCCACACCCATGCATTTACTATTGTATTAAACGTCACCCCAGTACAAGGTTAGTGTAAGCAGAAAAATTAATGTGCTTACAACCACGATTTGGTTGCTTGAGATCATTTGAGATAAAAAAAAAGTTGTAGACACCAAATTAAGTCAAGAATCGTTTATTCTATCACCAGCCAAACCCGACCCCCAACCGCTTTCTTGATTTACCCGTTAGCATACTTCGAAACTATTATCATCCATTTTATTACACCCGCCACTCATTAATTTACTTCTTTCTTCCTAAAATGGTTTCTGCAGCAGAATTACCGCAATTTTGCTAATTTCTAGAAAACATTGTAAACGTAATAAAAATTAATAGTGAGACGCCAATATCAAGTTTTTCTTTTTTTGGAAATTTACCACGAAAGAAAGGCAGTATACCAGAGTCACGTTAAGGCACGCTTGTTTTGTTTCCGTGTGTCCGCTCCGAAGGTACCTAAGTAGTGTGTTGGATTTTAGGGTGCATTAATTTTCAATATATATATGGGATTCTGTCGGATTCTAAAAAAAGAAATAACATAGAATGTTCTTTCTCACTATTAATTTTATTACGTTTACAATGTTTTCAAGAGACTAGCAAAATTGCGGTAATTCTGCTGCAGAAACCATTTTAAGAAGAATACATGTAACGGACATTACACAATGACATACACAAAATATAATGAAGGAACAGCAAAAACAATGGCAGCGGGTGGAAATTCAAAAACCGTAAACCAACGTGCTATTGGTTAGCTGTGGTTATCGGTGATCGTTTGTTGTTATTTGTTGATATTTATGATTACTGCTACGCTCCCTTGAGTTCTAGCGTAATGAAAGCCAACCACCTTTTACCACTACGGACTATTTAAAACAAAAATAATTTTCCAATTGGAACCAGCAGGTTCTACCTGAGATAAGGATGATCAATCGAATAAATAAACAACTATTCAGTTTTATAATACTTATCAGTATAGTTGTTCAACTGTATACTAGGCGTAAGAATAGCCTACAGGACTTAAACTTTAAATAGCTATTGGTAGCAAAAGTTCAAATCCAACACTGGCTAAGGCATTTCAACTTGCCTTAAAATTCCGTGATTGAACACTTTTAACCATAGAGTATACACATAATCTAACAATCACAGTAACGCCATCTATATTGCAGTACCTACAACCGAAAACACAAAGTATTTCACACTGGTGAAGAATATAATCCTCTTAGTAGTTCTCGGAACCCTCTAAGAGATGGCGCTTTTATACTTTTTATACTAACTCCTATTAGCAATTGGAACACGCGTGACGTAAGATTTATGTTCCTATTAGACACGTTGCTAACAGCAGTACATTTTCCTTAAGTGTATAAAGGTCTAATAAGGTAATTTAGGTAATTTGCTACATAGTTATATTTTGAATAATGGTGACAATTTTCACTGGTACTATTTTTTAGCTTTGACTTTAATAATTACATAGGTATAGGTTGTTTAAGCTCTAGTTTCTTATAGTTAATAACTTGATTAATTAATTGAAAAACTGAGAATTAAAAAAAATTGGTAACCCATCATAACCTTCAGGGTTAACTCAGATTTGAACCAAAACCTAACAGTAAAAATAATTATAAACATAACAAAAAAAAATCGATCAATGTTCATAATGATGACATAATATGACATACTTTTGCGAAAACCTTGTAAAATTTTAATATAATGTCACAATTTATGTATTCGATCACCATTTATTTAGAATTGGTTATAATGGAACCTTGAAAGTACCTACGCTCTAATCAAATAAAAAAATAAATATCTAAACAGAGTCACAAATGACAAAGAATTTGAAAGACATCTATGAATTCAAGTTTCATTTAATACATCACCTCCTTTTTTGAAATCAATTAATAACCTCCTACCTCTTTGAAATCGGTTAAATATGGATGCCACTGCTTTCGAATGTAAAGCAAAGGTTATTACACTGAAATGAGTTTAACTTCAAATGTTACGTTGGCGAACTCCCAACTGACATAGAACAGAATTTACAGTTCAACTTGCATCCACAAATGTAACTTACAAGATTTCTGGTTTAATAATATTATTAGTTCTTATAAGAATTATAAGCCTCTGTAGCAGAAGGACAGATTCGCAAATCCCCGGAATAGCAAAATCCCAGATTAGCAGAAGGACAGATTAGCATAAAGGCAGAAGTACAGACGCACACGTGTATGTATGTATGTATGTATGTATATATCTTTAATAAATAAAATTATATAAAAACTTAATGTTAAATATGGCCCCACAAAACCATTTTCACGGTTTGACTGTGGGAACAGAAGTATAAATTTGCTAAGTACTATTTTACATGCGGACATATTCATATCATATTTTTATTATTTTTTAACATAACATAAACTCACGCCTCTATCCCCAAAGGGGTAGGCAGAGGTGCTAGCACCCACATTTCGCCAGTTTATGTTTAGGTCCCAATGTAATAGGTGGCGAGCCTATTGCCATTAACCAGGCACTTATAAATCTGCGATAAATGCACACATAACTTCGAAAAGCATCGAAAATCATTGGTGTGTGCTATGGTAAACCTGGGATCGAACTATCCCATACAGTCTATTACCCATACCACTAGGCTACCGCGTTTATTATTATTTTTATTATTGTTTTATTCATGTGCATGGGCTTATTGTTCGGTAAACGATCAGTAAGTTAAACTATGGAGAGGCGAGACCATGGACATCAGCTAGTTTTAAATAAGAACTACCCTCTAATTAAAATAAAATCTGGGAACATTAGAATTAAATTACGTGCCAATCCGGGAAGTCCCCTTCCCAAGGTCGACACTCAACTTTAATTAACAGCGAGTCCTTTAGGACAAAAGATTGTCGGGCTTTATGGAGATAGGGGAAATCTACTGTGACGTCACCATTTATCTAAGCACAGAAAAAAAAAGAATATATTTCAAGATACATTTTTTAAATTAACCCATGAAATTTATATAACCGCATATTAATTGTTAATGCGGTTAACGTTTTGGAGTTTAGTGATATATTTCGACAGATTGGCGATAACGTCGATGGTAAGCTATTTATTGATAGCATTTTTTTTAATTGTTTTTATGTCGCGGTTAATTAATACGATTAATTAATTGATTCGAGAGTTAGTTGCCTGTTTGAATGCAAAAATAAAAATTTTTTGGTGATGAAAGTGCAACGGTACTTTTACATAAAATATTATCTGTCTATTTTATTTCACTAATCTCAGAAACCTGTGATTTAATGCTTACAGTTTATCAAGCTGACATATTTGCAACAATGTTACTACCACACAATAATCCGCTTAAATTTCGCAAACTATTATACAAACGTGCAAGTTGTTGGTATAATATTTGCTCACCGTCGTAGCTCTGGGCTACGAATAGCATTACGCGTCTACGAAGGATCTACGAGCTCTACGGCGGCGTAGCTATGATTTCATACATCATGTTTTCATTTAGGTTGTGTGAGTATTTAGCAAATAGCACTTCATGAAATGGAATCAGATGAATGATAATCAATGTTTTATTAATCATCATCCTTACAAAGTTAACATGTTCTTAAATAGACCAGAAAAAACCGTTGTGTTTCTTGCCGGAGCCTCGTAAGGTTGGGACCGCGTATTGAACTGCCGCCGTCGCTTCATTTACTATAGAAGTCTGTATAATTCTTATACTATTTTCGTTTTAACGTTTTGTAAGTGCCTTTTTTGGTCTATCTATACAGAATAATTAATATAATTTTTGACTTTGACTTAAATTTTACGTTTGCATTAAAGTTGACATTTAGGAGCCCCGGGTCCAAATTATTATTTTTTATTGACAAAATAATATGGAGGTATATACTTTTGTGAGAGTGATTACCATCAGACGTGGTAAAACTAAATCGCAACTCGATAGATCTCATATACAACGAAACCTTAAACAAAAAATAGATTGAACGATGCAAGATTGATTAAATCAAATATTGTGACAAATGAATGAAAAATAGGCGCCATCATGTCTGTTCTTCCATCAATGCTAAAACAGTGTTGACCCACACTACGATTTATCTGATCTTACGATTTAAAATATACCGTACGCGCTTTGAAATAAGAGTCACAATAACTGAAGTTAGAGTATGTTCACAAAGTTCAAATAAGATTGAACTTTATTTTTATGTTACTTAAGTTGATAATAACAGGAACGGTTGTAATTTGTTTGTACGCGTGAAGCGCGCAGTCGCCTCATAAAACCGGCAGTTTGCCAGGAGGCGCCACTGGACACGGTTGTATCAAACCTCCTTGGACCTTCCCAAAGCGGACCACAGTCAATTTTGTGAATTAAAAAATATATAGACTAGCCAATTCCCGCCTTCCATTTTCAAAAAATACATACTTCTTTTTTTTTCGGCAATAGATAGTTGTATTCGGCCTAGTGTAGTAATTTCAAATTTGGAATTACAATAGTTGATATTTTTCATCGGTTTTGAAGTAAGATGTGCGTTTTATGAGTGTAACTGGCAGGGGCGCCGAACGTTTTGACTGTGTCGTGTATTACGTAACGGTACCAGGGAAAATCGATATCCTGGGCGTATAAATAGCTCCGTACGGTTGAGAACAGCTGGCCGACAGCCAGACACCATGCAGCCCACGACGGTGAGATCTTAAAACTACTGTTCTATATATAATCTGTATTTTGGATGAATGATTCTTATTTCAAATTTGTAGATACCTGCATGAATAATTTCAGGAATTTGTTTTTGAAAGCGTCTATTTTTAATTAAAATACTCTGTTAAAAATTACGACATATTTATTAAAATTATAAAGGTTATAGTAATATTATACTATGGTCCCGAATCCTTTGAAGGGGTTCGAAAAGGAACATACATTGCTATTCTTTGGTGAACCTCATTACGATCTCCCACCTTGAACCCAAGCCATCATTACCTACAAGCTGGTACATCTATTGATTAAAAGTTGAGGTTCTAGCGCAGATTTTTTGGAGGTCGTAGGGTCAGCCGGCTTTCGCTTCATTTAAATCCCACAATATACATGAAAGGAGCAGTAAGACAGTAAGGACAGGATCCGAAATTCTGGCATTAAAAGTTATCAGAAATAGATGAACAATATTAATAAAAAAAGTGAAAAAGAAAACAAATTACGATAAAATAAATATCATAAAGTTCTATCACTTATCTGCTACGTCGTAGATTTGGGCTACGAACGTCTACGATATTCGTAGACTCCAAACATTAATTTTGTACTACAGTTTCTTTAGAGTTTGTCAGAAGCAGGTCGTGGCAGCGGCGCTTTGTACGCTTCTACCTAAGATGTGGGTATCGTAGTTCCACACCCGAAATGGTTTTCGATGACGCTTGGTCAGTCGGGGCGTGAGGGATATGACAAAGGTTACCGAGACGACCGGCTTTTAGTCGGTTCGGGTCTGACGTAATCATTCACTTTGAATGCAGCAGGAGGGTATCGGTGAGAATTTACGTACGAGAGAAAAAGAAGAAAAAAGAGAAAGAGAAATGTCTTTTCACATTTTTACCGTAACATAGAAACATTAAGTAAAATAAAATATTACCTATGTAAATTTGTAAGCGTATTCTAGAACGGTACTCAGTTCTGAATCTCAATATATGTGAAGTCAGTTGTGTATACAATTTAAATCTTCTTCATCCTAACGCTAATCCCAGTCGCATTTGGCTTTCATTTCGTAGTCTGGGAACCGCTTTAACTGCGGCTTTGATTGAACTTTGATATTTTCCAAGAAGTGACTTCGATATGCCCTTGACAACCCATTGGTGATACCGAAGCGTTGCTATTACTCTAGTTGTCCAACTACCCATAACAACTGTCATTAATGTTCGTATGACAACCGGAACCGACGGTTTAACGTGCTCTCCGAGGCACGACCAGACCAGTGCAAATTTTCATATACATGTATAACAATATTTGTACTGAGCGGGGATCGAACTTACTCCGGCTGCGTGGTCGCTACCACCGCATCGTCACATGTCACATAGACAATCAAAATCTGTCTAAGCACATTAACATAAAAAATCAATCTTACCTAGACAAAATCCAGTCTCAGGCTATACCGCAATATCTTCAAACACACAAACAATCACAAACACTTTTCTATTATTTCGAAGGTTATGTTCATTTAAACTTACACAATTTTAAAAAAGAAAAAAACATTTATTATACACACACACTTACACTATATTTTATTACACCTGTACACCCGACCATGTTTCAAGCAATAAATTGAATTTGAATTTGACTACACAAATAAACAAACGATAAATGTAAAAAAAAAGAAAAATAAAAAATAACAGCAATTAACAAGATAGGTATTGCGTCCCCCGCACTAACCCGACCGCACCCCGCCACAGTGAAACACCATTATTATGACATAACTATAAAAATCGTGAACCATAAGTAAAATGTTAGTTTATCTGCCCCGGCACGACTTACGGCCGTGTCGCTACGTCCATGGTCTCGAGAGAACTGAAGAAGAAACAAGAAGACTTCGTGTCGCGCGGGAATTTCTAACTACCCGCACTTGGTTTTCGAATTTAGGTCGTACACCAGGGTGACCATCATTTGACCGAAACAATACACTATATCTATGAATTCTGAACGCACTTTTTTAACTACCCGCACTTGGTGTTCTAACTACCCGCATTTGGTTTTTCAATTATGAATTTCTAACTACCCGCACTTCGTTTTCGTATTTAGTTCGTACACCAGGGTGACCATTATTTCACCGACACACAACATATCCCGTCACGTCATGGAGGACGGAGGTCATTCTGCGACCTCCGACGCCCGAGTCCCCTTAGCTCATCGCGGGCCGCCAATGATTCTTGGCTGGACAGCCGCGATATGTTATTTGACTATTTCAGCTATAGTTCATATCGTTTGCCCAATGTAAGAACGCCCGCAGCTCGATCTTGTAAACGCCTAGAGTTCACTAATAAGTTCCGTACTGTCCTAATTATATATCAAAAGTTAATATTGAAATAAGACCACAATTTAACGGATTCTATCACGATTTATTTAATATTATTTACATTTACATGTACATGCAACTTTACGTTTACTACTGTACCGCTAACATTGTTCTAAGGTGTACAATAAAGAATTATCTATCTATCTATCTATCTATCTTTATCACAATGTTGCAGCTGCTTTTCAGCACCTTACACTTCAAGCTATGTGATAACGACTATCCTTAATCACCCCGCGACCATGGCTGCTATAAAAAAGCCAAAACATCGGGCTAAATGTAAGTTACCAATTAAATAACGATAAAATCCCTAAAAGAAGTTTTTTTTAAATAAAGGTTGTGATTTACACGATCGTGTCTCCTCCGAGAGCCCGGGAATTAGCACTCTTTTAGTGCGGTCCTTTACATCAAGTATTTGACTAGTACTTGTAAAGGATCTTACACAGTATTGAGCTGGGGGCGAAGTGGCGTGCAGAAATTGTGATTTTTGTCTTGTGATTTTATAATTAATTTAATAAGATATTTTTATAAGGGGACGTAGTAAGCCTTCCTTAAAAGCGAAACCTATGCTCGGGCCCTCTCCGCGAGTAGCGGCGCTGCCGTGAAACAAATTAATACACCACGATGACAACTCCAAAATGTCATCGATTCGACAGAAGAAGATTTTAAAACATTTGGTACTATTTGAATGTGTGGTGTGATGAGAATGGTTAGAATAAGGAATGAGCATGTTAAAGAAAGTTTGAAAGTAGCACCCAGTCATCATCGTATGACATTAATTGAGCAGTCCGACTGGGAAAGTATCTCCACCCTACAGAATACCGCGACTAATAATAACCTTGTGCTGTGTTTCCGGCGGTGAGTAGCGTAGCCAGAGCTCACTAAAGAGGTTTTGTGTTGTCAGTGGGAATAACGAGAAACCCTGCTTTGTCTTCTGCCCTGACAGCATTCTCCTTCTTTTCCTCTATATGGTCGACGAATGTGACGCCCCTGGTGTTGCAAACGTCCATAGGCCACGGTTACCACTTTCCATCAGGTGGGCCGCGTGCTTGTCTGCTACTGTATATCAAAATATATTGTGTTTCAAATGCAATTTTACAAAAAATATTAATAATTTTAAAATAGAAAATCTTTAGAGCAAACAAAACAATATTTCCCCACGTTTTTGGGAAACTACTGTACCTACATGGTATCCATAACTTTAAGACTACCCACATTATAAAATACAGTTTTTGGAATGTTCTTAACTGTCAATGCAAACCATGATGTAAACCTTTTGAGAATGCCACAAGACTAGGTTCTCTAATGAATAATAATTAAGGAGTATAATATGATTGAGAGGTCCCGGGTTCCAAACCTGGCCATCACACCTTTGACGTCCACCCAATCCTAACACAAGCAATGAAGCTTAGCTGGAGGGGTTAAAGAATTACTAATATTCTTTCTAACCCCTCCAGCTAAGCTAATTAAGCTTAGCTGGAGGGGTTAGAGAGAATATTAGTAAAGAGGCAATATTAGTAATTTTGGTTGCCAAATAAAAAAAAAATGTAATTTCCTTAAATAACCTAACATTTATCTACATTATGAAATTCTGCCGCATCATATTATTATTTTTATTTTAAGTCTCAAAAAGAATCTGCAACTGTTATATACTCGTATGAAAACTAAATGAAAACCATAATTTAAAATCGTTGAAGAAGTGATAAAACCTCAGGATCATTCTTCATAGCAAATGTAAAGATGTTATCTCTGATTAAGGAGGTTGAGCTGCCTAAGGTGCCTTATGTATTTATGTATAGACTTCCGGAGAAAGGTTCAACCCTACGAATGTAACCCTTAACAGTTTCCATAGGTATAATAACATGTCGGCTTTATTTCTCATAACCCTTTTTACAAAAAAGGGCCGGCACTTGACCTTAGGCCGAGGGCAAAAGGTTGTGGTCGTTTCGATCAGAAGAGTCAACTCCTATAATCCGATATAGTAACCTCGCGGTGTCAGTCTTGTGGGTTTTCTTACGTTCATTACTTATGTATACTTACATTTCTATACTCTATACTATCAAATAATTGTAAAAAGTTTATGTTTGTCCGCGATGGACGCAAAAACTTCTGAACGGATTTCGATGTGCGGTTTGATTCAATTTAAAATCTTACGTGTGTTTGATTGCAATCGGTTAAGTAGAACCAGAGTTATGACTAGTAATATAGAATTTATGTTGCATAGATGGCGCTTAGGTTGTGATAACCGACAGCCACGTGGGTGGAGCCGCGGGCATAGACTAGTACTATTATATAATTGTAAAAAGTTTATGTTTGTCCGCGATGGACGCAAAAACTACTGAACGGATTTCGATGCGGTTTTTGTTGTTCAAAGGGTTTTCCAACTTAAAATCTTACGTTTGTTTGATTGCAATGTAATCGGTTAAGTAAAACCGGAAATATGATTAGTAATACGAGTCGCCAAGTGCCAAGTTCTCGCCAAGTGTGCGACATTCTAGTTTCGAATCGCGGTAACTTCATTTGACAATTCTAGTTTTGTTTTATTTACCTAATGTTAGAAGAAGGGTAGACGAACTGCAGTTTTTTTAGTTCCCTTATGTAAAAACAATTCACAAATATTCGAACTTTGATGTGGTAACGATCACGAAATAGGTCACACATAAAAAAAGTTCTAGTTTCAAACTTATGTCAAGGGCCTAAAAAACTTGCCAGAGGCTACCTCACCATCAGCAAATGATATCCCGAGATGATTATTTTGATGGGTTTGAGCGCGACATAACCACTCTCGCTGACTTAGAAAAAAAGCCCTATAATGTAAACGCGATTTTAGATTGCGAATTCACAAATACCGCATTAATGATCGCAGATTCACTTTTCTGAACTCAGCAGATTCTTCTATTTTAACTTAGTTTCAAAGTTCCACGTAGTTTCTAAGAATGTTAGCGAAATGCGCAATCTCTGAAGGAATTTAAACTGTGTGAATGTATTCATGAATATGGAGTTAGAGAAAAATATGGACAAAATATCACAAAAATGTTTACGATTACGTTTGAGCAGTCACAAATGTATTAAACAAATGTAATGTAATATTTTGATATAAAACACGAAACAAAGTAAACAGGCGTGAAAAGTAATCGCCTGATATTTCCTGGGGCCTTATCACCACTGTTTAAAAGTAATGTTATTTTAATCTTACTTTAGTTTCATAGTGTGATTCGGACTCACGCACACAATATACCAATTTCGATGGATGACAATGGACCATTTGTCGTCCATCTTGTGGACATCTTGGGTACATGTCTTAAAAGATACAGGTGTACGGTATCTTTTAAGATAAAATTAAACAAATAAATGTATTCACTACAGTATGAGCTACTTACTGTTTGACCGATTTTAACCATTTAACATTAGTATCCTGACGGACGCTGACGGTCCGAATATCACTAGAAGATGGAAGTAAGGTATGACTGAATTAATTCAATTTACCGAATATTTGCTTTACAATTTATTCTTAATTTACCAATTTACAGAATATTTTTTTAAAAATAACTATATTATAAAGCTAACTCTAGATACCATAACTGGGTCATAATATAATGACCTTAATTGGATGGAGTTATATCTAATTCGCACAAAACAATATATTATTGCTGATAATGTGGTTAGTTTACGTGAATGTTATCTAAACATTGAAATAATATAGCAACATTATTTGACGAAGTGACATTAGCTGCTGTCAACCGATATCGTCTAATTAAAAACCTATATAGTAGAGTTCAAAATTAAATGGCATTTTTTGTAATCTCAGTTTCTTGACAATGGTTGACAATTAGTACAATCGAGGTACACCATCGAGGTTACTTTTGTCCCTAGATTTTCTATCCCTATCGCATGGAATTGGAATTCCACGCGGGCAACAAGCAAGCTAATTACAAATTATACAGCAATCCAACATTAAAACTTGCATAAAATGTGTGTATTACGTCATTAACCTCGTGTTGACAATGTATCTACTTTCTTTGCCAATCGTCGCCAAGTCTCGCGACCTAGTATTCCCTTTAAGTCTAGTCTATGCGGTCACCTCGGCGCCGTATGACGTAATAATTGACGTCATATATCCAGATCAAAAGCTTTTGATGGTATTCTTGTACTAGTTTGAAACTTAATGGCGCTATAGAAATAATAATGTAATAACATAACATAACATAACATTAACTCACCCCTGTATCCCCGAAGGGGTAGGCAGAGATGCTAGCACCCACGTTTCGCCAGTTTACGTTTAGGTCCCAATGTAAAAGGTGGCGAGCCTATTGCCATTAACCGGGCACTTATAAACCTGCGATAAATACACACATAACTTCGAAAAGCATCGAAAAGTCATTGGTGTGTGCCATGGTAAACCTGGAATCGAACTCGAGACCTCGTCTCAGCAGTCCATTACCCATACTACTAGGCTACCGCGGTTCTCCATCATAATGTAATAACTTTTAGTTTAGTTCGCTGTGGTTTAGTATCTGTTGTAAAGTATTAAGGACATTGTCGTAAGTTTACACAACTAATAATTTTACTAATCTTAATTACCTGAATAGGTTGATTTAGGACGCAACAGACACGCTGTGTTCTGGAGAACCATACCTTTGTTATTCATATCTTTGTAAGTGCCCGGTAATGGCAATAGGCTCGCCCACCTATTACATTGGGACATAAACATAAACTGGCGAAATGTAGGTGCTAGCACCCCTGCCTACTCATCAACAACAATTTATCCTCGGGTAAGAAGTCTTTAAATTGCTTGGGGTTTTTATACCATTTAGGTGGCAGACAAGCACGCGGCGGAAGGTGGACGGAAGAAGGTTTAGGGAGTCTCTGTGCTGTCAGTGCGGAAGACAAAGAAAGGTTTCTCGGTCTTCCCACTGACAACACAAAATTTCTCCAGAGAGCTCTGGCTACCGTACTCAGTGCCGAATACAAGAGAACTGTGTAGGCTTTGTGAATCTTTTAATGCATTTCTTTTAATACTGGTACATAAATAGACACGTCCAATCAAATTTAAAAGGTTCACCGGAACAGCGATTGCCTTGAAGGTACATTAATGAAATGGAGGGCAAAGGTTTAGGGGAGGCAAGTACAAAAGGATGAGGAAGGGGAAGGTTTTCTTTGAAGATTTTAAATACATTCAGGTTAAAAGGAAGAGTTGATGGTTATTATTATGTTGATAAATTAACTGTTAAAACCGCGTGTTTCTGGCACCACATCTCTTCCAATGCGGGTATGCAAGGCGATTAAGGAATAAGCTATTTAACATCAGACATATACAGGGTGTAAGGGGAACACTCCCAAAGCTGAAGGCCCCTGGTAGTATTCCTGGTACACAAGATAATGGCATAAATTACTATTTGGATTTTTTTAATACCATCTAACTAGCGTAGCCATTAATCGCTAATGCCATCACACGCACCACCATTCAATATACACAAATACCTACTCACTACATGTAACATAGCTCATCTCATTATGTATTAGTTTATGCTTACATAACATAGTTCATCTTATTCTCTGTATTAGTTTAAGCTTACAAGTTGTGTTGAACAAAATTAAAGAATAAACTCTAGTTTCAGCATTCAGTGTAGGTATTCCTTAACATGCCCGCTATAGAATGTATTTTACATCAGCCATAGGTATATGTCCCGAGGTATTATGCTATAATAGTTTCATGCAGATCAATAGATAGTGCTTTCAGAGAGGTTGTGTGGTCTAGTTTTGGTATAACCACAGACATGTTATTATTGGCCCATTTCCAAAAGATATTGAGGTTACGTCTGACGGTCGGTACGGTATCTATTCTTGATTCTATTATTTACTTAATTGTAATGGCGTTGTATAATCCTGCCATTTGGGAAAGTTATGTCGGACTCGAATCGACTTAAACACACGCCGTCTTTGAGTCCTTAGTTGTCGGAGGTGAGATAATCAACATATCCCTCGCACTTCTGCAGACCTGGTGTCTCTGTGTATTGTAGGTGTGTTTGTGTATTGGAAAAATAGAAACCCGAGCAGGTATTATGTGAATAATATTTTATTTTTATTTTAACGTTTTCGGAAAACTTACAGCTAAAAAATTATATAACATAATGTAGGCCACTTAAAAATTTACGCCGATAACCAGTAGGTATTTTAGTCATAAAAAAAATATGGGAACACACAAATTGTACGGTAAATTTTAAATTTGGACGAAAATTAGCTAAAATAGCAGTATTACAAAATATAAAAATTCTACTAATTGTCAACCATTATTAAACCACTGAGATTACAAAAACGCCATTGAATGTTTTTTTTAAATTTCACTTCAATGCTGTTAAAATCTTAAATTGAATAGTTTCGTGTAAAGTAAAGGAAACGGTGTTATGAATGTGCATAAATTGCATTTGAACCTTATGCCTATTTGTACAAAACCGCAAACTCATAGGCAATTTTTATAATCTCAGTTTTTTTACAATGGTTAAAAAATAGTGTAATGGTTAAATAATGTAGTTGGAAAATAGTATTGTTGCGTGAATTATGTTAATAAAAGGGTTTAAATACCATGGTACCTACCAAAAAAAAGTATTGCTATAAAATAGTAGCCCAATTTTGTAAAAATAGTCAGCAGCATCCCCAGTTTTCGTTTTCAGGAGCGTTCCCATAACATCCTGTATAAACTCAACATGGGATAACTATGTCAACTATCATTAAGAGTTATTGGGCCCGGCCCCGTGGTGTGGAAATATGATAACCGAAGTACAAATCCAGAATTCGTGTGCGTTGCGAAATATGAATAATGTATTACGTACGAAATGTTCATGTGGCTTATGAAAATTATTCCTCGTGGGTGTATTCAAAGCAGTGTTGCCAGGTTCGTGTGTAAAATATCGGGACGGAATGTTAAAATAATCGGGGATATGCGGTTTTTTTATACCAATTACGGCAGACAAGCATACCTTTTTTTACCATTTAGGTTGCAGTGTTTACCGTGGCCTATGGACGATTGTAACACCTGGGGCGTCACATTCGTGCTGCCTAACATATAGAAAAGCGGGACAAAGGGAAACGTTAATAAAGAGAGTCTCTATGCAGACAGTGCAAATAAGGATTTCTCAGTCTTCCCACTGATTATACAAAATCTCTACAGTGAGCTCTAGCAACCCTACTTACCACCGGAAACACAACACAAGGTCGACATAGTTGGGGTAGCTATATTTTTAGCCGCGGTATTCTGTAGGGCGAAGGTACTTCCCAAGTCGAACTGCTCAATTAGGACGGGAGATACCGTTATGTCCTCCGTCATTACCTCATGGAAAGTGGTCATCGTGGCCTATGGTTTGCAATACCAGAGGCGTTTCGTTCCACTCACGTTGCCGATCCGAACTGTTAACTGTAACATTGTTAGATAAGTGTAACCCATCTGGGACATGTCAGAAGTTAGACTTTTGTAGTTGTAACCCTACAGAATATCGCCATTTAATAACCTTGTGTTGTGTTTTCGGTGGTGAGTAGGGTAGCCAGAGCTCACTAGAGAGGTTTTGTGTTGTCCGTGGGAAAACCAAAGGCTTATCCTACATCTTTTGCGCTGACGACACAGAATGTCTCTGTTCTTACAGGGGTTGCGGCACGAGTGTTATTCCTCTGGTGTTACACTCGCCCATAGGTCACGGTAATCACTTACCATCAGGTGGGCCGCGTGCTTGTCTGAAACCTAAGTTGTATAAAAAAAAAAAAGTTTTGTGTGTGTTCTGTAGTTAGACTTTTTAGGGGTCCAACTACCTGTAACGATTATCATAGATGTTCGTATGACAACCGGGACCGACAGCTTAACGTGCGAAACTGTACTTACTATTACTCCTTCAATAGGCATATTTAACAGAAAAAACATTTTCACACAAAGCCTATTTATACTCTATTTGCTAGTAAAATTTAACAATAGCACAATTATAAAAAAAGATCGTAACATTTTACTCTTCACAAAATGGCGACACGAAACAAAATGGAATGCCGTTTCTAAACGAGACAGATTGTTGACGCCGCGCCGGCAGTTCAATTCGTTTATTTCCGGACGATCACAGCGCCGGATGTGGGGCAGCCCTGCCGCCCCATTAGGGCTGCCCGTAAATTTTTAATGTCTCCGTCAACATACGTTTAGTGGAATAGGGTTGGAGGTTTACAGAAAGGCTTTATTTGTGTTGTACTAACTATTTAACGGTCTTAAGGGAAATCCCCTGATTTAGGTTGAGCTCGAAAAAGTATGTTCTTAATTCAGTCTTCTCATTCATGAATATCAATAATAAATGGTTTTTGCAAAATTCAAAGACATTTTAGACGAGAAACAAGCTTCTGAATTTTATCAATATATTCCCTGTGGTGATAGTACATCTAGCGACATCAAGAGTAACTCCGGATCCTGCATCGCGAAAGCGAAGTTCTCGCGCTGGTACAACATATATATAACAACCCAACGACAACCGTAAGGCCGCGGCCCGCCAGGCGTGATCACCTTGCCTGGTCGGAGGATCCTCCATTCCAGAGGGACACCACATCCCGTTCTTCCACATTTCAGTGTTTAAGCGGTTGAGTGAGGCGTGAAAGCGTAACAGACTAACAGTTATTTTCACATTTGTAATGTGTAAGCGACTGCTCAGTCCAAAAAGTTGTATGTATGAATATGGCTATTTGCACTGGTCTGGTCGTGCCTCGGAGAGCACGTTAAGCCGTCGGTCCCGGTTGCCATACAAACATCTATGGCAGTCGTTACGGGTAGCTGGAGTCCTCAAAAATCCAACCAGTCTAACATGGAACTTCGATATCGCCATTGCTCATTGGACCATGGTTGTGAAGGTGAGATGGCAGTCGCTTCACGGAAAATATCGAAGTTCAGCCTTTACTAAGCTTATAAGCTTACCGTAATCTGTTTACCCGGGGGAGTCCCCGAACTAAATTACGTTATACAGCAATAAACCGCCTTACATTGGGACGTGGCGACAGTACAAAAAATAAGGATTGTGGTTAGGACACAATTTATTGGCTTTTCGTAAATTGTCGACTGGCAATTTATTTATTAATGTCGTTGTTAGTGTTCTGATACTCTTCAAGACGTTAATTGGTAGTGTTTGTGCTAAGCACGTAATTAATTTCCTTGCGATGTACACCGCGTAGCAAGGAATCGGGTCATATTTTTTTCCAAATTTATTTAGCCACAACATTTTCGGTTAAGAATTTATTTTCGGCATACCCATTTCTTTACAAAGTGCCCCATTTGTAATAGGATCGCCCCTTATTACGTGGGATCGAAAATCATAGTTGGCGAAGTGTGGGTGTTTAATACACCACTGCTACTCCTTCGGAGTTACATAAAAATGTTCTTTTAGATCTGCGGTGATAACCACGTATAAAAAGAAATAAATAAATATGGAAGCCTGCTGTTTTTTTTTCTTTGCACCACTTAACTTATGTATTAAGTCCAAAGAAAATGACTAATAATAAAAATAACAATAATGAAGTTCTAACGCATATTTTTATTATAAACGGACAATGAACGAAATCATTCAATCACACCTCGTTGATTGATTGAATGATTTCGTTCAATCAAATGAATTGTATAATTTGATATTAAATACATTTATTATTAGCGATAAGAAAAATGTCCAATAATGAAAATTAGTAATAAAAAAAATTACCAATAATAAAAGTGGCCATAAATAAAAATGTAAATGATAGAAATATATTAGTGGAAATTAGTGTAACTAGAGAAAGTAGTCTCCTTGTGATTCAGTTAAATCTTCATTTTAAAGAGAGTGACTGTTAATAATCGTTCCCATCTTACAAAATCAAAAGCCAGATTCAGTTTAAACAAGTAATTTGACACACAAACACACTCATATAACCACAGAATACATAACAGTTTGACAGATACGAAAACTTCCATACAACACCACTGTTAAATTAGTCTAACAAGCGCACATACCACACATACACCCCTGTTTACGCGATGTAAACAACCCTTATTACGCACAAACATTATGCGTAACAACATAATCCAGTGTTATATGAAAAAAGTTTGACAATAAAGGCACGTCTACACATCACTGTCCTTGGAATTATTTGAAAATATTGCAACACATTTTGTGCAGCTGAAATCGGGTATGGTATGGGTTGAAGTGTCTGACCACGACGGCTTTGTAGCCTTAGCACGAAATACTATAGAATTCGTAATGTAAAGGTATCGACAGAACGGAGCATTGCGATTGGCGGGCTACACACGCACACAGGTTCACAAGAGGCAGATTACCAATCACAATGCTCCGTTCTCTCGAAACCTTAACATTACGAATTCGATAGGAGTTTATGCTAGTGTTACTGCTCCCATGGTGCGCTCGACGTGCGGTACCTGGTTAAAAAAGATAAAGAAACGTAATTGAGAAGAAAGAAAGACCTATGATATAAACACGAAAATCCGTCTCAGATATTTAATTCCATTTTGACAAATGGAGAATAAATTTTTGAATATATATTTATTAGGAGAGGATTCAAAAGAAGGCCCTTGAAAGGAAATCCTGTAACAGTAACAAGTCGTCAGGTATAAACAAGACTGACTGCAGGAAAAAGAAACACGTTTGCTGATAAAGAATTTCAGGACTTATCAGTACTTCGAGCTCGTGGGCGAAGGCGACTCGGGCGTTGGAGGTCGCAGAATGACCTCTGTCCTCCATGAGCGCGTGGCTGGGGGTGATGGGTGGCCACCTGTCACCCTAGCAGGTGTAGGCTGCTGTGGCGGTGACAAAAGCGCGACCCCCCCCCCCCACATTCGGGGGTTAGACTCTGACACAGTGGTCCCTACACCTGAAAGCGGTTATCTCAATACAGATGGCCGTGGTCTGCCGAGGCGCGAGGGATATATTGGTTTCTATCTCACCTCCGGCAACTAAGGGCCCAAAGACGTGCGCTTTAGTCGGTTCGAGTTCGACATAACCTCCCCGACCCGTGGCGGTGGTATCCGTGGGAATTTGTCGCACTATAAAAAAAGACTTAATAGTGTGACATAGAAAAAGAAAAAAATCAGCTAAGTAGGCATAAGGTATCATTGTATACGCGTAAAATAAATTGATAACTTGAAACTGAAATCTGCCTCAAGAATTTTATCGAAAACTTTCTTTTTTATGTCGAACACGGCTTGAACTTGGTTTACTTTGCAAATCAAACACGGCCGGAGAAACCCATCAAAGTTTGAAGTACTCGTCGCAATAGGTAGGGGCGTTTAGGGATTATTTGTTATTCAATTCGAAGTCTATTCAGCAGTTCTTGAAGCCTTACGAAGTATATTATTGTACTATAGCTAATACTGTAACATATTGTCCTGGAACTTTTGAGGACAATAGTTACTATAGCTAATACCGTAAGCCTCGAAAGTTCCTAGAAAATATGAAACTAAAATTGCATGAAGTGATTACACTACTACTAGTCTTAGAAGCTATTGAATAATAGATCTACTTATTAGTGTAATTGAGTTTGGCCAACTATTTGCTGCGTTTAATTATTTTCTTATAAAGAAACAAGACATCGATCTAGTTTATTTTATTAACGCTATCTATGTTACTTTTGATTGAATTATACTTAGGCAGTTAAATGATTATAGATGTTAAAGTGTCTAGGAACTTTTGGAGCCCACTGTACATACATGTATTTACGACAAAATTTTTGACGTGCTACAAAGATTCAAAGAATCAAGAATCAATTTCGTTTATTCAGTTTAGGCGCATAAAGAGCACTTATGAATGTCAAAGTTTTACAATAATTATGTACCTACATTTGTCAAAAAAAAAATATACAAATTATACAATACAATAAGTATTGTTCATTGCCATCATGCGGCTATTAAATATGGGTGTTTGTACTTTGTTATATTATGTTTACACTTTAGATAATTCGGAATTGCAACTCAAACTTAAAAAAGCAACCAATCTACAGCTCTCAAAAAGTATCAAAAGATAGCGTTTGACGTGTAGGTCCCAATGTAATAAGTGGAGAGCCTATTGCCATTAACCGGACACTTATAAACCTGCGATAAATATACACATAACTTCGAAAAGCATCGAAAAATCATTGGTGTGCCATGGTGAAACCTGGGATCGAACCCAATACCTCGTCTCACCCACACCACTAGGCTACCGCGGGTTTATATATCACCCTCTCATATACATATAACTTACAGCACTATACAGCTACTTTATACGATCAAATGGAGAGGGTCTGACAGAGAGGCTGAGGTCGTTAAGGCACTTAAAAGTAATGCTCTCTTCCCTGTAACAATATTTTCCTTTCGGCCGCGATTGCGACTGTGTTGCCAGAGAGGATTTTGCTTTTATGGAGTTACTCTATTTGTGTAAGGTCCTACAATCTACAAAGTAAGTTTGTGATGAATAAACTCAAAAACTAATGTGCCTATTTCAAAAATTCTTTCACTATTGGAAAGCTACATTCTCCTCGAGTAACATAGGCTATATTTATGAGCATTCATTAAAAACTATTATTTTATTATTACAAAAATACACTCCAATTTTATTCATTTGTTTAAAACATAAAAGAAAATATCAGGAATAAATAAAAAAGCAATACCATCCAATCTATTAAGGTACACAATATACTTCGAGTTTTATTTCACCCTCTTCAAGATATAAATCCTCTCAAGAAATCTCGAAAAATCAAATATCTACCTCTCTGTGAACGAAATCATTCTTTATCCGTTCACTCATTCACTCATTGTACGAACTTGACGCTCTTCGAAGCGAACGAGGCTTCGAGTGCAAGACGCGTCACCGGTATTGATCGAACACGGTTACAAATGTGTGTGTAACTACCAATATAAATTGATCTGTGCAAACCCACAGATTTACTTTTGGTTCTATAGATTTTATACTATTGAAGGGAGCGAGGAAGTTCAAAATATATTGGTGGTTTTGTTCCAATGTGTGCGTGAATTAATATTATGATGTAATGTGTATGTGTTAGAGTTGTGAATGTGTGTGTTTGGTTGTTGTATGTGTGTGTGATTGTAATACGTTTAGCGTGATAGCGCGGTATTAAATTATGGTATGCTGTTTATTTTAATCGTGGATTAAGCGTTAATGGGATAGGCCCATTAATAATTAGGCGACTATTTATGAATGTCTTTAGGGTATAGTTCATTCTGGTTACAAATTAACAAGTATTATAGTAATTTACTCTATTGTAACCTAATTAGTTATTACTTAGGATTATTTAAGTAAATTGTAATGAAGATTTACATGGCGTACTAGCGGTAGAACTTTTGACTGCTACGTCGGAGGTTGCAGGTTCGAATCGCGATCAGAGCAAATATTTGCATAATTGAATTATGTATATATGCATTGGTCTGAGTATTTCTATGTATAATAAGTAAGGTATTAACAGAAAAAACAGAAGAGGGAGAAATAGTCTCTGTGGCATGGCGGTAGTGAACGCGACTGCTCCGCAGGAGACACGGGTTCGAGTCCCGCTCAGTGCAATTATTGTATGTGTGAATATGGCTCTACACGTTCGTCAACACACCCTACTTACCGCCACACATCAAACTTTTCACAACCCCCGGTCTACCCATTCTTCAAAACATCTTCACCTCCGAATTACCAGACGTACATGCCACACACCTCCGTCCTCCATGAGCGCGGGCCTGGTGGGTGAGACGGGTGGAGCCGCCTGTCACTCTAGCAGAAGCAGGCCGCGGCGGCGGCGCGGAATGCGCCTCCCCATACCCGGGGGTTAAACGGTGACACCGTGGTTCCTACACTCGACGGGGGTCATCTCTTAAGAAAGGGCGTCGGGTCTTCCGGGGTGCGAGGGATATGTTGTCTACTATCTCACCTCCGGCAACTAAAAAACCACAGACGCCGTGCGTTTTAGTCGGTCCGGGTCTGACATAACCTACCCAACCGGCTCCGGTGAAGGTACCAGTGGGGATTTTTCACACGATTAAAAAAAACGTATAGCGACATGCCATCGCTACATGGTGGACATTCCACTCATTCATTCTCTGAACCTTTTCCCAACTGAGTTGAGGTCGGCTTTCCAGTCTAACTGTGATGCGGCTGAACTTCGATATTTTCCGTGAAGCGACTGCCATCTGTCCCATGTCTCACAACCAATGGTCCAATAACCAATGGCGATATCGAAGATGGTGGACATTGCACTCATACGTACCTGACAATTCGTTGATACGTTCATTATGCGTACAGCCAAAGCGTGGAACGCCATGCTCGAATCTGTGTTTCCTGATGGCTATAACTTGGAAGTCTTCAAGACTAGAGGGTTACTTCTAGACATGCGTGCTCCACCGTTGACCACACATCAACAACAGTAGCTGAAATAGTGGTCAAACGCATGCCTATCACTACATAGTATAAAACAAAGTCACTTTCTCCGTCCCTATATATGTTTAAATCTTTAAAACTACAAAACGGATTTCGTTGTGGTATTTTTTTAATAGATAGAGTGACTTAAGAGGAAGGTTTTTATGTATGTAATATCATGCTACAACCAACTGGTGCGGAGTAAAAGTGAAAAATGTTGCAAAAAGTTGCGCGGGTCAGTTAGTCAAACATAAAAAATGAAAAAAATCTGCTATAGTCTTCGCCAATGTGTATAAGGGGCAAAAACAAGAAAATAAACACTTGTTTCGTGTTCATTTTATTGTATTGTACAGATTCAATGGCGTGTGAATACAAACGCTCCTTCGATATTGTTTCACGAGTGTTCAAACAATAAATAAACAAATCAGAGGGGAAATTTTCTTTAAAAAAAGATGTTTAAAATTCAATCTCGATATTCTGTGAATCTGACATTTAAGTTATTGACATTTTGCGACAATCTAATGTCGTTTGTTATTTTACAATATGTCCTTTTGCGTTTTTGTCATTACGCGCCTAAACCATCTAACGTCCTCTTAAATATCAAAAATAGTATTGTCGTAACCACATCTTTCTTTATGTTAGTAATAATAACTTTACGGTCTAGAGCGACGTCGATGAGGCCCCTTCGCGAGTCTCTGGCCTCGTAGTCGATATATTTGCTCATCTTCCCGCGTGCCGCGGTAGCCTAGTGGTATGGGTAATGGACTGCTGAGACGAGGTCTCGGGTTCCCAGGTCCCATCAATGACTTTTCGATGCTTTTCGAAGTTATGTGTGTATTTATCGCAGGTTTATAAGTGCCCGTTTAATGGCAATAGGCTCGCCACCTATTACATTGGGACCTAAACATAAACTTGCGAAATGTTGGTGCTAGCACCTCTGCCTACCCCTTCGGGGATATAGGCGTGAGTTTATGATGTGTTATGTTATGTCATCTTCCATTTAGTGAATTGAGTGAATTACCAATTTTGGCAGCAAACTTTGAGGTAAAGGGTGAATAGAAATAAAATGGTATGCTGAATTCTGTAGTTAATTTGAACTAGTTTATTGTAATAACAGAATCATCAAATATCTGGTATTGAGCTTAATTAAAATTTTGTAAAAGAAATTATTTAGAATATTCCATTGACCATTTTATCTCTATCCACCCTCTTTTTTTTTCTTTTCATTGTGCGCAAAATCCCCACGGATACCACCTCCGCCAAAATCGGTAGAGGTTGATTATGTTGGACTCAAACCAACTAAAACGCACACCGTCCATGGGTCCCTGATTGCCGGAGGTGAGATTATACAAGACATATCTCTCGCATCTCTATCCACCCCTGGATCCCTATTCACCCCGTTTTAGTACCTACCTACCAATATTTCAAGACAAAATATAAACTAATGAAGTAATGACTTCTACCTAATATGTGAAAAGTTTGAGACGATATTTTGACTTATATTCATGAAAATTTCTCATATAAAACAGAAATGGATACCGTAATATTAAATTACGTGCTCCTTTTGTCTGTCCCACATTAGCAAGAGCTGAATTAATTTATTAATTAACGAAATTAATTACTATTGTTATAACGTAAATTATTATGTTTTGCTGAGTATACAGGGTGTAATTTTGTAATGCCACCTGAAGGAGAAGTACTCTTAATACTGTAGAAAGAAAATTCCTTTATTTTTTAAAAGAAAACAAACTGCATTCAATGATTTTTGAAAATTTTAATCGGTTTACAGATTTTAATCGGTACGATTACCGGGTGTGGCAAGCGAATTTTTCAAAATCCTTGATTGCAGTTTTGTTCCTTTTCAAAAATAAAGAAATGTTTCCTTTGAGTAAAATTTTCTATCTACAGTATTAAGAGTACTTCCCCTTCAGGTGGCATTACAAAATTCCACCCTGTATATTACGTTAATCTATATACATGATGATAAATAAATAATTACATATGGGAATGTGTGACGCGTGCATGTTGCATTTTGTTTGATTCCGTTGCATGCCACAAGGTCAAATTGTTACGTTTATGATCAATATATTATGTTTACTGTTTACTGGTGTTTGGGTTTGAATTCCAACATGCTGGTGGCAGTGATTTGTAACTTTTACAATAGATAAATTGATGTCAATGCAATATCTAGTTCATATGCCAAGTCTGTCTCTTTCTTACACCTAGGTTTTAAAGACTAGCCTACGCTCGCGGCTGTCTGTCGGTTATCGCGACCTAAGCGCCATCTGTGCAACTTAAATTCTATATTACTAATCATAACTCTGGCTCTACTTAACCCATTATGCAACCAAACAAACGTAAGATTTTAAGTTGGATCAAATCCCTTCAAAAAAAACCGCATCGAAATCCGTTCAGTAGTTTTTGCGTTCATCGAGAACAAATATAAACTTTTTACAATTATAATATATAATAGTATAGATAGAAGATAGATAGATAGAAGAGATATTATGTCACCAGATTGGTCTGGATTTGACCGGACCTGACTTTTGTCTGTGCCATTTTTACGTTTGTACAATGGTATTTGTTCCCGATGGAGAAGAATAGGACCAAAAAAAAGAAGGTCCCTTAGGAGTCTTAGTTGGTGACCAAGAGATAGGGCTGGTCTTCATCCGACAGTTATTATTCTCTGAGCCTATTCCCAACTTAGTTGAGGTCGACTTTCTGGTCATAGATGCGGCGAAACTTCGATATTTTTCGTGCCATCGGACCTCCACAACCAAATTGGCGATATCGAAGTTCTGTAGTTAGACTAGTTGGACTTTTGAAGGCTCCAACTACCCGTAACAACTGCCACAGATGTTTGTATGGCAACCGGAATCGACGGCTTAACGTGCTCGCCAAGGCACGACCAGACCAGTGCGAATTGTCATATTCATGCATACAAATATTTGCACTGAGCGGGGATCGAACCCGTGACTCCTACCACTCCACAGAGGTCGTATACAAACAAATTCTGTAAATAATAAACATAAAATTGAATCTATATTATACTTTACACCGTTCATGTCAATGGTTAGAACCGAATCTTTTCCGTAAGTTATCGATTAACCGATGGGCCATGGCCTCGATATTGGCCTTCAATTTTAAACATTGTTATAATACATTGTTATATTTCAATACTTATAAAAACTTAATAATTTTTACAGTTCTGTTCCGTACCTCAAAAGGAAAAAGCACATTCCTTACAGGATCATTTCTTTGTCCGTCTGTCTATTTGTCAGTTAAGACCTTTTTCTCAGGCATGCGTGAAAACATCAAGTTGATATTCATACTACATACTCAGGTAATGTCTTGAAACTGTACAAAAATCAATCTTCTAACTCAATGGATTCAAAATACATTGCTACATAGAGCATAAGTTCGTTCTTGAATTCAATTTTCTACAGAACTATCGGTGCGCTAATTTGACTCTCACTTGACCGGTGTTTTTGAAGGAGAACTCGTGCTTGACCATAATAATTATAATGACTTCTTCTTTTTAACCCCACATAGAATAGGATCGATTGCGTTCCTCGGAGAGCACGTTAAGCTGTCGGTCCCGGTTGTCATACGAACACCTATGGCATTCGTTACGGGAAGTTGGAGCCCTCAAAAGTCCGACAACCCTGACTACAGACCTTAATCAAAGTTCTGTAGTCAGGCTAGTTTAGGATTGATTGTGGAGTTCCGAAGTCAGTCGCAAAATTTGGACTAATTCATTGTAATAACAGAATCATGAAATATATGTTATTGGGCTTCGTTAAAATTTTATAAAAGAAATTGTTCAAAATATTCCAATGACCATTTTATTTCTATCCACCTCTGGATTATTACTATTCACCGCGTTGTACGTTATTCAATCAAGCTCTACAACTGTAGAGATCTGATTGATATTTGATAAAATCAATAATACAGGATATAAACACCGATAATTTGTCACTCGATAAACCAATCTTTATTACGGATACGTTTTATGTCCAAATGTCATAAAAAATATTTTATCGCTACAATCTTGACCGCCGCGCCGCCAATCATCGTAATCGCCATTTACACTATTTTTGTGTGACATTTCAACGCAATTACATTGATGACTAGCTGTTCCCCGCGTTCCGCCCGCGTGGACTTCTGATCCCTTTTCCGCTGCTCTATTCCGAGCATTTTCATATTTGTTCACCTTTTAAACCTTGTCTGGACTTCCACGAATAATTCAAGATCAAAATTAGCCAAATCGGTCCAGCCGATCTCGAGTTTTAGCGAGACTAACGAACAGCAATTCATCTAATATATAAAATTCTCGTGTCACAGTTTTCGTTGCCATACTCCTCCGAAACGGCTTGACCGGTTTTGATGAAATTTTTTGTGCTTATCCGGTATCTATGAGAATCGGCCAACATCTATTTTTCATACCCCTAAATGCTCTGAATGGAGCAGCGGGAACGGGATCAGAAGTCCACGCGGGCGGAGCCGCGGGCAACAGCTAGTTTTTATATATAATATAGATGAAGGTTATCACTACATAGTATAAAACAATGTCGCGTTCTCTGTCCCCATATCCCTATGTCCTTATGTCGGTTTGCATGCTTAAATCTTTAAAACTACGCAACGGATTTTGCTGCGGTTTTTTAATAGATAGAGTGATTGAAGGATAAGGTTTATATGTATTGAACATCATGCTATAACCAATTGGTGCGGAACAGAAGTGGAAAAATGTTGAAAAAACGGGGTGACACAGACGAAGTTGCGTGGGTCAGCTAGACTACAAGAATAGTTGCAAGAATATCGATATCGAGGTTTTATTCCATCCGAATGAAGGATTTCCTCATTACTCTTATCTTAAGAAAATTAATGTCAAAAAGACGCGCTGTCATTGCATATTTCATGTAGAACGAAGACAAGGGGAAAGACTACCTCTTCTATTGATACTAGAATTTTATCCGCATAAATAAATGTGGGCTCTCAGTATACACATACACTAAAAATCCGCCAATATATTGGTAATCGGATCGCTTTGCGGAGTGCGCTGAAATCGGCTATGCAGTGGTGGATTATGTTAGTTGACCTTCTATCGAAGGATAATCTAATCGATGAACTATTAATAACTTAGGTTAGTAATTGGGACTTCTAGACCTTAGGTTTGTCGGTAGGTCATCCAACGTCGCCCCGTAAGACGTACTAAAGGAACATTTTAATTTCTATAGACGTGGTGTAATAGCTCAAGTGGTCAAAGCATTTTTCCTGGAACAGAATGATCGTAGGTTTTCAAGTGCTGAATAGACATTCACTTTTTCCAATTGGAAAATGATTTAAAAAACATGCAATGTTATTTTTTACTTACTACTTATAGTGGGGACGCCTTTGACCGGACTGGTGATCAGCCCTTCTGTATGGGCCATTTCAGCCATTTCCTCTGTAACGACTGCCATAGACCCTTCCATGATAGCCGGGACCAAAAGCTTAAAGGTGCGTCCAGATTTGTGACATGAACAGCGGACCAGATAGCGTGGCATCATGTCATGACGTTGAGTATGGACGTAACAACTTTTGGCACATGGGCACACAAACCAGAGTTGTGCTGACACGGCCATCAGCCGACCGATGGTTTCATTTCAGCTATCACGCAGCTGAATACACGACGAACACGCAATTATTACACGGTCAAGGTAAAATGTTACGTAAATGTAGATGCGGCATAACGTGCTCTCCGAGGCACGACCACACCAATGCATATAGCCATATTCATGCATACAAACTTGCACTGAGCGGGGATCGAAGCCGCGTCTCCTGCACAGTAGCGTTCACTACCGCCATGCCACAGAGGCCGTCGAGAAATGTTATTTAGGCAACAAGATATTAACAAAAGACCGCTGTGTAACCTTTTGACCTTGAATATCTTAACAAGCGGAGACAAAGATAACATTATTATAATTACATCAGAGTATGTCTTCAAGTTAGTCTCTCATTATTATTCATTCTGAGATTGTTGATTGGAGTTATTTCCTTAAATTCCTTTGAAAGTGAAGTGCTGCTCCTGTAATGTAACCGTGAGTTTTTATTGCTTGTAAACTTGTACCGATATTTTGAATCAATAAATTGTAAACAGCGATAAGTGTTGATTTGTGATGAAGTTATTCTATTTGCGACCGCAAATCGGCAAACGGAAGGTCAAAGGTGAGACGTCCCCCCGCCAAGATGGACGACCATCTTGAAAAGGGTGGCTGGGATTAACTGGATGCGCAAAGTGGAGAATTAGGTGCTATAGCGCACATTGAGAGAGGCCTATGTCCTGCAGTGGACTGCAGTAGACTGATTGAAGCAGACAGATATATTAATATTGAGCTGAACTTTGCCAAGATATTACCTTAGTCAACGCACTGAATTTTCAAACCAGAAGACCTGCTGACTGACGGATGACGTTCTATTGCTTTACAGTTAATTTGCTTTCATAGCAGACTTTACTTTAACAGGTATATGGAGGAACTAAGTCTTAGTAATACCTTTTGGGGCACTTTTTTACACCTTGTGTTACGTTACTTAAGTTTTAATAAGGAGCCCTATTCTTTTCTACCAATAAATATAGCGTATGTTACTCAGGGTGAATGTAGCTTTACAATTGTGAAAGAATTTTTGGAATCAGCGTCGTAGTTTTTGAGTTTATTCATTAAAAAATACACACACACACACACACACACACACACACACACACACACACACACAAAAAAAAACTTGCCTATTAAAGCCTAAATGTGTTGCACCAGTGTATTTAGTAGCTCTGTTATAGTTATCTTTTTGATGGAATTTGACGTTTGAGCGTGGCCGGTTACAGTTGGCATCAAGTTATGACGTTATTTTAACAATTGTCAAATGGTGCAACCTGTTTTATACCTGACCGGTACTTTAACTGCACTGTCAATGTTAAAGTACGATCAACCACGTGCAACCCAGGCTTAATCATTCTATTTCTTCTTTCCAGAGGATGCGCAGACCACGCCGACATAGATGGCTGACCGTGTCAGTGTTCTTCATCGCATATTCGATGTTTCAAGCAGCGTTCAGCGCCTCCCAGGAGCCTGAACCAGTGGACATTCCCGGCGAGGTACAAGAAAACATGGAAAAGAATAACCCTGCTCTAGACGTCGCCAAGAGTGTCATGGGCAAAGGTATGTATAGTTTTATTAAATATTACTTATATTATTATACCAGCTGTTGCCAGCGGCTTCGCCCCCGTGAACTTCTGATCCCGTTCCCCCTGCTCCATAAAAACCTTCCGTAGAGTTCAAGGAACAAATATAAAAAAGAATTACTCGAATTGGTCTGGCCGTTTTTGAGTTATGCGCTTACTAACATATTTCGCGACGCAACATATAACATATAAATAGATCACTTACTACTTCTTAACAAAACTTATTAAAAAACCTATCTGCCACTTTTGCTATCTGAGCTACCTAACTTTGATGACTTCATCAATCATAAGATATATGCATTATTTATGCGGATATAAATTAAAATACAAAATGTTTTACAGAAGAAACCCCACCAGTAATAAATCCGCCTTTGGAGAAAGAAGATGAAGGTCCTGATGATGGTGACAAGAAGAAAATGAAAGGAATCCCTGATGAGGATGAACCAGACAAGAAGACGCAGAAAGATGCCGGATATGTAGAGGTACTGTCATAGTAATAATGCTCCTGAATAACGCAGATTGATTTTAGTCATCATCTTCCTGCCCTTGTCCCAATTATTTGGGGTCTGCGCAACATGCCATTCTCTTCCATACATTCCTATCAGATGTCATTTCCTCAGTCACTCCCTTCTTTGCCATATCTTCTTTCACACATCATCCATCGTTTTTTGGGCCGACCTCTGGTGATTAAGCCCTCTACATTCATGCTTTGGACCTTTTTTACAATATGACTATCATCTCTTCTCATAGTATGTCCATACCACGCCAGATGTTTAACGCAGATTGATTTTAGTATGCGTATTTTAAAGTTGAAAGTGTTTATGTAAACGGCCGTTTAATATTGTCAATGAATTGGTCAGGCAATTGTAGCATGAGGAATATATTAGGGAACGCGAATTACATTGGGACCTAAACATAAACTGGCGAAATGTGGATACTAGCGGGGCTGCTAGCTTCGGAGATATAGGCGTGAGTTCATGAGTTTATAAGTTTACTAGCTGACCCGCGCAACTTCGTCTGCGTTTTATAGCGTCAACAACACGTGGTAATTATGCTGTTAAAATGTAGCTTATACACGTATAACACGTTCGTAGATTTACCATAGCAGCGCCATCTATTGATTACTTACTCAACCCAGTCGAAAGGTATCGACATCTGTTAGAATCATTTGGAGTTTACAGATAATTGTGACTGTCAAATAATAACAGACAAATAATTAGCAATAAATTAAAATTGCGACTATAATTTGAGATTTAAACTATCCTATCTCTCAAGTTGGATCGAACTGCACATGGTGTGCGAATTTTATTATAATCGGTTAAGTGGTTTAGGAGTCCATTGAGGACAAACATTGTGACACGAGATTTATATATATATTAAGATATGTCAAATTTTAACCAGGATACCGAAACAGAAGAAACACGAGAACGAGAGAGGAGTGCGTGGAAGGATCAGATCCCAACCATCAAGCCGCTCCGAGTCAACTGTACACCACCCGCCATTGAACAGGTATGTTTCTCTATTTATGTATATGCCTCTTAGGTGGTAAACAAGCTCACGGCACACCTGATGGGAAGTGGTTGGAGGTGTATGGAATTGTGCAACACCAGGGTCGTCACCTTATCCTGACGTCATGGTGTGGGTGGGTGAATTCCGAAGCTTGTACTTTAGAAGCAAATGCCATCTTCTGTGTGACCTTTAGAAAAATTCGAAAGAGTTTATGTAACATTATAAGTGAACAATAATGTAAACATGAATTTCATAATATAATAAACAATATATTACCTTACCATTAGTGTTGCACACGTTCATAGTCCACGGTGGCCGCTTTCCATCAGGTGGGCCGTGTGCTTGTCTGCCACCTACGTAGTATAAAAAAAAAATACAATGAAAAATGAAATCCTCGCAACATAGAGAGTAAGGCCCTTCTTACATCTGGCAACCTCAACCAAATTCAAGTTGTTAACGGAAGGTGCCGCGATTCGAAACTAGTTTCGCATATAGGTACATTTGTATGGCGTTTGGCGACATGACTATGTAAAATAAAATAGTTCGAGTCACAATAATTCAAATTTCATAATTTTTTTGTGGTCTTATTACAGATTTATGGCAATCCCTTACTAAGCGATTCCATTGGCGTTTCCGCCAATAGAATGTCACTTTGTCTAGGGTCTCTGTTATCATCATCATCATCATCATCATCTCAGCCAATTCCGTGGGCTTCGAAATTTGGGCTCCACTTTCCTGCTTGGGTCTGACCAATCTCACTCTCCAACTGAAACCCAGCGAAAGTGATATCTCCAGACCCTTGTTACCCAATTTATTTATCATTCTGTACTAATAGTCCATTTTGTGATATTTATTGTATACATAACTTCTACACTGGCCTGGGAGCAAAAAACAAAATATAGAATGTCCCAACTCAATCCCTGAGTGTCGTAAAAGTCGACTGTGGAAATTTTTGCTTTGTGCATAACGAACAGCACTATAAGGCACCCTACAAGATTATACTCCCAATGCGGGTTGACATCAGGCAGGCGGCCGGTTGGAAAATTGTAGCCAAAACCCTTTTTTGCAACATGGCATCACATAGTCTATTTTGTCTGATCCAGTTCCCAAAACCGCTGATGGGTCAGTCTGCTCGCAAGCACGGAGGTCTCATCATTCACATCCTCGTGTGCGTGTTCACGTTTATCGGCCTGGCTATCGTCTGCGACGAGTACTTCGTCTCCAGTCTTGACAGGATCTGTGAGGGTGAGTAGTTACTGATATGCAGCTTTTAGCCAAACATTAGAACTTAAGTAAGTATTACTAGAATTATCGGTAGCTAAGTATCGCAGGTTTTTAAGTGCTCGCTTAATGGCAATAGGCTCGCCACCTGTTACATTGGGACCTTTACACAAACTGGCGAAATGTAGGTGCTAGCAGCACCTCTGCCTACCCCTTCGCGGATATAGGCGTGAGTTTATGTTATGTTATTATGTTAAGTAAGACTTAACCTTACGAACGATAAGAGCATTTATCCCAAATTATAAAAACAACAATAAAGTGCCCAATTGGCGGCAATAGGCTCGTCCCCTATTACGTGGGATCGAAAATTATAGTTGGCGAATTGTGGGTGGTTAATTACACTTCTGCCTACCCCTTCGGGGATTACGGACGTGAGCATATGTATGTATGTCAGTAAAAAGTTCTATTTTGGGATGGACCGTCCTTATATAGCCTAAGACTTTGAATATTACCTAGTTTACGTGCGATTCTCAGACCTAAATATGCAAATAATTTCTGAGAATTGGTCAACTCGTTTCGGAGTCGTTTTGAGAACAAACATTATCATATTCCGTCCTTTTAAAAACTGATCTCTTTATACAACAATTAAAAAACTCGGGCACACGGAAACAACAATGTATATACAAAACTCGGGCCCTCTCCTTAAGTAGCGGCGCTGCCGTGAAATAAATTATTCCGCCATCGGATCGACAGAAGAAGAAGACTGCTACGAATTTATACATCGACAGAAATACTCCAATTAATTAAATAAATCCTATAGCAACGGGTTTATTTGCAGGTATGAGATGGATATAAACTAAACAATTGTCGCTGAAAAACCATCAAACAATCCTAATGGAATAAGAGCCTTATCCTTTTGAAATGCTTGGAAATATTCAGAAACATATTTGAACTTTTCCAGAATTGAAACTGGCCCCGGATGTGGCCGGTGCAACGTTCATGGCGGCAGGCAGCTCTGCACCGGAATTGGCAACAGTCGTCATCGGAGTATTCTGCGCGCAAGATGACATTGGTTTGTATAATAAACTAGGTGTTAGCCAGCGGCTCCACCTGCGTGGACTTCTGATCCCGTTCCTACTGCTTGGACTTGTGATCCCGTTTCCGCTGCTCCATAAAAACCTTCCGTAGAGTTCAAGGAACAAATATAAAAAAAAATTACTCGAATTGTTCCAGCCGTCTTCAAGTTTTTTTTTATACAACATAGGTTGCAGACAAGCACGCGGCCCACCTGATGGTAAGTGGTTACCGTGGCCTATGGGCGAGTGGAACACCAGAGGAATAACACTCGTGCCGCAACCCCTGTGAGAACAGAGACGTTCTGTGTCGTAGTATATTCTGTGTGTAGGTGGGTACATTTTTACGACGTTTTAAAATACCCGCGATTTTTTAAAAGCCTAATATTTGAAACAAAATATATATTTTTCAATTAATTCTCTCTTGTTCTCCAGGTGTATCAGGAGTAATTGGTTCAGCAGTGTTCAATATAATGTTCGTGATATCGGTGTGCGCGTTGTGCGCCGGTACCGTGTCTCACCTCAACTGGTGGCCGCTGTGCCGCGACTGCTTCTTCTACGCCATCTCGATCCTCGTGATGCTGTGCACCATCGCTAATGAATACGTATCCTGGTGAGTGTTCAGTATATTGCTATCTTAGGCTTAGTTAGTAGCTCTGTTATAGTTATCTTTTTGATAGAATTAGACGTTTGAGCGTGGCTGGTTACAGTTAGCGTCAAGTTATGATGTGATATTAACAATTGTCACATGATGCAACCTGTTTTATACCTGACCGGTACTTTAACTGCACTGTTAATTGTAAAGTACGATCGTGCAGCCCAGGCTTAATATCTTTTTGTAGCATAGGGCTCCGATTTTGTAGGATTGTCCATCAGACAAGTAAGATACAGCCCGGGATAAAATGTCCGCATGACGCCAGTCCAGTGTATTACCTCTATAACGTGGCACTGAAAATCAAAGTTGGCGAAATGTGGGTGGTGTTAATAATATACTATTAATAATATAACCAGATATACACTTCAGGGGGTGTGTACATAATTTGTCAGTTCATATTTTCTATATGTTCTAAATTGCCTTTTTTATGTGTTATATACCTATAGCACATAAAAAAGTCAAAGAAAAAAAGGAATTCAGGGTACCCCCTGAATTCACCAAATCTGAAGTATTTATCCTGTACTTAATGGCACGGTCCCCCCCAGGCCCGAAGCCCTGTTCATGTTGCTGATGTACGGCGTATATTGCGTGGCGCTTCGATTCAACACAACCCTGGAGCGCTGGGCCATGACGCTCCCGCTGCCCTTCAAGCTACCCACCAGGGAGGAACAGGCGGCTCTCGTCACATACAGGTATACCTAGACTGCTGGGATGCAAGGGAAAAGCCTTATGGACACCTTTCACCCCAGGATCTTGGGTCTCAGTTACCTGTATCTAACAACCGAGACGACGTGGGGTTTAATAGCTCGAGTCTGGCATAACCAGAACCATCTCCGCTGACAGGAAGGGGGGGTTACTATGTGTCCCCATAGTAACCCCCCAAGTAACAAAAATACCTATTCTTATGAATCAATTAACCTGTTGCAGTCCACTCCTGGACATAGGCAGAGGCCTATGTCCTATGTCGGCAGTGGACTGCAGGATTGGAAGAGCCCAATGTGCGCCACTGCTTCTGATCTTTCGCCCTTCACATCCAGTCTGTCCCAGCATCATCTGGCTAGAGGGCGTTCTACCTTCCTTGCCGCGGCTGTAACCTTTCAAAAGATCAGATAAATAACCTTTTGGAAGCATACACTTATTCTTAGGTATTTTGTAAATCGGTGGCGACGCAAAGTGCGAAGTGTGCGGTCATCTCGAAGAGAAGGCCTCGGGTCTGCCGGGTCTGATGTTGGCTACCTCGCCTCCGGCAACTGAAGACCCAAAGACGGCGTGCGTTTTAGTCGGTTCGAGTCCGACATAACCTACCCAACCAGCTCCGGTGGGGTCACCCGTGTAGATTTTTCGCACGATAAAAAAAGGTATTTTGTAAATGAGTGACCCAGTCCAGTAGCGAATTTATAAATAGATAGCCCAGGAGGGCAGATCGCAGTGTGGAGGAATCCAGCACTGAACAGACCCTTGGAGCCGGTAAGTAGGGTAGCCAGAGCTCACTATACCCCTCCTTCGCCTCCCCTTCCTAGCCTCCCCACCCCTTCCCAGCTCTCCCCTTTTCCCTTCAGGGTGGGCAGCGCGTGTGTGACACCCTTAGTGTTGCACACGTTTATAGGCCACGGTGGCCGCTTTCCATCAGGTGGATCGTGTGCTTGTCTGCCACCTACGTAGTATAAAAAAACCTGTTACGTCCTAATACCAGAACTTTTAACAAACAATTACGCTTAGACAGCTCGTGTGCGATCCATACGCAAGTTGAACCCTGAACTCTTAACCCCAGGAGTGCTGGAGGACAGCCTCCGGCTCCCGCACCTGGTGCCGATGGAGAATACTCACAGATGGAGGGACAGACCAAGGAGACGCCACTGCAGGATTCACGTATGTTTTTAGATATTTTATTGTAGACTAGCTGTTGCCCACGGCTCCGCCCGAATGGACTTCTTACCCCGTTCCCGTTCCTCCATTTCGAGCATATTTATTCACCTTTTAAACCTTCTCTGGACTCCCACGAATAATTCAAGACCAAAATTAGTCAAATCGGTTCAGCCGTTTACGAGTTTCAGCGAGACTAACGAACAGCAACTCATTTTTAGATATCTGTTGCCCACGGCTCAGCCCGCTTGGAATCATGTTCCCATAACCCATAAGAACCTATTTCAAAAGGTCCACTTATTATTTTTAAATGATATGTCGATATTTCCTCGAGCAACAGTCGTCTGACCTCACAACCCCGAGAGGAATCCACGCGCCCGAGTCTTATCCGTTGGTTAACAGATTCACCGACTTACAAGTGAGGTTGGTTTGGCTGTCAAAAATGTTGGCAGGATCCCCTATCCCCATTTATGGTCTCATGACAAGCTGTCGAACCTCTCACCCTCACTGTGACTGTATTAGGGCCTAGACATTAGTCTGTGTTCAGAAGAACTGTTTTTTATGATGTCCATGCCTTCATCATAGCACTAGTCGCCACTAACAAGGAGTTCATCCTCCCACCTTACAACCGAAACCGGTGCACACTGTGCGGTATGAAAGGAACTTCATCCCACGCACGCTCAAACTGCGGCATGAACTCGCTGCTGTGTTTTTTCCTAGCGACTACCTATAATATGAGGTTCTTCAAGAAGGGGATTAGAAGGTCTTAAAGGGTCAGGAACCCATGGTGTTGCGCACACATCCATAGGCCAAAGTAGCCGCTTTCCATCAAGTGAACCGTGTGTTTGTCCGCCACAGTCAGTATCCTAATTGTTACTTACTTGTTTTCCTTCATCACAGCATACAACCCGGAGGGCGCTTACGACAATGCTGCATACCACGCGGATCCCACGCCGGCCTGGGACCCCAATAGCATGTGGGATTCCAACAATGCCTGGAACGAAGGTGTAAGTACATGAATCATTTATTTTTTCTGCATCCTGCATCCTGTCTGATGCTAAGCTAGAATTGCCGTCCAAAAAGTAGTACCCGCCATTTTAGAAGAAGAAGATTAATTTGCCGAACAAAAATTAATTAAATTTTTCATGTATAATACTTACGTGATGACGTATGACGACCTCCGTGGCGTGGCGTGGGTTCGATTCCCGCTCAGTGCAAATATTTGTGTGTATGAAATATGAATATCTGCATTGGTCTGGGTGTTTCTTTTTTTTACAATATACAATATACAAATTTTTTTACAATAATTTACAAAAAAAATGTATTTTAAGTATGTTTATCCGCTTTCTAGAACCCGTAACACAAGCTAGTTAAGCTATGCTTACCATGACCATGACAGTATAGGTGACGTTGTGTAGATTGTCCTAGAATATTTATTTATTTATATTGTTTTTATTCCGCACCCAGTCCGGTCCTCCCCCCTACCCTGGTGCTCCGCAGGCCCCTCGCCAGCCGCCCCCGCAGCAGACACAGCAGCAGACACAGCAGCAGCCCCCGCAGCAACTTGCGGAGCAGCCCCCGCAGCCGCCCTCAGCCCCCGCCTACTACAAGGCTAAGGAGTACAACCCTGAGACAGCCATCAACCCGCTGGTCAAGCCTATTGGAGCCAGTATGTTTTTTCTTTTGCTGTAATAATAGAAAATGAATGAAGGAATTGTCGCTGTTCGATGTTCACTATTACGAAAACGATCAGGGAACCAGGACCTCAATTCCTGTAATTGTTATACATTGTCAAACACGACTGAGATTATAAAAAACTGTTGAATTTTCACTTTCACTCTACACAATGTCATTTAACTTTAAATGTATAGGAGTAGAGTCTAAATTCAAATGACGTTTTTTGTAATTTCATTAGTTTCACAATGGTTGAAAATTAGTAGAATTGGGTCCCTGTGGGCAAATCTACCTAGACGCGGTTGCCATTTGGATGGGAAACCGCTTAGTAGTTATTTCGTTGAAGCGCTCTCCTGCTTTAAATAGCATGTGAAAAGCCTCTCTTTCTATCAATTGTACGAGCTTAGATTCATGGTTATTGAGATGTGAAACTCAGTTCAGTCACATTTCAGTCACAATTTGAATCTCAAACTAGTCGCAGAAACATGACTTCAGTTGCCTCGTGTCGTAGTAGTCGTCATACAAATACATTTTGCGAAACTTTAATTTCAAATCGCGTCGGCTCCAGTTGACTATTCAAGTTTCATTTGAATTTCTTAGGCTTAGTTGCTCTAACTACCTGTTAAAGTTAAGGTTTCCATCAAATTTAACAGTAACAGTAACATTGAATCTAATGGTTTGGCTAATCGTGTTGAACCAGAGTATTTAGTAGCTCTGTTAAGTTATCTCTTTGATAGAATTTGACGTTTGAGCGTAGCCGGTTACAGTTAGCCAAGTTATGACGTGATTTTAACAATTGTCTAAGGGTGCAACCTGTTTTATACCTGACCGGTACTTTAACTGCACTGTTAATGTTAAAATACGATCGTGCAACCCAGGGTTAGTGTAAAAAGGGCCTGTGAAACCTTCCACAGATGCTCTGCAACTGGCGTGTTGGTATGTGGCATACCCGGTCCACTGGTCGTGCCGCCACACCATGCCCGACTGTCGCGGCCGCTGGTACCCCGTCACCTTCATCATCAGCATGCTGTGGATCTCCTTCTACTCCTACTTCATGGTCTGGATGATTACTATCATTGGTGAGTGGAATTTCTTTTTTACGACGACTGAAAATCCATTAAGAAGGTTAATAATGTGGAGGTGATCAAACGATTATGTTGGAGATGAATCTGTTAAATAACCGCGGTAGCCTAGTGGTATGGGTAATGGACTGCTGAGACGACGTCTCCAGTTCGATTACAGGTTTACCAAGGCATACACCAATGACTTTTCGATGCTTTTCGAAGTTATGTGTGTATTTATCAAAGGTTTATAAGTGCCCGGTTAATGGCAATAAGTTCGCCACTACATTGGGACCTAAACATAAACTGGCGAAATGTGGGTGCTAGCACCTCTGCCTACCCCTTCGGGGATAAAGGCGTGAGTTTATGTATGTATGTGTATGAGTCTGTTAAAATCATAAATCAGACTAGACATAAAAAAGTAACAGAATATACGAAGCGTGAAAAAAAATTTTGACAATGAAAAGCTGAACCGCTTGAAAAAATTCAGGCTTTCAGGGTGGGGGTGACAAGTGGAGCCGCCTGTCGCCCTAGCAGAAGCAGGCCTCACCATACCCAGGGGCTAGATGGGCACACCATGGTCCCCACATTTAGGGAAGAGGGTCATCTCAACAGAGATGTCCCCGGGTCTGCCGGGGTGCGAGAGATATGTCTTGTATAATCTCACCTCCGGCAATCAAAGACCCATGGACGGCGTGCGTTTTGGTCGGTTCGAGTCCAAAATAATTACCTCTATCGGTTTTGGTGGAGGTTGGTATCCGTGCGGATTTTGCGCACGATAAAAAAAAAGTCAGGCTATCAGGGTAATTTTTGTAGAGGTTTTGTTTCTACTCCGCAGGCTACACGCTAGGGATCCCTGACACAGTAATGGGGCTGACCTTCGTGGCTGCAGGCGTATCAGTACCAGACGCGCTGTCTTCACTCGCTGTCATCAAAGAAGGGTGACTATCTTTATACCTATAACTTCGGCAGTCCTGCCATGCAAGTCACTGGCAATCGGGTCTTTGGATAGAACATTCTATATAGCGCTATTTAGACGCATATTTATAAAACATAGCTTAACCAGTTTATGTTGAGTTGAGTTGAGTTTTCTTTCAGATTTTTTTTTTTTTTTATTTATTAATACATCATTATTTCAAACACAAGACATTATTTCCATGTTCCATTATTTAATACACATTTTCTAATACCTCAGTAATTATTCATAGATACTCCATAATTGTCTTTAAATTTAGGATATGCATAACATTTTCGCAGTTATGGTGACATGGCGGTGTCGAACGCGGTAGGTTCCAATGTGTTTGACATCTTGGTGTGCTTGGGGCTCCCGTGGTTCATCCAAACCGCCATCATTCATCCCGGCAGCCACGTCAACGTTTATCATAAAGGTGAGTGGAGTAACACAAATATCATATAGGCCTGATCCAAAGATCAGGAGGTGATGAAGCCCTTAATGCACCCTTGATTATTTAATTAGGTGCTTTATTATGGGTAGTGCTGGCACCTCTGCCTACAACTTCGGGGATAAAGGCGTGAGTTTTATGTTATGTTTTTATGGGTAGTCAAATAGGAATACATTATAATGAGACTATGATGTTTAGTTTTCTCTCGACAATGGAGAGGGACAGATAGAAGACGTCAATTGTAATGCTCCGTTCTCTCGATACCCTTACATTATGAATTCGTTAGTCTCTCGTGTAAGGGAACAGTCCTCTTTCGCTGAATCCAATCAATGTAAATGAACATTTTACATTTAATTAGTGTTACAAGCCTTTTCCTGGTTTGATTCCGGTTTTTACCGGTTTTAGAACGAAGTGGTAATAGAAGTTTGAGAAACACTGACAAAAAAATTCAAATTGCTTTTTTTTGTTCCAGGTTTGATCTACTCAACATTATCCTTATTCTCCACTGTGGTCTTCCTCGTCGTGGCCACTCATTTCAATGGGTGGAAACTAGACCGAAAGTACGGTGCCGTGCTCATGGTATGGTACGTACTCTTCATAACCCTGGCTAGTCTTTACGAGCTAAACATATTCGGTGATTTCACTAATCCCGATTGCGCCTCAACTTACTAATTTTTTTTTGATTGGCAACATTAATATCGTTGTGTTGGCAACCCTGGCTGTATTCGAACTGTCAGTATCATCTGTTGTATTATTTATACTCTGTTGATGTGCGTTAGATTTATATGGATATGATTTTGTGTAATGAAAAGCGCACCTGTTTTATTCTAATAAAGTTAATCTATTTTAATAAAAATATGAAGATACTCAAAGCCAAATATTTTATTATTTATTATTACATGTTTGAATGTAATTTTATTAAAAACGTATAAGTTAACATTATATGTAAGAAGTGCAATACTTAATTTATTTATATTGACCGGCCTATTTAGTTATGTATTTATTTACATTAATGTACCAGCTAATAGTTTGCTTACGCTACTGTCTTATGATTAAAACATGCATCGATATTAGTTCTCTCTATATATACTTATATATTTTATATAATAATATTTATAGACAAAGGGCACGATAATTTTACTATCACAATAGAAAAGCTAGTGTAATTAATCGTAGATAATTTAAGCGATTAAATAATTTTGCATTGGATAATGTTATTTTAGTTGAATCATGCTTCTTAATATCGTGATTATTAATTATAAGATTGTAATTATACAATCATATCGAATGATATTTCGCAGTCAGTCAGTAAAACTATAGAATTAACTTAATAAGAGTCTCGTTCCATTACTTGAAATATTACTGAAAAAGTCTTTGTGAATTGGGCGTAGACGTCAGGTTAACTGCAAAACCGTACTTGGAGTGATGGGCATAGCTTTGTAAAGCACTAGAAAATTTCTTGCGCACAAAATGGTATTTACTTTTAACTAGAACATCTATACGACGCCGTAAAGATTCAGAAAAGTATTTTGAACAACTGTAAATGAGTTTGATTAATCATAGTCATAACATGAAATGTGGGCTCAATTAATAGAAAGAACTGTTTTAAATCTAAATTTTTCAGTTCATACTAACGTATTCTTGTTATGGTTGATCCATCCCATAAAGGAGCCGAAGTGAATAAACGTTAATTTGAATTTTTGAAAGTGTATCGTGAATTCCTAGCAAGTCAGTCCAATAGTAATATGAATTTCTGTGACAATTTTCCAATTGAAGCGAGAATAAAATAATCGCTTTATATCTAATTAATCTTATGAATATTTGCATAGTTTTAGTAAATTATAGTTCTCTATTCTTCAAATAGAATGAATAATTGTTCAAACGAATGGTTTAGGTTATAACTTTCATTTACGAAATAATTTTAGCCGGAAACATCGATGTTTGACGAATTATTATAATAGTTATTTGAGAAAATATGACATTTTGTACATTTACTACGGGTTTAACTATTCAAAATTGCTATTATAAGTAGTAATGTTGTGTAGTGTTCTCAAATTAGTGTTTCATTCGTTAGTTTAAAACCTTTGAAAACTATATTATATTTATGGAATTAGTTAATTTATGTTTAGTAAATATTGTAAATAATTAATCTATTTACTAGTTTACCTAAAGGTATTTCATTATACACTCTTCAAAATATTTAGTTACTCGTAATTGAATCGTCCCACATTCCAATAATCCCAGTTTTCCAAGTTGATCTAAATACCTCAAAATCCCCTAATTCTTCCCAAATACATTTATTGATACGGTACCCGCCATTCCAATTCTTCTGTGATCTATTTAACTATAATCTAATAAACTTAGTACGTATGTATCTATTTCAATAGTAGTTTATATTTTATTTTTATAAAGCTAAAATAAATTGGATTGCAAAATGTATTTTAGACTGTAATTTAACGTTAATAAATATTAAAATCCGATAATTTATTTTATTTTTTATCGATGAAATAGATACATACAATGAAATAGCTAGACTGTTGCTAGATATTTCGCAGATTATTATATGTATACTAGTGTTCATGTGTTAGGAGAAGTAAAGAATATGATCGCTTTGTACATTTTATGGAGTAATACGGTCCATGTATTGTAATATAATACGTAGAATAAAGTTGTCATTGTAATAAGCTTTATTTAGCTCGATATCATTCAAAAATAATCGATATATTTACTCACTTCGACATTCGAATCATCCGGATTAACGTTGAAAAAAAAACAATTAAAGAAAATACAGTTAATTTTCTAGCTTGGCCAGTAGTTAACTATATACTTAAAATGTATGTGTCAATTATATTAAAGAAAACCATACCCGTGCCTCACCGGGAGCAATTAAACTGTAATGTGGAACGTAACATCTCGTTACAAAACTACCTTTTTGAGTAACTCAAAATTCAGTTTCTAATGCTACGTTCCAAACGTAGGTATGCTTCGAATGCAAGCCAAGTTAGAAATTCAAATAAATCTTGTTACTTATTTATCTGTGACGTCAATGAGCATTCCAGTGGGCTATATGTAATTCTAGATACAACTTATCAAAAATGACAAATATTGACTTTTTCTCGGTAGTTAGTCCGCGATCATGACTACTAAAAAGAAACTGAAAAGTCGGGCTAAATGAAACAAAATACCAAATAGATTGATATAGAATCCGGTAAAAAGTGGTTCCTTCAAACTTCAGAAAAAGTAAAAAAAACTCACTGGTAATTCTCTCCTCCCGATGAAGTAACAGCTATAGGGGAGCAGTTTCTCTGTGTAATATCATAGAATCTGTCATCTGAAATCTGAACATCTGGTCCAGCTCGAAAGACCATTTTGTAGACGTACTACAAGTAACTCTTCAAGAAGTTGATCACACTATTGAAGACTATAACACTATATAAATTCAAATATTACTGTCAAAGTACATAAACGATGAAAGGTTAAAAAGAATACCCTAAAATTTGATGTGGAAAGTATTGAAACGTTTTTTTTTGTGATTTGGATTAAAAACAATGACTTAAGAGTATTCTACGAGGTGAATGTACGTACGTTAAGCTTATAAAATATTATATAGTTATTCCTATTTAATCCTATTAAAGTATTTGATTCATATTATTAGCTAAACGGCTAATTGACCAGATGTGTTATTTCAATGTGAACAAAGTTCCCTTATTCGTTATAAATATGTGTAACGTAGTGATTGTCAATTAATATATCTTTGTGTAATGTGTGTTGAAGTATTCGGCGTCTTTCGACAATAATCGCTTTATGTGACTTCTACCTATCATGAAATATTCTTTAATTGTAAATCTAAAATTATTCATTAAGATTTAAACAACAATACGATAAATGCAACTCTGGGGAAAACTTACAAAGGGATACAATAATCCAAATTTTCTAAATATTTACATATAATTTCAGTATTGTTCATGAAACAAGTACACAGGCTGCATTGAGGCTATATCTAAATTCCATCGCAAGAGGATTTTCAACGCCAAATTACACAAATGATAAATAATAACTGTTATAAATTTTAACTTGCAACTCAATTAAAATTGTCAATTGGATACTGATCTACATTAGATAGCTAATAAGTATATAAAACCCTATTTATATGTTAATCGACTTAATCCTCCAGTACACGATGATATGTTCATAATGATCAATCTTAACCAAATAATTACTGTATTACCATTCAAATCCAAACAGTTTTCCCTTAAAAACGTTTTTTATTATTTATAATACCTAATGGACAGTTAAAACGTATTAGAATTATATTCCTTTAATAATAATGAATTTGTTCATTATTAGAATAATATTGTTTTGTTAAATAATAATCAATACATACGTAAAATTCATTACTTCAGATTCATCATCAAATTATAATGTAAATAGTAGTGGACCATGATAAATAAATTACCTATGAGCCTTAGAAGCATATACGTGCTGTCATTTACTATATTCAGTTCTACCCTTCTATTTCCAAATAATATATGGGATATTAGTCTATGGTTCTGCCTGCTACATGATATATCGTAGCGATCTAACTGCACATGCTTATCAGAAACCATTAGTAACACAAGCTATCGATGTCTTATCGTCATCGATTCTGTAAGTTCCCGCTCCAGAAATATAATGTCATCGACAAATTATTGAAAACAGCGGCGCATTTAAATAAGCAAATATAAGGCATTATATATTTGTCTTTATATGTGTTGTTTGTATTGAATGGAAGTGTAACACGTAGCTACATAGATCTCTAAATAATGAGGCAGTCAGACTAATTATTAATAGAATCATACTGTCTTATTATTTGGAGTTCTATGCGTAGCTACAATATTGATGTATCGGCTGAGCTAAGAACTAACGATAATAACCAAATTGTATAATGATATTATTAATATTTTCACTATAAAATTTAACGGAAATAATTATTTATATTTTCATTAAATTGAAAGCGTCTAGGCGAAATACACTGGCGCATATCAATTCAAGGTAATAAATAATGTTTTCCAAGATATTATTATTTATCCAATAATTTTATTACATGCAACGAATAGTTTCATAGCTAACGTAAGTATAATAATTAATTAAATAACTATTTATGATGGAGGATCGTATAACGCTTTCATATCGGGCATATCCATGTTAGTATATTGTCTTAAAATTTAATTTCTGTAGGAAAAAAATTCATTTCTGCAATTTTAGATACGCAGCAATTTTTGAAACTCTGTTTTAATATCCTAAATATAACAAAATGAGAACTGTAGCACTGAAAAGCACTATAAGGAACGTAATATATTAAATAGTGGTGTATAGTACTAGTTTACACCAAAACTAAAAAACCTAGGTTTTAAAATAATACACCTTTTCATAGAATTGATTTACTAAGTTCATTTTGATGCAATGTCGTATTTATACAATTAACCGTTTTAATTTCTCTAAACTGCCTTAATTGAATTGTTATGTAAACATACTCGTACAAGCATTCACTGCCTTTACCGGACTATCCATTTCAACCATCCCATAGAATATTCGAGATAATTTTGATTTTATGATTTAAGCGTTTTAATTAAATATTGGTCTTGACTTATAATGAGCCTCAACTAAGTTTTAGTTATCACTTTTAAACTTTCGTGTTACTTGAATATGGTTAGCGAACCGAATTAACGCGATCATATCAAAAAATATTCTAAATTACCTTTTGAACTGAGTTGGGGTCGGCTTTCTAGTCTAACGTCAATATTTGCTTGACATTTGGTAAATTATTGTATTTAGGTACCATATGATCGCGATAGAACCCGGTTTCGGTAACCATATAAGTACTAGTTCTAAGTAGGTACATGATGTTTTACAGAATTAAACATAAGTGGAGATCTTAATATGAACATATCTAGATCACCTGAGCATTCATAAAATGTACTCAAGTTTAAATCTAGTCATACAATCTGTACCTACTTAGAACTAATCTCAAATTTATATTCATGAACGAATATCGTTCAGAAATACGACCCCTATAGTAAAAAAGTGACCAACATTTTGAATTCGACAGAATGTACAGTGAACTATTTCCATGTAATTTCTACTAAGATTTGATATCAGTATAGTATTCAAGACATGCGTATTTTTACCAATAAACTGTAAAAACAATCGGCTTGATATTTATAGTGTAGATCACCTTGCTAGTCAATATTTGTATTTGGATAGTTAACCATAGCATTTTCACCTGTTAATCCATTGAAATATTTAATTCCTACGTGTGTTGTATTTAAAAAAATATTATGTGACAATGTAGGTATATCTGTTGCCAGCTGCAAAAATGTAAAGCATCGTGATAATCGCTGTTTTATAATATCAAACTTGTCTATACTTTATGTAAAAGGAAAAGATCGCACATTTAGTACACGCTAACATTAATAACACAATATTTATCATTTGCTTTCTACGTACACATACATTAATTAAGGTTTCAGCGGCATAGTTTTAAAGAAATAGACATACCTATTCACAAATGATAGAGGGTAGATGCAAAAGCAATCTTGAGTTACCGTAGACGTATTCATATTAATATAACGTTTGAGGTCACTCAGCCCAAATAGCGTTTACAAAATATTAAAATACCCTTAATTTTTTTGAGAAACTACGCCGTTGCTAACCCTATTCTCGACCAATCAAAAGCTCGAATCAATACATAAACAGTACACGGCACGGATCAGGGGGCCTAAAAAGGCCACTAACGACGAATCGTATCCGCATTGAAATACGAAGCGGATTTAATTTCGTAAAATGGTCACACACAGCGCAATTCGCCGCGCGATTCGTTTTTGGCAATTCGTTTCTTGAAATATTTCATTTTCCATTTCAAGCCATTTCTAGAAACGAATCGGATTGCAGTGCGTCTTTTCGTTCATTCGTTTCTTGAAATGGCCTTTTTAGAAAAGGCGAATTGCCAAAAACGAATCGCGCGGCGAATTGCGCTGTGTGTGACCATTTTACGAAATTAAATCCGCTTCGTATTTCAATGCGGATACGATTCGTCGTTAGTGGCCTTTTTAGGCCCCCTGTTGCTATCAAAATTAGGTCCTACTATTCGTTTCAAATGAGTTGATAACCGTCATCATGACATTTTGATTCGCATTGCTAACTTCAATGTTATTTCTTAATAAAGAAAAGTAATATAACAACTAACTGATTGCTGAAAATATGTCAATTGAGTCGTTTTTATAGGTGAGTACACATGTGAAACTATTCAATATGGGAATTTTGTTAATAGCTGTAGGATTACTACGATTTTGAGGAGTAGGTAGTTACGGAGTGAAGTTGCCGCGATCGCAATTTTTTTATGCAAGTCAGGTGGCTGACTAGCACACAAGCACAACCCACTTTATCTTCTCATTTGAAACGCATAGTACAGTGGGCTCCAAAAGTTCCTGGACACCATAGGATCTATAATCCTTTGACAGCCTAAGTCTAATTTAACCAAATTAACATAGATAGCGTTCATAAAATAAAATATCGATGTGTTTTTTCTTTATAAGAAAATAAGGCAACTCCTGCAAGTAGTAGCCTAAACTAAATTACAATAATAAGTAGATCTCTTATTCAGTAGCTTCTAAAACCAGTAAGGTACCTAGTTGTATAGTGGGACCTCTTTATACAATTTTTTTTTTGCTCAGGTACTTTTGTAGCCCAGTATCGTACCTACCTACATTATGAGGTTAGGTACGATAAACTATTTCTGTATAATTCAAGCTCAAAAAAATACATTATCTTGTATACCTCATACATTCTTTTGTCGTTTATTATTAAGCCTTGTAATCTAGATATTATTAATTATCACGTGTTAAAGGTTGATATTTTGCAACTACAAAAATAATCCTATTTCCAACAGTACCCTACCAATATTGTGTGAAAATATTTATCCCGGTAATCGGTTCCATGTATTGAGGAAAATGGATCACATCAGAGCCGTTGGGTTTCAGCTAGTTTTTACTATTTTCATAATGTAACTCCCGCGAGATAAATTCTTACATTCGAAACGTCAAACTAAGGCGGCAACTTTTAAAATTTTTGACATTTCATAAGTGTCAAAAGTCAAAGACGTCTCCATGGAACTTTATCGTTTTGTTATTTCATAAATTACCTACCTACCTACTTTAATGTGTTAAAAGAGAGAGCTTGATTCCTCTTTCTCGCTATATAAGATGCAAGATAATAAACTTTAAAGTGTTTCATATGAGAAGATAATCGCTATCGCGGCAACTTCACTCTGTAATCCTCAAAATTGTGCAGCTAACAATAAAATTTCCTTATCAGATAGATTCATACGCGTATAGTAACAACGGCTAAGTGTTTATTTCATTTTTATTAAGTACATTACATTAGTTTTCTTTAATAATACCTAAATACCAACTGAAATTAGCAACGCGAATCAAAATGTCACTATGACAGTTATTAACTCACTTGAAAGTCATTCTGGTTTGTACCTATATGTTTGTTTAAATAACTCTCACATTTGACGGTCAAATCGTATTGTTTTTGTAGATGCATATTTATTATACCTTCATTCATTAAACTTGCAGTATTATATAAATATACGCGATAGTACATACTTACTTATTCAATGTGTTATGCTGTTAAAAAATCGGTGTTTTTCTCGAATGTTACGGTTAAACTAGGTGTTCTGATATAGCTCACAAGGGCTAGGAAACAATTATGTGAATTTTTATTGTTAATTACTGTAAGGTATATGACGATGTTAAATAAAGTGTAAAATGTAACAAATAGTTTTATTATGCAGGTTTTTACCCTAATTCGGTGAAGCATTTTTTCCTGCGGAAATCAGAGGGCGCAGGTTCGCTTCCTGCTCCGTACAAATATTTGTATGCACGAACATATTAGATTCTTTGCAATGGTCTGGATGCTTATATGTATCTCATATCGAAATTCTGTAAACGGACTGTTTTTGGGCTCACTCAACTACCATCACAGCTCATAATTATGGCAACCACTCATCGATGCAAATAGACATTCATGCATATATTTGCACCCAGCGGGAATCGAACTCCACTACCGCCACATCGTTTTAGTCTGTTGTGGATTGCAGGTGGGGAGGGGAGAAGGATTCTAGTGGCTCCCTTAAAAATTTCAGACTTCAACCGCGCCATTCAGGTAACAGCTATGTAATGGAGATGGTGAGATGAGAGGTGAGAAAAACGATACTGGCAACATTACATGATAAGGCTTCTAAGGACGTGTATCCATAGCCGTAAAATAAATTAAAAAAAAACAGAACGTCTGTATCACAGAACACTTATATCCTATGGTCTGTATGCGCCGCGCGACGTTTGTGGAATTTCTTTGGTGGCGGCCTTGACTGAGGATTACCGATGGGTGGGTAGGGCTCATTCTACTTCTGATTTCGAATGAATAGATTCCCTTTATGTCAGTAGTACCATTGATGGTAATTCCTTATCCCGTCCTAGACAAGCTTTCCAATAGAAAAAACAAAGGTATCAAATCTATCATACATTTTCACTACACTAAAATCTGTAACTTAAATTATTACAAGGTATATCTCGTTTGATGCTTGTTTTAAAAAAATATTAAAGTATTCAATATCATTTATTGTTTTAGTCGATTTAGGAAACAAAATAACCATGAATTAGTTTTAAAATCAACATAAAATTTTGAGATTTTATGTTTAGTTTGGTAGAATGTACAACGGAATCAACACCATTGACTTGTATAAAAATATATACAATAAAACAACAAAAAATTAGTTTATTACTGTTTATTAATTTATATAGTGTAGACACACTGAGTATACACACAACTGGAAACAAAACGCCTGTACTGAAGTTACTAGTCCCAAAATAAAACCGAATTTGCAAGAAATGAGATCCATAATATCACTCATGAGGGTCATATAAATATAATGAACTGATTACATAACTTTATATATATTTTGACGTGACAACGTCTTATAAATTGGCTTGCCGGGTGACACTTCAAGAAACTGCGTTACGCTCCGCTCACGTTATGCGCTCACAATGAGAGCGAGTGAGAGGCACGCGTCCCTTCCACTCGGGCATGGTTAGCCCGCCTAAGAGCGAGAGAGACAGACATACCACTCAAAGTCGTTGTCACGTAAAACTTTCGCCCGTATACCGACTTTACAGGCAACCAATTTTTTTTTAATAATTTTGTCTCCATTTGTTCGTTCATACGCCCATTCGCACTATTTCGGAAACTTAAACGTTACATCTTAACATTTACATGATGTGTTATGATACTACTAACATTCGAACTATGGAAGTATTGTTTTTTATTTAAAACTTCATAGTCTGTTTAAAACGTCTATGAAATGTACATACGACCAAACGGACCGAAGTCTCGGGTCCCAAAACAGTACATGACTATTCGCATGCATCTTCTAAAAGAAATCCGAACGTAATTGTAACTATTAGGTACATATTTCGTTCATGTTTTCAAGTCGGTCCGAAGTTCCATATGTACTTTCCTTATGTATTTTCGGCAACAATACACGACGGCAACAGGTTTTATAGAATGTGTCTACAGAAATGTCTCGATATCCTAAAACAAAGCAAGCTATTTTAAAAAATGGCTTGATTGAATTGTAATCGGAATCTACTTCATTCGAAAAACTGAGGCAACTATGCCTCAAATGAAACTTATTCCGAACACAATACTTATAACCACCCACATAGAACACAGAAAATGTGTGAAATTCATAATGAATGACATTATCTTTTTTAAATGACACAATTGCACCAATAAACAGTAGGCCTGCCTTAAAACATATGCAGTTACAGATTGAATCATCGGGAAATCAGTTCCATGGAGTACATTTGCATGGAGCGCGGGCGCAAATTGTTTTAACATCCATTGCAGTTTTCTTAGTATTTTTTTTTATTCTGTAAACGGCGATGGATGTCAAAATGACCAGTACTAGCACTGTGTATCGCGCTTTATCCCGATATTCTTTCGGAAGATTGTACATGCCACTTTTCGGCTAAGACCTGCTCACATTCGGTAACTCAAAACAAAATTGTAAGTTGTCCACAGTTCCAATATCAACAACTACCTACTCTCAAAAAGCATCGGTAAGATAGCTGATTGAGCTGTATTGGAGAAATTGGGAGTCCAAGACACTGCAATTTTTTTTTAGTTGTCTGATGTAAAAACAACCTAAGAAAACCAAAGTGACCTAATATGTTTCGAATGATTCATGGTAGCCCCTCAATTTCATACTTCAGAAAAAAAAATCTTTTAGTTTTTTTAAGCTATTTTTTTTTTTTTATACCACTTAGGTGGCAGACAAGCGCACGGCCCACCTGATGGAAAGCGGTCACCGTGGCCTATGGACGTTTGCAACACCAGAGGCGTCACACACGTGCTGCCTACCCTGTAGAAACCTTATTATCATCTGTGCGCAAACCCCGGTTGCATCCAAAGCTTATACTTTGGAGCGCGGGATCCGCTCTCAGAGTCCTCCATTAGATAATCTTGGTTTTAGATTTTCATATCTTTTCCTTGAAAACATAGATGTTTTTGATTATTAAAACATTAATGTTTTTCGGGATTTTTATAATATTTTTGTCGAGAATTTTCACTGAAGCTTTAGTTTTATTTATTGCAATTGTGCACATATGTGTCAGGGTACAGGTCTTCAAAGGATGAACTATGTAATGTAGTTAAATCATTTACTCTTATTCTATTTACCAGACTACCAATCATGAATTGCTATAATAGTGACGTCATCATTGAAAAGAAAACAATCACCGGCATATATCTTGACCACAATAATGTCACAAAATGTCCTCTATCTTTGATGATAGCAGGGTGCTACGACGGCGGAGGCGGCTTTACAATCCTATAACCAATATATTTTCAAACCAGGATTTCATTTCTCTTGCGACTTGAGGTCAAGATATACACCGGAAACTATAATACTATTCTCTAGTTGGCCATACCTAACAACTATCCGCTTCAGGATCACTCTTAGCGAGAGTAGTATCACAACACGTCATTACAACTCAATTAGTGCTTTCTTAAAAAAATATGTAGTGATTAAAACAAATATACTAGCTTATATATATTTACAATTTTATATTCCTCAAGATACCGCCGTATCGCCTGCGTTTCAGGACGCACCCCGTTCGCTTCGTATGTACAATTTATAAATGAAATATGCCAAATTCAAAATAAAAAAAAATCAGTAAAATAAGCTTAAAACTATGTCTGTTAGATACGCGACGTGTCCCAAAATGCAGGGTTTCAATTCACTTAGTTTCTACCACATTTGTTTCGTGTTTTTTTTTTTGTATATTTTTGCCATTTTTTCACTTTTGTTATAGACTACATTATTCATTAGAAATCTGTAAATTTTAATGAATATTACTAGCCAATATTCTGTTATCGCGTTCGTTGGTCGTACTCCAAACTTGACTCGGATATATACAGAGTTCGGGGACCAATTCTCGTAATAAAAAGTTGTTCAAAATTCAGTCTAGATCAAATCTCAGTCTCCCAAATGTCAAAAACGGTATGGTTACAAACCATACCGCGCACTGAACTTCAAATGTCAGTGGCAGGGACTTGTGTGACGTCACTGCCATATCTATTTCCGTCAATGTTATCAATTTGGTTTATAAAAAAAACGTCTCACGGTTTATATATTCTGTCACTTTCTTACGCCTAGGTTTTGTGTAAAGATATGTAGGTATGTCACTCGCGCAGTTTGTTCCTTTAAGGAAAACTTCATGGTTGTAACACAATCATACAATGATTTCATTGCCATCGTGACCGTTTTTGACATTCGTGCGATGGAGATTGAGTTTTGAACATTTTTTTACTACGAGAATTAGCCTGCAGGTATGAAATACGACCGACCGACATTAAAATCGTGAACACTAGCTAATTAGAAAAACTAACATCAAACCAATGACTTCTATGTATATTACTGGATGTCTAGAATAAAAAACCGGCCACGGAAAACTGCCGTACCAATATCTAGAACCCCCCATAAAATCACATTTCTTGTATGGGAGCCCGTTAAATCACGGTTCATGACATAGAACTTTGTAGACAGACTGACGGGGATAAATTAATAGGGTCCCATTTTTACCCTTTAGAGTTCAAAATCACCCTAAATATTAAGGCGATAATCCATAAACTACAATTTTTGTAGTTGTTCGCAAAAGACTCGCTTATCTACACAGATAGGTGTCAAAAATCATTGTCTATATCCCCCAAACCGCGTCATAATTTTAGTTCTAAACATCCCATCTAGTATTATACACAAAAATCACTGTATCAAACTAAACAATCATTGAGTTACATAACTACAAACTGAATTAATTAATAGTTTTGCTAGTGTAAATTGTATCAACACCTGTAACGTAATTTACAGTTAATATTATACAATACAAAAAAAAAATTATAATCTGTTGCTACACAGAAAGATCATGTATACCATAGCACACGCTGTTGGTTTTCTATAGTAAAACAAACGCCTCTATATATTCAAAAGATAGCTAGTCCGTTGTGATAGACACGTTCGACGCCCGTCGAGAGCTCCGTAGTACACGATGCACGTCACCACTGATACGTCATTGATGACGTAACGAATGACGCGGCCCTTGCACACACACACGCACACCACACATTCACACACTATGTTATCGCGCTCTCTTCTTAGCCGGACCACTCGTGGCTGCCGAACGTCGTAATCTCTTTCACTGTAAAGGAAAAATTAAATAAAATTAGTATTACGAAAGAATTTATGTATTTCTATAGATTAAATAAACTTGACCATTCACATGTAATAAGCATCTTGCGTGATTATGAATATGTTCGTGAACCAAACAAAAAGAAAAAGAGGAAGAAAAAGAAAACGGTGATACGCATCATGAGCAGACTGGAAGAGCTGGGGGCCTTTGTGTCGCAAGGACACGCTGACTTTTTGTAACTCGTATTTTAATAAAATCGTAACAAGGCAATAGTGGCTGCCTTGTTACGATTTTATTAAAATATATGATGAAGTTGGCTATAAAAGTTTGAAGTGATATTCGACTCTATACTGTATACAAGTTAATGTTCAAGTCTATTAGTACCTATATGTATATGTTTGAACACTATTTACATGAATATACCGCTATAATTTCATAAAAAAATCCAAAAACGACCTCCTTTTTCTGGAGCTACATGTATGTATGTGTATGGGGTCTAATAGAACCATACATTTTGAGAAGAATAACGATAATGAAAACAAAATCGGATCTAAAGCAACATAATGTAAGGTACTGAACCATTGTGAACATATTAACTCTTTGGACAATTTTTGATGCTAATTTTGGTGGAATACGCTATACTAACTATCGAAACAACTGTATATTTTGGTTCTGTACTTCATGCGAATAAATAAATCATTAATTCATTCATTCGTTTAGCAAGAAAAGAGGTTATTGAAAAATAACGGTCTAATTTGACCCACATACGGGCGTATTAAGAATAATTTTTGTCTGAAGATAAGGTTTTCAAAGAGTGGATTGAATGATTTATGTTTATCAACTCAACTAATTTTATACTGAAAATGGACACGTTATATCGTTTCTAGACTACTTGCAAATGTATTTTGTACTTCAAAGACGCTGCAAATGTAACATTTATGAATTTAAAAACTGACTATGTCAAAGGGTCTAAAGGTCTATGATAATACTAGGATGAAACTATTATGATTAGTAGACTTGAAATTACCGCATAATTCTTGCAATTCCCGGTACTGATACAATTAAAATAAATACTCATACTCGAAGGTTTTTTTATTAAAATTATACAAAATTCACATCGTAACCTGTCGTTCTAAGTTTGAACCTTACGTCACACATGACAGTGTTTTTAGTGTTGACAACACTCATTTTAATTTTATACAATTTTTTGAAGAATTAAAAAAATAAAAAAATACGACTGGTGCCTATATAGGAGAATTAAATTCTTAACGAATTATTATTGATGTGGACCGAGATCTTTACTATGATTATAACTAAAAACTTTCAATAAAAAAAAACAACTAGGTCAAAACATGTCGGCCACTACACAACCGTCAGTGTATTTTATATACTATCAATAATGTTTTTAAACCTTATAAAGTAAAAATTTACAGTGAACAAAACGCACACACATTACACTCTACATTCAACCACAGTTGTACACAAATATTTCAAGAAATAAAAAATTAAAATGTACCGTAAACGAGGTGAATACGGTTCCAGGGGTGGATAGGGATAAAATGGTCAATCAAATTCTGTACTTATTTTGTTTCAAGCGAAACTTTGGACTAGTTCATTGTAATAACAGAATCTTCACATATCCGATAACCGGCTCATTTGAAATCTAGTTAAAGAAATTATCTAAATTATTCGATTAACCATTTTATCCCTAACCACCCTTGGATCCGTATTCACTCTGTTATACCGGTATCTATTTTTAGAGATACAAGTTACCGAAAATATAATATAACTATGATGGAATGATTCGAGTGAGTTCAGAGCTATTTGTTCTAGAACCTTGAGAGAAACCCAACAATTTTGATCGTTATAACCCCTATTCCCACTCGTTTAGTTCGTTTATATAGCAGAGATAGTATATAGCTAAATATGAACCAATGAAAATCATTTTTTCACATTTCAATGGACTACTGAGAATTTCTACAGTATGTTACTTGAATATGCACTTTATTATTATGACCATACGACTATAATTTCAAATTATATTTAATTAAGTTGAATAACGTGAATTTAAAGAATGTCATCATTATATAAATATGGTGGTAAACTAATTAGGTTATTGGTTAGGAAAGTAAACAGTTTACTTTTCTAACCAATACACTAATTAGTTTGTCAAAACTTACTTAAAAGACATTTTAATGTTTTGTGTTTATCTAGAATTTGATAGAATTTAAAATTCGAATTATCCATGTCTTAGGACATTATCAGACTATTATCAGAAAGGTAACAAATAATTTAAAAACTACATTACGTATAGAAATTAGAATTCCTGATTTAAATACTCAAGTATAAAAGGAAAATTGTTTTTTTTTATAGTGGAAAATTATTATCTCAGTTCAACTGACCTGAATATTATTTCGTGCAATATATATTATATATTATTATTATTTTATAACTCAACTGTAAAGAATCTCAACATACTCTAAAAATATTTTGAGAACAAAAATTTGAATAAAAACACAAATCACGTGATTAATTTTTCAAATTCCTATCTTATGAGATGTACATAAAGTGCATATTCGAGTAACACATTGGTTAAAGTTAGGTTATATAGGGAGGGCGGAGGAGACAGTCTAAATCGCCGTGAGTTTCTTCTTCAGTTGGCTGACGGACTGGTGGCCTTTCACCGGTTGCTTGTTAGTCCCAGTCTCGTTTGTAGCGTGGACTGACTTCACCTACGAGGAAAGGAAAGGTGAAGAAGGACAGGAAAGAAAGATTGTGAAGGAATGTTGGTTGTTTGTAACCATTGTTTTAATGCGATTTGGTTATAAAGATGAAGTGTGTGAGGGTCATTTCAATTTAGATGAGCTATAGTAAAGGATAGGTGAAGAAGGACAGGAAGGAAAGATTGTGCAGGAATGTTGGTTGTTTGTGACCATTGTTTTAATGCGGTTTGGTTATACAGATGAAGTGTGTGAGGGTCATTTCAATTTAGATGAACTATAGTAAATTGTACTATGGTTTTGGTTTGTTTCGTTTTGTAGAAGTGAAAGGTGTGTATAGATTATAATATGTACGATGTAAAATGGAATTGTGTGGTCTCTGTTCACTATATTATAAAAGAGACTTAACTGTATATTAAACGCCGTGACCGCGGTAGCCTAGTGGTATTGAGTAATGGACTGCTGAGACGAGGTCTGGGGTTCGATCCCAGGTTTACCATGGCACACACCAATGCTTTTCGAAGTTATGTGTGTATTTATCGCAAGATCATAAGCGCCCGGATAATGGCAATAGGCTCGCCACCTATTACATTGGGATCGAAATATAAACTGGCGAAATGTGGGTGCTAGCACCTCTGCCTACCCCTTCGGGGATATAGGCGTGATATTATAGAAAAAAAAAAAAAATAACGCCGTATATAGGTTAATAAGCAAAATGGTCGACACGGATTAATCGGAAGCAATGTTGGATAAATTGGGAGAAGCCTATGTCGAGCAGTAGACTGCCATAGGCTAGTTATACATTAATATGAAGAGTCGTTTTTGTATAACAGCTTATATTTTCAGATATTTCAGTGAAAAGATATCCACATACAGACTTAGATGAGGTAACAAAGTACGTCACAAAAGATCGGACACAATGTGTCAGTGACATTGTTAGAAAGTGTGTGAATAAACCTTTATTCTTTTGTAAATAAAGAACTATTGTTGATTCAGTTAGCTTAAGATTACTATTGGCTTTATTTGGAGAATAAAGGGGATTTAGAGGAGTAATTTTTTCCGTTAGTGGTTGGAGAATAGAATCCTTGGATCCGCGACTTCTAAGATAAGTACACGGCTAATTGATTACCCTGTGCCAGTCAGCGGTTTAATGGATGTTGGGAGGTATATATCTTATAAGAAGAAAATACGGTATTACCGTTTTAAAACGATTAGACATGTACAACAGGACAAGTGTAACTGACAACCCTTGTCGCCTTCACTATACTATACATTGTTTATAGCAGTGAAAGAGCAATTGATTTATAGATTTGTATAATTTGCTCATCACTGAAATGATCAATGACTTTCATTTCTGCTAACTTCTGAGATCACTGTACCGGTGTTTAAGGTGCTGTAGGTAGTGCACTAGTGCTTTGGGTGTGTTGATTTAGGTGTGGTGAAGCGGGAGTGGTGAAGCAGGTATGGTGAAGCAGGTAATAGTGAAGCGGGTGTGGTGTAATAGGTGTTGCTATAAGAGTGTTGCCATGTGTGTTTAGTTGCAGGTATAATACCGTGGTTGCGTTGCTAAGATTGTATTGCTATGGGTGTGTTATTGTAATTGTCTTGCTTTAGGTGTGTTGCTGTTGCTGGGGGTACGTCGCTGTTGGTATGACAGTGGGCGTACCGCTATCTTTACGGGTGGGACCGAGTGTATGGGTGTGTACGGGTGTGGCTGAGTGTGGGTGTGTACGGGTGTGGCTAAATGTGGATGTGTACGGGGGTGGCTAAGTGTGGGTGTGTACGGGTGTGGCTAAGTGTGGGTGTGTACGGGTGTGGCTTAGTGTGCGTGTGTGGGTGTACCTCGTTGTTGGGCGGCGGCTGCGAGGGCTGCTGCGCGGCGCGGCGCTGCACGGAGGGCGAGCGGCGGTCGGCGGCGGCGGCGCCCGACTCCATGTGCTGCTTGCGCTGTCGCAGGATCGTCCAGTCGAACGTGTAGTCGTACTGGTAGTTCATCGTGCGGAACAGGATGCGGAACAGCTGCAAGGAACGAGTACATACTTGTTATAATGAACGGAGAACTTCTTGACAGTGTACAGAACTAAATGGGTTTTTGTTATCTTTAGTGGTAAAAGAGCGCGTCATTTAACGAATCGTAAATTACCGTAACCCGATCAAGGGCATACGGGTGGCACATGCGTGATCTTTCTGAAGTGTGTTCAAGAAGCTTTTATCCTTCCTAAAGTTCTCGATTCTTCAGCGAGACGTGAAAAACTGTCGATACCGTCAATGTGAGAATTATCATAATACATTTTTTAGCTTCTTTAATGATGTATAGGCGCAAGTTTTGTACACAAAATGAGGTCTATACACACAGTACGCGTTTATGGGTTGTTTTTTGATAGAACGGAGTACAAGGGTGGTGTCAAACACAAATCTATCAATGAAAATTATCCGCGCGCGGCAGGGTCCTCATTTGTCTACTTAGTTCCAAGATTTGTGCCAATAAATATACTAAATACTCACCTGTCTCAAATACATGTAATCAGGAGCCTCGTCGAAAGTCAATCCGCGGCAGTAATTTAAATACATCGCAAACTCGGCCGGGAATCCCTGCACAAAAGAAACATCGTTATTTATGACAAAAGCTATCAAATAATATTACTTATATATCCTCGACAGACGGGACTTGACCCTGCGACCAATTTCGTAGATAAAAGGGGAATGTTCTGACCAATTGAGTTTGAAATTCACGTATACATGGTTGGTTCTACATGTGGGGTCATAGCATCGGTAGTTAAGTAGTTAAGGAGTCGCCTTTGCGATCGAGGTCACGGGTTCGAATTCTGCTGGTCCACCTAAAGGAAACTGGTTACCGTGGTTTATGGACGTTTGCAACACCAGCGGCGTCACATTCGTGCTGCCGACCATAGAGAAGGTTAAGCGAGTCTATGTGCTGTCAGTGCAGAAGACAAAGAAGAGTTTCTCGGTCTTCCCACTGACACAATATAACCTCCAGTGAGTTCTGGCTACCCTACTCACCGCCGGAAACACAACACAAGGTTATGATTAGCCGCGGTATTCTATAGGGCGGCAGTACTTCCCCAGTCGGACTGCGCAATTAGGGCCACTCAAACCAATCAAAACGTCAAAATCTACTGACGTGAACCCACTCCTAACAAAAGCCATGGAGCTTAATTGGATGAGTTCGAGAGAATATTAGAAATTTCAGTTGCTAATTTAAAAAAAAACAACTAATTTGTGCCGGTAAGGTCGTTCTTGCGCTTGCAGTCAGAAATACGTCATTAGATTCATACGTTGCATTCAAGGACCGAATACTTTCATGACTACTGCCTACGACACTCGCTACACAATTGAGCTAAACAAACGCTTAGATTTAAATCTGCGACCTTCTGCACGAGGTCGTAGGTTCATATCCATTACCGCTCACGCCTATTGAGTCGACATCTACGACTTATCGTTAGGCAACATTTATCCAATTATCTGTGCTATGGTTGTGATGTATTTATTGTGTACATACATACATATAATAATAATAAATATTCTAGAACAATCTACACAACGACACCTAGACCTATGGTAAACATAGTTTAACTAGCTTGTGTTATGGGTTCTAGAATATAATAATATACTTATAATAATATACTTTTTTTTGTAAATACATACATATTATGCATAGAAACACCCATTATACATATGCACACGACCGTAATCTCCAAAGGGGTAGGCAGTGGTGTATTAAACACCCACATTTCACCAACTAAGATATTTGGTCCCACGTAATAGGGGTCGAGAATATTGCCGCTAATCGAGCACTTCGAAAATAAAATGAGTATGCCGAAAAAATACTAACCGAAAATATTGCAGCTAAATAAATTTGGAAAAAATATTGACCCGATTCCTTGCTATGCGGTTTAAATAGCAAGGAAATTTGCTTACGTGCTTAGCCGCACAAGCATTAACGCGCATTAACGTCTTGGAGAGTATCAGACGGAGTTTGTTATATACAGTTGCAGTACTAACCTTACAGAGGACCTCGACGGGTGTGGACATCTTCTTCTCGCTGATTCGCTCGTACTTCTGCTTCTTGGTGATGGCCTTCAAGCCCTGCCAGGGCAGCGAGCCTCTGCTCACAGACAAAACGACATATATTTTCAAATTTGTCTTTGCAAATTTACAAACTTATTTAATAAATTTGTCTATCAACTGATTTGTACCAACACTGACAGTACTCATTCAAGTTTTAATAAGACTACTTATCCCCTTCTTAAGGGAGTGGCCTTAAGAATTCTAATCATGATCTCGCTACCCATAGGGACCTAGATCTGGATTGGCTACGTACCCATACGACCTTAAAATTTGGACCTCATCATGAGTCTCAGATGAGGTCAGAAGGGCATTATGGTGATGAAATGCTAACTTTGAGATTGTACGATCGATTACATAGCCAGAACATTATATTCCATTCATTCAGCCGTTTGCTATAGAACTGTTAGAATATGGAGCCATCTTTAATATCATAAAAGCTTAACACCACTTGATGTTAAGCTGCTGTGACAATATGGAATGTGTAAGTTACTTAACTTTAAGGATATTTATTATGTTATGTGACTCTAAACTTGTATATTTGTCAAATTTTATCAGGATTCAATCAGTCGTTTTACGCGAAAGAGTACTTAGTAATCATCTATCTTTCACATTTACGATATTAGCATAGATACCAGCATATAATCATGAGCCAAATCGCAACAGAAACTAGATCTTGTTCCGATTATTTTGACACATCACCCAAAAGAACGCGTAACGTGTCCTTACCGGGTCCTTTAAGCGGGGATTGAAAAAGCGTCCGATGTGGCCGTCAAGCTTTGAGTTATATCGGTAGCCATTGTTACACAGTACTTACGTGTTTCTAATAGTGACCCTTTCCTAAGATCTAATTCTGCCGTTCTTACGAAAAGTGCAATAACTCGTGTTATGGCGTGAAATGAGTTATGTACATATTCGGAATTAGCACAACAAGATCTATATATTCGCTTTAGACAGTTTTAACGTATCTATGACGGAGCCTGTTTTAATACTAAACATTACCGCAATATCTATATCTCTGTTCTATGGTTTACTTAGTAAGATCGACATAACTATAGATAAGAATAAATTTCTTACGATATTATAGTAGTTTACTATCAATGAGCGCTATTAGTGTAGTTATTGCATTTATAATTAGTATATTTAGTTATTTGTATCTTCATTTACTAGTTATTAGCGCAACAAGCGTTGATTTATTGCTGTTATCATAAGGAATCTTATTCCTGATTATTAGAATATTATTAAAATTTATGTAACAAACAGATATATTACAGTTATTTTTAGGAAAAGTAGGGGAATATTATATTTCTACGCGAAACTAATAGCAATAAAATGACTACTTATTGATGATCGAAAAAATAAAATAATAGCAGACTTAGTACCTACCTTTGATGCCCGAAAATAGAAGGAGCTTTTGGTTAAACTTACCTGAAGCGTCCCGATCTTCAAACCTAGACTGAAAATGTGATTTAATTAGGTATTAAGCAGAGTTTTATTTATTAGACTGATAAAAACTTTGATCTCTATTTGTGCCTTATAAAAAGTAGAATACATTTTCTCTGAGTTATATACTTATACTATTATATACTTTGATTAATAAGTAAGATGGACTGCTGAGACGAGGTCTCGAGTTCGATCCCAGGTTTACCATGGCACACACCAATGACTTTTCAATGCTTTTCGAAGTTATGTGTGTATTTATCGCAGGTTTATAAGTGCCTCGGAGAGCACGTTAAGCCGTCGGTCCCGGTTGCCATACAAACATCTATGGCAGTCGTTACGGGTAGTTGGAGCCCTCAAAAGTCCAACCAGCCTAACTTGGAACTTCGATATCGCCATTGGTCATTAGACCATTGGTTGTGGAGGTCAGATGGCAGTCGCTTCACGGAAAATATCGAAGTTCAGCCGCATCACAGTTAGACTGGAAAGCCGACCCCAACTGAGTTGGGAAAAAGGTTCAGGGAATGATGATAATAAGTAAGATAAATTAATAATTTGGTAAGTGTTTTATTTAATTATTTTTTGAAAGCAACTGTTTTTTTTGTTTAATTTTTAAGTAATGTTTTAGTATTAAGACAAATGAATAATATTTTTGATAAGGGTGTCCTTTAAGTGTAGCAAGCAACTGTTTTTTGATTTGATTTCTTTATTTTATATTATATTTTAGATAAGTGTGTTTTTTTATTTGATTTTTTAAATAATGTTTAAATTAATGGGTGAGATACGCGAAGAAATTTCATTTATATTTATGATTTTTTTACTTTTGAAATACATAAAATTTTAAATATATTGAATTGTTTTCATTATCATAACCTAACATGATAACGGAAATTGATCTTGTCTTTATGGTATAGGTATATATTCATAGTTCCTCTATGAGTACAAAGAAACAAATTGTACTGGGTTAGGTGCAAATTGTTTCTTTGTATTTTCAAACTTGCTTCTTACTAATGAAAACAGCAATAAATAAGTCACTTATTGCACTTCTGGTTAGGACACAGTTCATAAATAATTATTATTTGTTTATCAACAATACATTATGTAAGTTTCCTTATTTATTAGTGCAACAAGTACCTTAGTTATTACGGTTATAACTAGTAAACTTTCTTTCTACATACTAATAATACTAATCATAAGTAGTTTTATCGTTTTTTTATATCGAAAATAAATATATTTACAAATATTAAGTACTACATAACATTATTTATATTATTATCTAACAGTGGTAAAAGTTTCAAGTCAATACTATGTATAGTGATGGAGATACAAACAAATCAAAAAATAAATCTTTTACCGCGTTTTTCTCGAAACCAACTTTTTCCTAGTTATTGCACTTTACGTAAGGACGGCAGAATTGATTACCTAATTCAGCTTACCCTCAGGCAAATTGAAGTCAAATTGAAGTGACATATATTATATATACAAAAAATGTAAAGCACTGTTTATTTCAGGGTGAAGATGTATGCCGAAGACTATAGGTTCATATAAAACATGCATCGGTGAAAGAAACCTGCTAACAGTTAAGTTGATATAAGACAACCGTTGTCGTGTCTAAACGAGTTGGGCCCATGAGGCCATGAGTCACCTGCGACATGTCGAAACATGCAAGAGAATACGATCTCGCTCAACGGCCAGCAACTAACCGGAATGATTATGTTTTGTTGTTATGCGAGTATCGAATAACGTCTTTGTCTGTTTGGCTGTCGATATGCATACTATAGGTTTTATGTTTTGAATAATCTACTAAGCCTTGGTTGCACGATCGTACTTTGACATTAACAGTGCAGTTAAAGTACCTACCGGTCAGGTATAAAACACGTTGCATCATTTGACAACTGTTAACATGTTGCACCATTTAACAATTGTTAAAAACACTTCATAAGTTGACGCTAACTGTAACCGGCCACGCTCAAACGTCAAATTCTATCAAAAAGATAACTATAACAGAGCTACTAAATATTCTGGTGCAACACATTTAGCCAAGGCTTAGTTGCTCCAACTACCTGTTAAAGTTAAGGTTTCCGTCAAATTTAATAGTAACAGTAACTAATGGTTTGGCTAAATGTTGCACCAGAGTATTTAGTAGCTCTGTTATAGTTATCTTTTACATACGCACATACTAATATCTGATTTGGATAGAGTACGCTGTATCTATCTATTTGTCTCTATGGGAAGAACATCAACTATTACTGCCTAATGTGTCCGAGAACCCTTCTGAATGTTAAACGTCGTTGATCTCATTATTGCAATTCATATAATCTATCAATATCTGTGCCCAATTCCGTCAAAATCTGTTTTAATTCTTATTGCGTTGATTCCGAGTAGGCGAGAGAAGTCTCGACGAGTTTTCTCGCCGTGAGTCCGGAGGCCGCAATACATAGATAGGTAGTTAAAGCAAACTTACCTGTTGAAATACATGAGCACGTATCCAAGTGATTCCATATCGTCCCGCCGCGATTGCTCGATGCCGAGGTGGGCGTTTATAGACGCGTATCGAGCAGTGCCTGGTACAAACAATACGTATTAGGAACAACTCGCTATACTTAAATACGGTATCGTTTGGGTAATGGGGTCAGTTATTTACAAGTTTGACTTGTATTACTTTTGGTTGTAACAATGTAAATTTTAATTTACTTGTGAATACCAATATCTCCTATAGTCCATCTGTTTAGGTACTTAAAAACGTAAACAATCTTAGCGTGTCTTTTTTTCTAACCGAAAATATTGCAGCTAAATAATTTGGAAGAAGAAATTTTTGACCCAATTCCTTGCCATGCGGTGTAAATCGCAAAGAAATTAAATGTTTTGTTTAAAAACTCAGTATAAAAATACTCAGAGATGTCCCCGGGTCTGCCGGGGTGCGAGAGATATGTCTTGTATAATCTCACCTCCGGCAATCAAGGACCCATGGACGGCGTGCGTTTTGGTCGGTTCGAGTCCGACATAATCACCTCCATCGGTTTTGGTGGAGGTGGTATCCGTGGGGATTTTGCGCATGATAAAGTATAAAAATACTTTTCTACTTAGTAACGCATTATGAAGACTAAAACCTGTGTCGGCCGTCAGTTAGCCGGAGCACGTGGGACATGTCTTAGGCCCTAAGACATGTAAGACTTCTGGGTATAGGATTGCCCAGGAAGACTTAGGCAATCCTATACCCGGAAGACAGCGTGCGGTTTTAATGGACCTTGCCGAGCGGCTAAGGGGATAGATACTTACCGGTAAGATTCTTATCCTCGCGGTACGAGATATGGGCCCTGGTGCGTAGATCTCTGAACTTCTTGGCGAGACCGAAGTCGATCATGTACAGCTTGTTGCAGTGGCGGCCGATGCCCATCAGGAAGTTGTCGGGCTTGATGTCACGGTGGATGAAGCATTTGCAGTGGATGAACTCGACGCGGCCCAACATTTGGTCTGGGAAGACATTTTTACTTTAGTTTTTTTAACACTATAATATTGTATCGATTCAGATTGGATAAGGGAAGTATACGTGTAACTCCATTTCCCCTCGGCTGGTAACGGATTCAAATCCTGTCTAGGATGCTAACTTTTTCAAATGAAACCCCATAGAAATAGTTGCCAAACTAAAAAAAAATCATTGAATATCATCATCATCATCTCCCTGCTCTTGTCTCTCTATTTATTAGGAGAATTAACAGTCAATTCAATTAGCTACTTATAACAAACCGGGTGTGTGTCTGTGTGGGCTAATTTCATATTCTACCTCCATAGTGGAGAAATTTTTAAAAACCCTTCTTATACACATAACCTGAAAAAGGCAATAAGTTTACAACTATTTTCTATAAATAATAAGTACATATAAGTACAAATACAGACCTGCCAGCATAAGCACAGTCTTGATGGTGAACTGGCGCGAGCAGAAGTTGAACAGGTCCTCTAGTGATGGACCCAGCAGGTCCATCACTAGGATGTTGTGGTCCTTTTCGTAGCCGTACCATCTGCAACAAAAGAAAAATCTCGTTAGAAAATGAACATATTAAGTAATGGTTGATCTTGGTTACTGATAGTAGAGGAAGTTTGTTGAAACAATTGGATGGTAAAACAATCTGAAGTAGGTAAGTTCGACACCTTAGCTACCGCCGCCTGGTAGGCACATAACTAAAGGTACATAAAGTTATACTCTTATACTTTTTAATATTTTTTCATTTAAAAATTCAACTTATTCATATTTTTCTGCATAACACTGGATTTTCAAAACTGAAAACCGATTACGAACTACTATTGTTGCGATAGGCTATGTTGGACGTTTTGACATGACTAGTTTTGCTTGTTTTAATTTTTTTGATGTGCTTAATATGATGTGATGATGTGCACAACGAACTGTTAGACGAATAACTAAAGAAAAATATGCCGAGACTGACACAGAAGAAAATAAACTTCACACACCAAAAGAGAGAAAACAAGCAAAAGCGGTCGTGTCAAAACGGTCATGATAGCGTGTCGCGACTATAGCTAGCTAGTTCACCTAGTTTATTTTTTTATTTGTATTGTACTTTAATGGAAAGCCACAGTTTTATGCACTGTAATTACTTTTACTATCTGTACTAGCACTGGCCATGCATAGCGATTCCTAAATCTTATTTTTTTTTTTTCATTGTCGTCGTGCCCGTTTTAGACATTTGTGCGTTGGAGATTGAGTTTTGAACTCATCATCTTAAAAATTCTCGCATCACAATGTTCGTTCCCGTTCTCCTCCAAAACGGCTTGACCGATTCTCATGAAATTTTGTGAGCATCGAGTAGGTCTGAGAATCGGCCAACATTTATTTTTCATACGCGTAAGTGATAAGGGTTGTTCGCCCTTAAAATTTATAAGGCAAAACAAAGTTTGCCGGGACAGCTAGTGTGACTGTATATTTAATTTATTGTCACGTTCATTCGTGTCGTTAAGAAGACTGTCTCCGACTCTAAACAACGCACAGTTTTCAAGTGCACGATTTCATGGTATGACGCAGCGACGCGTAACATTATTTCTTTTGATGGACGTAATAACGTTTCTCTCGCGCGTTCATTGTTGTTGGTCTAGACAACTATGGGTACAGTGAGTGATAGTTCGCTGTTAAGATTTCTTTTTTTTAAACAGAAAACGTATTGTGATTCACTTGAAGATTTTTTAGACAGTTTCTACTTATATTATGTACACTATCTTTGCCTATATGAATAAAGATTTTTACTATTATCTTAAAACGCAGGTTCTAAGGTATTATGTTTGCTCAGGGTTCACTACTCATCGTCATCATTTCAGTCACAGGACGTCCACTGCTGAACATAGGCCTCCCCCATCGATCTCCAATTCAACCGGTTGGATGCGGTCTGCATCCAATGGGTACCCCCGACTATGGCGTCCGTCCACCTCGCAGGAGGCCGTCCCACGCTTCGTCTACCGGTACGCTTTCTTCATTCACTACTAGTCTAAGGAAATGCATTGCATTAAGCAATAATCATCTGACAAGAAACTGTCACTGACATAGCTCGCAGAATAAGTAGGCCACATCTGTCGAAGAACGGATGGCTGTTGGAGCAAACGAGTTCCAGGGTGAAGACCGTGAGAAGGTATACGGGAGGTTGCCTGATAGAGGTCCACCAGCCAAATGAACTGACGACTTGCAAAAAGGGGGCTGGGGTGATTGGATGTGGGAAGCTGGAGATCGGGAGAAATAATATAGGGAGAGGAATATGTCCAGCAGTGGACTGCGATAGACTGATTGATTGATGACACGACATAAGATAAGAACGGAGACAGAATATCAGCACTAATACTTCTCCAAACGTGCTTATTCAATTCTACATAACAAAGCCTCCCCCCCCACCCCACAGGGTATATGTAAACTCTATGCTATGATGAACAAGCCTTATACCATAGCACGACAATATAATAAATTTTCAAAACATTTCTCGACTAATTTCAAGGTAGATAATACCTTTGAACAGTATAAATTGCTTTGCTTCGTAAAGTACGCTGCTGTACTATCGTATGTCCTTGACAGTTATATCCTTTTATTCTGGTCCTAAAAACTCTTCTTCATCAGGCATTCTCGTAACAGTTCCGTTTTAATTCATTCCCAACCTGTTCTTGTCTCTTAATATAATTGTAGACTAATTACGGCAATAACAGCATGTTTACAATGTATCTAATAGATAAGTACTTTCAATAACAGGTGTTGTTCAAAGAGCGGCCTTATCGCTTAACGTAAATTACTTCCAGGCAATATCGGAATAAACCAGAATGATTCTCACGTAGTGGTATTGTTCCAGGCATAAGTTACGAGAAAAACTTTAGTCCCTGACGTGCGCGGATAGTATTGATATAATCTATTGTCTCCTTCATTGACGTAGCATCCTGTGCTATCCTCAAGACATCCATAAAACGCGTACTGCACATACAAAGCACATTTCAGGGTCAAGTTATGTGCCGGTAAATGTACATTACACAGCATGTTATCAGTAGCACTAGCGTGAACTCCTATCGAATTCGTAATGTAAAGGTTTCGAGAGAACGCAGCATTGTGATTGCCAGTCTGCCTCTTGTGAACCTGTGTGCGTGGTAGCCCGCCAATCTTCTGTCGATACCTTTACATTACGAATTCGTTAATATTTCGTGCTAAGGCTAGCGTCGACTTTGCTACTGTGATAAAATAACAGATACGTCATTATCCAGGATGTTGTGTTGTTATACGCAGTAAACAATTAAATGAAGTCTACGTCACTAGATGAGATACGTCTGACTCATAATTACGTCTTTATACTTTTAGGAACATCATGCTTGATCATGTATAAAACAAAATGATGATGAATTGTATATCATCGTTTTCCTGCCCATACAGGCTGTATCTTACAATGTTTGTATGTTAGTGTAGTGTCAAACTTGTGAATAAAATCTCTTCATAACATTCTGCAAAATTCAATGTTATCACTAGTTCTTGTTCCTGTAGAAAGGAAAAGTGAAGGCGCATTGGTACTTGACAGGTTAACACATTACTAAGTTCAGCAATACTAGTCAGGTCACTCTTATGATGGATGACAATTATTATCACACTGAGACCACACTCATAGGAGCAAGTTCAGAGAGGTTTTGCGTTGTAAGTGGGAAGACCGAGGTACCCTGCTTTGTCTTCTGCACCGACAGCTCAGAAACTACCTTTCCCCCTTCCCCTCCACAAGGTCTACAGCACTAGTGTTATGCCCTTGGTGTTGCAAACGTCCAGAGACCACGATAACAGTTCAATCAGGTGGACCGCGAGTTTGTATGGCAAGGGGTATAAAAACAAGAAAATCCAAGTCAGTCGTTACGGCTATTTGAAACCCTGAAAAATCTTGACATCTGGTGTAATAATACCTAACAATAATATAGCCAATACGTTGCGGAGGCTAGATGAAAGCTAGCTTCGCGTAAAATATCAAAGTTTTGCCGCTTCACAGTTTAGATTGAAAACGCGACCCCAATAAGAGAGACCGAAAAGTGTAAGTAAGCGATGTGCGTGTTAATAGACCTCTATCTACCCCTATTAGAGAAATACAGGCATGCGTGAGTATTAATGGTTTGTTTTTGAATTCACAATGACTTCAGTAACTAATTTCATCGAATGACTTTCAACTTCTATTGTTATTACGGTAACTGTGGTTTCCCGCAGCCGCAATATCCGTTCCCTCAGGACGAATAACGTGCTTTCAACGATAACATAAAAATATATACTAGCTGACCCGCGAACTTCGTCTGCGTCACCCCGTTTTTGCAACATTTTTCATTCCTGCTCCGCACCTGTTTGTTGTAGCATGATGTTATATACATATAAACCTTTGTCTTTAACCATTCTATCTATTAAAACAAACCGCATCAAAATCCGTTGCATAGTTTTGAAGATTTAAGCATACAAAGGGACAAGAAAAATAGGGACAGAGACCGCGACTTTATTGTATACTATGTAGTGATAATATAATAACATATTCTATGTTTACGAGCTAATTCATTTTGGCATCGCACGGAAAATTTGCAGAAAAAAAGGAAATTCTGTGATTAGATTGATTTATAAACCAAAAGAACCGGGTCCGTGTTAGTTTTCGGTTGAGTTTAATTAGTCCCTCCGGAGCAGTACATTATACTCGCTCACAAGCATATTCGCAAAACATCATATTCTCGTGTTATGATATTATCGCGTCATGATATTCCTACAGTATGATAGTCGAATAACATGATAATCACAGAACATGCTATTCGCAAATAATTCAATGTACAGTCAACGACACATTTTTTACTTGAAATGAAAATCATATTTCATTAATTACAGAAGAACTTATTTAATTAATTACCTACATTGCAAACAAAACACAATTACGCTTAGGATAAATGAAATTATTATTCTCTAAGTAAATCGAAAAAAGATATGAAAAAATTAATCGTATCTCACTGCATTTAATCGCTTAAGGCACTCCTGAACTAAAAAATCGTTCCTCACATAATCATTGACTATGCCTGATATTTTCTTATTCTTTTCTACTATTTTTTTCCTCCTTTTTACGTCAGTGAAATGTAAATTGTTTCTTTTCAGTTCAATATGTTGGAATTTGCTTTCTTTTTTTAAAAGTGATGTAAATTGATACATGGTTGGCTTTTTTGGAATTGTCGAATTTATGCGGCGATGCCATTCTTCAACTCCATTTGTTGTTCGGTTTTTCTGGTCATAACAACTTAGAATATCACTGCTGATTTTTTTTGTCCATTGACTGTTGAAATAATCAAGAAGTTTTCTGATTTTTGGCGAATTTGATGTCATTTCTATTATGGAAAAAAATGCATTTGGTATCATTTTGGATGGCAAAAGAGGCAAGAGTGTACAATATTGTACGATATTTCGGTTAGTTACTGGACTCTCTAAGAAGTTTCATAAGTACTGTAGATTTTACCATTTGTACTGGTGCATAAAGTTACCGTCCGCGTCGGCATTATTTATGGATCCTAGTGTACTTTTCCAAATATGATGTTTTTAACTAGTAGTGTTTTACGAATATGGTCTTTTACAATAATGATATTTTACGATTATCATGTGATGAGAATATGATGTTTTGCGAATATGCTTGTGAGCGAGTATAATGTACTGCTCCGGAGGGTAATTAGTAGAGTGGGTGTCGGAGAAGACAACAACGTTAGACAGTATACGACATCACAGAATAGTAAAAACTGTTTATTCTTTTCTTTACACAACGCCACCGTGATCCATGGTAATGCTTAGCTCTATGTATAATATGTATGTTTTTAGAAAAAAAAATGTATCTAAGTATGTTTATCCGCGTTCCAGAACCCATAACACAAGCTAGTTAAACTATGCTTACCATGGGTCTGGGTGGCGTTGTGTAGATTATCCTAGTGTATTTATTTATAACTAGCTTGTGTTATGGAATTTGGGTTATGAATTAGAAATTTTTGGAAATTCCGTGGTAATCCTGGGACCGTAATCATGTTGGCGAAAAGTCTACCCATTTTACCAACTGATAAGGTAATATTTTTATGTCAAACAGTCTCACAGTTCATGTACTTATAAATTCCTGTGAAATATCATTTCTTTGGTACCTCCCTTCCTTATCACATCAATTTTCACCCATTTTCTTAGGCCTCAACCTTCCATTATGATCAATGAGAAACTTAGCTCCTAATAACATTGAAATGCTGTTTCTTAATCTCTGTTTGAACTAGATCAGAATTAAACAGTGTCAAGGTAGTGTTTGTTTAGAATTTCGTATGTTTAAGAAAAAAAATCTCCCAGCGTTTTATTTGATTATTACGTTTCATAACTGTCAGTCACTAGTTCACTGCCTGATTTTTTTTCATCACTACATACTAACACAACATGAAAGAATCTCTTCCCGCTACTATCCCTATGATATATTTCTTTAAAACTACGTCATGGATTCTGGGGTGCTAGCCAAAATGCATTCGTTCCGAATCTACATTCGTCATCGCTCTGAAAATGTATGGGAGTGACATTTGCTGTCGGAATTGGATCACATGACATTTCGACAACAAATGTCATTCCCATACATTTTCAGAGCGATGACGAATGTAGCTTCGGAGTGATTGCATTTTGGCTAGGCCCTCTGAAGGAAGGTTCATATGTAGAAAATCATGTTCTGACCAATAGATGCAAAGTACAAATGCAATATGTTGTAAAAACGGGGGACACCTTTTGTGCACCAGGTGAAGTTGCGCGGGTCATCTTAATTGGAAATATGCATGTCACTACATAGTATAAAATAAAGTCGCGTTTTCTGTCCCTATTTTTCTTGTCCCTTTGTACGCTTAAATCTTTAGAACTACGCAACGGATTTTGATGTGGTTTATAAGGTTACAATAGATAGAATGGTTAAAGAGGAAAGTTTATATGTATATAACATCATGCTACGACTAACAGGTGCGAAGCAGGAATGAAAAATGTTGCAAAAACGGGGTGACGCAGACGAAGTCGCGCGGGTCAGCTAGTATATTATAAATTTTACCGGTTGTGTCTACCATCGACAAATAAGAGAGGGCTACCAAAGAAGCATTTTTGTTGCACACACAGCAAATACTCTAGAAATATCTACGATCTAAAATAGTTGACTTGATCTAGGTTGAAAGCTGTATGATGCTAAATTTCATCTAAATTAAGCTGATCTTGTATTATTGAGTAACAAACATAGAAACATACACACTTTCACATTTTAGTGGAATAACACTATATTTTAATTAAATTAGAATACTGGCATGCATCACGAAAAGAATTCGTTACTATCTTAAAGCTGCAGCATCTGTCCGGATGTATCGACAGCTGGTGGCTGGCCGGTGCAGTGGGCGACCGATTGGTCGTTGAATAATTAAAAAGTATGTCTCTAGAAGTGAGAATGGTAAGATGAAATATCTTTATAACGTACACCACGCAGTAAAATGTGAGGGATTCTCTAAAACCTTGTTAGTTAAGGAAACTAGCTTCGTCAAGCTAATGATAGATTTTGTCATGGGGTAGGCCGAGACAACATTTCGAGACCAGTTACGATACTGACATCTACATAAATATTTTTATTTTAAGAATTGGCTCTCAAGATGCGAAGGAGCCAGGCGGATGAAGAGATTAAAAAGAATGTGCAACGATCAACAGCTTCTGTTAGGAGCGCGTTCACGTCGGTACAGTTATGATCAGGATTCGAACCTAGAACCTCTCGATAATAAGGCCGACTCTTTAACCACTTAACGATGCTTAAGTTAAGTTGTTTAGTCTTGTGAAACAAAATATCACAAAGTACCAAGTCAGGTTTAGGAAATTTTATAATGGAGGAAGTTTCGCATTTTAAGTATAGGAAACGAATACCGCAATGGCGTTCTTCAAGGACTTTGTTATTTTGCATATACTACTAGCTTGTGAAACTATGTTGACTAGTATAAAACGCAAGCCGTTGCAATGTTCATATAAAACATTGGCTTGTGATTTAAATATGCCGTCAGAAGCATCTATTAATAAGCCTTGAAATTCCTTACCAGCGCACGTGTTTCGTTCTACCAGACTCGAGTCCTTTAAGCGGGTCGTGAAAAAGCATCTGGATAAGACCTTCAAGCTGAGCGCCACCATTGTAATACTGTACGTGTTTGTAATGGTGACCCTCTTTCCTGAGATTTTGCCTTCAGTTTACCATCCGGCGAGGTTAAGTCAAATTGACGTGCCATAAATTAAAAAAACCACCATTGCATCCCGTGATCGTATTTGGAGCACATTTAGGGTTCACTACTCGTGCCAATACATAATAATATACAACTTTTATGACTATTTATACTGTTGATTGATGGCACTTGGTGGAATTTGATGTTATACATATTGAGAACTCACTTGTACTTTTCCACAGTATTTTTATTTTTTAATAGACCTGACCGGTTTCGCCTTACGGCATCCTCAAAGGTTTACAATGACATACAAGCCTATTCCCTTAGGAATAGGCTTGTATGTCACGGTCAGGTCTATTAAAAAATAAAAATACTGTGGAAAAGTACAAGTGAGTTCTCAATATGTGTAACAACTTTTATGTATTATAACGACTCAAACAAGTGACGGAAAGTGCTTTTTAGTGTAGTAAATCCCTTTAAGTGTATGTTAAGCCCACGCAATAGGCAGTTACAATCACACTGGCCTGGCACAGTGGCCTTAATGCACAAGGCACTACACAATGTTTGAACAGATTGCTTATAACCCAGACTCATTACGCGCGACCGAAATCTTTTAACACAATATTATTCTATATATGCCAATATTAATGGTTCTGCCGTCACAATGACGGTTCGAGTTAATACAAACAGCTGATCATATCAGGTGTTCTAGAAACATCGATTTTTCTAGCCTAATTAATCATGTACTGATTAACTTAAATGGTGTTTCTGAGTTTTCTCCTTTAAAACCGATATCATTTACTTTACATATATTATACTTGCTTTTATAATCTGAACTAGCAATAGTCTTCATGTAGGCAGAGTTACAGGTAAATGATTATTTTTACAAGATCGAATATTATATGGACCTTTTTGGTTTTCGAATAATTAAACCGGTTACAGATACAGAATCAAGTAGTTGCACATAGATACAAAAATACTACTTCTTTTTAAGCCTGGCTGATAACGCAGTCTTTCTACAAATATCGGTACACAAACAAAAACGAAAATTTTAATTCGCTTCATACGAGACAACCTCAAGTTGACCCAACCGCGACTAACTTCTATCAACGCATGTTTATTTACAACTATATCAACTGCACACATACAGTATATGCCTCCTAGACGGCTATAGGCTCACCTCCTATTACGTAAGACCGAAAAGTATGTAGTCAACGCATCTGCCACCAGTTCAGGGATTTACAGGCGTGAATGAAACACAGTATAATTCTAAACTAACGAAACCTATTGCAAAGCCATGCGGAGGTGGCTCTCATAAATCTTTCGTATACACGTAATGTTTGCAAATTACATAACTCGCTTTCTATGGTTTCAATGGCTGTAGTTATAACATCCAACAGCTAGTTATGTGTATCGAAATCTGCTACACCTTGTAACGAATTAACATTGAATTGAGGTCAGGCGTCTTATTAAGAAACACGAAGGTCTTATCAATCCAAGGATGTCGGTAGAACTTAATTAAATGTAAAATAATTAGTTTCTTGTATGGATATTTGCCAAAAAAAGATCCGTGTGATGTGATGTTCAGTATCACTAATGCGTTGTTTTTTGAACAAAGTAATTTAATAGCAATTTTTGTAATCTCAGTGCTTTAACAATAGTAAAACATTAGTAGAATCGGGATCGCCGATAGGAATTTCACTAAGCTTTTTTTTAAAGTCTATTCGGTGCAGCGAGTACCGTTAGCAACCATAAAATCGTTGCTAATTTTAAGGGCATAAATTTCATAATTGTAACTCAAACTTTTGACCTCAAAATGAAATAGCAAGTCGTTTGTCTACTAATGTTTCTAACATTAGTTGCCTTACAGATTGATAATGATTGTTTGATACAATCAAATGGCAAAAATGGAAAAATTGTTCTTTTATACGAGAGGCGTTGCTGCTACAGGCTTTTTTCTTTTTTTTCGTGCGCGAAAGGTGTTTTGCCAAGGAGGCAAAGACCTATGTAATTAAAACCCAATCCATAGTACGGCTGTTACTCAGTCGAATACCGTATTACTATAGCTTAGATGTTATCAAATCTTACCTTATGTGTGGTATGCCGATGCCCCCTTGGAGCATCTTATATACTCGGCTTTCATAGAGAAGCTGTGGGTGTCGCGCCTTTATAGATTCTATCTTCACTGCTACCTCCTGTAAACAACAAAATTCACTTTAATTACAGAGTCGAAACATGTTTATTATTAAGAGAGAATGCACATCACTCTTGTCAGTATACCTTGTTTCGTGTGATACTGGGTACACTAGTAGAGCATATATGCTCAATTAGTTTACAAACACCTAATAGTGATATCATAGGTTAGGTCAACACTGGACTAGTCAAAAGGCAATGTAATATGTAAACCACTGTGGCATGCAAGGAATCTGCTGCCTATCAATATCTCTTTACGATACAGCTGTACGGAACTGCAGTACTACAAGATGCCTACTCAATGTCCAGCTTGATCAGAAAGAAAAGAAAGAAACCAACGTAACTTAAGAAAGAACAACATCAGATTTTCTTGTTTGGGCACTTTCATTCATACTGGGATATGTTTAGATAGTTTAGTCGCGGGAAACGCAGACGATATTACTGCGAGAGAGAAGGAAAACCTCTCTGCTCTTTGTAGTAATAGTAGGCCAAAGTCTTGTAACATTGGAAGAGGGCTATGTCCAGAATACTGCGATAGGTTAATTAAATGATGATTGATTATATTACAGAGGTACTCAATTTTACTGATGATAAGCATTTACCGTGAGTTATGAACCATAACGCCAAAGATGTGACGAACGTCACTATGTGAACAGCAGCTAATTAATACAATAGTGTAACTTATTGGTATATTACACAAGTAGTTCGTCACCCTAATTTTGCATATTTTACATGTGTTTGTTATAACAAAGTAACGTTTTAACCTCGAATTGGTTCTGTATTGGTTTTCGCTTATTGAAAATACCGACTGAATACGAGAAGTACACATTTGAATTGCCAATTGCCAATTTTGTCTACAGCAAAGAGGCTGATCTATGCTCCACGTGACTAATAGGCTGGATATCTTGCAGAGAATTGACATTGCCATTCAATGTGACCTGCCTGCCTTCTGGGACAGGGACGGTGATGATGTGAAGGAATTTTATGACAATAGTCTATCAAATATGACAAATATCTGTATTTATTTGGTTTTGTTAGTTTGATCAATGAATAAATTATTACTAAATAATAGATTTGACATCTGATGATAATCTGAGCTTTTAAGAATGCTATGATAGGAACCTAGATCTAATAAATTTGCACAATAAAAATCAATTAATAAGGCCTATAGGACTTGAACTGACGACCCTAAAAAGGTAGTTGAAATCGACCGAATGCGCTACCTTATAAATCAAGTAAAGTTAAGGAGTAGGATGGCAACAAAATAACAAACAGACCGAACATAACGGATTCTGTTTGTGCTGTGAGGCATCGGCGTCGTTCGACAAACCGGTTGAGCCTCGACGTACTGCTTAAAGCACGACTACTTGCCGACTCTGATGTTATCACTGAGAATTGTTACGTCACCACAAATGCAGTATCATTAATTACCTCTATGCAGTTATTGCGCCTACCAAGCCACTGCATATTATATCCAATGCAACATACTATACATATACTAAGTACATAAATAATGCCTACCCTGTCCAAAAAACCTGTTCACGCCACTGAGTAATACAATTAACATAATATGATGTGTAATGAGTAATGAAATATGCCTTTGCACAAAGACAGCTCCCTCTAGCCTGCCTGCCTGCACATACAAGGAGGAACTCAAAGAAAAACACAAAAAGGGTTCTATGTTGAAATGGCAATGATAGCTGAACTTAATCTGTTACAACTTCTGAGGACACAGACGATTATATTATTGTCCAAGTCCAGTCTTGAAAAGCATGGTTTTACTACATACTGTGCTTGACCTGGTCCCAATTTTATGCTCGTGATGGTTGGCATACCTAGTTGGGGGCTATACCCATTGGGCGTACAAGGAAAATAATTCATTTCTAATTGATGATTAGAAAAGGAATGGTTAGAGAATGAGGGCAATCAGAGTAATAGCATATATGGCATCTATATATCGTTATCATTCGACAAGTCGCTCCCGTAATAGTCAAGGTCAATAAATCAGAAAATGGAAGCGAAAACGCCCCGGTATGCGTTTTTTTTTCATAGCACTTAGGTGTCAGACAAGCACACAGTTGGAAGATATTCACCGTATTTGACATTCATACGTGCTTTATGTGCCTAAACTGAATAAACGAAATTGATTCTTTGATGGCCTATGGATGTGTGCAATATCAAGGCAGTGTGACCTGTTTTATGAAGCAAGTTTGAATTGTTGTATTGATGTTGTCAAAAGTCTACGCAAATGTTACCTTACTGAATAAGTCCAATGTCCCCGTTTCCTTATCGTTCAAACATAACTATGTTAGTTATTCAAGTCACCTACTTTCCTACTGAAAAATAATAAATGAATAACTCCTCTACGAAAAAACAAATAAAAGGAAAAAGTTCCAAAACCTTTAACCCGATTATGGATTCATAAATTAAACTAAAAGTAATTAAAAAAGTTGGTGCTGTTTTATGCTATCATTCCATTGACTTTCGAAATCATCTGTCCCATTTAATTGTGGTAGGCTCACCAGGTCGTTTTCATCTCTACATTCCTGTAAGATGTCAATATTTTATTTTTCACTACCTTCTTTATCATGTCCAATTTCACGCAATCCATTTTTTACCTACTTCTGCTCTTAAAGCATTTGAAACTGAAACTCGTTTACAACATTAGTTTCATCTCTTCTAGTATATCAGTCGCTCGCTTCACAATTTTTTCATCCTCTGGTGCCACTTTCAAACTCATTCATTAATCCACCATTCGCGAAAAGACAGGTCTTTTGATAGGTGGTACATTATTATGCTCCTATTTATATCGTTTTGATGTCCATCTGTATATCTTGTTCTATACTCGGAAGACATTCGTAATATTTCTGACGAAACCCTACCATCTGGTAACATTAATTGAAATGAGTCCGATATGAACGCGCGCGATCGATCAATCATTTTTAGTAGCTGTTGTCCGCGGTTCCACCCGCATGAAATTCAGATCCCGTTCACGGAACTCATGGGAACCTATCTAGAAATCAAACAACAGTTACTTGAATTTAAAATAAAATACAGAAGTAGGCATAACGGAAATCCATTACAAGAAAATTGGGGGTATAACAATCCCCGCTATAGCAATAGCAAAATATTACAATTGTCATAGAAAAGAATGCATAATTGCAAGAATGCAAGAATGCAAAAAAAGAATTCTTTCACCCAAGGAGAGATGTTGTCGCATGTACAATATTCCGCATTGTTGTTACGTGTTTCGACTCAACACGAGGCATTCCTGACCTTCCTGGAAGCTCCCTATCGTTGGGATTGTTAAACTGTGGGTGAGTGGTGTATTCCCACTAGTGACCGGTGGATGAACTATACGAACAGGACTATATCAGCGATATTTAGAGTACGAATGTTTGAAGGGAAATCGGCATAAAGACTGATTGCTTTTGTTTTATAAACAACTTTCTCAGAGTTGAGTACTTTAGAGTTTTGGTTGGTTTCACTAATTATTTCATGCAACGTGTATACAATTCACAGAACTGGTATATTTTCCATCTATTCATAAGAAGTCTTATAAACATTTATAAAAGTTGAAAACATTAGGTGCTTTAAAAATTTCTTTTGTGTGTTGAAATGATTTTTTGCGTTTAGCAGATACTAACACCAGTTTATTCCCGGTATGCAGAGATATATTAAAATATAAAACACACTATTGAGAGCTTATCCCTAAAAAACCGCATCAAAGTCTTTACAATAGTTTATACGTCCATTGCGGACAAAAATGCTTTCAAAAGAAATATTTTCGTGTTCATTTTTTAAACAAGTTTGTTTTTTTAAATAACTCCAATGTACAGGTACGATCACTTTTCCATATAGATACAAAGGGCAATATCCATATGTACCGCTATCTTGGTCCATAAAAACCATCGTATCAGCCAATCTACGCATCAAAACACGCACGATTATAATACTTATACGGTCACAGTAGCTGGCGATGATTCATAAGCTCTACTTGGAAAGTCTGTTAGGGTTTCCCGGCAACAGTTCAGTTGAGATTTAGTTGTGCCATAAAAGTGTTGGTTATTATACTAATATGTACCTATTATAAAACTGTAGTTTGTTTGTTTGTTATGTAGAACGCGCAAATCGAATTGAAAAATTACTTCTGTGTTGAATAGTCCGGTTATTGAAGAATGTTATAGGCTATAAATAGCCTCGTTCGTTACTACCAAATGAGCGGAGGAGTAATCATAAATGTTAACAAATCCGACAGATTCTCATAATTTGAAAATTGGTAAAAGAAAGGTCAAAAGTATGTAGTTTTGCGTATCCGGGGCGGGCTGGCTAGTGTCTTATAAATCTACGTAGTAAACCTTCCCGAAGAGCGAAACCTATGTTGGGACCCTATCCGTGAGTAGCGGCGCTGCCGTGAAACAAATTACTACACCACGATGGCAACTCCAAAATGCCATCGATTCGACAGAAGAAGTTGATATGATTCCCCGCATATGTATATTTTGACCTCAAGTCGCTATATAAACGAGGCCCTGGCGCGCGCGGTTTGTTATGAATAATGTATGGTGTAGTTGAGCTCCTCTACGGCAGTTACAGTTCGTGCTATCCTTAAAAAGCATCCAAAAAAAACATGTATCTACTGACCATATTTTGGAGTCAAGATATGTGCCGATAACTGTAAATAATTGGGAAGAATCAGGATAACAACATCGGGCACATACAAACAAATAACATTTGGCTTTCCCGTTTTATTTTCTACTCTCTTATGAAATAGAAAGTTTAAGCTAGTTTATCTGCCTATCCACAATACAAATAGAAGCAGCGTCACGTGTTTTTACGCGTGGTTAATTTATGGCGAAACCGAATAATCACGTTTGTGAACATGTTGGTTTGTTAATGAATCACGCCTCAAACGGCTAAACAGATCTGGCTGAATTTCGGTACAAGGAGACTTTTATCCCTGGGCCTCTAGACAAAATGACATTCTGGAATAGTGTCGGAGTGAACCATTTTTTTATACCACTTAGGTGGCAGACAATCACACGGCCCACCTAATGGGAAGCGGTCACCGTGGCCTATGGACGTTTGTAACACCAGAGGCGTCACACACGTGCTGCCTACCCTATAGAAACCTTCTAATGCCCTTCTTGAAGAACCCCATTTTCAAATTTTCTACAATGGGTTATTTGATACTGCGGTGATTTTAATAATAAAAGTATGTGAAATAAAATATATCACAAAGATTCATATTTCAAAAATCCCTAAACGATTATACTGGTGTTTTCGCCAATATAATGTCACTTTGTCAAGAGCTCCTTAAAATCACCTATGGCCTCATAAAAAGTGCAAGCGAAATAATCTTTTAACATTATATACATCACTCAAAAGAGACCGGTATAGTTACGTCAACAAAAGCAGTGCGAGAAGTATGTTCCTTTGTTATGAGAAATATACAGCTAAGAGTCATTTAAATAATTAGGGTGAAGTATTTACACAAGTGGTAATTAAATCAACCTTATTCCATTACGATAAAGCTTATAACGCCCAGTAGTTTTTACGGCGAGGGTTAAAAATAGTATACACAACAACGCACTCGTCTTATCATACTACTTATCATATACTTATTACCTATACTATTTGCATCCTTTTCTAAACGGAGTAAGGTCGATATTTCACTGAATGCCTGAGCACTTTTTCTAGTTCTGACTTGATCCTAAGCGTTTTGTTCCCGGGTTCGCTCTACGCATCACTGACACCGGAAAAGGCCCGGTTTTGGCGAGAAAAAAAGTCCAGTGAAAGAGCCTTTAGTGAACGGCATTCCAATTACGACAAGGTGTGTTGCCATAATAGGTTAGTGGTGTACGTCGGCCAATGACAAATTTCTAAAGTTCGAAACTCAAATTTCACTAAAATCGAACATAGCGATGAATGATAACATGCACAAAGGAGATACAGTGAATTGAGCTATTTACAATTTGTATGAATGTTAACATACGCCAATTTTTCTGTTACAACCCGCTTCGGATAGATTAGGTTAGAAGGGTACGGCGGAGGTGTTTACTTGGCGAAACGTTGGTTTTCTTGTAATAGTGTATTTCTAATAGGAGCCCCCTCGACGTCGCTCAATATATCGTAACGAACATTGACAAAGTTGTCGTAATCAATGATAACAGTCACGTGTGAATGACCGAAATCGTCATGAAAAGGGGGAAATGGAGAAAATGGGGGACTGGATCTCAGCCCTGAGGAAACCTGTGCCAGAGTTGTTATTTAACTGGTGATCAGCAATGTATCAGCTAGCTTGACTTTGGTTTGGGACCTAAAAGATCTTGGACGTAAGCAGAGTAATACTTCAGAATACAGCCCAGATTCAGTCTTAGAGGCATGGCTCGAGTCAGCAATTGTGCCCGAAATACGGCAATAGGCTCACCCTCCATATTACGTGGGACCTAATACAGTGAATAGGGGATGTTAATTCACTTCTGCTTAGTCCTCTGGGAATAAAGGCGTCGTTAAATGTCGTGTACTGATCTTGTATGTACATTTTTCAACACTATGTTATATGTATATAAGCTTGAATATATTTTAACACTATTATAACTTTCGTCATTTTTCCAAGCTGTTGTAACCCATACGATTTCATCGAACCAATCTGACACACATAAGAATGACTCATATTCATTTATTCAAATTCAATTTCAATGATTAGCATATTGGAAATACGTTATTTAAATAAAAGTAAACGACACCAATACTTGTGCGTTGTACATAAATTCTGTATGTTGTACGTGATAATCGATATCTAAGTACTTAAACAAAATGAGTAATCAACAAAATTAAGAGAGTCATCATTTTCGGAGTCTTTTCTGACTCCTTTGGCGTCGACCTTTTAGTCTAAGTAATATGTGTTTGGCTGAACAAAATTAAGAGAGTAACGAACTAATTACAATACCCGGTCCAAACTTTGAGGTCGTACAAGGTTTGGACCTCTGTTAGCCACGTAGGAGGCGCAGGATCAATTCTCGCTCAGTGCAACGATGTGCGACTTTTGCAACATGCAACAAGAATTTTATTCTACTGTGAAGAAGTTGAACGTAATCAAGCATAGTACTTATTGAGCATGTGAATTTTGAATATGTGAATGCATGAACAAATGTTTAGTCAGTAGCTATGCATGCAATAGTCCTATGGATCCCAGCAATACAAAACCCACCCCTTCTTTTCCTATGGCCTATCCCATCATAGTTACCAAAAACTGAGTGGTAGTATTTCAATGAACAATGAACATACAACCTCGAACAGCTCTGTCGACTGTTCACAGCAATAAATATAAACTTTCTTAAAACATTATATTTTAAAATGCAAACATATTTTCATTTTCTTTGCATCATATATTGAAATAACTGGAGGTAAAATATTAGCCTAATTAAGGTTCTATTTAAGTAATCAAGTGTTAATCAAAGGGTTGTTAGCATGATATTAGCTCAAACTAGCCATATTAATTATTATTGTTTAGATTAGATAATACATTGGGATGTTAATAAACATTCTGTATGAAAGTTTAAATATAAAAATTTCTAGAAAATCATTCTATCTAGAATAGTAATCATTATCAAAACCAAAATATTATTTTTTATTTACTAATAGTCATAGCAATTTCTCGTAAACTTGAATGCATTTATGGGCATTACCCCCAAACCTTGAGGCAGAAGCCTGTACAAGAACCTTCATAAGCTAGCTGGCTAGTGAGAGATTGACTTGAACTCCAAAAGATCTTGGTATACCATTGGTAACCATTAACAAGGCATAGACTAGACTGACCCAAACTGATAGAATTTAGGTCAGTTTAGTCTGTAGTAGCTGGTTTCTATAGACAAATGTTTTTTTTTACTTTCACTCATTTGCTCACTCACACCTTTGCTACCATTTTAATAAATTCCTAAAGAAACACCATTTTTACATGAATTTTTTAAATGGAGAATCTAGCCCAAAACCATGTGACAGCACACAAAATAGGTTAAACACATAAGTTTAACTTATTTTATGTGTTGCATACTATAAGACCAGCAAAATCTGTACAGGGTGTATCACAATTTTTTTATGCCAATATGTAGTGTACCAGGAGTACTACCAGGGGTCTTCGGCTTTGGGAGTGTTCCCTTTACACCCAGTATATTGGAAATGTATATTACAAATCAGCTAATGTATAGAAACAAATGATGATGTTCTAATGGTCATGATCTAGACATTGTATATTGTGCAATGATGTACACAAAGTCTATTATGAATAATTATGATGCAAGCATTAGGTAATGATTTTACTGTGCAATAGACTATTTACTAATTAAAGAAACATGTCATTTACTTTTAATAACTTTGTGATCTTCAATTATCAAATTGACTGTTAAAATATTTAACAAATAAAATTTTTTGTCAATAAATTAATCAAATAACCCGCCCCAGACTGTACCATTTACATTTTTTTCAAATTTAGTACTTATAAGAAAAAAGCTATGTACTGTAAAGAGAAAAGATTACCATTGTGGTATAAATTTAATAAAATAAAAATTACTGGACTAATTTTATACATCTTTCACTTATAGAAAGCTACTTTATCAGTAGGCATGCGGCATCACATTGGCTACATTTTAAGCAACTTTGAAGAGTAGTGTATTTTGATTATACATATTATACATATTATGTATGTGTCTACACCATACTAGGTCTGCTCCACCCTATGGTAGACTGGTGGAGAATATCTACAGCATTAAGTCTGCCAATACACTTTACGTTTGTGCTTAATGTAATTACTTGTATTCAATTAATTTGGAATGTAAGAAACAAAATGGCATGTTATAGTTGTTTGATTCAGTCACTTGAACTGCAAGCATAAGGCGATGTTGACCAGATGGGTGATTCCATCATGTGGGTCATACAAAAATATAATGTCAGCCAATATTTAGATAATTATTGGAAGAATATATGAAAATAATATTATTTTTAATAGACAATAACATAATTTTATGATGAAATTGAATGCATTATCATCCATAGACTAAAAATAATCCATACCTGTAAGGGAAAACCCAGTAATCATGACTCATCTAGACCTAATGATCTGGATATATGAGCCAATCATTACTATTGATAGGTATAACAAAGAAATTAATTCATTAGTTTATGAACAATGCAAAAATCATTACATAGTCACTTTTTTCTATCAAATTGAAGAATTTATTCTATTACAGGAGTTTATGTATGGGTAAGAATTAAAAAAAGTAGTAATAATGACAAAATTACTTCAATTTTAGAGGAGTTTATAAAAAAATCAAAGAAGTTTATGCTCATAAAACAGTTTAGAACTTGTGTCAGTAATTATTGCGACAGTCAAATTGGAATAATGTAAAACAATAACAGCTGTACCTAACTAGAAAATAAAGATTTAGATGCACCTCAAAGCCTTCAAGACAATACAGCCATATTCATCTACGTGCGTATAGATTTTGACTGCATCTTATAATTACATAAATCATGAAAATCTTATGAAAAATGCAATACATTGTACCTAAACGCTAATATATGCTAAATATCATCCTCAGTATCGTTCAAAATACGCCCAGACCGCCATTTTCAAGAACAAATACCCCGAAATACACGGCCGTCTTGACACTTAGAAATTGTTGCTTAGAATATGCTATGATAAAAATATGTAATTCTGATGTTATTTACCTCTCCATCGTTCACATTTATTCCTAAGAAGATGTCCCCAAAGCTTCCACCACCAAGTTTGCGAACGACATTGTATTTTTCAGCTATAACTACATGTTTCCTGGCTAACAACATGCGTTCGAAGGTAGCCATTTTCTTTTTCCTTCATCACTCGTTGTCACTAAAATTATAAGTGGCCCATCGCACCGAGTGAACAGTTAACACAACACTTAGTTAATCTAATGTTTATAATTGTTCAAAAACACTACAGATCGTAGAAACACTACAAAAATCCACTGAAAATCATTTTATTACGAAGTCTAAAAGGTATCGTCAGCCTATTTCATATGACGTCACAATGGCAGTGTTGCTAACATTAGGGAGCGTTTAAAAATTACCATGGTAGTATGGTAGTAAAAGACAGTGATGTTGCTATGACGGTCAAATCAATACTACCTTTAAAGTATTTTTTCTAAATAAATAGTGATAACCTTAATTAGCATTATTATATTATTAAATGATTACATTAATGACATGACGCATTCTTAAGCTTATTATTTTTAATGATACTATCTAATAGGTACTTTAGTGTCCATTATAATGGCAGGACCAAGTCTTGTATTCTGTCAATTCATATTACAGTGTTTAGTACTAAATTGGTACTATTTGCTACCTTTCGTAAAAAAAATTGTACCTCTTCTATTTCAAAGTTATATTTAAAACAGTCTGGTCCCGCCATTATAACGTTATAATGGCGGGACCAGACTTGTATCGGCCATTGTTAGCTACGATTATTTTATGAATATTTAGTACCTATTTAATACTCTTGAAAAATGCTTAAAAAGTGTGGCTGGGTGCAGCATGTACTGGGCTGTTGTATTAAAACACTGATCCCGCCATTATAATGTTTGGTCCTTTCGTAAATAAACGTGTAACGGTCTATTATTTATAAACTTTATTAATATAGATATTTAGTACCTATTTGCTACCTTTTTAAGACAAGGTTCACAAGAGTCGGTCTTTCATTAACATTAAGTAATTAAAATTCTAATGTATGTACTTAGTACAATTAGTGATGGGCGATGAATCATCGTGACCACGTACTATAAACTATGCATATTATTTTAAATAAATATGTTTTGGTATTATTTTAACATTTAAGTTTATTATGTATTTTAAAATCATACATAACAGTAATATACTGGGTGGCGCAAAAGTAAAGACCCTATTTGGTTCGGCTATAACATTTTTTCTAAATTAGAAAACTAGATTTAGGTTTTTTTAAATGTATATTTGTACCATTAAATTTCGTACCATTAGGATTTAAAGATGATGTCTTTTAAATGGTGACCTCCAGAGTTGATACACATTTGAGCCCTATTTATGACATTTTGCATAACTTGCCGTAACACTTCCTGCGATATGTTCGTTATTTCTTGACGAATGTTTTCTTTTAGAGCTGCGAGTCTGTGGCTTGTTCACATACACCCGAGATTTCAAAAAACCCCAAAGAAAGAAGTCTGGACTGGTCAGATCGGGTGATCTTGCAGGCCAAGGCAAATCGCCAAAACGAGAGATAACTCGGCCTGGAAAAGCGTCCCTCACTAAGTCCATAGTGTCGCGCGCTGTGTGTGCCGTAGCGCCGTCTTGTTGAAACCAGATGTGCTCCAGCCCCAATTCGTCCAAACTGGGTATCAAAAACTCACGTAACATGGTTCTGTAGCGTTCTCCAGTGACAGTTATCGCATTGCCTCCAGCGTCTTCGAAAAAATAGGGTCCGATCACTCTGTCAACACAGATGCCACACCATACAGTAACTTTTAGTGGGTGTAGAGGTGTTTCTTGAATAATGCGCGGATTATCAGTGCTCCAGAACCGAGTATTCTGCTTATTGACATGCCCTGAGAGATGGAAATGCGCTTCGTCACTCATAACCAATTTTGAAGGAAAATCATCCTCTTCAAGGTTGAGGTTTATGACGCGCTGGCAGTAATCTAGACGAGCTCGGTGGTCAGCAGGCTGATGAGTCATTTGAGTTTTATACGGGAACATCTTTAAGTCTTTCACCAAAATACGCTGCAGGGTCCGTCTAGAAATGCCCAATTGCGTGGCACGTCGCCTCGTTGATGTTTCTGGACACTCTTCCACATCTTCGCGCACAGCATCGATATTTTCAGCTGAACGGCCTGTTCTTGGTCTCCCAGACTTAGGTCTATCCAATGTTGAGCCAGTTGCTTCAAGGCGTGTGGCAAAGCGTCGAATTGTGCGACCAATCGGTGCCGGACGGTGGGGAAATCGTCGACGAAATTCACGTTGTGTTCTTATCACTGATGAATCATTCCGTAAGAACATTGACACAATTATTCCACGTTCTTGGGGAGTAAAACGGTCCATTTTTATTTTCAGTGTATTTTACATTTGTTCACTACACAATTTTCAACAACAGAATGACAGAAAATGTCATATAAAAAAAATAAAGGTATTTTCTTTAGTGCCCGTACTTTTGCGCCACCCAGTATATTTGAATATACTTGATCGAAAACGTTGCCAGACATAACACAACACAGCCTTTCACGGCAAATAAAATGTTACCTATATTTAATAATCATCATCCACATCATCCCGCTCCCAATCATCTTCCATAACTTTTTTGTATTTGGTTATTACCTTCTTTCAGTCTTCAGCAGATACATTATCGGTCGCACTTTTTATTAAATATAGGTAACATTTTATTTGCCGTGAAAGTATTAAGTAATTTATAGTACGTGGTCACGATGATTCATCGCCCATCACTATTGTACTAAGTACATACATTAAAATTTTAATTACTTAATGTTAATGAAAGACCGACTCTTGTGAACCTTGTCTTAAAAAGGTAGCAAATAGGTACTAAATATCTATATTAATAAAGTTTATAAATAATAGACCGTTACACGTTTATTTACGAAAGGACCAAACATTATAATGGCGGGATCAGTGTTTTAATACAACAGCCCAGTACATGCTGCACCCAGCCACACTTTTTAAGCATTTTTCAAGAGTATTAAATAGGTACTAAATATTCATAAAATAATCGTAGCTAACAATGGCCGATACAAGTCTGGTCCCGCCATTATAACGTTATAATGGCGGGACCAGACTGTTTTAAATATAACTTTGAAATAGAAGAGGTACAATTTTTTTTACGAAAGGTAGCAAATAGTACCAATTTAGTACTAAACACTGTAATATGAATTGACAGAATACAAGACTTGGTCCTGCCATTATAATGGACACGTACTTTAGACTAGTAAATATGCAGTTTAAAAAAAGTGCACCTGTACCTAGTACGGATCTTTGTACGTCTAGACCTAAGTAGCTCGCACTCTACTGTTGCACCCTGTGCTATCCTCAAAAGACAGCTCAAAAATGCGTACTGCACATATAGATCGCATTTTGAGTCCACTCTTCGTAGCCCCGAAGCATAGGTAGGTACAGGACCTATACCTCGGGGCATATTTACGGACCTAAAATGTGCACTATACGCGCATCTTTTGAGGTTGATACGGGATGTTACAACGGTGATCGACCACAAACACCAATTAGATTTATATTTCAAATCAATCCGCAGGCGCAAAGACCTCGCGTCGGTCACACCTTGGTCCAATAAGTAAGTAACTTGATCAATTTTTGTTTTTATATACTGAATTACACGTTATTTCCGCAATGATTAATATATTTTATCAAAATGTAAACAGAATTCGTAGCAAGTTAACTCAATTTTATTTAAATCTGTTAAATTCTAACTTCGATATTATATGCTTGACGGAAACGAACTTGAATATGAGTGTTTTCGATGGCGAAGTTGTTGACGCCCGTTATAATCTCTTCAGACGAGATCGTGCGGATTCTTCCAGTGCTAAAACCGAGGGAGGTGGAGTTTTACTCGCCGTTCATAAAAAATACCAGGTCATCCGTCAAGCATCGTGGGATAGTGATATGGAGGATGTCTGGGTTACTCTTATTCCTGAAGCACGTGACACTTCTCGCTTAAATTTATGTGTTTGCTATTTGCCCCCTGATATTAAAATTGACAAGCTTGAACTCTTTTATAGCCATTGCCAAAATTTACTTCTTAATCGTTTCCCTTCGGATAATTTCTTATTAATTGGGGATTTTAACACACCTGATTACTTTTATTCGATTAATCCCTCTCTGTCAATTTCCCCTAACCCGAGTAAGAAGCTTCTTCTACTAAATGAATTAATGTCACTGTGTAATCTAAAACAGCATAACTTTATCACAAATGCAAACGCTCGCTTGTTGGATTTGGTTCTTTCTAATATAGATTGTATAAGTGTCAATGAAACACTTGCATTAAGTTTGTTAGATAAAAACCATCCCGCAATTTTGATTACTCTTTCTCCAATTCAGATATCTAAAGGGCTTCAACGCGCTAACATTAAACGGCTTAATTTTGCGAAATGTAATTTTGAAAACATTAAATCTGAACTCCAGTCTGTGAACTGGTCCGAAATCTTATCGTCCCCTTGTATTGATGAGTGTACCGAAGCTTTTTATGCGCTTTTATTTGAAATAATATCAAGAAATACACCAAGTTGTTGCAGCAAATTCTCATCTTATCCGGTTTGGTACAGCAAATCTTTAATTAAATGTAATGAAGAAAAAAACTTATATCATAAACGGTTTAAGAGGTTTGGGAATCCCCGCGATTACGATGTTTTCTCTTTGCTGAGGGAGAGATGCAAATTTCTTACCAAGATTTGTTATGACAAGTATATCGCATCCATCGAGGACTCGTTGGTCAAGGACATAAAATCATTTTGGAGATTTGTGAATAACCGTAAAGGCCATATTTCAGTGCCTCACACCATGACACTTGAAAATACTTCAGAGTCAGACGGTCAGGGGATATGTGACCTTTTTTCACAATACTTTGGTTCAGTTTTTGACGGTAAAACTAATAAAACTAACCCTTACACTGACCAATCTGGTGCTGTAAATAACACGTATTTTAATATATTATCTGGCTTTTCTATTACGGTAACAGATATCGAACGTAAAATAGACAGTTTGGATATTAATAAAGGGGCAGGTCCTGACCTTCTGCCTCCTATTTTCATAAAAAGTTGCGGAAAAGAGTTGTCCATTCCATTATGTGTTCTCTTTAATAAATCGTTAACTAGTGGTGTGTTTCCTAAGCGCTGGAAAACTGCCCACATAATACCTATTTATAAAAGTGGCGATAAGTCAAATTGTAAAAACTATAGACCGATAAGTATTTTATCTTGCGCTGCTAAATTATTTGAGTCAGTGATGTATACTCATCTGTACAGTCATTTTAAGCCTGTTCTTTCAGACAAGCAACATGGTTTTGTTAGAAACAGGTCTACGGTCACTAACCTTCTGGAATACAAAAACTATCTCTGTCAAGTGTTTGCCACAGGTGGCCAAGTTGACTCTGTTTACACTGACTTCTCTAAGGCTTTTGACAAGGTAAATCACCATCTGCTCTGTCATAAGCTAGCGTCACATGGTATCCACGGCAGTTTATATAGATGGATCTGCTCATACCTAGACTCTAGAACTCAGTTGGTTGCATTAAAGGGCTTCATCTCTGCACCTATCGCAGTTACATCAGGAGTACCTCAGGGTTCCCACTTAGGGCCATTATTCTTCGTAGTTTTTATTAATGACCTTATTCAACAACTGTCTTGCAATTGTCTCTTATATGCAGATGACTTAAAAATATTTACTTCTATTACTAATTCAGATGACTGCTTAACATTACAGCGTGATATCAATGCCGTATCACAATGGTGCAAGACTAACTACATGTATTTAAATATAGACAAGTGTTTTGTCATATCGTTTACTAATAAACGAAACAAAATTGTATGGAACTACGACATAGATGGTCAATTAGTTAACAGATCAGATGTTGCAAAAGACCTAGGTATCCTGTTCGATGACAAGCTTTCATTCCGTGCCCACTATAGTCACATCACGTCCAAAGCAAACCATCTGCTGGGTTTTATTCTTAGATCCACAAAAGGTTTTAAAAATGCTCGTAGCACCTTGTATTTATACTTCAGCCTCGTAAGAAGTATATTAGAATACGGTAGTCCTATATGGTCGCCGAATTATAAGGTGCACATTGACGATGTTGAACGAATTCAGAGGAAATTTCTCAGAATTTTATGTTATCGTATAAAACCTGGCCGGTCTAACTTAAATTATTACGATAGACTCCTGAAATTTAAAGTTCAACCATTAGAATCCAGACGCATAATCTTCGACTTAGTTTACCTTTACAAAATCACCCACTCCATTATAGACTCTCCCGAACTACTAGCTCACATAAGCCTTAACATTAAATTTAGTGCCCGTAGATCTAATGAAGTCAATCTATTTTCCCTACAAATTTATAAAAATAACATCTCGTATTACAACCCTTTGACCAGGATGGCTCGTCAATATAACGAGATGGCAAGGAGCAATCACTTACTTGTGGACATATTCTGTCACAATATTAATAAATTCATCAGTGTCATTAAAGGCATCCTCCATCGTAGGTTAAGTGCTGACCCTTGTGGCCCGGGTTGCTATACCTAAATGACTTGACCTACCCTCATCGTTAAGCTGGTGTCGAGAAACTTCTTATTTTTTTTTTACTGTTACCTTTAATAGTCATGAGCTTTTTCTTTATTGTTACATTAATTTTGCAGTGTGCACATAGTCTTACGTTAGAATCCAGTTCAAAACTCTTAGTTTTAAGTTTATTTTTGTAAAGATTGTAATGTGTTTTGTGCATCAAATAAATAAATAAAAAATAAAAAATTTATGAATCTACCTACACTGTTTGATCAGAAGTGGAAAATGAAAACATAATGGGCTGGATAGAAACTAAATGTGAAATTGATGGAAAGGTGATAATGAAATGGTTTGGAAATGCGCTTGCGACCAAGTAGACCAGATAGTACTTCCGACTTCTTTTTATGAACTCCTTACTATAGTCGATTGGGAATCCTTGGCAGAGGTCCTGCCTTAAGATGTGCCTTTAGCCTTCACGCCTATTCGTCTTCTATTCTGGCTTTACCTCACACACCTTTACCACAAATATCTCTCTCCATCGCTTATGTCAAATTGACAGAGGACAAAGGTGTTTCTTTCCAGTTGTTAGAATGGCGTCAAAGGAAATAACTTATGTATCTCGCTTTGACGTAGACATGTGACTATTTCTCCACCTTTCTCCACTCGCTTACACGGCGTAAAGTGGAGAAAATATGTCTCTTTTTGATAGATGATAGCTAAGCTAGATGGACAGTGGATACGTCTAGAATATTGTGAAAGGTAGGCTCCATAGTCGCCCCAAGACGAATGTATAGTACAATTATGTTAAAGAAGTCGAAATAAATATTTATCATTTCAAGATTAGGATATATCAAAATGGACTGATAAAGGCGACAAGTATACTTGATAGTAAATAAATATTATCTACTACCTATCTGATGGTAAAGTGATTTAAAAATAGACCATGACAGTTATTTCGCTTCTTTATTTGTGTTATGAGGAGTTACCTTACGATAATCACATGCTACTTACAATAGTTTCCTGATTAGAAATGTGTCATACATACACATTCATCCCTGTAAATCCTCGAAGGGGTAGGCAGAGGGGAATTAAAAAGCACATTTCGCTAAGTATCTTTAATATTCAGTAATAGGGGTGAATGTGTGTCATCCCTGAGTTCATCCCTGAACTGAAAATTACGGACGCGCAAAAACCGTCGAAGGGCGCTTTGCTTTGAGCATGAGCTGTATGTTTAGGATTAATTTTTTACACTACTTAGGTGCCAGACAAGCACACGGGCCACCTGATGGAAAGTGGCTACCGTGGCTTATGGCCGTTTGCAACACCAGGGGCGTCACACTCGTGCTACTGACCCTATAGACATCTTTTAATGTCCTTCTTGAAGAGGTAGTGGGGGAAAGAAGGAGGTGGTGTGAAGGCAGGTCCATGTGTGGAACTCTGGCTTTGGAGTCATTATCATCGGTCCCAGTTGTCATTCGAACGTCTGTGGCAGTCATTACGGATAATTGGTTACGTTATTTACCCTAAAAATTCTGACAGCTCTGGTCTAACTGCAATATTTCGATATCGCCAATGAGCTGTGGAGATTCCTTCATTCAAATTCCAAATCATCATCATCATCATCTCGTTAGTCACGGTTGTATCCAAAGCATAACATAACATAAACTCACACCTATATCCCCAAAGGGGTAGGCAGAGGTGCTAGCACCCATATTTCGCCAGTTTATGTTTAGGTCCCAATGTGATAGGCGGCGAGTCTATTATGCTATTAACCGGATACTTATAAACCTGCGATAAATACACACATCACTTCGAAAAGTCATTGGTGTGTGCCATGGTAAAGCCTGGGATCGAACCTGAGACCTCGTCTCAGCAGTCCATTACCCATACCACTAGGCTACCGCGGCTTTTATGTATAGAAAGCTTGCGCTATAAAGTCCAAGGTCCGATCGCTTATACTTCCTATTTGTTGGGCATATCGTGACTTTTGTGGGAGCGACTGCAATCTAATTCTCCAACTTATTAACTAGCAGATGCTCGCAGGTGAGGTCGGGTTAGGTCAGCAGTGGGAGGGGTAGACCCAAGAAGTGCGGGCTTAGCATCAGGACGACATGCGTGTCATTGATCACACTAACGCAAGACTGTACGAAATGGAATCGTAAAAGCCGGAAACTGGACCCCGGACTGCCGAGGAGGATGATAATCATGCTTGCAGGTGAGATTGGTTTGCGCCTCAAACTACTTGGTGGAACTCCCATACACCACAAGTGATGTGATTGGACGTCGGCTCACTGCCCCGCATCATGCAGCTTAGTGCGTACGTACGGGTTTTTATTATAGAAAAAACTGCGCGTGAATCGTGAATGTAGTACACGTGTTTTAAATAATTAAATATTCTAGGGCAATCTACACAACGCCACTTAGACCCATGGTAAGTATAGTTTACCTAGCTCGGGTTCTAGAATGTAAATTAACATACTTTTTTATATACAGATAGATAGATATCTACTATATAAAAATAAGTCGGGTTTTCCTTCCTGACGACGCTATAACTCCAGAACGCACGAACCGATTTCCACGGTTTTGCATTTGTTGGAAAGGTCTCGGGCTCCGTGAGGTTTATAGCAAAGAAAATTCAGGAAAAATGTCAACAGAAAAGCTCCGCTCCTAAAGCCTACATTCATATTTTGAACCTTTTGTACCACATTACTATCATACTTCTGTGGTAATAACAATCTTAATTTTCACTGGTGCCACTTTCAAAACTGCCTTTAATGTTCAAACCATAATAAGCAAGGTACTTAGGTAATGTAGTAATCAAAATCACATTACTAAGCCATAATTTAAGACACATTACTAAATAGAAGATCATTTAAGACACATATTTCACTATGACATGGTGCTTAAAGCTGATACATGTATATCACTACACTAATATTATACACATGAATGTCCTGTTTATTTTTAAAAATATTCAACATTGGGAGCACTTATCACTATTTCCAGGAAGAAGTAGCCTAGTGGTATGGGTAATAGACTGCTGAGACGAGGTCTCAGGATTGATTCCAGGTTTTACCATGGCACACACCAATGACTTTTCAATGCTTTTTGAAGTTATGTGTGTATTTATCGCAGGTTTATAAGTGTCCGGTTAATGGCAATAGGCTCGCCACCTATTACATTGGGCCCTCTGCCTACCCCTTCGGGGATATGGGTGTGAGTTTATGTTTATGTATGTAGTTCCATATTTATGCAACACACAAGTTGCAGGTACTCTGAGGTTTACTTAATTTAATGGAGTGGTCTTTTAATTGCCTATTAAAGTTCATGGTATACATGCTCTTGATACCTGTTGCATCAAGGATCTTGTCTCTATGTCTCCTATCCTCCTTCCAGTTCCACAGCTTAAGTTCAGTTACAGTTCCTTTTTTAAAATATGAACTTTAAATTTGGAAGGTGTAGAAGATAAAACTGGTACATGGTATGGTCATACTATGGGAAGATTTGAAAGTGATGTTGGTAAAGAATGTCTAATGGGTCAAGGCTTTAGAAGCAAGAAAGTTCAAGTAAAGATGGACAGATGTGTGAAAGAGGATATGGCAAAGAAGGGAGTGACTGAATGGACTTGATGAGTATACCCTGAAGTCAAGCGACTGATGACGAACCACAATATGCGAGACAGTATACCACAGTATGTATGAAATAACCAGTAGTGTGAACAGCCAGCTGGCATTTTTCAATGAGTTGGGTTGGATTGAATAGACTAGCTACCCTCACACACTGTACTCTTACAAGGATTTGCGGAAAACAGCCCACCATACCATACCATTCGTATGAAACTAAATTATGAACACTATTAAACTACCAAATATTTAATTTCTTCAATGGTTATAGAGTGTATGACAAATAGAATATAGAGTGTGTATATCTATATATTATAAAAATGAATCACAAAATATGTTGGTAAGCGCATAACTCGAAGACGGCTGGACCAATTAGATCAATTCTTTTTATATATTTGTTCGTTGAACTCTACGAAAGACTTTTATGGAGCAGCGGGTTCGGGATTAGAAGTCCAAGCAGAGGAAACGGGATCAGAAGTCCATGCGGGTGGAACCGCTGGCCGCAGCTAGTATGTTATAGAATAGTATTCTGATATTACTGACACCCCAGAGATATAATATCTTGCTTGTTGATTCATCATGCATGTTTCAAAGTTTGTTGTTCAAATTGGAATATATATAGAGATACATATTACCATTGTATGGACCCCAATATGAAAAATAATGTGCTTCACCCATACACATAATATTGCTAGCATAAGTAGAGCCATAGCTTCCTTCATTAACATGTTAGCAAATTTAAAATGTCCGTAACAGTGACTTTTAGTGTAGATAGATTGTTGTCACTGCATACATTATATCTATTATGGATTATAAAAGAATGTTTCATGGTTCATATATTCTGACACTTCATTACGCTTAAGTTTTGTGTCAAGATATGTGTCACTGACATATTATGTTCCTCTAACAATAACTTTATGACTGTACCTGTACAAACATGTCTGCTTGTTTATAATGACAGTGAAAGATATGGGATATTTAAGGTTATGATGGTGTAAATGGTGGATAAGATTTAGATAGTAATAAAATTAGCTGGTAACTCATATTCCTTGCATGTATAGTAGGTGTTTTCTACAATGTCTGTAACAGTGACCCCAATGGCCCACTTTATGAAGGTCAATGCTGAAAATTTCAGTATGATTTCATTTTTTTAATTCTACACATGTTATGACAACCACCTTGTAGCAATTCGAGGACTGTGATGTAATGAAACAACAGGTTTTACAAAACTGAACACTAAACATAAAATAATAAGGTTATATTGAACTTAGATGCTGAAAATTGCAACATAACTCGAGATTCATAAAGAGAAGGTCACAAATCGAGACGAAATACGAATAATTTATGTGGTGAAAGCTTTTGCAAAATGTAAATAAGACAACAATATAGAAATTATTCCGAATCTTTGTGTACATTGACGATGATAAATTCGGAGTTACACCTAACTATTCATTCATCACACCTTCTCAATCGGCTGACCCTGGAATTATATATCCACTTCCCTAGACTATACGTCATAGAAAATAATCAGCATGCACCCCTCTCTCCCCGCCATAACGTGCCACTGATGACGCGTGGGCCTTTTCAATGTTACGAAGGCAAAAACTTCTAGGAATAAGATATAATAATCTAAATTAATAAATTATTTTACCTCGCCACTAGCGATGTTGATTGCTAAATAAATGTCACCAAACGATCCTCCGCCGATCTTTTTCAACACCTTATATTTTCCAGCAATCAGTATTTCTCTCCGTGAACTCATGAAAGTCGACATGATGACAAATTGTTATTAATCGTCCCGGGTAATGTAAAATAGAATACGAAAGCACAAATTACGCACTTTTGGAATAAAAACAATAATAAATTCACGGCTACATTTTACGAAACTGTGACTGAATGGAGGACGTATTGCGTTCGAAAAGTAGGCCACGCTTAATTCTCACAACTTTCTTCCTGATATAATTTTAAAAATATTCGTGTATTAAATACATTTTGAGTATCACAACAAATATTTCAAAACAATGTCGTTTACAAAAAATATACAGCTGTATAAAGAATTTCTATTTTTAAATTATACACAATCAATATATAAAATATTCGCCAAAGAGGTAAGATAAGAATATTCAGTTTCTAAACGTAGCCATTTAAGTTTTAATGTTGCCATATCACGAGTATCACATTAAATGGATTATAGTAGTATTTGACTTCTAACTTATTCAGTCATAAGTATTTAACACGTTTAGAAGTACCTAATACTTCCGATATCTATAGGTATTAGAATGAGGCTCAGTTTAGTATTACTGTATAGTTATTGAGTGCCTAATAGTAGAAATGCCTAATAGTGTGCCTTGTGTTACAATATACTTGCGCTAGCTTAAATTTGCGCAAACATATCGTAAAGACACACTTTACGGCTACCATAAATGAGATGAATCGAATAGGGAAAGAGATGCTAATACACAGTCTCTAGTTTAATTAGAGATATTGTCTTGTATTCGTTATTTTTAAGCCTGTATGAATATTGGATCTGGTAGCTCCCGTCTTCTCTTGATGTGGTTGAAAGTAGTGATAAAAGTGCTCTATGCTCTAATTTTTTTTGGGAGCAACTAAGAAAGATGTAATTTATTGGGAAGACGATTTGTAAATGAGTTTGCATTCTTGCAGGTATTAATGCAAGAGTTGAATGCAAGGTGAAGAATATGAGATATGCTGATAGATTTTACGGCGCGGTATAATAAAGAAGCTGCACTATAATAAACTGATTCATAAGTATCCAGAATTCAGATGTCAAAGGGGAAAGGGGGTGAATAGGTACTGAAGAAAATTGAATGACAAGCTGGACCAAAACTGGACTCCCGTTAAAGAGAATATTCTTAGATACAGCATGGATGGCGTAGAATGTGCAGAAAAAAATAAAATGTGTATGAAGGTTAACCAGTATAAAATTGGATGATAAAAAAGAATAATAAGAATATAATGTGGGTGGTAGAAAAAAGATATTTGACAAGTCCTCTAGACGCTACGAATAATGTATTCTCAGTCTTAGTCGAGACGTTATGAATCCAACCCCAAGTGATTTTCAAATCGAATATTCAAGACATTCATTTGGTCAGACCCTTGCTCCTGCAAGGTACGTACTGGACGCGGGTTCAAGACCCGTCTTGGATGTACACTTTTTCAAATCTAAATCGGCTTATCTTTGTTCGCCTCAATTTTTATTTATCTACAAATCATTGCGCAGTATGTGCGGGTAAGATTAGATAGTAGGAAGAGGAACGCAGATTATACGCAGCGACATGAAAAGAGATAGTGACGAAAACTGTACAATAATATATTATGCATAAGTGGTTCAGGCACGTAGAACGACTAAGTAGGTGCTGAACGAATGCCTTAACAAATTTGGCTTCAAAGTACGAATGAAGAGGGTTCAAAGAGTAGAGGTATCACCAAGAAAATAAGGATGGATGTGTATGAAAGAGGATATGGCAAAGTAGGAAGTGACTGAGGAAATGACATGTTACGCTGACCCCAATTAATTAGCGAGGGCAGCTGCATGATGATAATGACAATCCTACAATTGGTAAGGAGGACCTCTTCTTTTCTGATGAAATGAAGTAATGAAATAATGTAGCAAAACCTAGGTAGGTGTGGGTATTCGTAAAAAAAAATAAAACGTAGGAGTGACATTAGCCGTCACTGCTGTCAGACACTTAATAATTTATTTTCCCTTCTATGTTGCCAAATGTAGTAATCTAAAACCTACCTAACCCATCAACTTAATTAGTATTTTGGAACGTAATTGCAGTTCCAGTCCAGAATGCATTATATTGTACAGGGTAAATTGCCCACAGCGCGCTCTTATTAATAAGTTCTACATTAAGGTTGCATATTGTCAGCATAAAATTCCGGCAAAATGCAATCTATTTACACTATCAATGAAGACACACCGCGAGATTTTACCCAGCAGTCCTCACTCCTAACAAATCTAGATAGGTAAGATAGATGGGATTCTTCATTTAAGGTACGAGTGTGACGCCTCTGGTGTTGCACGTGTTCATAGGCCACGGTAACCACTTCTCATGAGGTGAGTTGTGGGCCTGTCTGCTACCGTGGGCCTAAGTAGTATAAAAATAAGGCAAAGGTCTCACTGCTCAAGGTTCAATGAATCAAGGCTAGGGCTATGTAGGAGTAGAACAAGGTCTTAACCCCTGACCTAAAAAGCTCAATCAATCAATCTAAACACGCGCCACTCCAAGGCCGCCTGTGGTGGAGTAAGTAATATGTTTTTGTTTTATCATGGTGTAATCTGTGTGTGTGTGTGTGTAAGTCCTTGAAGCCTTGTGCCAAGCATATATTTTAGATATTTTACTGCTGTTTTTTCCCAAGTATTGCCATCAACTTTTGACATAAGAAGTTGAAAGAGTTAGGTATTTATGTAGTATGAATTACGAATTGTTTCATAAGACCAACCCTCGTAATGTCTGATTCAGCCTCCATCCAATCTAAATTTTCTAAATATTACGGTCGCTTCGCTTCCGCTTCGACTGGGTCTACAGTTTGCCGTAGGCCTTTGCGGGGGCACTACCATAGATTATAATATATAATAGAGGGCACTACCGTAACCTGGGGTTGCCAACTTTTCATGAAGAAGATATATTTTTGAGTAATAGGAAAAAATATAATACACACTTATTTATTCTTTGAAATGCAGCTTCTTTAGGCGCCTTCGGCAGTTTTCGTGGACAATTTTGGGTACAGAAAAAAACCCGCACGATACAATGCACAAATTACTCAGTTTACTGTTACAAAATATAGTACAATTCCGTACTATATTTAGTAGGTACATTGACTAAAATAAACTACTATACTATATATTATAATACAGGTGGCAACCCTACTGCCACCATACCCTCAATTTTATGATCTCATTTATAGAATTAAGTAATCACTAAGTATTATCAAGAACTGTTAATAAGCAGCATTATTTTTTTAAATCTGCATTAGATTTATATGGTGACCAACACTTACCTAAGAAATCAAAATTATAATGTTTAATATAATATTTTGTAGAAAGAGTGAATATGCCATTTTTACTCAAAAAGTAAAATATTTTATGTTAAAAGCTGTATCTGTTTATTATGAAGGATATGTTTTAAGATCTCATTGCATTAACTTTATTCTAAAGTTGATATTAATGGAATAACTGTTCTTCGATCAATAAAATTACTAAAGAATGTAGTGATATGACTAAGACGTAACCTCTCTCAGGAAATTTCTTAGGGTTCATTCTTTCTACAAATTATAAACATCAACAAGATCCATCTCCCAAACAATATACCTTCATGAGATGACAGGGTGAAAATGAAGAACATGATGGAATGAAACACGTTACAATTTAACGGACATACTATAATTATCGTATTAATGCTTTAGTTTAAAAACTATCAATATATTTCAACACAGACAACATAAGCATTGATTGGAAATTTAACATTTAGTTTAATTTATTACATAATTTCTTATGTAATTATATTAACTTGATAATGAAAGCTTCTTGGTTCATAAACAACCAACAGGTCCATCATAAGCTAACGGTCAAAATGGTACAAGAAGAGATTATACACTCTATCAAAACATATAGGAGCAGACAATAAAAGCACTAATATGCACTTACTGCGTCTAATGAGTGCTAGCCCGAAACTCTAAACCCTCCCTCCCGAGATCTGTGAGGGATAACATACAGATAGGGAACATGTCGCTGGACTGCCCAATACAAAATATCCATTCCTAACCGTTTACTTTATATTCAAAAGGAACAAAGTGCAAATAAATTTTAATAAAAAACTTTAAAATACATAATTTTACTACTCACAAGTGCTATTTATCATGGGAAATAGTGTGCTAGTCCTTTACCATTTTTGGATTATAAAGGTTAACATGTATGAGTTTAGCTATCAGCAAAATGATAATTGTGACAAGTCTATTAACATTGAAATGTCCTTTTATATACCAAACAAATTATAATATGATGGCACCGTTTATAGGTGTAGTCAATGAGCAAAGCAGTTATTTTAATAGAGAATTACAGGCACTTACCACACCATCTGAAAGGTGTATCCCTAAATATATGTCTCCAAAGGAACCACCACCTATTTTTCTAATTATTCTATATTTCCCGGCGATCAATAGGTCTTTTTTGACAGTTAAATCATATTGAAAGGAGTCCATTGTTATTTTGTTTTATTTGATGTAATTATATCTATAAATTTAAGTACATTTTAATTTTTTCTAACTATGATAAACACTGAAAGGAACCAATATTTTCAATTCAATTCTTTTGAATGGCTTCTGTGTGTTGCCACAAAAACCAATATTTTGGAAAGTGTTGCTGTGTTGTCACTGCTAGTGTCAATGTCAACTGATACCAGTGTTGCTAAGGGAAATATTATGCGTTCAAAAACGTAACTAAACGAACGAATATCATAACTATTTTATAATCTGTGCTAATAGACAAGTAATTTTCCGGTTTCAAAGGGTAATAAATACTTGAGTTTTTATAGGAACGACTTCCAAAACATTTAACGAAGATTTTCTATCCCTATTATACATAATTTCACGTAATATTATATCTGATAGGTACATGTATTCGAGTATAGCGCTCCACCGAGATCTTAGAAATGTAAGTTAAAGGGTTTCCTCCAAAGAGTCATGGGCACAGAACACATATCAAACCTCCATTTCTATCCCTCTCGGAGTGTGTTCTGCGGTCCAAGACGAATGACTCCCAATTTGCAGACCTAGGACCTAGGGCTTCATAGTAAAAGGATCGGATTCAACCAAAAGCCACGACGACGGTAATATTATGATGTGCTATGGATGTTATTGTACTCCGGAGCCATTTCGTAGGCTGCTCAGATCAAATAGATTTTGTCTTATTTTTGTCTATTCTTCTAGTCTTCTCCAACAAACGCTTAATGACATTGTACAGTCAGCATCGAAAGTACCTAAAGATGTCAAATTTAAAAAGAAATAACAGTTAACTAATTATATTTCAAACTACAGTTGAAACTGTACAGTCCATTATGTAGTTAAACAAAATATTTTTATTATTTACTATAAAATAATTTTTAAAATCTGAAAATGTACATCTACGGGGTATGAATAAAACACAAGTATAATAACATTAATAATATTTGCTTGATAATAAAGCACAATAATATATTGCGTGTCGTCATACATAAACATACTAGAAAAGAATAATAAAAATGCTTTACATAATAACTATATTACTACTGTTGCATTTCTTATTATAAAAAAAGTTCATGATTTTTCACTTCTCAAAAGACTAGTTATCATTTACATGTTCAGCTAGCATTCTAATACATAAAAACTACTAATCGACCGAATGCATTGTGGGATTCATATAATACTTATAGGAAATGTTCGAAAGTAATAAAAATACAATGCAATATAACAAATATTGATAAAAGATGGCCACCTTTTGCCATATTTCATAAAAAATTCGGTGTTCCATTTTGGTCAACTACAAAATATAGTGAAATTAAAAATTAAAAGGATTTAAAAAGAAAAATGGTTTTAAAAAAAAAGTGGCGCACAGTTACTAGGCCTTTTTAAATGTATACGAGAAAAAAGATGGCGACGAGATTATATCTCTCACGTTGACTTCCGTGGAGATCACACAGTGATGTTGATAGTGGTCGTAGCTCCTCTGACGGGGGAGACAAGGCGCCCAAGGTAAAAGCATGGGCAAGTTAGAGAGTGTCTACCCCAGCAGTGGCAAAAAATATAAGTCGAACACAATAATGTCGGCATATTTTGTTACATTTATAAGCCACTTTTTCGCAATCATGTGCTTATTTCCCATCTTAGTAATATAAAAAGTAAACCATACAAAAATAAACGGTGTTACATAATGTAAGTTAAAAAAACAATACCAAAAAACCTGCATAAACAAATTAAAAAAAAATATGAAGGTGATCAATTGCATTGGCCTTCAAAGAACGAATGTAAAATACGATACGACTATATATTCCAAAGCCACGTTTTTTCTAAAAAAAAAAAACTATTAGAACATTCGATGATCCCAATTATTTGGGGTTTATTCTGACCTTACTACGCCTATGTTAGCGATAACAACTGAAATAATAAACAATACTAGTATAGAATTGAAATTGTACGTCTCGCCACCAATAAAAAAAACCCACTCATCATAAATTACATCATTCCTTTTCTTCGATATTTACCGTGAAGCGACTGCCATCTGGCCTCCACAACCTATAGACATAGGCGATATCGAAGTACTGCAGTTAGACCAGTTGGACTTTTTAGGGCTCTAAATACCCGTAACGACTGCTTCTTATGACGATCGGGACCGACAACGGCTTACCGTGCCCTCTGAGGCACGACTAGACAAATGCAAATAGCCATACTCATACATATAAATATTTGCACTGAGCGAGGATCGAATTCGTGCATTACATATCATGTCATCTATAGAAACCCACACTCTCCAAAAAGTAGCCACATTTTTAAACTATAATCTCTCTGAACCAAATATAAGCCAGCCTTGTTAAGCCGTTCGAGCGCTATCCAATATCCAAACATCTTCACAATCTTCCCATTTGGCTTTAGATATCGGATTTACAATTGGGACCCGGATTGGACCTGTATGGGACTGGAACTCCACACACAAGCTGTTTAACTTAGCTGGACAGCTTAACGATAATACTAATAATTTCTGTTACTAGTATTTTTTTAAAAAAGATCTTTTAGTTAAACTCTTGTTTAAAAAAACAGTAGGCAATCAGCACGCCTTTAACTTCATTTCTATACTAGTATAATCTACTATTCTTATGGCAACACTAACATTATTAACAGTGGCAACTACTATTTAGTGGTAGATTTAACATCTGGCAACATTGCTCGTTGAATTAGGGGTGAGGCATACACTTGAGTCGTTCAAACGCGGCCTTTTCTAGTTCTTCTCTGTGGTCGGGGTGAGCGATTTGGATGAGTTCGTAGGCACGCTGCCTCAGAGTCTTGCCGAACAGGTACGCGATGCCTTGTTCAGTCACTACGTAGTGTACGTGGGCGCGGGTTGTCACTACGCCGGCACCTACAAGACAATATATAAATCAGTAACCATATCAATTTCACTGAATATAGAATCTGGAAGTAGAAATACAGTATACTATATTATTATATACTTATTTCTTTTTGTATTTGTGTATCTGTACACCTACAGAGCTGTACACAATAATGTACAGTGGGCTACAAAAGTTTCTGGATATTTTGAAACTAAAATTGCATGAAGTGATGCTAGTGGCATCACTTTATGCAATTTTAGTTTACGGCCATTAGTCTTAGGAGCTAATGGATAATATATCTACTTATTAATATAATTAAGTTTAGGATACTACTTGCAAATTCTTATAAGGAGACAAGACATCAACCTCGTATTTTATTAACGCTATCTTTGTTAGTTTTGGTTAAATTAGACTTAGGTTGTCGAAGGATTATAGATCTTGAAGTGTCCAGGAACTTTTGGAGCCCACTGTGCACGTAACTATATTCAACGGGAACAGTTGTCCTGTAGGCCTAAGTTCCTATAGGTAATATGCCGGTATATTTGGGCTATCGAATGGTAATAGAACTAGAATTTGTTCCGTATTATTTTCAGAATAAATGATGGTTGAAACCAAACCTTCAGCCAGCGGGATTTTTTTTTGTTATGAATTTGATCACGCTGAAATGTAGTTCTATAATTAGGGCTATGCTATGTGAACACATAAAAGCCAAAACAGACATGGGTTTCATTCATGAAATACAGAAAATACACGTTAGAATAAAATTAAAAAAAAAAAAAAAATAATCTCCATTCAGCGGAAAAAAAATTATTTAAGTCGAAAACAATATTGAAATGCAAATCATTAATTAGTGCTAATCATATAAATCATATAAATAATATAAATCATAAAAATTATAACATTAAATTACATTTTTACCGCCACTGCGCCGCCGCCGTTTAACTGACTATATTATATTATTATATTATAAAGTTGTAGTCTGCTATAATACAAAAGCAAGTTCGAAAAGTGTAAGTAAAGGAATAGCACTAATTAATGATTTGCATTTCAATATTGTTTTCGACTTAAATAATTTTTTTTCCGCTGAATGGAGATTATTTTTTTTTTTTTAAATTTTATTCTAACGTGTATTTTCTGTATTTCATGAATGAAACCCATGTCTGTTTTGGCTTTTATGTGTTCACATAGCATAGCCCTAATTATAGAACTACATTTCAGCGTGATCAAATTCATGACAAAAAAAAAACCCGCTGGCTGGCGGTTTGGTTACAACCATCATTTATTCTGAAAATAATACGGAACGAATTCTAGTTCTATTACCATTCGATAGCCCAAATATACCGGCATATTACCTATAGGAACTTAGGCCTACAGGGCAACTGTTCCCGTTGAATATAGTTACGTCCACTGTGCATATAAATATAATTATACATTCGTACATGACATGTCTTGTGTAGTTAGAGGCACTACAGAACTTCCATATCACCTATTGGTTGTGGAGATCAGGGGGTGAAGACAAGTGGCAATCGTTTTGAAGAAATAAATAGATTGATCGGTGCCCTTAGCACCAACAACTATCGAATTTGTAATGTAAAGGTTCTTCTTCACTTCACACACACACACACATGTTAGTGGGTAAGGTGCCAATCGCAATGCTCCGTTTTCTCGATACATTTACTTTATGATTTCGATTGTGTTTCGTGCTAAGGGCACAGAGTAGGGATTGAAATTCGTTCACGTCATACATAATTACATAAATGTCAATGACATTCCCATATTCCCATCCCATATTCCATTCTACGAAACGATTACCAACGAAGGCAGATCGCTTCGAAGTAAATATCGAAGTTCAGCTGCTTAAGTTGTATAAAGGCTGGGATGACTGACCGGGTTTGAGCGTGGGCACGATCTTGCTGACGCCCTTCTTGGTGACGGAGGGCAGCGCGATGATGGGCTTGCCGCGCCCGTCCACGCCCTCCGCCGCGCCGCGGATGAAGTCCACCTGCCCGCCGAAGCCCGAGTACATGCGGGTACCTGCGGACACACGACAATACCAGATACAGGGGTGTATGAATCAATTAATCAAATAAGAATCAATTTCGTTTATTCAGTTTAGGCACATAAAGAGTACTTATGAATGTCAAAGTTTTACAATTATGTACCTACATTTGTCAAAAATATTATAATTTATAATAAATAAAATACTGAGTAAATAAATAATTTGAAAATGATTCTTTCGCTTATTAACACTCTACACTTATCAATTGATAATGATGACGCGTAGTGAACGCGTTAGTTACGAAGGAGGCGCGGGTTTGAATCCGGGTACACCGTTAATAGCTTTCCTGAAGACGCGCTAGATAATTGCGGTCCGTTTCATAAGTCCCTAGGGAAGGAATAGGCCAAGAAGGTGAAATGACCCACGCAGTTAGGCAGATCACACGTTCGGACCTGTGCCCCTATGCCACATGTTGATATGTGGTGGACATATTGTGGCTTACATAAAAAAAATTACGATTAGGGTTCGATTTTTCAAATGTTGGCTCCCGGTGGAGAAGTCCCGCTGGGTGCCATAGACTAAGAGATAAAGATGTCCATTCCACAGTAAACATACAACCACACATAATGCCTGCTTGGCGGCAATAGGCTCGGCTAACTTACCGATAGAGTCCGCACAAATTTGTCCGGTGAGGTCCACCTCTATGCAAGAGTTGATCGCAGTCATGGTTGGCTGGAGGGACACTATGTGCGTATTGTTCACGTAATCAATCTCCAACATTTCTGGAACAAAACAATTTGTTGTTAACATTTTTTTGTGGCACGTCAATTTGACTTCACCTCGCCTGATGGTAAGCTGTAGGCAAAGTCTCAGGAAAGAGGGTCACCATTTCAAACACATACAATGTAAGTCTATATTTTATAACTCTCTCTATGACTGACAGTCTTCAAGGTCAAGTCTGTTTATCACTTACCTACGAAGGGATTATTGTCGACGAAATCGTACAGCGCCCTGTTGCCGACAAGGAAACTGCCCACGATTCGGCCCTTGTGCATCTTCTTCCTGTAAACATAAAAATATAGATGAATACGTTGAGTAACTTGGACCTACATGTTTCTTATTGCAATAAAAGCAATGTACAATTTAATATCGGTGATTTAGTGTTTAAATCCTACCAAGAGCATAACCTCGAATTCGTAAGGCCAACTAGTACGAAATATGGCCATTACACTTTTTTAATTTTTTGGACCAACTACACTTCACCAAGTCCCGTGGTAAGCATAACTTAACTAGCTTCAGTTATGGATTATGGAATCCGGATAAACATACTTAGACACAATTTCATATTTATGTACGCAAATAATTGCACTGAGCAGGAATCGAACCTGCGCCTCATGCGTCGCAGTCGCGTTCACTACCGCCACGCCACAGAGGTCGTTAGAATGAGCTTTTTTTAAATATAAGCATGTCAATTTGATTTCACCCCGCCTGATGGTAAGCTGAAGGCAAAGTCTCAGGTAAGGTAAATAAGTAAACTATATATTTTTACTTGAATCTGCATATAATATAGGTGATTTAGTGTTTAAGGTTGACCTTACAACCAAGAGCAGGAACTCCCGTTCGTAAGGTAACCAGTTCGAATCTTGGCCATTACACTATTGACGTGAACTACTCCTAACATTTAATTTAACTCAAGTGGAGGTTAAAACTGTGAGTACAGTTAGTTCTTTATTTTTTTTTTGTGGCACGTCAATTCGCCTGATGTTAAGCTGAAGGCAAAGTCTCATGAAAGAGGGTCACCATTGCAAACACGTTCAGTACACTCATCAGATGCTTTTTCACGCCCCGCTTAAAGGACCCGGGACTGTAGGAAGAAGGAAACACGTGCGCCGGCAAGGAATTCCAGGACTTAATGGTACGGCAGAGAAAAGACTCACCGAACCGCTTGGTTCTTGATGGAATATTCTGCACCGTAGGCGGGTGGCATCTAAGCCCTGCACGTGTTGTTGTGTAGGAAAGGTACATACATGCTGTTCGTAATACATCCTCGTTTGACTAGATCGATGACTCCGATGCTGAACATCTCAGAGTGGATGCCAAGGTCCTTGTGGTTCTTTAGAGACGAGAGCACCGCGTCCGGGATGCTGCCGATACCTGGAATAAAAATGTTATTTAATAATATAACTCGTTACTATACTACTATACCAGCATTTAGATACTACATCATTTTGGATTGTCAGATGCCAGGGGTGTATTTAAGGGGAAAAAAGGGGTGTATGTGTTACTTAAATGCGTATATCCCTACGGATACCCCCGCCGAATCAGCGGCCGTTATGTCAGAGTCGAACCGATCAAAACCGCACGGCCATCAGTGGCCAAGGGTGAGGTAGCCTCTAGCATATCGCTGGAACTCTCGGGTGTGAGACTACGGTGTCCACATCTTTCCTGGTATAGGGAGGAGCGCTCCTCCTGTAACCCCAGCGAGCCCTGGTTGCGTGTAATTGCCCATCGCCCTTAGCGGTTAGGTTGTGGTATTAAAATGATAATATTTTATTAGTTTCCAAAGCCGGTCTATTAACAAATAAATACATAAAGACATAATTCATATCCATGTTAAGCTCTCTATAACTCACCCATCTGTAAGGTAGCACCATCTTCCACCAGATTCTGTCCAATGAGCTCGCCGATTTTCTGCTCCTCAGGAGAGGCCGGCTTGTCCCCGTGTTCAGGAAGGGGCATATCCAAGTTCACAGCGTAGTCGATGTGCGATATGTGGATGATGGCATCACCGAAAGTGCGCGGCATGTGGCAGTTCACTTGAGCTGGAATATTAAGTCATATTTTAGTAGCGATTTGTGCGAATACAATAATTTTTCTCTTGATTTGCTTGACGTTTCGGTCACGTTGCACTAGCCTTACAATTTCACTAACTATACAAGTTGTGAGGGAACCACTCTCGAAGCCGAAGGTAGGACTCCTGGATGACGATGCGGCAATTTTTTTTCTTTTTTTGGTGTTATTTACTCTCCATCGTTCCAGTAAAGCTAAATGAAACGATAATTTCATAAAAAATGTCACTACAAAAAAAGAAACAAATGGCGCCAAAAAGCGAGTTAATTTAATGAGTTTTTATTTTATTTAGCTTTACTAATACGATACGAGAGTGAATAACGCTAGTTAAACGGTAACCGGTAACAGTAAAAAAATCCAAATTGTAATTTTTTTATGCCAATATGTTTGTATCCGGAGTACTGCCAGTGGCCTTCGGCTTGTGATCCCTTTACACCCTGTATTTCATGAGACGCGAAAGTCAAGTGAATATTGAGGGACAGGCTTCTAGCACAAGTTAGAGAGTTAAAGCCAAAGCATCCAAAATAATGAATAAGGCTAAGTATGCAGTCGGGATTGGCGTTCGGATGAAGAAGGATATGAATTTCTGTTTGTGTACAAATTAGAATCCATGGGTAAGCGTTTCCAAGCGTCCAGTTCTTGGAATATCTGACTTACCAACAATGACTTTGGAGTGTTTGAGCGCTGACCTGACGCAGTCCACGGACGTGCCCAGGCTGCAGTACCCGTGAGTGTCCGGGGGAGATACCTAGGAGTTATAATTAGCAGTAATATAGAAGTGCATCCAATTAGGTTCAGACATCTCATAAAGTTATACTTAGAGGAACAAAGTGTGCCTCTACGAACTCTATAAACGTATCTTTACATAAAACCTAGGCGTGAGAAAGTCTCTGGCTACCCTACTCACCGCCGGAAACACAACACAAGGTTATTATTAGCCGCGGTATTCTGTAGGGAAGAGGTACTTCCACAGTCGGACTGCTGAATTAAGACGGAAGATACTGGCATTTCCTACCTCCGTTAGAACGGATGGATTAGGGTAGAAGGGTATGGCGGAAGCCTCGTAGATAGGTACATCCGACATTATGTGTGCAAGTTTGACATGACGCGCACTGCTCGCCGAAGGCAGGGAATTCATTCTCACATATTCGGACCGGGAACAGTGCGTATGAAATATGAATGTGTGTGTGCGATATGAAAGGACCTTCACCCCACGCACGCTTAAGCTGTGTAATGAACTCCCTGCGGTGGTTTCCCAAGTGACTCCAATATGGTGTTCATCATGAAGGGCATTAGAAGGTTACTCCGAAGCCGGTAGCACGAGTGTAACGCCCATGGTATTGCACACGTCAACAGGCCATGGTAACCGCTTTACATCAGGTGGACGTTGTTGGTGTCCGCAGTTTTAACTTTAAACTATATGTCACGGTGAGCGCTTACCATCAGCTAGCTATAAAATGTAGACAATAATTACCGTAAAAAACAGCTTTAGCCTAGTAGCATGTGTAATGGACTGCTGAGACGAGGTTTGGAATCCATCCCAGGTTTTACCATGGTACACACCAATGACTTTTCCATGCTTTTCGAAGTTATGTGTGTTTTATCTAAGTATATAAGTTATGTGAAGGTTTATAAGTGCCTGGTGAATGGCAATAGGCTCGCCACCTATTACATTGAGACCTAGACATAAACTGGCGAAATGAAGGTGCTAGCACCTCTGCCTACCCCTTTGGGAATATAGGCGTGAGTTTATGTTATGTATTTACCGTGATGATGGCAATATCAGGCTGGATGATCTTCCTGTGGAACAACTTGGGGATGTCCTGCAGAAAGATGGGGATCGCGTCTGATCGACCTTCAGCGACTGATTTCCTGACGTTAGCCGCCATGAACAGCGAACATGATCTGAAAAGAAAGTATAAGAGCTATAAGGTCCATCCATTTTCTGAGTCTGTTCACAACTCAGTGCCCGGTTAATGGCAATGGGCTCGCCACCTATTACATTGGGACCTAAACATGAACTTGCGAAATGTGGGTGCTAGCACCTCTGCCTACCCCTTCGGAGATAAAGGCGTGAGTTTATGTTATGTTATTCCCAACTAAGTTAGGGGCGGCTTTCTAGTCTAACCAAGATGCGGCTGAACCTCGATATTTTCCGTGAAGCGACTGCTATTGGACTTCCACAACCAAATTGGCAATATGAAAGTTTTGTTGTTAGGCTAGTCGGAGATATAAGGTATTCTAATAGTTAATCCGGTCGCATTCGAAGCGATCATCTCGTTTCGTGTTTTTTTGAGTCTAACTGCGTTGCGGCTGAACTTTTCATGAAACAGCTGCCGTCTGGGGGCTTAGACAAGTGGCAATTCGTTGGTAATCGTTTTGTAGAATGGAATAGAGTATAATGTTCAATGTATGGGATTGACACGTATTTTGACGTTTATATGACACTTATGACAGGCGTGAACGATTGTCAATCCTATACATTGATCAATCTATTATATTCTAGTAAACGATTGTCACTTGTCTAGTCCCCCGGCTTTCAAAACCTATATAGGTATAGGCGTTATCTAAGCTATGCAGCTAGACTAGTTGTTGAATTTTTAGGGTTACAACTATCCTTGTCATAGATGTTCATATGGACCGACGGCTTAACGTGCTCTCCGAGGCACGACCAGACCAGTGTCTTTTTTCTTCATTTTTTCATTTTTAGTTGGGCCATCTACATTTTACATTACATTACATCTAAACCGCGGTAGCCTAGTGATATGGGTAATGGACTGCTGAGACGAGGTCTCCATGGCACAGGTTACCATGGCACACACCAATGACTTTTCGATGCTTTTCCAAGTTATGTGTGTATTTATCGCAGGTTTATAAGTGCCCGGAAAATGGCAATAGGCTCGCCCCCTGTTACATTGGGACCTAAACATAAAATGGCGAAATGTGGGTGCTAGCACCTCTGCCTAACCCTTCGGGGATACAGGCGTGAGGTTATGTTATTACATCTAAAACTGGACGATGTTGTAATATGACACAAACATCCAATATCATAATATCAGAACATAGCAACCGATATGGGCAAATAGTTTTAAAATCAGCATATCTCCTGCCACAGATAATATCACATATATCTTTGGCGTTTGTGATACACACAGATGAAATAAGATTTGATATTCTACATTTCTACTGTTGTTGATCCGTAGGTTGAGATAAATAACACATGATAGATAGGTACTGCTATTAAAAGTAAACCCAATTCATAACTTTAAATGGTGGTACTACAGAGTTTGAGATTTTATTACCTGGCCCTCGACTATTTTTTTTTTATTTATGGCACGTCTATTTGACTTCACCTCGCCGGATGTTAAGCTGAAGGCAAAGTCTCATGATAGAGGGTCACCATTGCAAACACGTTCAGTACTACAATGGTGGCGCAATGATTCTCCTAATTCTTATCCATAGTCACGCGACAGAGATCACAAAAAATACCATGGCATTATCGGCTTAATAGGTATTGCATTAAAGTTCAAAATGAAATGAAAAAGATTTTATTACACCGTTTCTTTCACTCTACAGTCTACACAATGCCATTTCATTTTGATCTATAATAGTGTAAAAGTAGAGTCCAAAATTAAATGGCAGTTTTTCCACTTTCAAACTTTCTATAATATACTAATTCCTTATTCTACCCATTCCCGTCACACCGCACATCCATCGTAACATTCGCATCTCAAGGTGTCTACATTAAACATTATTTTGTTACACACAAATTGTAAATTTGCATACCTATGTTAATCTACTTTTTCTGCAGACTACCAGTGTGAAAGACATGTTCGTTTTATTAGCATTCATTACATGCTATAAGAGACAACCCAGTAACAACTTTCTAAGATATATTGCAGATTGAAATGTGAAATATATGACGTGGCATAAATATAGTCACACCTTTTTATTTATTTATTTACTAAATTCAAGTACAACAAGTGTGGTCTTATAATTAAAATAATGTTTCCTTGTTCGTTCACCATTTAGACTTTATAGCGTGGCTGAGTAACAAGCAGTCTAACATCTTCACGAGCTGTCACACTCGTCAAATGTGGCTGTTAAAACACTTCTGCCTACCCCTTCATGGATTTACATGCGTGAATATATAGATGTATACACTAACCTGAATATATCTCTGCACTCAGGCGCCACATAAGCCGCTTCCATCTCAGTGTGCATATGCACAACCCTGATGTTCTTCATGTTTCCCTCTATGCCGACCTCTGTCATGGCGTTCAAGAGCGGCGCGGGGGTGGCCGCCGCGCCCTGCACGAACACTGTCTTATCTGGAAAGAGAAAGAACTTGGTTATTAGCTTGTAAAAGTAACGAGAAGGCGTTCGAATCCGCGACTTTGTCGGGGTCGGACGTCTAAGGTTTCTATTCCATTTACCGTGTGAATTGCAATAACTCTTATCCGTGTGGTGACGAAAAAACTAGGTATATTTTCATTCCACATACAACTATCATTACAGGTTGATTTGCAATGAGTTCCAGAGATTAAATTGAAATCCATCGTTTTACGTCACAAGTGTTACGACTGCTATCAACATTATTATCAAGTAAAATAATGCCCGTGAGCTGTAATCAAAACCCACATGTAGCTATGTTTATTGGCATCTAGAACCTATATCCACAAGCTTAACTTAGTTTTTTGTTTAAGTATTGTACGTCATTTCACACAGCACTATCTAGCTAGACTCGAAGACAAACAACTGACTTTGTATAGACACTAGATTACGAATAAACATACATAGATACAATTTGTTTGTTACCCAGACCATTGCAATACATTTGACTCTAGATGGTGCTGGTGCCCTTTTTTCCCACGTTCTTTTTTGTTGTTTATGGCACGTCAATCTGAATTCACCTCGCCTGATGGTAAGCTGAAGGCAAAGTCTCAGGAAAGAGGGTCACCATTACAAACACGTACAGTATTATAATGGTGGCGCTCAGCTTGACGGCCTCATCAGATGATTTTCACGCCCCGATTAAAGGACCCGGGACTGTATGAAGAAGGAATCACGTGCGCCGGCAAGGAATTCTAAGGGCAGAAGATAGACTTACCGAACCGCTTGGTTCTTGATGGAATATTCTGCATCATTTATGTATGTTTATCCGCATTCTAGAACCAGTACCACAAGCTAGTTAAGCTATGCTTACCATAGGTCTCTAAAGCACTCAACATTTATACTTTGGACCTTTTTTTACAACATCAGTATCATTCATATCAGTTCACTTCTCAATTTTAGGAATACGAGTATCACATCCTTATCAGTGCATTTTAGTTAACAACCAATAGATAAATTTAATATTGAATAAATAATAGATAATGTATGCTTGTTATCTAATTATATATCATTTGTAATCGTAATGATAACCGCATTATCATAATGGCATGGCCTAGTGACGTACGTCGACAGACTTGTAAACTCGCGGCTCTATAATAATAAACCGTACAGCTATCGGCATATATTTCGACCTGAATCACGTCAGAAAATGTACGTAAACGTCGTGTTGTGGTAAGCGGACTGCACTTATTAAATAATTTGTCCGAGTCCTGCCTGACCTAACGACTAAAATTAGGTAATAAATCTAGTAATCTTTGGGCCCCCGCTAGATTACCGAGACGCCCATATGTTAAAACAAACATTTTTTGGACAATACCCTTGAGTGAATACTGTTGAAAACTAAAATATTTACGAAGTTTTGAAGAAACGAGTGTTGAATTGAGTTTTATTCTTTGAGGTCGATTAAAATCTATCAATCGATTAGCCTATTTAGTTCACAGTTGGCCATAGACCTCTCGCAGGGATATCGTCGGCATATTTTTCGTTTGTCGCCTATTACGATACCCTGCGGATGGAATAGGAATCTATACCGAGAACTTATTGGCCGCCCATACATACAGCGATTGATTGTACTGTTGTACTAGTTAAAGGTACAGTAGGCTCCAAAAGTTCCTGGACAGTTAGAAACTAAAATTGTATGCAGTAACTAAAATAGTAAGAAGCATAAGCATAATCTCCTAGTAGTGGCGTGCGCGTGATCTCCTTATTAATGTAATTATGATTAGGAGACTACTTGCATGAGTTTACTTATTTTTTTCTTATATAAAAATACTAGCTGACCCGCCGCGGGTCAGCTAGTATTTAGCGGGTCACCCGCGCGACTTCGTCTGTGTCACCCCGTTTTTGCAACATTTTTCATTTCTGCTCCGCACCTGTTAGTCGTAGCATAATGTTATATGCATATAAACCTTCCTCTTTAACCATTCTATCTATTGAAACAAACCGCATCAAAATCCGTTGCGTAGTTCTAAAGATTTAAGCATACATAGGGACAAGAAAAATAGGGACAGAAAACGCGACTTTATTTTATACTATGTAGTGAAGTCGGGTTTTACTTCCTGACGCTAAAACTCCAGAACGCACGAACCTATTTCCACGGTTTTGCATTCGTTGGAAAGGTCTCGGGCTCCGTGTGGTTTATAGCAAAGAAAATTCAGGAAAAATTTCAACAGAAAAGCGGGAAAATCATTTTTCACATGGCCAAACGGAGTTCGCCGGGTTTGCTAGTTTTCTTATAAAGAAACAAAACATCGATCTAATTTATTTTAATAACGCTATTCTGTTATTTATGAGCATAGGTCTACAGGAACTTTTTGAGCACAATGTACACAATGCTTTTCAATCAACGAAGACAACAAGAAATAATTCGTTGACAATACTGATCAATTAAACGGCGGAACTAGCTAAGCTACTAGCTCCTCCAAAGTGTATGATATGGCTGTCGATAACACTCAGATGATATGTTTCAGAGAGAGAATAGCCTGCTCAAGTAACTGAACCCTGATTTTACTGATTGAATTATTGTTAAACCACTGTGACCAAAAAACTGTCATAGAATTTTCGGCTTAGTAAAGATAGACCGTTCAAAATGAAATAAAAAGGAGTTCATTTTATCGTTTTATACTACATTAGTAAAATCGGCGCTCTGGTCCTTCAATTAACCGGTGTGTTGGCATGCAAGTGGGGTATGTTTGGCTTGGGTTCCGAAGATGGGGGTGCTTCACACAGGTTTTCTTCTCTGATATTGCCTGGCGCGCTTATATCGGGACTTCAGATCGGGATTTCACACTGGAGAGAGGCCCTCTCCAGTGTGAAAATCACAGAGTCCCCTATTTTCGCTACAGCCTAATTCTGCTGGGGTGCCACAGCTCATACACCCTTATTTTGAAAACTGTAACCGGCAAGAATATTGATGTATTGACACGCTAATGCTGAATATGTACTTACAAACAAAACAATTTACATAGCATAATTGAAGGATGCGTAACAAGAGGACAAATATCAAACTACACTTGAACTAGATACGAGCATTTGATTCAATAACGTTATTACCTAAGTAGAAAGAGATGAGGCTATCGCAAAGACAGAGAAAGAACGATAGGGGACTTTGTAATACATTGTATTTAAAGATAGATTGAATGATTCAAACGGTACCGAGGACTCTGTACTGAGTTATTGACCTAGGAAAGCAAAATGTGTACGTCACTACATAGTATAAAATAAAGTCGCGTTCTCTGTCCCTATGTCCCTATGTACGCTTAAATCTTTAAAACTACGCAACGGATTTTGATATATAGAATGGTTAAAGAGGAAGGTTTATATGTATATAACATCATGCTACGACCAACAGGTGCGGAGCAGGAATGATGCAAAAACGGGATGAAAGCTAGTGTGAAATAAAATATTTCGGGACCTAAAAATTCAAATCTCATTAAATATGTATAATAATAGTCATATTTATTACAGATTTATGAGCTCCCTAGCACCACGCTACAGAGGCTGTTCTAACTTAGGATGATGAAGTAGAATTCAAAAGGGCACGATATGGCTGATACTGATAATATGCTATTTATTTATCCATCTTTGACCCTTAAACTCATTATTGCACAAGGAAATATCGATAACCTTATTTGAAGTAAGTGTGTATTCAGAAAAATTATGTTTATTTTGTTGTGTGAAGTTCCCGGACGTTTATGTGAACATTACGTCATCATTCTCTGAACCTTTTCCCTACTCAGTTGGGGTCGGCTTGCCAGTCTAACTGTGATGCGGCTGAACTTCGATATTTTCCGTGAATCGACTGCCATCTGAACTCCACAACCAATAGTCCAATGACCAATGGCGATATCGAAGTTCCAAGTTAGACTGGTTGAACTTTTGTGGGCTCCAACTACCGGTAACGACTGCCGTAGATGTTTGTATGGCAACGGGGACCGAAGGCTTAACGTGCTCTCCAAGGCACGACCAGACTAGTGCAAACAGACTTAATATAGATGACCCTGTCGTAATTTATTGCGGTTATGTTATTAATTATTATTTAGGGTCCAGCCGTTAAGCCCACAGTCCGCGAAGCACCCGGCCGGGAAGAACCCTGATTTTAAAATTTGTTTGTTCGCGAAGCTCACGGTCGTGAATCGCCCGATCGTGAGGACGAGAGGAGAACGGGGAAATGGGATATGAGGAGGGGATAGATGGTGCCGAAGTTTCGGTTGATTTTTGTTACTTATCTACCAAACAATCAATGCTTGATTGATACATTGATACATTTAATAACAAAGCAAAATGACCATTCAAACAAAGGAGACTGAAATGATTTCATACAATCTTGGGCCCAGGGTGTAAGAAGATGAAAGTGGTGTCAATTAATAGCTTATATATATTATCAACCTTTTACTGAATATTCTGCGGATTTTGTCAGTCTGAGAACAGAGATATAAGAGATTATGTAAAAGTGACGTTATGTTACAATCTTTAACCAACAGCTGATTCCTGAAGTGCAAAATGTGTTCTATTGCACTCATAATTATTATATTTACTAGAAAATGTTTGAAAAATCATATGAACTTCAAGCTATAGGTAGGTAACAGGTGAAAAGATAGGGAAAGGATGTCTAAAATAAAATAAAAAATCATTTAATATAGTGTTTTATTCGCCTTATATTATAATTAAAATGTCGTCTAGAATATGAGCGCAGCAGCCTATAGGTCGTTTCACTACAATACAATTCAGTACCAGTAACGCATTACTATAGCCTCCCTTCTTCTACGAGAGCCGTCGACTAAAATATTAATAAAATAAGTTTTATTAATCTTCAGCTACATTAAACAATACATAATGAACTGTTCCGTATTAGGGTAATAAAACATTGTTTGATAAATAAATAATTCTTTGCCATAACTGTAAACAATCTCCATAGGCCTTCTAAATATATTGTATGTATTTTACACCTGCCAGGATGGTAGCTGGTTAGATGAGGTTATATTTACTCACAGACTGAGGTGCAAGCCATTGCCGGGTCACTGACAGAATTGTTTCATCGTGTAAGGGTGGTCTACCCAGTGTATTGTAATGAGCAGTGGATATCCCACAATTCACACAGAAATCCATAGTTTCAATAATATCCAATTCACAAGCCGGCGGTAAAATCCAAAATAACAATCAAAATTAAATCAAGTCAGACGTGTGAGCGATCTTCGGTGTCCAACGTAGTATAAGGTAGGCAGGGTCAGAATCCGTAAAATATAAAGCAGTGGTCGTTAAAAATTACAAATAATCGGGAAAGCAATCAAAACGCTTTGGTAAATACGAAACTAGAGATGAAGTGAATATATTAATATTAGTTAAAAGATTACTTTCAAGATTCAGGTATTAGTAATCTGACCGACTATGATATGGTAATATTGCTGATATCAGTAATATTTCAGATCTTGTTTACTATCTGACATGGTCGTGTAATATCATTCTGTTTTCGATGGTGAATATTAGTCTATGGAATGGATTAGTGTGTGATGTATTCGCTCGGATCGTATTAACTTCGTTGCTGATTGGTTGCTGACTGAGAATAAATATTCATTACTTGGTACCATTTTTATAAACAATAATTTGAAACTTGCCATCGCAAACCATGATGGTTAGACTATTCTTATACACAGACATAACTTGTATTCTAAGTATCAAGCAAGTCTTATATTGGAAGCCGAGGGCAACAGCTACTAGAAACTAATTTACTTACTTACAAAAAGAAACACAACTGGTCCTAACGTACCTATATCTGTATTTAAAATATAAGAAAAATGTGCCACCGACTTCAAGTAGGTACTGTAACTATGTTTGTTATTATTATTATTCCAGTCCTCAATCACGATGTGTTAAAGTATGCTGTACCTACTATCATACATAAATCAAAATCATTATTAAAAATATATCAATCTTTCATATCTTCAGCGATAATAATAGGTACCTACCTAATCAGTCTATTCAGCGCAAGAAGATTGACCTATATTTATTAGTGCAATAATATGTCAATATTAATACGATCATAGATCACCGCGGTATTTGACGATTGGTTGTCGGTAAAATATTACTAATATTCAAATATTAGTAAAGATATTATAATATCATGAAACTAATATATTAAGATTAGCTAATACCAACGAATATCGGTACTAGCCCATCTCTACACGAAACGAATGAGCAAACAAAACGGCAACTGTCAGTGTCAATGCTATTATTATATTTTTATTTTTTTACTGTCATGCCAGTGACAGCCTAAAAATATAAGAGAGATTTGAATCGATATTAAATTCGATAATCTTTAATATTGGTTTTTCAGTAATTAATTGATATTTGGTTTAATAATATGACTGTAATTATATGCACTATATTGCATGTAAGTATATATAGTGCATTTAATTACTTTGAGTTAATTATTTACTGCAAATGTGTAATCGATTACTTAATCGATAATCTACCGAAAGCTATTTTCTCATATTTCTCCGCTTCCAGACTGAGAATTGAGGTGATTTTTCATATTCTAAGACACAAAAATATGACTGATTTTTTAGATCATATCTCAACTTATTCCATTTTGGGCCCACCGATTTCCGTCTCCTTTACAATTCCATTTTTGTAGTTGGTTAAATGCAGCATGTTATTTTTTAATCGAGGGAAATACTGCTTTACTTGGCTTATATGTTGAATGAAATAGGACGTGTATGTAAATAGGTACTATTATATTATTTATCTCACGCATCTGGAGATGTACGTAACTTCTATAGGTAACAAAAAAAATAAAAACGCAAGAATAATAATTACAATCCAAACAAACCTCAACATAATAAAGCGAAACTGGTTCGAGTCTACTTGTGTAACTCCGAAATGTTTTTACATATAAATGAGTATTTGAAGATTCTTGTCTCGCACCGGTATAGTCACCGGAATATTAACTTAAACTCAAATAGCGAGAGAAACGACATACTGGCGCCTGCAGATTGGATTGATACAAATCTATAATTGGTGATTTGAGTTCTCTGCTGCCGTAAAGAACACGTACTGCTTTTAAAGAGATTTTGTGGTGTGCTTGGGGTCAAGATATATGCCGGTAATTATATTATAATAAATTCTAAGTTGTTGTAACCGCTCTCTGAATTATTTGGCAAAGTTCCAAATAAATATAGGATTGAACTGCCACATTGTGAGCTGAGAAACTGAGTTGAGGAAAACTGTTGTTTTAATATCAAACCGTACATGTTTTAATAATAAATAAATATATTATATAAATATCTATTGCGAAGACGCCTCCGCAACTACATGCACTCTGCGGGAAGATTCTTCAAATCTTCATATAGCGGGCGTTCTTTCAGGAGGTTATTACATATTTTGACGAGTTGTGGATTCAAAATGTGCTCAAAATGTATTCTATGCTTTTTTGGGTACACGTTTTTTGGGATTGTCTTATGAGGATAGCACGGGGAGCAACTGTGGTGGACGAGCTTAAATCTATCAGTCATAGTATCTGAACAATATTCGCGCGAGTCATGGCCTAGTTACTCTTGCGGGTTAGGTCCAAAATCCGTAGGTGGGAACTGAGAATCCCCTAGTAATGCGGACCGAAAAAACACAATTGGTATACTTAGATTAGATTTGGCGTGTACGATTTCCCCACAAGACTTCTGAAGCCCAAGTATTTATCTGCTGGTTCAGGCTTTAAAGACGAGCTAAACCAATGTATTAGGCAATATTCAGTAAGGCGGGTGAGGGGGAAGGGGGGCTTAACTCTGAATTAGCGGTCGTAGAACGAATAATGATGGATAGACTGGATATGGAAGGCCGATCTCTTTCTTATGCATAATTTTCTTGAAATGCCCTCTACATTTAAACAGTAACATTCAAAACATATATATATTAACGTTGTTGTTTTCTCAAATGACTGACGTCATCGTACATAATCGAGTCTATCATATTAATAAACAAATAAGATTGTGTGTGAAAACAACTGTTTACATGATGAAGGTCGTATAAACATTATTAATCATGTATGTAATAGTTCGTACCACTTTTAGGCTAGTCTTTTAAGCCTATGTATTGTAAAGTACGGGCGTGTGAAGCCCTATTAAAATCTTCGGGGCTATGTCCACCACGTCAGCAAGCCTATACACCTGTTAAATAACAGATGAGGCTCTAGCGCAGGACTGCTCCAAAGAATACCTATGTGAAACTTCTTCGATGATGCCGCAGGGTTCCCAAAAAGTACAAGTATTTCCTAAACAGGACAACGCGTGCAAGGCTTAGATGTCACCCGTATAAGGTGCAGAATATTCCTTCAAGAACCAAGCGGTTCAGGAATCTTTCCTCTGCCGCACCATTAAGTCTTGGAATTCCTTACCAGCTCACGTATTTCCTTCTTCTTACAGTCCTGTGTCCTTTAAGCGGGGTGTGAAAAAGCATCTGATGAGGCCGTCAAGCTGAGCGCCACCATTGTAATATTGTACGTGTTTGTAATGGTGACCCTCTTTCATGACACTTTGCCTTCATCCTACCATCAGGCGAGGTGAAGTCAAATTGACGTGCCATAATGAAAAAAACTCGTGGGGGATTAGACTTTACTCATAAAAATGTCTAATGGCTATGATAAACCGTCCGGCTATTGACGTTTCACGACCTGTCAAGACTATTGTAAACATCGTTAAAAGATATAAAACGGTGCCGTCAACAAGGTTAAAGATGATATCCAATCTTCTATGTGTACTTCTATTTGTAGGAATAAATTCTAATACTAACAATTCTCTTTGAACAATCATAGTCGTAATTATGTCTCAAAAGTAACTAAATTTTTCACTATGGTTTGTATGACATGAAATGTGTAACGGGTAAGGGTCTCACTACCAAAGATACCGAGCACCAACTTTGAAGATGTTTTTTCTTGTAGGTAGGTATCTAACAATACTTAAAGCAGTTCAGCAGTTGGAGGGGACGTAGTAAGCCTTCCCGAAGAGCAAAACCTATGCTCGGGCCCTCTCCGTGAGTAGCGGCGTTGACGTGAATTAAATTACTACACTACGATGATAAGTGATGGCCGTCGATTCGACAGAAGAAGAAGAAAGCAGGTCAACATAAATTTCATAGAAGACCATCACTTCAGGTCCCATTTGGGTCTCGCAGGTCCATTTACCGAATTTTCCGTTTCCACTCGTGATTATATTATCCTATCCGAATAACCCACCCCGTATCATTCCCGGTGCAAAGGTGTCCATGATCCTGGCCTGGTTGCATCGTTGATCCGCAATGGCCATCCTTTGCCCCAGAAACGATCTTACCAACCTCGGAACGAGCGTTACGAGCCTACCTCTACCAGAAAATTGTACCAAGTAAGGTGAAACCTAACAATGTCAATACGTAAGCAAGCCATAAATAGATTCAGATCGATTATCTCATCGCACTTGGCATGATACTCCGTTTGTGTTTCTAAACAGGTGCTGACCTAGATCAAGGTCCAATTAAAAAGTTATCATTGTAAACATGAATTGTATTAATATCCTATTTAAGTAGACAAGCATGAGATATGACGTAAATGCGCTTGTGTTAATCCAAATATTGGGTGAACACTTATCAAATATTTGTACGCGTTATCAAAAACATTCATAAGTATAACGTTTTAATCAAATTTATGAAACGCGATCGCGTACGGTACATTTTAGATTACTCGTTGCTGTTTCTTAATCAACTTTTCTCTATTTCACTTAACCTCATCTGAAGTCAGAATTTGAGCAAAGAGGGTAACCAACTATCAACTACATTGTTGATAACACACTTGTACTTCGTCACAATATTTATCATTGTACATAACCGGTGTCGTCTTGCGGCAATCTCAAAGGTTTACATTGATCAATATAAATTGGTGTGTTATCAAGTCAATAATGCATAACAATAAGTTCCGCCAAGTGCCGTCAATCAACAGTATAAATAAACTATCACCTACAATGACGGCCTCATCTGATGCTTTTCACCCGGTTAAAGGATCCGGGACTGCAGGATGAGGGATTGTCATAAAAAATCCCTTTTCCATGTGGCATTCAGGTCAATATAGGTCCTGAAGCTGGGTATCCATTATGTTCGCGATCCTCTTGCGGTCCGCGCTCCAGATAGCTCCACATAGTGAGTACGTTTGCGCTCCCGAAGCGTGCAACGGTGCGCACTCCTCGCTCGGCGATAAATAGGGCGAACAAAAATCTCAGTATGTTCGTGGACGCGAGCAAGATACAAATACAAGACATTCGCATGAAGATTTCAAACAAGCCACTTAATTACTGATTTTTGAGTTCAAACGCCAATAAGTCCGGATGTTTTTTCTTGTGAATATCAGATTTCCAAAAGCGAGGAGGGCTTCTATAGTCTTCATGAAAAGAATGAAATAAAATATATCCTGCACTAGCCACTAATGGTGACGACGTGATCGCTCAGTATTCGCAAGAGGACTGTGGAGCATGCCTGTTTCTATGGAAATGCGCGTACCGTCTACATCAAAGCAGATGCACTGCTCTTCAAGGCTCAAGCCGACCCTGATGCAGGTTTTATTCTCGGTGTTGGGAGGTCGGTGAGAGACGACTTAGGTCATTTTTTTATTAGCCCCTATGCTATTGTATCCATTATCTCCACATTTACTATATAAAAATAAATCAGGTTTTCCTTCCTGGCGCTATAACTCCAGAACGCACGAACCGATTTCCACGGTTTTGCATTCGTTGGAAAGGTCTCGGGCTCCGTGAGGTTTATAGCAAAGAAAATTCAAGAAAAATTTTAACAGAAAAGCGGGAAAGTCATTTTTCACCTGGCGAAACGAAGTTCGCCGGGTTTGGTAGTATGCTTATATCAAGATATTGTCAGAAGTGTATGCGAATATCACTCCATAAAACTACTTGTTAATTGATTCTATAGCTATTTATTTGGTTTTATATCAAACCAACATTTTGCTCTTCATATATTCTGTTATTGGCGCCACTTCAAATATGTGTTCTGATATTATTCAATTCTAATCTTATCGGTTCTTGTCACACCTCACATCCATTTTATCATTCTTGTTTCCGTTGTATGTGATGTTGATTTTCCTCTCTCCTCGCTTTGGTTATCCAGCTCTCAGAAGTATTCAATCAATTAGTTTATCGCAGTCCACTTTTGGACACAGGTTCCGCCTAACATTGGGAGGCTTTGGACTGTTGCCACGATGGCGACATGGGTTGCTACAGGGTTTTATTTCGAGTTTTCCTTCTCTCGCAGTGATATAATTTGCGTATTTTTCTGATTCGTCTCTTACGGAGGTCGTAAGAGACGTCGAATTCGGATGAGATGAAGTGGTGATATTCTTTCTCCGTCACCACAAGGAGATCTTTAAAACACCAAGGTCTTATGTCCAAATTTTGCCGCGTCGTTAAAACAAATACTTGTTGGCATATTGGTATCACGTTCACATCTTGCCTGTATTTATGGTCCTTTACAGATGAACCCAGGTACCGAAACTCAGAGTGGGTCGGAAGGGAAGATTGAAGCGTCAGAATTGTCGCGAAGTAAGATCGGAAACCATAAAAATATGGCGTATTATTTGTAATTAGGGTATTTTTTAAATTGTCAAGTACCAATTTCTCCACGTTAGTCAAGTTAAGTGGTTCAAGGTGAGAAGTTGTTCAAGGTGAGAAGTCGTTCAAGATCGTCGTCGTTCATGCGCATGGGCAATGAGTGGCCAGGTCGCCTCGGCACAAAAGTGTACATCACTATAGGGCCGCAAACCAGTGGATCAAGAATACAACGGAATAGGTATAACTACATTAGTACAAGCATCCATATTAATACTATTAATGAGAAAGTAATTCTGTTACACTTTCATGCCTAAACTACTGAACAGATTTTGATGACATTTGATACATAGATATATTAAACTTTGGGTAATAACATAGGTAATTATTGGTCACGATAACCACCATCCACACAGACGGAGCCGCGGTCAACAGCCGGTAGTATTTATATTGTTTATTGTATTGGGACTCCTTTTTCCGCACATAGCCTACCTTTTTTGGCCATTGTGCGTGCAGGGTTACTGGCTTGGGCAGCCGACCAAGCTCCACCCAGAAACGCAGAAGCTTACTGTGGGCTTCTCAGGCTTCGCGGAGCGACCTAACTGTGCCGAGGATTTGTGATCGTTGGAGGGGTACTGCCTCGCATTCCAGTATTACGTGGGCGGCCGTTTCCTCGGCAACGAAGCAACCCTTGCTGAGGGGGCTGTCCGTTAGACCGATGGTGTGTAGGTGCTTGTTGAGTGGGCTGTGGCCCGTTATTGTCCCCATAACAATTTTTAGACTTATTCTGTCTAAGTTTAGGAGACGTCTCGCGAGTCGCTTGTTCACAGACGGCACGGCCATTTTTGATTGCCTGCAGTCGGCAGACTGTCCATCCGATGGTATGGATGGTATGGTAGGTGTTTGCTGAGGGGGCAGTGGCCCATTATTGTCCCCAGCCGGTAGTATATAAAATATACATTATTATTCGTACTGAGTTCCTGATCGTGAGAGCAGTGACTTCAGCAAAGTTATAAACGTCAGTTGTTGATAAGTAGACTCATAAATAAAAAAGAAACATTGCTTCGTCCTTTTAACCTTATGCTTCTAATTGAATTAAAATTGACACATTTTGAATACATGTAATGTTATTCACATGTGATTGTTATTAAAACATTTGGCAAACAGCTGAAGCTTACCGAGAATGCATAAGATAATTTGTTTACGATCTTTAATGTAATATGCATTGCTGCTGCTCTGAAAATACACATAACCCAAGGAAGTGTCACCGACACGTACTACAAAATTAATGACATTGCGTAGTTGCAGAAATAAATTCGTTGATATTACAAAAGTAGCATGAGTTTATTATAAGAGATTTGTGGAATAGAATTTATATTTGTATTATTAATACATTGGCGTACATACTTTAGTTTAGTCTCAAAATATTCATGATGCAAAATAAGTAGACGTAAAACTTTAACCTAACACCACAGATCACTAACCCTTACCATTTTTCTACCCTGGAAAACTGAGGGAATCCATAGACATTACATTTTTTTTGAATAAAAAGAATATAAGCCACCGAAATTACTAATAACCTCTCTATCTCCTCCAGCTAAGGTCAATGGCTTGTATTAGGAGTGGGTTCACATTGGTAATGTAATGGCCAATATTTGAATCCAGATCTCTTGATTGTAAGTCTGACTACTTAACCATTAAGTTACATACACTACATAGCTTGACTACCTCGGTTGGCTTATGAGCATTGAGTGTCCTGCATCCTGCAAGCACCAGTACATTATCGTGTAAACAACATGTGGGTCTGGTTGCTAGGGTCTGGGTCCTAGATAATAAATTTTTCAAAACAATATTTTTCAATGTATGATTTTAGATTGACATGGTCATTTACACATTCACTATTAAATTCATCGGGATATTTACCATGTTTGTCTATTTTGTTGAATAACCGATATTTCGGCGCTGTTGCAAGCGCCATGATCACGGTGTAACAACAAAATAGACAAACATGGTAAATATCCCGATGAATTTAATAGACAATATTTTTCAGATGTAATAACTGATCGTCAGCCCTCTGCATCTAGTTACGTCAAGTAATATATTTTCATTCACAATACTAACAGTAAATTGTACCACATATATATGCAAGTATGAACATACATTGAAAACTAACATCTAGTGGCTAATAAATAAAGTTTAATTTTGATTAAACATTCAAGTTACTTGTACTTTGTACATATTTAACTAGATAATTGTGTAGTAATAACATTACTATCTTTACTGCCTCACAAGTAAAGTAATGGGATTGGTTTTCTAGAGTTGATAACAGCCTTTTGAGAATTGACATAGTACTCTACTAATTTAATATAAATAAATTCTTTTTAATCACTGATGCAAAAGCAATGGGGTCTAATAAGATTTGACTTATCTGTCTGTGCTGTCTGTGGCATCATAATCACAAAACAATTAACTGATTTTGAAACTTATAAATAGGTATATTTGCAGAAACAGATTGTTTTTTTTAATAAAAAATATGTAAACAATAATGAAACAATAATAAAATAGGTTATGAATAAATAAATAAAGCTGCAGAATATTGTAGAAGTAATACATATGTATATAAAAATAAAGTTAATACCTACTGAATAAAAATATACACATAAGCATTTTTTTACGCAATCAGTGTGGTCACGGTGTTTCAACGTAATATCAAATATGGTTTAACACAGCGGTTACATTCTTCTCTCATTCCAATTCAACAAATAATTATAATAACATACGTATAATTTGGTCATTACTACTTACCGGATTCCAAGCATTTTCCCATTGCTTCCTTAGCAGTCATGAACTCAGGAGTCCTGTCCAAAGGCTGCGATAATTCTTGAGTATACGTAAAATACGTTCTAGATTTGCCATTGCTAAGCGCGGCACTAATTCGCCCGAAATTCCGGCTCGATAACCCAGGCAGAATTTTACCGATCACAGACATTTCGGCTAAAATATTATATTATTTTTAATATATTTTATTGACGGAATGTCTGGTAACTACCAGGTTACAACTTTGAACGGGTGTAATAAAAAACACTTCGACAAAAATAGTCAATAATAAACCACATCAACAAACGAGTAAAACCGCTAAAGAAACGTCACGAATCACGAATACTTCACTCGCACAACACACGCCCCTCCGCGGCTCCGTTCCGATCCGTGGCTTGACTTGTGAACTTCCGTCCGGAGATGAATGAAAGATTTCTTAGCACAGACCACTGCACAAACTGAATGAGTAATTCATTTCATTAATCATTCAATCATTCATAAAACAGATTAAATAAACAAAGTAACATGGTAACACCTACAGATGTGGTATAATACGTCCATGGTAATACTACTAAATATTCTATGGTAAGTGGACGAAAGAAGAAGAAGTGATAGTTTTTTAATTTCAACAATCGTGAGCTACAGAAAATAGCCATGAAGATTCTTGGATAAATCACTATTTAATATTTCTTTTATATAAGAGAAACCAAAAACCATAGAGCAAAATTCGTAACAAATCTGAGAATGTAGACTACATATTTAAAAAGTTTATGGGTCTTGGTCTTGGTTCTTCGCCATTAGCCTTTAGTATTGTCAAATAAGAAAAAAATCCTTGATTTGTTGGAGGACTATCAGGATTCTCAATCTTTTTAAGAGTGGGCGAACGAATAAGTTCGACTGCCGTCTGGCATCTATAGGTATAGGCAATATCAAAGTACTGCAGTTACACCAGTTGTCGGAGATTTTAGGGCTCCTACTACTTACTATGTATTTTAGTTATGATAACTGGGACCATCGGCTTATCGTGCTCTCTGAGGTACGATCAAGACCAATGCAAATAGCTTTAAGCGTTCATGCAAACATAACATAACATAAACTCTCGCCTATATCCCCGAAGGAGTCGGCAGAGGTGCTAGCCACATTTCGCCAGTTTATGTTTAGATCCCAATGTAATAATGTACATGGATATGTATGTGTATGGATATGTATATCTATTGCTATTTATATTCATATGCAGAAATTGTTTTCAATCTAACTTTTTTATTTATGGCACGTCAACGTCAATGACTTCACCTCGCCTGATGGTAAGCTGAAGGCAGTCTCAAGAAAGAGCATCACTATTATGTATACAAAATATGGGGTAACCTATTGAAATATCGAATTTCTGTTACCCGAATCTTAAAACCCCGAATACGGTTGGTAGAACTTTTAAAAGACAGATGTAATGAATGACAACTTTCTATAATTCCGTTTTTCATTTCCCAGATGAATCAATTTCCAGGTGAACTAAAACCAAATTTTCAAATAGTATTTTTTTGTTTTCCATAGTGTCATAATCCAAATATAGTTATACCAGATTCTCAGAATATTTTTTTTTGTTTCCCATCGTACCATTTTCCAAATAAACTATTACCAAATTTTCATAATCTTTTTATTTGGTTCCCATACAATCGTTTTCCATCTAAACTATATACAGGTATAGTAAAACTCAGTAAATTTATACGATTCATTTATTAGGTAGGTACCTACAGCAAGTAATTTAGAAATATTAGTTGCCTAATTACAGATAGGTTTAAGTGTCAAATTCGACTCAGCAGGTTAGGTTAGGTTAGAACTGCGACCCCCGCACGAGCCGAGCGAGCGAAGCGAGCGTGCCGCGGCAGCGGCCGGCGAGTGCTAGAAAAATTCGACTCGGTAGGTTAGGTTAGGTTAGAACTGCAACCCCGCATTTTTTTCTATTGGATTCATTTTTAAAAATCTGGATATTACTTGTCTGGATATCAATAAACTGCATTTCAAAAATTTGTGTTTTAAAAATTCGGCTTTCGTGCATATGGATTACGGTCATCTGGATTTTGTGCATTTAGATTTCGTTTGTCTGGAATTCGTTCGTCTGGATTATAAAACGTCGTACAAATGAATAAATAGGAAAATGAAATTCGGAGTTGCGATTATATGGCAAATAAAACTTCGGAATTTGGAAATTCGGGATTATGAATAAATGGCCAAACGTTTTCTGGATTATGATATTCGGAATATTAAAATTCGGGATTAAGATAGGTAACCAAAATATGGTAATACTGTACGGTATTACAATGGCGGCGCTTGGCAAGTTGTTTTATTGTTCTAGAAAATAAGAGATCGGGGTAAAAAATAAAGAGTGATCGATTTTTGGGGTAAGAAATATCACCATAGAGCAAGTTTTGCCTTGTGATAGGTCACGTGACGGCACGTGAAGTGACATAGACAATTTATCCATTCGTCAGTTTTCGGTCAAAGAGGCAGCGCAGCGCAGTTTGGTGTTTTATTGAGCGGACTGCCTAAAAGTGAAAACTGTAAAATGGCAAAGACTCTATCGCAAGCCCAGGCTACCAAGCAACATGTCCTGGCTGTTAACCGGGACTTCATCTCCCAGCCCCGTCTCAGTAAGTAAAATTTGTCCATCTATTTCGGCTAACGTCATAACTCTTGTCAATGAAAATATCGATCTTACTTGTGATTTTCCGTGTTTGGGCTAATTAATGGTGTTTTAGTGCTTATTTACAATATCAAAGACATATCTCGCGATTCACATAGCTTGAAAAACAGTCTGTTATCCTTGGAATACATAAGTCAGTATCCAGAATTCACTTCCCTTTTACTGGAATTCCAATAAGATACGACCTAGATAACAGTCGTCATAAGTAATATAGCAAAACTCCTCATGAGAGAATAGAATCTAAGGATTACATACGATTTTTGAACGCACTACATTCGATTATGTGTACCTAATTTTTGTCACCTGATCACAAATGATTTTTTCATGTGATATAAAAATTGAAATGTTGGTAAGGTTTTAGAAAAAGTATCTATATTTCAAGTTATGAAACCAGATTTATATTGATAATCAGATGTTTTTCTGATTGAAATGATATTTGTATAATTTCAATCTCCAAAACTTGAAATTATGAGTATTTACACAGGACATGTATGGTACACAAACTGCAAGACCTAATTCACTAGTTGTCTAACATTGATATGCAAAAGAAACTAAATAAACTATCAATGGTATGTAATTGGAACATCGAAAAAGAAATAAGTGTTATGAGGCAAACAATAGCATACTCCTCAAACTATCCTTTTCTAATCTATTAGGTAATTTATTTTTTATGTCAAGTAAACCAGGCATCTATTTATTGTACCTATCTTTGGAATTTGTACTTCACTTACCTATTTATGGTAATAGTCATGTGACAAACATCTATTTTGTATGATAGCTTAGTATGAAAAGGGTGGAGCCATTTACATAATATGAAAATTATTGGATTTATGTTAGTTCTACTGTGCACACCTATTGCTAGAAAAACATCAAAGAATCATTTTGACAGGAGTAAATGTATATCTGTCTTTGTCTAGCTTTTTGTAAAGAAAGAGATGGGGAATCATTTTTTTGTTTTTTTCTAACAACAGACTGGGAATCAAATTTGATCCTTTGTGCCTTACTATTACTTCAATACTTAATGTTTGTTTTGACAACTCCTTTTTTCTAAAAACTAACATAACATAACATAACATAAACTCACACCTATATACCATACTAAATAAATTTTTCAGTGATAACTTGATGAGCTACTAAGAAAATCAATATAATGATGCTTAGCTACACGCATCATATAATAATCTAAATATAGGTCTGTGTAAAATGATCAATTTACCTCAAGATACTACTACTTTTCATTATATAATGGTTTTTAAAAACAATTTATAGTCTCATAATTATGTTTTGAATGTCATTTATGTGTACAAATAAATAATTATACCTCATAAGACATTCCATAGGCCATAGGTATACATTATTTTAATCAATCCATCATAATTTTCTACCTACTATTTTTTAGACAGATAGATTTTATTCTAAATGTCATCTGATTCTTGAATGACAAGAAGGTTTACACAAATATTTATCTACTGTATCTATGACAACTGTTGTGATAGCTTAATAAGGCATCTGCTTTATGATCTGGAGGTCCCGGATTCTAATGCTAGCCATTACACTATTGATGTGGACCCACTGCTAATACAGGCGATTTAGCTTAACTAATTTTTTTTATATTTCAAAGAATATTAGCACCACTAATTACTAATATTCCCTCTAACCCCTCCAACTAAGCTCAATGGCTTGTGATAGGAGTCTGTCCACATCGGTAGTGTAATGGCCAGGATTCGAACCCGGGACCTCTCGATCGTAAGGCCGACTCCTTAACGACTAAGCTACCGACGCTTTCCCTTAACTTAGTTTTAATAAGTATTAAATAAAGCTTTTGAATCCAATATTCAATTTATGCTCATAATTTTGTAGTACCTTTTGTTGACTCAAAGAACTAACCATAAATATGTTTTGATGCAGCTTACAAGACGGTGTCGGGTGTAAACGGACCTCTGGTCATCTTGGATGAGGTCAAGTTTCCCAAGTTCTCAGAGATCGTACAGCTGAGGCTTGCAGATGGCACGCTCCGCTCTGGACAGGTAATATACTTTTCCTGGATCATCAAACTGTACTGTACTTTAGACTTGAAACACAGGATCCATATTTACATAAAGTTATTATGAAGCGTTGCCCGTAAGCTTGGAGTGTGGCACGGATGCACGGAAGATGTACGAAAGCAGTGCCACGCTTCAAGCTTGCCTTAAGCCATATCCTGCCTAATCTGTATAATTTAGGCTTAAGATTGCAAACATTCATAATCAAATTTTCCAGGATACGGCGTTTGGCACATTGCCCCGCATTACGCAATGTAGCGCGAGTGTTTGGTTTTTAACTTTGGAAAAAACTGCACGAGAATGAATCTTCAGTGCGTTGCACTACGCCTCGTTTTAATATCTGGACCAAAAGCGTGCTTTAGTGCTTCTTTGTAGGTGTCTTTTCAAGATAGCATGGGTTTGCTACGGGTTGATATTTGCCCTTTTTTTATCGTGCGAAAAATCGCCACGGATACCCCCCGACCGTAGCCGGTTGGGTAGGTTATGTCGGACTCGAACCGACTAAAACGCACGCCGTCTTCAGTTGCCGGAGGTGGATGTGGGGTTGATATTTGCCCTGAGGTATACATGAGGTAGACATGAGATTACGTACTACGCTTGGATACGTGATGTGGGGCAGTATACAAACTGCTATTAGTAGCGAAGAGAACATCTTCAAAAAGAACAACAACTTACCTCTATCTAGTTTCTCATACACCATTCAACCTATTACAAAAAAATATATATTGAGGGAGGGAGGAGGGCCCACCGCTCACCCGCGGTTTAACACTCCAACGATAGCTATATATATTGGAATGTCAAACCGCCCTCTTCAAAGCATGTAAACGAAATCTTACCAGAGAGGAGATATTGTAGTATGTTGAGCAATATTCCGCAAATGCGAATGACAAACCTCGACACGTGTTTCGCCTCTACACGAGGCATCTTCAGGAGCGCTCTCAAGCGAATGTCGTCAAGCGTATATCGTATGCAACCTATTCTTTATCCGACAGGAAATGTGGTATAGGTTTTCGCCACTATCGTTTTTTTTTATTTTTATACTATCACGCCTATATCCCCGAGAGGGTAGGCAGAGGTGCTAGCACCCACATTTCGCCAGTGTATATATTTAGGTCCCAATGTAATAGGTGGCGAGCCTATTGCCATCAACCGGGCACTTATAAACCTGCGATAAATACACACATAACTTCGAAAATTATCGCAGTCATTGGTGTGTGCCATGGTAAACCTGGGATCGAACCCGAGACCTCGTCTCAACAGTCCACCTCCCATACCACTAGGCTACCGCGGTTGTACTATCGTCTGTCCCACATTTAAATAAGAAAATCTGTATCAAGAAGTATCTATGATTGCCCTAGGTGCTCGAGGTCAGCGGCTCCAAAGCCGTCGTCCAGGTGTTCGAGGGTACGTCTGGTATCGACGCGAAAAACACTCTTTGTGAGTTCACCGGCGATATTCTACGTACACCCGTCTCGGAGGACATGTTGGGTGAGTTCAAAACACAATGTTCGTAAATGTTCAGAAATAAACTTTGGCAAAAATGGCTACTGTATAATTCAAGAATATTTAGAAGTCAAATAACCAAATGAAATTAATTCTTTGTTCAACTAGGGTACTCAAACAAATCATTGTATTTGGACTAAGTAAACATAATATTTCCATTGGTTTAGGAACACACTTTTCGTTTTATTGCTCATTATTTTGCTAAACAAGACTTTTTTTTACTGAAATTTTGAGGTATTCTTATACTCGTTGTCACAAGTCGATTTGAAATTGGAAATGGAATTGTCTTGGGCGCGACATTGGAGCCATCAACTGACAACGAACTATCTGAGACAATGAATAAATTTCCAAACATTTTTTTATATACTCCGCCCAATTAATTGACTGAAATTTTGAGGCATATCCATATTATTATGCTCATTTTCTTAAATCGGTATAAAATTAAAAAGTCTTTTTTATTTTTGATGCTTAGAACAGGTGGAAATAGACGGTTTTAATGATCTAAATAGAATAAATAATTTATTAGTTTGAATTCAGTTTCTCCCTCGTTCATGACCAAAATTCAATAGAAGGTCCAAAACTATCGCCAGTATAAACTGACCCTTCACATGAATGTTTGCTCTCAGGACGTGTATTCAACGGTTCCGGTAAGCCCATCGACAAGGGTCCCCCAATTTTGGCTGAGGATTTCTTGGACATCCAGGGCCAGCCCATCAACCCATGGTCCCGTATCTATCCCGAGGAGATGATCCAGACTGGTAAGTACCTACATCCTGCTGATACTTTTCAGAACTACTGATTAGTTTAGATCGGGAAATGTGAATGTTCCGATGGGAATCGAACCCGCGATCTCGAACCGCGAACATGTATTTCTATAATGAAGCAGATTTTCAAAGGCATTCATTTCAAGAGTACTTACTATTTACATGAATATTTGTTTCCTAGCAAAATACTAGGTTACTGATGCCTTGGTTTTTCTGCTGACTGTATAGTTTGAATTTACTTTAAGAATAGGGCGTATTAATAGGGCGGTTTTCGCATTTTGTTGTTTTTTTAATTGTTATCCTATTTTAGTTAGACTTAAAATCTTATGTAACGATTTTTTAAAAAAGAAAAACAATAATCATGCTAACTGTTTCAAATCAATTACGACCGGAGAAAAAGAGAAAGCGGGTTCGAGTCCCGTCGGAGCATTTCCTTTTTCCGATCTAAATTGATTTAAAATCTGACGTTTTTTAACCAATCCGCGCGGGCTGAGTCTATAAACCATACATATTCTGTTCAGGTATCTCCGCTATTGATGTGATGAACTCCATCGCCCGTGGCCAGAAGATTCCCATCTTCTCTGCCGCTGGTCTGCCACACAACGAAATTGCCGCCCAGATCTGTAGACAGGCCGGTCTTGTCAAGGTATGTGAATTTTCGGTCGAAGCCCACACACCGAGCCCTAGTGTAAGCTTATGATTCATACCTATTACAAATTCACTGTTAAATCGATCGGGATATTTACCATGTTTGTTAATTTCTTCGTGTAACCGATATTTCGGCGCTGTTGCAAGCGCCATGATCACGGTGTACTGATGACCGCCGAGCTAGTTGTTATTGAGGCCAACCGTATCGGTCTAACCTCTTTCTTACTCGTTTACTACGCGCACTGCCACTACCACTGTCCGCGTTCTCACATTGCTCTCGATTATGATCGTAGAAAAAAAAATAAATCATACATCATACCTACCTATTACGTCTTTTCCTCTCATCAGATCCCCGGAAAATCAGTATTGGATGACCACGAAGACAACTTCGCTATCGTGTTCGCCGCTATGGGTGTGAACATGGAGACTGCTCGCTTCTTCAAGCAGGACTTCGAAGAGAACGGCTCCATGGAGAATGTGTGCCTGTTCTTGAACTTGGCCAATGACCCCACCATCGAGAGAATTATTACACCACGTTTGGCCTTGACTGCCGCTGAGTTCTTGGCTTACCAGTGTGAGGTGAGTGGTTTTTGAGTTGTGACCAGCACATACGTACAGTGAGCCTTTGCAAGACTTCCACCAATCTACGTTTTTTTTAATTTTTCTTAATTTCTTCTTTCGAAATGATGTATCAAACCGGGCTTTTTACTGTTTTTGAAACCAGCTTCCGGTTTCAAAAACAGTAAAAAGCCCGGTTCCGGGAAAATAATTACATATCCGGTTCTGGGAGAGTTTCGAAAGCAGATTGTTTATTCTTATTTGAAAATCAGTTTCAGAAGAAGAAATATTATTCTTATTTAGAAACTAGTTTCTAATCTTGGTTTCCTACGTGGCTGAAGGGAAACGTTTTGTGGACTGTATTAAATACTCGTTAAATAATGCAAAAGTGGCGAGTACATAGTTTATATAGTTCCGAAAAGGCGAAAGAATATAGAAGCAAATATGGCGCGCGGTTCGGTGTTACCAATGTAAAAAAAATATTTCTTCGTTCCGTTTGAGGGCGCGAGTGTGGTACGGAACAGGGTTAATAAAAGATATCGATGATAAAATAAACTCTTTACTGATAATAAATATATATTCCAAAAATACTATGTGGCATGATATTGAACGTGACTAAAAACATTATTTCGTGTAGAAACACGTGTTGGTCATCTTGACCGACATGTCTTCGTACGCCGAGGCTCTGCGTGAGGTGTCCGCCGCCCGTGAGGAGGTACCCGGCCGACGTGGTTTCCCCGGTATGTCTTATTATTCATTACATAATTTCGAGTGACTGCCATCTGACAACCCACATCTACCATCACCATCTGATCATCGGAAGGCATTGGCAACATCGAATTATTGTAGCTAGATAATAATGAGATTTTTGTGTGGAAATCAGTGGCTAAGAGCCCTTATAACACAATCCTGCCGGGTTACCAACAGGTTGCATCGTGTGCAATCCAAAAGTGTTGGTACTGAAAATTGGGTTTCCTCCAATTTCTTCAAACAAAACGGCAATTTCACTAATATTTATTATGAATATGAATAACTGTATGTGTTTACTAAAAAAAATGTATCCAAGTATGTTTATCCGCATTGTAGAACCCATAACACAAGCTAGTTAAGCTATACTTACCAGGAATTTAGGTGACATTGTTTAGATTATCCTACAATATTTCTTTTTTTTTTCTGCTTTATGGTCTTTTTTGTTTTATTTTATTTATTTGTTACACAACACAGATTGCAATTGTGATTATAATTGAAATAAAATTATACAATCAAAGTCTGAATTGCAATCCAAAAGTGCAAACAGAAAAACTTCTTTACACTAAGTAATAACTATCTATTCAAAGGAAATACATATTTATGGTATGTAGTCAGCTGCCTACATATTTTTTGCCTTTATTCATTTATTTATTATTTAAGACTCCTGTTTCTAGGTTACATGTACACCGATCTGGCCACCATCTACGAGCGCGCCGGGCGAGTCGAGGGCAGGAACGGCTCCATCACGCAGATCCCCATCCTCACTATGCCTAACGACGATATCACTCATCCTATCCCCGATTTGACTGGTTACATCACTGAGGGACAGGTGACTTGTATTTTTTATTTTATTTAAAGTAACATTACAGGGACTCTAAATAGAAGCTGTACTACATTGAATAGGTACAGTCAATAAAAGACACACAGTACCACAATTACTTATAATGTTGTATGAAAAAGTGGTACCGTATATCTTTTACCTACCTAATTTATTTTTGGCATACCTATTGTTATACAAAGTGGCGGCAATAGGCTCGCCCCTTATTATGTGAGACCAAAAATCATAGTTGGTGAAATGTGAGTGTATAATACGCCTCCGCCTACCACTTCGGGGATTACAGGCATAAGCATATGTATATAATTACGACACAACAACATTAAATCGCTGCTAATATTCACGTCATGTTTTACGGACTGTAGTCGAAATATTTGGCGCTAAATTTACAATTTTAAGTAGAAACAGTTAATGCCAAATTTTAATTTAACCGATATAAACTCTATACTTGATCGAAAAACTATAATTTTGTTAATATACCTGCGTAGATCTACGTGGACCGTCAGCTACACAACAGACAGATCTACCCTCCAGTCAACGTGCTGCCCTCTCTGTCGCGTCTCATGAAGTCCGCCATCGGCGAGGGCATGACACGCAAGGATCACTCCGACGTCTCCAACCAGCTGGTAACTATTTGCTATCAGTTTTTAATTTTATGTTGAGAAAGGTTCTTCGAGTCTAGGGTACTATCTTGAAATCGAAAAGGCCCTGGTGGTCTACTTAGACCAAAAAATACAAAAGCCCGCTGAGTTTCTAGCCAGTCTTCTCAGGCCAGGGCCGCGTTTCTAGCCAGTCTTCTCAGGCCAGGGCCGCGGTTCGAACCGGTGACCCATTTGCTCACTAATTTTTAAAATATGGTTGATATTGACGGTTTGTAAGTGCCGTTTAATGGTCTACACAGAATAGATAATTTTTGAATCATGAATTTCAGTCAGCTGGGATGCGAGGGATATGTTTTAGACAATCCCCCTGGTGTATGAAACTGGCTTCAGTGAGTTTATAAGTACCCTAGGGAATAACCGCAAAGAAATATGATGACCAAGGTTATATATCTATTGTCAATGCCGTCTTTACCATAGGGGCTTTCAGGGAACGTACCCAGTGCCCACCACTTCAGGGGGGCCCACCGAAAGAGAGAAAATTTCTTGCATATCAACTTAAAAGAAATCTTAAACTCTAAACTTCTCAACAGAGCCTCTTAAGACGGCTCTGTCTATTGTAGCTCTATAATTACAGTGTTCACTATTTTAGTTAAATTTTTTAAGAGCCCACGTAAAATCCAATTTGAAAACCTCATTTTTTTAAAAATCAGTTATAAAATAGGTCTTTCTCTTATCGTCTAAAGTCTTGTGTGCCATAGATAAAGACGGCTCTGTCTATTTATTAGGTACAGCTCTATAATTACAGTATTCATCAGTTTTGGTAACTTTTGTAAGAGAGCGTGTTCACTATTTAAGTTAAATTTTTTAAGAGCCCACGTAAAATCCAAATTGAAAACCTCATTTATAAAAATCTATTATAAAAGAGGTCTTTTTCTTAGCTAAATAATGAAATTAAAAAAAATTGACATAATATCTTACCTTGAGAAAGTTTTTTAGTCTCAATGCGAGATGAACATGCTAACCCGTGTCCCCGCCCGCAGTACGCGTGCTACGCCATCGGCAAGGACGTGCAGGCGATGAAGGCCGTGGTGGGCGAGGAGGCGCTGACGCCCGACGACCTGCTGTACCTCGAGTTCCTCACCAAGTTCGAGAAGAACTTCATCTCGCAGGTACGGACGAATATCTTTTTTATTTAGTAACTAGCTGACCCGCGCGACTTCGTCTGCGTCACCCCGTTTTTGCAACATTTTTCATTCCTGCTCCGCACCTGTTAGTCGTAGCATGATGTTATATACATATAAACCTTCCTCTTTAACGATTCTATCTATTGAAATCAACTGCATCAAAATCCGTTGCGTAGTTCTAAAGATTTAAGCATACAAAGGGACAAGAAAAATAGGGACAGAACGCGACTTTATTTTATACTATGTAGTGATTTAGGGCACGCCTGAAGAGAAAGTCTCTGGAAAGAGGGTCACCATTACAAACAGGTACAGTGTTACAATGGTGGCACTCAGCTTGACGGCCTCATCAGATGCTTTTTCACGTCCCGCTCAAAGGACCCGGGACTGTAGAAGGAAACACGTGAGCTGGTAAGGAATTATAAGACTTAATGATGCGGCAGAAGAAATACTCACCGAACCGCTTGGTTCTTGATGGAATATTCCATTTTACATTTCACATAAACACCACATGGAGAATTCTTGCAGACACATGTTTATGGTTCTTACAATTCATGAATGTTCGCGAGTCTTCGCTTGAGTTTGAACACTATATGAACACAATTGAAGACCTTGCGCACACACGAAAAGTAAGAATATAAGCTTATAACTTTCCTAGAGAAATGGACTGTTCAAAACTAAACGAATTTTTCCATATATCGAATTAATTCTTTCATTTTCAAGACAGAAGAAAAAGCTAAAATCAAAATTAGCGAACTTTATCCATTTCTATACAATTGAAGAGTTTTACAACTATAGGGATCGCTTTTGATTATAATTACACTAGGTATTAGTATTAGATTATATTTTTTTTTCTGTCGTAGTATAATTTTTTTGTTGTGTTATATTATAACACATCCGGAATTTGCATGCCACATACTGTGGTTGTGCTGTAATATAATTTTAAGATCTACCTATTGTACCATGTCTATGAGCAAATAAATTCTTTCTTTTCTTTTCTTTTTCTTTACGAATAAAAAATAAAATAAATATTAAGAAGTATATAATTTGTTTTCAGGGTAACTACGAAAACCGCACAGTCTTCGAGTCGCTGGACATCGGCTGGCAGCTTCTCCGTATCTTCCCCAAGGAGATGTTGAAGCGTATCCCCGCCTCCATCCTGGCCGAGTTCTATCCCAGAGACTCCCGTCACTAAGACCCAACCCCTGCTTCCCTGTGGTCCACACTCTAACTATGACATACCAACTGAATATGAGATTATTGGTCACATATGGTGTGCATGTGATAATCGGAAATGTTTTAATCATGATATTATATTTAAAAATGTATAAATGTTGCCGATAAACCAAATAATGATCATAGTTAAATGTTAGACTCAGGCCACAATACCTTGTAAGATAAAATACTATTTAATAGTAAGTTGTTAATAGTTTTATTCTAATGTGTATTACTATACATACATGTATTACGATTATGTGCAAAATTATATAAACATGTTTCTAGCTATCTTAAGTTACAGCCATCCTTGCAGTAACTATTGTGTGTGTATATAATTTTCCCAAATATATACTAGAATGTACTGAACAATTAAATTATTATATTTTTGAATAGATGCCATTTTTTTTTGTCTTTTATTTTTGGTGCTTTGAAACGAATCATTATTTTTGTGTGCACAAATGTTGACATGTGTTCAAATTATATGTAATAATCGAAATCTGTTGTATATCGATGTTATATTACCAGCTACTTTGTGATATCGCTTCAGCTCGCAGTTTGTGATGACATACATTTGTGTAAATAAGCAAGAGCCCAGTAACGAAGGAGTTACATTCCAAATTGTGTCGTCCTTGTTCACTGTTCAAGCTAGATTCTGTACTCATCGACAAGTGAATTAGGATACTGTTGTTTTCAATGGAAATAAAAATATAGAAAGTTTAAATATTCTTTTATTCCATTATCTTTTTAATTTGTATTGGTAGAGGGCTAAGGAGTACGTACCGTACGTAACGTAACGTATCTAATAGGAATGATGACAATACTGTTTAGTATATTGTTATTGCTGAAAAAATATGGTTGAGTATGCCAATCGCAACACTTCCTCACGGACTCCAGGAAAAACTGACAGAGAAATAAAAAAAAATATCATCGGTAACACCAAATAAGCAACGGTGTTGTATAAAGCTGGGTATATATTTTCAAAATTGAAAACTGCACAACAGCAACGTCAGCATGGCGAGAATAGAACACAGTGAGAGTTCTCTCATTCACCGTGACCACGGCGACACACGGTACTATATCTCGGGTGTCGGAGGTCACAGAATGACCTCCGTCATCCATGAGCGTGATGGGTGGAACCGCCTGTCAACTAGCTGAAGCGCGCCTACCTATGCCCAGGGGCTATATGGGACACCGGTAACCAAAACCCAAAACCCCTCCGGACACTAGGATCCCATGATCCCGTTCCCATAGGATCGACAAATATTTTTTTCGCCTCGACTCCCATGAGATTCTAAAATGATTTTTTAATCCTCGTCAATCCCATGGGATCATAGGATAAATTTTATAATGGAGGCAAAACGGCGTGCGTTTCAGCCGGTTAAAGATCATATCACTTATCAACGACAGACAGAAATAAAAGAGCAGTGTTATTATATTTAACGTTTATTTGTATTAATTCAGAATACTATGTACATGCTTCGCGTAGCCATGTAGTTCACTATCTCTGAGACACTGGAATGAAGATATCTCTACAAGTAGATACATAGACAATGTCGTCGGGTGAATAAATACTACATAATTATAAAATACTCCAGCTTATACCTACCGTCGTGTATTACTTACTATAATTTATATAAAATGTGTAGTATTTTGTAAGTTAATGCCAAAAAAAAAAACTGGAATTTTGTAATGCATTTTGTATTATAATAAACCTACAAAAAAAATTAACCAGCTATTCCAGCGATGGCTTCCGAAGCGAAGTACTTGACATCAACATCTGGGTCTACATTCAATTTCTCCAACACGGGCTTTACTTGCGGCTGAATCACAGCCGCGTCTAAGAACGGCGCCATTTTCTGCAGAGTTTTGGCAACATTGAATCTCACGTTGGCAACATTGTCATCGGCCATAGACAAAACAGTTGGGAGGAGCACTCTAGTCGTGATATCCTTGCCACAAACTTCAGATAGAACATTGATACAGAACAGATACGTCATTCTGTGCAGATAATTCTGTTCACGAGACATGGCTAGTACTTTTGGAATAACGTTTGTTTCAGCCCACTGTGATCCGTACTGTTCGACTAATTTTTTCAAATTGAGTGTCGCTGCTTCTCTGATAGCGTAGACATGGTCTATCAACCAAGACATGCATAGGCCCGTAAGTTTTTCATCAAAGAATTCCTGACCAAGCTGGCCAGCGAGTAAAGGCATATGTTCGATGATGGCGAGACGGACACGCCATTTTGTATCTTCAGCTAATTCCACGATAGCTGGAAGGAGGGACTGGACGAGTTGCTGGATTCCAATGACTTCGTTAACGCATTCCAAATTTGAGATTATGTTTAGACGGACTTCTGGGCATTCGTCCTTCAGTTGTGTGAGGAACAGAGGCAAGAGGTGTTCGATGGTGTTCTGGCGGCCGACGATGGGGCTCAAACCCATGATGACGGAGGCGAGGGCGGACTTCACGTGTTGGTTCGCATCACACACCAGGTCCTTGATTTGAGGTAAGATCATGGTCATTATTATGTGTTCTTGGTGCGCCTTATCCAAGTTCATGCAGAAGTCCTTCACCTGGGGAAAGAAAGTTTTGTTTGTCATATACTGGCTGATCTATATTTTATGTATTTATGGCACGTCAATTTGACTTGACCTCGCCTGATGGTAAGCTGAAGGCAGTCTCAGGAAAGAAGGTCACCATTATAAACATGTACAGTATTACAGTGATGGCGCTCAGCTCGACGGCCTCATCAGATGCTTTTACACGCCCGCTTAAAGGACCCAGGACTGTAGAAAGTGGCTCTAATGTATCCCCATACCAAATTTCACCCAGATCCATTCAGCCATTGTGTGCGTTGTTTAGTTACAAACATTTTGAAAAACGTTCACATTCAGCTGAAATACAACCACCACATTTCACTCTTCGTCAGCGCCATTTCTGGCTCCATGAGAAAATTGTACTTTTCCAACTGGGTTCCGCTCTCTCTCTGTGCTCGTTACCAGCATACAATATATCATGGCTTTTACGGGCACATTCATGTTATTGGCTAAAGCTTTGAGTTATTCAGGATTAATTAAAAAAGAATAAGCCAAATGGAAATAAATACTAACTTTGCCGGCGGCTGCGGCTCGTACTTCCGCCTCGGGGTCCTTCAGCAGCGCCTGGAAGATCTGCGCCAGGTCTGAGCGCGCCAGCTCCGGGCCCACGGCCTGCTGTAGCTCTACGAACCTGGAGACAGACATTATGGGTTATACATTTCCGCACATGTCTTGGACTTCAAATGTGTTATATACGTGTCGTACTGTGCTTTAGACAGCACCTTAAACCGTCGGTCCCGGTTGCCATACCGGTCTATGGCAGTCATTACGGGTAGTTCTCAAAAGTCCGACTAGCCTAACTACAGAACTTCAATATCGTCAATTTGTTTGTGGAGGTCCGATTCCGGATTTCCGCTTCACGGAAAATATTGAAGTTGAGCAGCGTCTTAGTTAGACTAGAAAGCCGACCCCAACTGAGTTGGGAATAGGCTCAGAGAATGATGGTGACGTGCCGTACTTGTATGCGCTATTTGGGTGTCTTTTGTGGGTAGACGGCCTGCCACCGAAATGGTATACTAAAATAAAAATAAAACCATTTCTGTGGCGACGGTGATCATATTTTTACTATCGGTCATCATTCTCATTCTCTGGACCTTTTTCCAACTCAGTTGAGGTTTCCAGTCTACTGATGCGGTAGCCTAGTAGTATGAGTAATGGACTGCTGAGGCGAGGTCTCGGGTTCGAACCCAGGTTTTAGCATGGCACACACCAATTACTTTTCGATGCTTTTTGAAGTTATGTGAGTATTTATCGCAGGTTTATAAGTGTCCGGTTAACGGCAATAGGTTCATCACCTATTACATTGGGACTTAATACACAAACTGGCGAAATGTGGGTGGTAGCACCTCCGCCTACCTGTTCGGGGATACAGGCGTGAGTTTATGTATGTATATAATTGATGGTTGAACAAATATGTGTACTATCGGTAAGGGTAATAACGAGTGAGTGCTTAGTACTGACTTGTCGGCCACCATGTAGCGCACGCGCCACGACGTGTCGCCGGCGCGCGCGCGCACGGTGGGCATCACGAGCTGCTCCATGTCCTCCGGCGGCAGCAGCGCCGCCACGCACGCGCACGCCTCCGCCGCCAGCAGCCGCACCGAGTCCTGCTCGTCCTGAGGGCGAGACTCGGGGGTAAGCCACGACTTGTGGGTGACAAACTATCTCTAAATGTCTATACGCGTATGGAGGAACGGGATATAATGTCCCTCCAATACAAAGGGAGGATCTTCCGACCAGGCAAGGTGATCACGCCTGGCGGGCCGCGGCACAACGATTGACGTTGTGTTGTTGTATACACGGTGATTTTATAGTGGTTTCGGAAAAAGAATATTTTGTTTCACACATAGTTTCGGTAACAAAATCGATTGGAAGTTTTAATTTTGAAAAACAAAAGTCCTTTATGTATGGCAATAATGTGCAGGTGAACAAAAAAATGTATGAGACGTGGCCAAAATCTTTTTTTCCGAAACCACTATAAAATCAACCTGTATATATTGTACCAGCGCGAGAACTTCACCTTCGCGATTCAGGATCCGGAGTGACGTACTAGTTTCTTTTGCTGTCGCTAGATGGCGCTGAGTACATGTGGTATCGCTACACGCGCAATACGTGTTTGGGCTGTCTTTTGAGGATAGCATGGGTAGAAATATTCAATCTGTGCAAATATTTACACTTACGCCACTATACAGACGGAAGTAAAAAACCTATTATTATCCTATTCTATTATTACTGAATGAGCATTTCGAAACGACAATAACAATGATTCATGATTATTATATTTGTGACGTTATAGCAGTCAACAATATTAGCTAATACTTAAGAGATTACTTCATTCTGACATGTATTTCATGAACAAGTACATTTTAAAACTAAATAAATAATCTCAGTACATAAGTGTTTGTTTTACTTTTTCGTGGCTTTGTATGACAGGCCGAGTTATATACATTGTTATACAAGCCAGCAAAATACTATTTTTACAACGAGGGCGCTACTTAGAATCCTGTGCGAGTGAGGGATTCAAAGTACACCGCCCCAGGGAAAAATAAATTGCTCATCCGCTTTCTATGAGAAATATATGTATGTTCTGATTACGAGAACAAAGAGGTAATTCGCGCGCTTTATTTTTTTTTAGTTAGCACAGGTCACCGCGCTGATATGCAGCCAACGCGTACCAGCCAGTAATTCATATAATTTGTGTTCGATTCCTATGAATGAAATATGTTCCAAATTTAAATCACTTTGCCGCCACTATCAAGATCCTAACAAAAAATCTCTCCTCCCGTATTGTAATGAAAAGTGACACTTTTCGAAATAATTACCTATAAAATCACTTGTCACGTTTTATGGTAAGCTATCAATTGCTAAGCTAGCGGAAATCAGGTTACGGGTACTAAGGATCACTCGCCACTTTATTATTTCTTTGTGTGCAAATTCTTCACAAATACCACCCTCGTCAAATCCGATGGAAGTGGTTATGTCGGACTTGAAAGGACTAAAATGCACGCTATCAGACCCGGGGCGGGCCTTTTCGGGCTTCAGGGGGCACTGATAACTGATGAGCTCGTTGGTAAAGCTCTTCTGTGTATAATTGGGCGTAAGTTTACTCATACAGCATTTCATTTGTACGCCCGCTGACCCAGGATAATCTCTGAGTTCGAGATCACAAAAATCAAGGTATATGTATAAAAAGTTGATTTCTAAACAAAGCTTACCTTAGCCAAATTGACGAACATTGGTATCAGGTCACTCTTGACATACTCCACTTCAACCACCCTCGCGAATTCGCCCAGCTTGTAGGCGGCTGCTCGACGGACCATCGGCGTGTCATCCTGACATAAAGAACGGAAATGCTGACGGAGTTCCGCTTTGACTGGCGCCGAGACCCGCGGGTAGCAAACGCTGTGGAAAGCAAAAAATAATTCAAAGATTTGCAAAGCTTATTAAGTGAACTGTGGAGATAGTCAGAGACTCTTTAATCTGTCCTAGAAAAGATACAAGTTTCCCCAAGCTCCCTATTTGGGGTATTAGATCCAGTATCTTACTCCCTAACTATTTTTTTTGGCTCATTGGGTATTAAGTGAATGAATGCCTTGACACCACCCAAGCCTAATAGAAAATCTTGTGCTAGAGATTTATTTGTTATTCATTGTTATGCCAGAAGGTAGGTGATATCAGTTTGAGCCCCAGTTGGTTTATATATCGAAGTACAGACAGGGGGCTCCACCCGAAGCCTCCAGGCCCGCGCTTATGGGGGACAGAGGTCATTCTGCGACCTCCGGCGTCCTAGTCACCTCAGCTCATTGCGGGCAGTGCGGACCCAGAGTCTTCTCCGAACCCACTCAACCGCTTTTTTTAGCACTACTTTGCTCGTAGGAGGTGGTGGCCTTCCAAGCGCTCACGCATTGTACCATTCGCAGCGCCGTGGGCAAGTCGACGAGCGAGACAACATCCACGCCTAGTGCCGCCACTAGGACCCGCAACTATTACACTACTGCTGATTTAATTTTTGGTCATACATAAAGTAGCAATGCCCACATTATATTGCTTACAATGCCCATCTAGAAGTGTTGTACACTCTCCTTGATTGCACAGTTTCTTTACAAGTAAATCCGATGACTCTACGCGTCCAAACCGATACTGATTCGGCAGCCGGTTTATCAATTAATGGAGAAAATATCTTCGGAAAATAATCTGACGTAATCAATTGAAAATGAATGTAGAGGTCAATAATTGATGAATAGTAAATATTGGTGTTATGACTTATTATATTTACTAACCATGAATTAATCTAGTTTAATAGTTTATCAACATATAGGACGGTCATCTGTTCTGTAGTAGGCCTACCTACTACAGAACAGATGACCGTTTAATTCTAACTACCTATAGTTAGAATTGAATTTCGGTTCAAAATAAAAACACGCAGAGACAGAGGTGACATGATAGAGACTTTCAAGATCTTAAGTGGACATTACGACATTGAAGACTTTGACAAATTGTTCACACGCAACAATAATAACCACCTTAGAGGCCACCATCTAAGACTATCCACCAGCTTCTCGCATAACAATCCACACAAAAACTTTATAAGTAATAGGGTAGTGAGAGAGTGGAATAAGCTACCACATGATGTTGTGACAGCCCAGAACTTAAACCAATTCAAAAATAGATTGGACCAACACCTGAACCAAAAAAAGTAAACACTAGTGGGCATAAGCAGGATACGGGCATTATCAGTTGTTTCGACTGCCTGCCTGTTTATATAATAATAATAATAATAATAATAATAAATAGAAGTTACTTGGGTGGAGAGATTTCTTATGACCCTAGGTCATAATTAAGGGTTATTTAAGAAGGACTATAGAACGAAGAAAGACTTGCCTTGCAAGTGTCACGCCCTCGGACGCGGCGACTAAGATAAGGGCGAAATATGACACAATGGAGCCATAATATTATTGTATGTCCATTGCAGTTGGGCAGTTGGGGGTCAGAGACAAAGAGGTTCGCGGAAATCGGCCGTCGTATCCACGACCAAGGCAGTGATCCGGCTCGTTCCAGTGGCAACGAATGACTATTGGGATTCAATGAGGCAATGCGGCCAGTATCATGGGCACCTTTGCGCCGGGGCAATAAGGAGTGGGTTATTCAACACAACATAATCACAGATGTATTCTGTTAGACGTGTTTATGTTTGGTTAAGTTTTGTACATGTACTCATTATATTATATAATATTTGTGACAAATAAATGATCTAAAATAATATAATAAAAAAAGGAATAAATGTTAATATAAGCATTAGTTTATATATATATATTATACATATATATACATTATACATAGTGAGGTTTAAGTTTAAAGGTTTATCCTTACCTGAACAAACCACAGGCAGACGCACGGGATGTGAACCAATCACCACCAGCCAGACGTTGGACTAATGGTACGAAGTGTTGTTCCAACGCCTGAGGCGTATGGTGAGCGGCAACGGCTCTAAGGGATGCGACAGCTTTGTCACGGACAACTGTCTCTTCTACAGTGGCCAGGGACTCCAGAGGTGGGAGCAGGCAGTGTGCGAATTCACCACCACCAACCAAGGTAATGAAATTGCCTGTAACAAAATTAGTTTTTATCATTGGCTGGTTTGGGTTATGAGCTGAACAACTTGTGACTAGATGGCAACTAAGTAGGATAGAATGGTATTTCCACTTTTGTATTATTACCATAAACAGGGATCCAAGAAACCAGACAGACAGTACACCCGCTATGTCTGTGAACAATTTCTTACATAACACATTGTTAGGTACTATTGTACTTGTACTAAGGAATACTAGCAAATGACACCAATTACAGTGACACTGGAGGATATATAAACCTATGTTGCTATATGAAGGCAGGAAACATTAGAGAGCTTTGTACCACAGACTACCACAGAACTGCAATGAGACCTATATAAGTCTGTATTTTCAGAAATATATGAATAACTGAGTCAATCAATCAATAAGTTAGCCTATTGCAGTCTAATGCCAGACATAGGCCTCTTTTAATGTACACCGCAGCGCCTGATTTAGACTGGTCGTGCCTCAGAGAGCATTTTAAGCCGTCGCTCCCGAATGTCATAGGAACGTCTACGGGAGTTGTTACAGGGGAAATGGACAAAATGGCCCATACAGAAAGGCTGATCACCTATCCTGTCAACAGCGTCCCGATTCGAAGTAGCTCCTGATTTTCCACCCAACATTATTCTATTTGTCTTGGATGTCTTTTTCATGTTGATAGCCATTCTAGTATACATGTCTTAGTATGGATGATTATTCCCAGCACTTTCCCACACTACAGAGAGCATAATTGAACATCTTTTTTTTTGTTTATTAGAGTCTTGGTACTGTTTAGGGTACGGTATTGGCTGAATATATCATTGAATGAAACTGGGTTTGGACCTTTTACTTGGAGCGCATTTCATTAATTATAAGAATGGAAATCAAATAAAGTTGAATTAATTGCTTTTACTCAATGCTTTATCAAGCAATTATTATTTTCAGATTAATATATTATTCAGATTGAATTAAAAGTTATCAAAGTCATTGGTGAAATTCACTCATAAATGAAGTATTTGTTAAGAAAATTAAACAGCATAATACATCTCTATTATTCATCAATAATTTGTTTATCTGTTTAAGACCATTTTGTTCTGATAAATTTAAAAACAAAATACAATTCTATAGATATTAGCTTCATATCAGCAATATACACAAACATGTTTTTTTTTAATAGGTTGGGTTTCTGACCACATTATTTTCAACTAGACAAGATTCATACTGTCATTTTGCTACCTAACAACAATAAGCTTGTCTAGCGAAAGGTTGTACAAGGAAGAACTATCAGTCTCTTTGTTCAATCATGCTTTGTAGGCTAGAATTTTCGAATAGTTCATGTACCTATACGAGGCTAATAAATTAGAAATGGATTCTTCAACTTACCGAGTTGCTCAGCAAGAGCGAGCAATACTTCATCCTCATCGTAAATGGTCTCCGTTAGGAACGGGATTAGCTCCGATCGTGTTCGTTCAACTCCAAGAGCCAACGCGATGGTCGACAATTTCTTGATGGAATTCAACCGGAGTTGTACATCTTCATTTTTCAACTCGTCTATCAGTACCGCAATGGGATACAATGACTCATCCGTTCCTGAGTCGCTCGCTGCCATTCTATTGTCGGCTGTTATGGTTTCTTCTTGATTTTCACGCACTAGAACTTGTTTCCGAAAGGAATTAGGATTTCTGAAGATTCAGTTACAAATGAATGGTGTATCGAACAAATTCTAGCAAAATGGCAGCTTGCGTTTTTTTTTAATTTTCGGCTCCTTCGATGTTGCTATATGAAGGAAAAGGAAACGTCATGCACTGAGCTTTGTACCACAGACTACCACAGAACTGCAATGAGACATATATTTTAGTCTATGATATGTATTTTAAATCTGTAGCACTCACTCACTGTGTAGTTAAAATGATTTTCGTACTACTTATAAATAAATCAATGTTACGTATTATTTTTTTAACTTAGGTTATAGGTTGACCCATGAGTGGTCAATAAAACAAAAAACACAAAATGTAATTATAGTTGAATCCATGTTCGCAGTTGGCGTCGAATTATATTACTTACCTCCTTCTATTTTGGAGTCGGTTAAAAATATCTACATTATAAAAAGTCTCCGAACCACGAGACTCAAAACCTTATTCATAATTTTATTTTTCTCAGATATTTATACACCCTGCAAGTATGTACTATATATTCTAACTAGCTGACCCGCGCGACTTCGTCTGCGTCACCCCGTTTTTGCAACATTTTTCATTCCTGCTCCGCACCTGTTAGTCGTAGCATGATGTTATAAATATATATAAACCTTCCTCTTTAACCATTCTATCTATTGAAACAAACCGCATCAAAATCCGTTGCGTAGTTCTAAAGATTTAAGCATACAAAGGGACAAGAAAAATAGGGACAGAGAACGCGACTTTATTTTATACTATGTAGTGATGATAGTGATAGTGATAGTGATGTAGTGAAGAGGCCTTTTCTAAAAAAAACAGTCATATTTATGATGTTTTTATTATACTCTTATAATTATTGAACAAATACTCATTTAAATGTACTTTTTACTTATGGCTTTTCAAACATACGTCAATCACGTTCTCTTTCTTTGTGACTTTGTTTTTTATCTCTAATGAGAAATATAAGTTTATTGGATAGAATTGTATTTTTTGATATTTATTATAATGTTTAATATATTTAATTAGTTAGGTGGCACGCTATGACAAAAGAGGACGATTTAAATACATCACTTGCTCACATAGTACTATGTTGCGTCGCAGGAAAAGGAATCAGCCGGGCATCCGGAAAGAGCTTCACTCATCCGGGAATGCATGCAAATTTTTTCATACACGGAATCTTGGGATTTTTACATTATCAAAGTTAGTACTGAATAGATATTTATATGTATCTTGATATATAGGGCCCTACCAACACCTTAGTGACCCTTTTTTTGTTTTTATTCAGACCTTTTCTCCTTAAGCATACCGCTCGACACGGAAAAGCTACTGTGGTATGTGCGCTGGTCCGTCATCTGGTTATGTCATGTCTAGGAGGCTCACCAGGACATCGCCTCTTCGCAACACCTTTGGAGCCCAAGCCAATCTAACCTGCTATCCACCTACACCAAATATTCTAGTAACTATGATAATCAAACCGCTAATAAAATCCATATCCTTGTTTCAGGTGGCACGTTCAATAACGATTTCACAGCGTTATACAATATCAGTTTGAAAGCGTCGAAGTACCTAGCTCTGCCATGTTTGATGGCGGATTTGTATTCCAGCGACCAAGCGCTCTGCACCGCCCATTTGCTATCTGGCGTACTCCCTTTCGTCTTGGCAATTAGCGGCAACGACAACCCTCATCTAGGACACATGATGATTGCATGCAACGTCGTCTCTCTCTGCTACTATTCCCAGCAGAAGAATAACGAATGGGGATGGTACACGGCTGGGGCGGCCCTGTTGGCCTACTTTGTCACAACACAGGTGAAAAAAAGTATAATTTATCCTTTGTCTTTGGCCTTAATGGAATACTGCGCGTATAGGTTGTTCCATCACTCGTTTGACGCACCGGTCGGTCCACCCCAGCGTTGAAGTTAATTAAACTGTTATCAAGCCATTCTTTCTATTTATTTAACAAATTATATACGTGGCAGCAGAAAGGCAGTCTAGTTCTCGCAGTATGGTACTTTAGATCAGATCTCTGGAGTATATTTGACCAATGAACGTTTCGGTCACATACTTATTAGACTTCTGAGATTTCATGAAGATTCGAGAGTCTAAATCACACTGGGTGCGAAACAATTTGCGATTAAACCAATTTACGATTGCTCCAATATTAAGTTGGCTGGGTTCTGTTTGAAATACTAATGAATTTACGGTTACTCGCGTCGCTGTTCCTATTTCTTCATACAGTATCACAAGAGATCTAACACGAAGTGACGGAGGTCTTTTCTTTACCAGTTCCTTTCGCCCAATTGGTCAAACTAGATAGTCAATGAAATGTATGGGACTTTTACACGGTGTACAAAAGCATTATAAATAGAACAAATAGAATACAGCTACGCTACCCATTTCTTATTCTGAGTGACAAACCGGTTTGTAACTACGCGCGTTCGTAATATCCATCACATTTTTCTGCCATTCTATATTTTATACGAATTGAAGACTTCACGTTACGAGTGCGTTTGAAACTAAAATGTCATTCAGAATAATAATAACGTAAATGACGAAGCAGTAGGTATATTCACCCAGATTTTAAAATTATCCCTACAAGTCTAGTCCACATAAATGCCAAGAAATAGGATTCTGGACGGGGCCATATTACTTTCTATTTGCTAAAGCGATGGTCTATCGCCAGATTCGCTATAATCAGAAGATATTTTATCCCTTGGGCCTGGCACTCATGGAGTTCTGCGCACTCAAGATACCAACAGTCCACTTCAATCCAGTAGTTACTCTCTCATCATGACAAGACAACAGTGCTCTGAATATCAATAAATATATTTTATGATTATTTTATTTTTAATTTTTGTGGAATTTATGAAAATTAAGAGGAACAGTGAATTGAAAATCCTGAATAAAACGCACGCCGTTGCGTCGTTATTTGGAGAAAGTGGGAGCCCTACCTATATTTTATTTCCTAAAAATTATATTATTATGAAACTGATGATGTCATTTCAGCATAGGACGTCCACTGCTAAACATAGGCCTCCCCCATCAACCTCCAATTGGACCGGGCACCCGCGACTTGACTAGAATTAATTTTGCAAAGAATGGAGGGTTTTGTAATTGTTCCTTTTGCTTCATAGCTACTAAATCGAGGAAGAGTTTCATATACCTACGATGATTACTTTTATTGCCTTCATTTTTGACATTTTATGATTTTGATTATGTGACTTTTTAGAATGCAAATCTAATTGCATATTTCGGCTTGGTTAATAATAGTAAGTTATAAGTACATTGCCTCTAATATGTGATCAAATAAAAGCTTTCCAATGTCACGTAGCAACAGGAAAAACTTATTCCTTTGTTCGGAGCACATAAGGGGCGTAACCAACCATGGTGGAAGCTGAAAGGGTCGCTAATGCACGGTGCGCTGCTCTGCTGTGGGGCGCCCGCTGAGACAATCGAGTTAGTGTACATATACCACATTGATAATTTATTCTAATAAAGTGAGAGTTCTTAACCAAATTTAAAAAGCCCTAACCGCTGAACCACGTAGCCACGTCTTGAGCATTTGAAATTCTCCTATAAAACCATCTGGGTATTTAAGTCCACCAATTCGAATACCTTAAATCACTTGGGTGATTTAAGTCCACCGTTTGGTATTCTTAAATCACCTAGGTGATTCAAGCCCACTGTTTGATATACTTAAATCACCTAGGTGATTTACCCTAGGTGATTTAAGTGGAATAATTCCTTGGAGCCACTTACCGACAATCATACGGAATTATTTCCAGTAGTCCAATCTAGCCTTGTCCACCGGAGTGACAGCTGGAAATTGTCTTCCCAGATGTCACCGGGGTGACAATTCTTGCCGACTGTTCCCCTTGAAAGCTGACCAGAGGGGACAACTTCAACTTCTTCTTAAGATGGCTCCTGCAGCAGAATTGCCGTAATTTCGCCAATGTCCATAAGTGGTAGGTAAATGTAATACAAAATTATTAATGGCGTGACGCCAATGTCAAGTTTTCAAGAAAATCTTCCAGAGCCTCGTTCCAGAGGGGACAAATGGGAAGTCTGTTTCTCAGTTTTCATCTGGTACAATTGCTACAATTCCTTCCCAGAAAAAATCGGTTCTTCCTCGTAGTCAAACTTTTTGGTCAAATATATTGCTCAAACTTCCAAAATCTCCCTTGGTCCAGCCATCCTGATTCTCACATAGATTGCCTCCGGACACTAGGATCCCATGATGCCGCTCCCATGGGATCCACAAATAATTTTTTCGCCTCTTGACTCCCATGGGATTATACATTGATTTTTTAAACCTCTTTTTCGAACTATCGGTAAACAATGAGCGATGTTGCCATCTTATTTAAACATGTTATATTAAGATGATTCCTGAGAGCAGTGGCATTATGAACATGTGCAAGCATTCCCTGAGCCATTACGGTAATAGATACCTTAGTTGGGGGAAATATAATGTGGTAACCAATATACCGCACGTCCCTGCTGTGTCATGATTGAGACATGAGTGTAATAATTATGTGTATGTTTGTGGTAGAAATTTGTAGTTTCTTACTGCCGTGCCGTACGCCATGGATGGAGGTACCTTTCATCGTAGAAAAAAGACTATTTTCAAAATTGAAAAAAATATTCCGTTCTGTAACATTTCTTAAAAAAATCAGTAAGTATTTCCCTTTAGGCTCACAATAATAACTTGCTAAAATATCTGATTTTAAACGAAACCACGTTTAAAAATGGCAGTTGCCTAAATATTCTGTTTCCCACAATGTTTGCTTCTCATAATGTCTATTTTGCACAAAGGCATTCGTTTTGAGTAGCTAGTCATCTTACTTAATTAAAGACAGTTATGCCAAGAAGGATATCATAAAATCCAAAATAAGAAGCAAGTCTGGAAATAAGCTGTTAGATAGATAGATAACTTTTTATAGTACACCAAAAACAAAACAAAAAACAAACACTTATCGCTGAAAGCGATCTCTTCCACTCAACTGGCTACTCAAGTAAATTATTGTATCTTGACTTAATTGTTTGTAAATACACCAAAAAAAGTAAAGCCCACTGAGTTTCTTGTCGGAGTCTTCTCAGGCAGGCGTTGCAAACTGGTGATCCATTTGCTAAACTGACCTATAATATATTACAAAGCGTCTTATGATCTTGTGGTCTATACAGAATAAATTAATTTTTGAATTTGAATTTAGAAATAAGTAATCATTTTGGGAAAAAGATCAATTGGCTACTAAAATTGAAAGCAAAACTTTGAGAAGTGGTTATTGTGGGCCTAAACGATTGTTTCATGAAATACAACATGTGTTCTTGCAACTCTAGCAAGATTTAACCTTCACAAATATAGTCACAAACACTTTGAAAAGGTGTTAATTGAGACTCAAAAAGGGTGTTAATTACACTTATAATAGTGTACGAAACCCAAATAAACAAATAATCCACGTTCCATTTCATAAGTGTGTTATCCTCCGCTCATAACTATAATGCACGACACGTATGAACGTGTTCAATTGCGTGTCTGTTTCTAATTTTAAGCTGTTCGTAGGATTATTCCCTTAATCCTGGATCCTACACACTCTAATGACTAAATAAATTACTAGGTATAATAGGGCTGTTTCATACAATCAGACTCCAAATCGAGAGTTATTCGCTAGTGGACGAAAATCCATGCACACTATTTCTTAACAGGAAAAGCTATCGAATTCATATAGTAAAGGTACCGACAGAACGGCAACAGCATTGCTATTAGCGGGCTACACACACACAGGTTCACAACAGGCAAACTTCCAATCGCAAGGCTTCGTTCTCTCGATACTTTTACATTAGGAATTCGATAATTTTTCGTGCTAAGGACACAGAACATTGCGATTGGAGGGATTCACACACACACAGCAGGCTGCTATCGTATTCTTATGCTCTTTACACATTTCCTTTTACGAATTCGGTAGTTTTTCGTTCTACGACCACTGAACGGAATTTCATCAGGGTAGCATTCGCTAATCCGCTTGCGAAATGCGGAGAATCCATATCGCATTGCATAGACCTCTTTTTTATACTCTCAACCCAACGCCTTCGTGATGGCAGCCTCTGGAAACTCTGTATGTATGGGCCCTCTGTAGAAATCATATACTTAGAACTCGATTGAAACCAATTTAGCAGTATGAAAATACATCATCCAATCAGGATAACCCAAACGTAACCCAAACCAAAAAAAACCGCTTTAACACGCAAATATCGAGCCAGCCAATCAAAACGACGCATAACATTTGTTAAATGGCGCGAACAATAGTCTTTAAAATTTAAAAGAAGAATGTTTGGCTAACCTACTCTTAGATGCAGGATTAAAGTTAATACTTTGATGGGACATAAACCATGTCGAGGGTCTTTGTGAGCGTGAGATTAACGACAGATATTACAACCATTTCGGCATATTATACGGAATATATACGGTCATTGTTCTCAATTGTGCGTAATGGAAAGCTTTTGTGGGTTCTGAAATGTACCTAGGTACAGTGAGTTTACTTTGTGTATCTATGTAACATATAGGATCTTTCCAATTAAGGACTTATTTGATTCTCACGAGGGGGCCATCTCGAAAACGGAGATGGTACTGGGTCAGCCAGCGTGTGAGGAATATGCCTTAGTGTAGTTGACAATATCAAGCCACATTAGAAGATTAAAGACGTGTGGTTTTGTTGGTTCGAGACTCCCTTATTAGTTCCGAAGGGGATCTCGACATGAAAAAAAAAACGGGGTTAATTTGGTTTGGACGATTCGAAATCGAAGGAGTTTATCATAATTATAGTGTAGTGGCAGTAGCAACAAAATTGGTTCAGCCAATAGAACAGCATATTACCTAGTTATCTCTAAAGACTAAAGCCTATCTAAAGAAAAATAAATACCACTACAAAGTTTTCACAAACAACGATTGTAATCAGAAAAAAATCTAAATAAAAATATTAATCAGTTTATGAAGAATTTAAATTGCAATTCTGTTACGAAGAAGCGTTTTGCTGTCAACGATGTTACTCCTTGAGCTGTCAACGCAGGTCTTATCGAACGACGAGCTGTCCTTCTTGTCGCCACCAGGCCTCTGGGTGTTATTTTTTAATTGTATTAAGTTATTATCGGCACAACAGAAAACTTCAACAAATCTATACTTACCAATGTCTTTGTCTACGATGTATATTCCACTTGACAAACTGAGTGAGACGAGAATGTATTTCGAATTTGGAATCTGGATAATGAATTCTGGAGGTCACACCAAGGCATATTTGATATTTTTTGGCTCACGAAACTGGACGTTCGTTACTAGTGTAGGTATACATTACATAAACAATCAGTCAAAAAGTGCTCTAAAGTGTTTTTTGAAAGTCACGGTGTTAAATATGAATGATATAATTATACATTGGATTTTTGATAGAGGTTCAGTAGTCCATGCCATTATTTTTTTTTACAAACAAACCAAATAGACGAGTGAACTGGTACATAATATAATAACTCACGTATATTAGTTAATTTCACGTGGTACAATAAGTTCAGAAAGCGATCCCTAGGTGGTAATAAATAATATAAAAGTAAACACGCATAACATTAAAAGCTAAAGCATGTTACGCGCCAATTTTTATCCAAGATGGCGGAGTATGGCCAGTGTTGTTCAGTTATCAGTTGCATGATTGGTAGATTCAAGATTTTTTTTGGAAATATTATGGAAAATAAAAATCTTTGGAATGTTCTGGAATTTTTCTGGGAAGAAAAAGATATTTTTACAAAAAGGTAAATAATATTTTGGAATTTGAAATCATTACTTTAGTAGACTTGTTTTAAATTGGATATGATAATGATATGTAAGAATTAAAGATAGGGTTGGTATCTACTTTTGAATAGACAGATATGTTCTTTGTGTTTTTTTGGAAACAGCTATATATCTTCCAATTATTTTTTTTCATATTTATCCTCCATTGAGAAGCTGATAGTTATAAAAAATAGCACTTTGGGGTAAATAATTTAAATGAATATGGGGAAAATCTAATCTCTATTTAACAACCCCGTTGTTATTTGATCATTTGTTACCCTGGCAGCCTATTACATGCCTGTCATAAAGCCCTCGAACAATATTTGTCATTGGAAAATATTACTGGCTATTGCGGAATGCGCACATTATCAAGAAATTTTCCTTCAACAGTAAATGGCTTGGTTGGTATGAAGGATTGCACGATCGATCCACTTCTTTCTTATTTCTTTTCTATGACGTTTGTTTACTTTCGACTATATAAGAACTCTATAGACGAAGTGATGGCTACTGCAATAGGGCTTAAAAAATAGTCAATACATAGTATAAAACAAAGTCGCTTTCTCTGCCCCTATATCCCTTTGTATGCTTAAATATTTAGAAATACGCAGCGGTTTTAATAGATAGAGAAATTAAAGAGGAAGGTTTATATGTATATAACATCATGCTACAACCAACTGGTGCGGAGTAGAAGTGAAAAATGTTGCAAAAACGGGGGACGCAGACGAAGCTGCGCGGGTCAGCTAGTTACATTATAATCCCATGTCTATAATCCCATGGGATCGTAGTATAATCTTTTTTTACTTTTGATCCTATATTCATAGGATTGAAATATACTGGCGATTTTGTAGAGTGTTTATGGCAACTTCGCTCCTATCGATATTTTGGAGGATCCTCGTGCCAGGCGTTGAGTGGGCAATTGGCATTAACTTAGTCACATGTAGGTAGTCTGTGAGCAATAAGCCTACCGTAGTCCACTGTTGGACATAGGCCTCGCCCAATATGCGTCATTGCTCCCTATCCGTAGCCTTTAGCATCCAGTCCTCCGCATGCACCCTTTTCCAATCTTCCGTTTACCTTCTCGCGGTCTCCACTCTAGGACTCGTTTATTCTAACGGGCATCAGTGTTTAAAAACAGAAGCATAATGTATTAGAGCTGAGCATACGAAAGGTTTTCACTCCCTGAAAACAATAACAGCAGAAGAAGAACGGCCTATCCTTTCAAGGTGTCAGAGAGAGCCCAGGGTCTGCCGGGGTGCGAGGGATATGTTCGCTACTATCTCACCTCCCAAAGACCTAAAGAAGGTGTGCGTTTCAGTCGGTTTGAGTCCGACATACCGACACCGACACCCTCACCGGCTCCGGTGGAATTAGAATCGTAACTGCATATACATAATTATATATGTTGTTACTATAAAAACTCATCCTGGCGTCTGATTTCATCCCGTTTGTCGCCTCCTTTGGGAATAAACAGCGGTAAGTACATTAATGTATTACTTAACCCTTATAATTTGTCGAGTACTCCAGTACTAAGATAATATCTAACAATTATCCTCACCATAATCGTCTATTAATACGACATGGGACGCTACTATCATCTCCTGTAGTATAATTTTGATATTTCTTTTGATTTTTTTAGGACACTTCAATTTGACTTCACTTGGACTGTACCTCGATTCTACTAATAGTCAACCATTGTCAAGGAACTGAGATAATAAAAACTGCCATTTAATAATACCGTGTATTACTAGTAAATGATTGCTTTGATTGATCGTACCTATTTATATACTACCTTTAATGCCATATTAGCTAAAGCTATTAGCTAACTGCTAAATCATATTTACGTACCTACTATAAAACGGAAACACACTACCCTTTTTAAGAAAAAGCGATTACCATAGATAAAAAAGTACCGCGTAATAACCGCGGTAGCCTAGTGGTACGGGTAATGGACTGCTGAGACGAGGTCTCGGGTTCGATCCCAGGTTTTACCATGGCGCACATCAATGACTTTTCGATGCTTTTCGAAGATAAGTGTGTATTTATCGCAGGTTTATAAGTGCCCGGTTAATGGCAATAGGCTCGCCACCTATTACATTACGACCTAGGTAAGCATAAACTGGCGAAATGTGGATGTTAGCACCTCTGCCTACCCCTTCAGGGGTATAGGCGTGAGTTTATGTTATAAAAAAGTATATAAATATGGCGTATCATACTTTGAATCCAACAAGCTTGAATATTTACAAAAAAGTTTAAACGTAATTTTATTTAAAAGGTTCACATTGTCGAATTTATCCTTCATTGCGTAAATGCGCACACCGATGACACGCGAGCATAGACTACATCACACTTCCCCTTTGGTTTTTTTTCCATGGATTCACACTATGAAAGTAAATTAAAATAGTATTACTTTTATAAGCTAGTGGTAAAGTCCCAGATAGAGGTTGCTATATCCGCTATATCCTATTTTATAGCTGTCCTTTAAGGTCCAACACTACAGCCGTCGGTCCACTTGCCTGCCAATTGTGTGGACGGACCCGGATTAGTGATGTACTCTACTAGTGGTGTGCTCTATTAATTGTTGCCTTTAATAGGTGTCGTTAATTATCACCGGACTGTTTCCATCTTGTCTGTGAGTCATGAAAGGGTAGTGGTGTTTTTGGAGGTTCCATTCATCATTATATTAGCACAAATCTTGGTTTTTAGAACTCGCGGACAGCTCTTCTATTTTTTCTTTCGTTGGTTTGCGAGAGGGACTACCATCTCACTTCAATGGAATTTCTGATGTCGCTAGACCACCACCTATATTATTTTAATCTTACTATACTTGCATAGTGTGATTCGGACTCCAACTATTGTCGTTCATTGCTATTTTGTTTACTGACTTTTTGACTTTTAGAAGTTATGTGTGTATTTATCGCAGGTTTATAAGTGCCCGGTTAATGGCAATAGGCTCGCCTATTACATTGGGACTTAAACATAAACTAACGAAGTGTGTGTGCTAGCACCTCTGCCTACCCCTTAGGAGATATAGGCGTGAGTTTATGTTATGTTATATGTTTGTAATTGAATAACAAACATTCGCAACAAACTTCTACATTTATACATTAGTAGGTTTCCTCTCTCAATAAGTAGTTATCCCTGTGTTGTGTAATGCAATTAATGGACGCGAAGTACCTCAGACCCCAACACAACGCTCCGTGAATCACACAAGTAATTGTTTCGTGGCGACCTCCGTGGCGTGGCGGTAGTGAAAGCGACTGCTACGCAGGAGGCGTGGGTTCGATTCCCGCTCAGTGCAAATATTTGTGTGCATGAATATGAATATTTGCATTGGTCTGGGTGTTTCTATGTATAATATGTATGTATTTACGACTAAAAAGTATCTAAGTATGTTTATCCGCATTCTAGAACCGATAGCACAAGCTAGTTAAACTATGCTTACCATGGGTCTAGATGTCGTTGTGTAGATTGTCCTAGAATATTTATTTATTGTTTCATGCGGGTACCGACCCCACTAAAGTCAACGCATTTAGTTCAAATAGAATTACTTACGTGCTATGTGCGAAGTATTTTACAATCTCTATCTGTTTTCCCCGCGGTAGCCTATGGGTAATGGACTGCTGAGACGAGGTCTCGAGTTCGATCCCAGGTTTACCATGGCACACACTAATTACTTTTCGATGCTTTTCGAAGTTATGTGTGTTATTTATCGCAGGTTTATAAGTGCCCGGTTTATAGGCTCGCAAATTACATTGGGACTGATATAAACTGGCGAAATGTGGGTGCCAGCACCTCTGCCTACTCCTTCGGGGATATAGGGGTGACTTTATGTGTATATTCAAACTCAGGTCGGATGATACGTAGTCAAATAACCGCCTCTATCCGGCAACGGCAAGTAGCTCCGAGTTCTTTGTCAAATTAATTGCGCGTCAACAACTGACCTCGTTGCTTACTATCTTTATGTTACAACTGTTTAGGCAACACTCGTATAACAGCCAGTTTTATTCCGTTATTATATTGTCACACTATCATAGCCATGTGTCCTTGTTCCAATTATATCGGGTCAGAGGGACATATCTTCCTCATCTATAGTTATATTTCAGTTGTCGTCCCTTTCTTTGCCGTGTACTGTTGGTTGATTTGTTGAGTTTGAATCCCTTCTTTATTTATAATAATATTAGCGGACCCGCGCAACTTCGTCTGCGTCATACGTACTAATAATATGCTTTCGCAAAAACTGTCCGTCTGTTCGCTCATTTTCTAGCCGAAGTATGGTAGCCAACAATTTAAATCTCTGTCTAAGGCCCATAGCACACGGCGTATTTTATACGAGCAGACGACGCGCAGATGACGCGAATAAACGCGCTTCATACGAGATTAGAACGCAATCTTGTAACCTAAGCATACGCTGTAGTCGCTCGTAGCTTGTGTTTTTTAACAGAGACTGTTCGCACTTCAGCTGTACAACGGCGTCGGTTGAGACAGCACTGCTTATGCTGGCTTTAGTATTACTTTTATAAAGAAAAAAATAAACGTAAAAAAACGAATCTATTGCATAGACCCTTTTACGAGTGAAAAAAGATGAAACGACTCACGTCATTAACATACAACGTTTAAAAAATTGGTAATACATAGAAGATGGAAGAAAGGACTATATCCAAAACTGGCCTTCCATGGACACGATGTACGCAAATGTAGCTATTGATCGATAATCATATTTAATTTTTACCGAACTAACCATGAATTCTTGGAGTATCAAGATATATCTTTAAATAATTAGTATTTACTCTATTAGCTCACTGAAATATGTATTTCTATACTCTTGGAACCATCTTTCTCCTTTCCCCAATGCTAAAATGTTGCCAGTTATAATAAAGACCATAATCGATTTTTTTATTTGAGACATATTAATATATCGATACAGAGTAATGTATGGGACACCAGAGTTTCATAAGGAATTGATAGAGTCAACCTATCAATTCCTTATGATATAAGTATTGATTTGAAACCTATGAATAATTGATACTTAAAAAAAAGATACATAAACTAAATGATATTGAATACGCGTCGAATGTGACTCGAATGCGAACGTGAAGTGATTCGATGTGATGTGAAGGATTTTCATATTATAATAGCCTTCCGCGCCGGAGTGGAAGTCGGTTCTACTCAACGGTCAAACATAAGATTTTTAAGAACGACTACGAAAACGTAGAGATATGTCAGTGATTATGTATTATACTCGGTTAATAATGAGCTTATTTATTTATTTATTAGACTTAATGTACAAGTAAGTAGGTATATATATATATATATATATATATATATATATATATATATATATATATATATATATATATAGATATTCTCTACTGTCAATTTAAACTAAATAGTGAATGTAAAAATAAATATTACTTGAGTAAATAAACAGTTGCCAGGACATAATAAGATATAACTAAAATATAAAATAGCCATTCTAGACATTCGTTCGGCATTGATTTCAATATTTTGCTTATATCACCGGTTTTCAAGCGATAGGGATCACTAGAAGTATTATTTAGAAGTATTTGATCGCTAGAAGCTTTTTTTCTTAAAAAAAGTTCAGTATCGTTAATATATAATGTCGTTTTTTAATACCGCCAATGTTCATCGTACATGATATTGGAGATATTTATTGTGTGATAGTCGATATAGATACGAAAAACTAGTAAATAATAACAATATTTTGATATGGTCTCATCTTTTATCATTGTTTTATAATAATGGAACTAAAACTGTTTCTACGCGATTCAAAGCCGAATTTATTTTTAATCGATTAAGTTTGTGTTTGTATATGGCAACTGGAAAGAAATCCGTTATAAAAATGTCATTCGTTTGTCATCTTGATTTGTGTTTACATTATTCTATTTCTCGTGAAAGCTGATTTTATTTTTCATTGGAAAATGAACCCGGATAAATCTTTCATCACCGAGCCTGGCGAGCCTGCCGACTTTGAACCCGTTCATAACGATAATTCTGGCACGAATATGGGAGCAGATCCCACGATGAGACAATGTGTGAATAGTGGCATCAACTTTTTCCAAAGACGAAGACATGTCCTCCGTTTGCAAGAGTTGGCATCTGTTATAGGGCAATAGATTGCACCGCAAGTGCTATGTAATATGTTTACTGCTGTTATTGTATTGTCGGACGAAGAATAGTACATAAGTAAGTTGCTGTGCTCTTGTCATGACAATAATTTGGTTTTTGAGCTGGGCACGGTACCAAGCTAATGTAAATCTACCTGCCTAATTCCTGAATAATGTTTTAATAACTTATGTATCCCAATAATAAAGAAATAATGAATACAGCTAATCTTAAATTAACAAAAATTGACTAAATGCTATGGTCAATATATAATATAAATGATGAATTCTGATACAACCATATGATGTTATTTTATTTCTTACTAATATGAACTACCAAACCTGTATCATATTTGCCCAATTATTGTCTGTCCATATCAGGCCAAGTGCTTATACATGTTGGACACTGTCCTTTGATAAACGTTATCGAATGTCATATTCGTCATTGCAAACGCAATAATCAGCGTCTACGGCGCCGAAAACGCGCGATCGTAATACGCGCGTCGTCTGCGCGTTAAAAATACGTCATGTGGTCAAATAAGTCGTCGGGCCTAATATCTCGTTTCTAGTGGCGTGCCGAAAAAAATGTGCTTCGTACCATCATTGGCACGCGAATCATTATTTCGCCATCCCTGGCTATAGTGTGTACTCAACTCAAAAGTCGACCCCAATACCGGAATATCTGATATCCACAGATGTACCAATGTTATTAAGGTTTTTTATTGACACAATTACAGGATGAACTCAAATGGTTTATTAGTTCATAAACATAGTTAATCAACGGTCTCTGCCCCCATAATGTTGTGGTATAAAAGGTTTCTGAGATTTGTTATGACACATATTTATAGTTACCGGTACACGGACGTGCAATTTGGGACGGATCAGTAAGGGCATGGTACAAAATGGTAAGGGCAGGGTAATGACATAGGCCTCGAGGTAGAAGGCGCACGTCGTGTCGCGTGTGCCTTGCCTAGGCGGGCGGCAGAAGGACTCCTCTTCTGCCGCACCAGAGACGGGCCTGCCACTGAGTAGTGGCGGGCGACTCGCACGGCGATGGCGGAAGATGATGTTCCCGCCATTGTTGATATGCGATGATGATGGATACCGTGGTGGTTTAGTGGGTAGCCTGTTTCCGGTAGAGGCCAGGAATCCCACACAAAACTCGCCCCAAGCCCCTGTGGGGCACCACATAAAAAAAAAGAAGGTACCTCGACCGTTATAGTTGCAGTAGAATGTTTTTAGATTATCCTTAACGTATTTAGAAATACAAAAACCTATAAAAGGTGGCTGGGACAGATTGGATGCGGAGGGCGGAGCAGTGGCACACACTAGGAGAGGCCTATGTTCAGCAGTGGACTGCAATAAGGCTAACTGAGTGATATTGTGTATAGACCATTAAACTAAACTCACAAAACGACAATATTAATAATATATTATAGGTTAGTTTAGCCATTGGATCGCTGATTTGCAAAGCGGTTCCGGCCTGAGAAGAGTCCGGCAAGAGACTCAGATTTTTTGTACTTACTGCATTAACAGATTTTGAAAATAGCAATAGCATAGTAGAAAGAACAAAGGTCCAAAAACTTTTTTTTTGCCAATCAATCCTGTTTTATTTGATTAATAGATTCTATGAATGTTTATGGTATGAGTACCTACTAGAAGTGAAAAAAATCGTCAGAAACTTTCCCATACATTTTCTTTCATTTTTACATAGTAGGTGTCTTTTTTAAACCATGTAGGTGGTAGACAAGCACACGACCCCCCTTTGAAAGTGGTAACCGTGGCCTATGGACGTTGCAAACCACCGGAGGCGTTACATTTACCATCAGGCAAGGTGTAATCATATTGACATATCCTATAAATAAAAAGACTATTTTTGTCTAAAGCAAAACCTCTTAAATATTGGAAAAGATACAAAGTTCGAATGTGTGTTAATACGTGTTGAAACATCTCGGCCTCAGACTAAAAGAATAACATAGACGGAGTGTGACTAAGTGTGAAGTCGCCTAAAGTAATACTAGATTAGTACCATTTCGCTAGTGCACGTGCGAAGCGTACGGCAAAATTGCGCTACTTTTGGCGAAAGTATGCTATGTGTTGGAGGAGGACCACCACTTACCCACAGTTTAACAAAATTCAAAATAAAAAATATCATTTATTCTGTATATACCATTAAACGGAACTTACAATACGTCAATATCAACAATACTTTATAAATTAGTGAGCAAATGGACCACACACCGGTTCGAAACGCGGCCCCGGCCTGCGAAGACTCCGGCACAAAACTCAGCGAGCTTTCTTTTTTTTGGTCTATTTACAAAAATTTACATAGTCTAGATACAGAAATTTGCAAACAATTACAACGATAGGAATAGCTAAATATTACTAAGTGTCATAGAAAGGATTGCCACACAGCACCCTTCTCAAAGCAACGTATTTCGTCTCTACACGAGACATTTTTAGGAATTCTACAGAGCGACGCAGGTAGCCCCCCCCCCCGCGCCTCTTCCATATATTTTCTAATAATGAACTATCACCATCTGACGAATATATTAATATTTTAATTTTAGCGGTTTCACTCGCTAGTTCTATAGTCTATGTTATTCTTTTAGCCCGTGATCTCAGACTAAAAGTTCGAATGTTTTGGAGAAGTATTACACCGGTACTGTCACTTTCTTTCCCCTTAGCCGACGTTATGACTGCGCCAGCTGAAACTTTAATGGAACGAAACGTTTGACTTTGGAAAAAAAACAGTTTGTTTTTCTTCTTTGAGGATCTAACGGCCTCTGTATCGTGGCAGTAGTGTTTTCATTCAGTTCAGTTACATTTTATACTCTACATTACGTAGAGTATAAAATTATTAGCTGCCAGATCTACATCATTATATGTCAATTTACATTGTAACTTCACGTCTATTTCACATTTTATCATTATAATAATCAGGTTTACACTACGAGGTTGGATAGTTAGATGTAGAGAGAGTTTAACAATATTGGGGAGGTTCGATTCCCACTCATTTCATTACCGCACCACCAACAAAGCATGGAATTCCTCGCCTCGTACCCATGACACCACCCAATGGCACCACCGGTAGTGTCAAGGGCATTATTCAAGCCCTATGACACCACCGATATTCTTATTCTTGTTATTAATGAAATCACCGAATAAATGGTGCAAGAGCATAGCGCATTTTTTTCATTTTAAAACCTGAGTTTATAGATAATATTAGTGGTTACACCTATGGTAAAAAGATGCTTGTTTAGGCAACAGTGGCTCGTAACGATACCTATACGATCTTACGTATATTGTCCTTCCTCAGTCGGATAAGGTTGCAGGCAAACAATAAATAGTTTAGTTACTTTTTTTTTATAATATCACGCTTATATCCTCGAAGGGGTAGGCAGAGGTGCTAGCGCCCACATTTCGCCAGTTTATATTTAGGTCCCAATGTAATAGGTGGCGAGCCTATTGCCATTAACCGGGCACTTATAAACCTGCGATAAATACACACATAACTTCGAAAAGCATCGCAGACATTGGTGTGTGCCATGGTAAACCTGGGATCGAACCCGAGACCTCGTCTCAGCAGTCCATTACCCATACCCATACCACTAGGCTACCGCGGTCGTTTAGTTACTGAGGTCTTAAAATAAAAATTATTTCTTTCACAATGTGTGAAAGGTATAAATCAAAAATCAAAATCAAAATCAAAAATCATTTATTAATCGATGGTCATAACAAAAGAAACACCATAAATACTGCATTGACGTCACCTCTTATAAAACAATGGAGCTATCATTTGTTTCTGTTCAATACAGGGTGCACAAACAAACACAGAATGTTGATGATGGATGTGGTTTTATTATGTTAGTAGCAAAAAGCAATTAGTAATACTTAGAGGATCTAAGTGTGCGAGTGACATACATATCTTAACACAAAACCTAGGCGTATATGAACCGTGAAACGTTTTTTATAAGAAAATATATTGGGGGAGGGAGCGTAACATAAATCTATGGTTTGCAGACTCATTCATTGTAAATGTTGGACATAGATTTGGGTTTTCAATTTTTGCAGATACGTAAAAAGACAGTGGGACTTTGTATGAAGAAGTGAAAATTTCAACAATTACCTAAGTGTTTATTATATTTATTACAACAGTTTTCCACACCTCAGAAATATAAAATGAACCTCTAAAGAATTTTTTTATAACTTCCACAATTCTTTTTTAACTTTCTCAGTAAATATCATACATTACAAACATTATACTGACTGCATATGCGATAATGGAATATTTTGCACGTGTGTTGACTTGTAGGTGACCTTGGCTTGTCTAGATTGTAACCCACTAATATCTTCGACTTCGAAGATCTCGTCGGATAGACACTCAATAGTTCACTTCCAATGTTGGAAAGCTTTGGCCTTCTATTTCCACGCTGGCCAGACGGGTTGGTACAGAGTTTTATTTCGAGTTTTTCTTCTCACGCAATGATATATCTTCTGTATATTTTTCCTTTTGTCACCTTTTACGACACCCCGCAGATGACATGGTACACCCTAGACGGGAATAATTTCATATATTCTCTTAACTGTTCTTGTTTATGGGTCTACTTAACAAACTAAATTGAAAATAACTTTAATTAACAAAATTTCAAGATGTCCTCCGTAAGCCTACCGAGACGCTCTGGGTCGTAAACTAATTCGCGCGTCATTCTACTTGACAATGAGTTTTAAACGCAACGTAACGTGAATAGGCGGTGTATTTCAATTGACTAATATAATAGACAGACTTTTTTTTATCGTGGGCAGAATCCCCACGGATACCACCTTCCGCCGAAAAAAAAAAACGCACGCCGTCTATGGGTCTTTGATTGCCAGAGGCGAGATTATACAAGACATATCTCTCGCACCTGCGTTGACCCGGGGACATCTCTTTAGAGATGACCCCTTTCCCCAATGATGTGAACCATGGTGTCCCCATCTAGCCCTCGGATATGGGCCTGCTTCTGCTAGGGTGTCAGGCAGCCCCACCCGTCATCCCCAGTATAATAGACAGACCTAGCGTACAACTATACCGATTTAAATGTGTCGCTTAATATGAACGCCCGTAGTTACATTACAGTTCGTCAAGCACAATAAGTGTCCTGTGTTTGCTCTCTGTATTTCAGCGTAATTTTGTTTAATCACTGCACCCGTTGTGACAATTGTGCTGAAGCAGGTGGTCGCCATTTTGTATTTCCCTACGTAAAACTCGGTAGCATTATAATTTTTGTAGTTAGCAACACCAGGGCAGGGAAGAAATCTGTGGTTTGAGTATCTTATGCAAAAATTCACTAATATTAATTACGGTTGAACCAGTTTTGTTTATTAAATATTATTTATTTTCCAAGACTTTTACATAACTTCCGCCACCTTAAGCCGAAACGGTAACCTTTATCATCTAAGCAAGATATCTTTTTTTTTGTCGCATCATGAAGACTCAGAATTCTCTACCATAACATAACATAACATAAACTCATGCCTTTATCCCCGAAGGGGTAGGCAGAGATGCTAGCACCTACATTTCGCCAGTTTATGTTTAGGTCCCAATGTAATAGGTGGTGAGCCTATTGACATTAACTGGGCACTTATAAACCTGCGATAAATACACACATAACTTCGAAAAGCATCGAAAAGTCATTGGTGTGTGCCATGGTAAACCTGGGATTGAACTCGAGACCTAGGCTACCGTGGTTCTACCAGCCAGACAGAAAAAAATATTCAAAAGGTCATTCTTTCTCCATTTTGCTTCATCACTCCATGTTCCTCTGACCGCACGATATCGATATGCTACATTTATTTTGAACAATACAAAACCGTTTAAATTCGAGCGCAATGTCTTTCTTATATCTTAAATAATATTTCAATACTTAAGCTTTTAGATTTGTCGACATTTCGATTGAAATGCTATTGCATGAAATGTAAAAGTTATTACGTTTTTGAACTCAATCGTTCGCTTAGATTTCAAAATTCGAAATTCAAATAGCATTTATTTTGTTTTAACCATTATTCTGGTTAACCAGTTGGGTGCGACATATTAGATCATTACGGGACTTACAAAATCTCAAAATTAAACATATATTATAGATTAATTTAGCAAAGGGACAAACGCTTCAAAACACGGTCCTAGTTTAAGAAAACAGGTACTGTAAAGTGAAAAGAGTATTACATTTTTAAACTATCGCGGCGTTTACTCATAGTGTTTATAAGTATCGGGACTTCACGCGATATATTTTCGAACACTTACTTTTGTCGACGTTTCGGGTGCGTTGCAGTCAAGTCGTGAACACGGGTGCTGCAACGCACCCGAAACGTCGACAAAAGTAAGTGTTCGAAAATATATCGCGTGAAGTCCCGATACTTATAAACACTAAGAGTATTACAGATTTAATTTAAAGTCAAATGCTCGTAGACTTTTCTGTCGAAGTTGGCGCCATTCATTTATCGACTCATTTAGAAACAAACTGACAAATAGCAGAGAGAGAAATTTGCTTCAAATATTTTAATGGTACAGGCAATGTAAGACGGATTTATGACTAAATACAAAAAAAAAGAAAATTCGAATTTAGAACGACCTTTTTTTTTTTTTTTTTTTTGGGGGTTTTGGCGGCAACGCGAAAAGTGTCTTAACGCTCCCGTGTTGCATTTTCTATATTTGGTGTAAATTCGAGTTATTATGTGTAAAAATGGTGGAGTTTTAAACATAACAGCTTAGACAAACCGCTCAAGTGTAGGAAAGTGGAATATTGTAGTGAATTGTGATTTTTCGTGTTGGTGTCAAAATCTCCCTTAGAAAAGCTTCTAGTAAAGTCTCCACCGCTATACGGGGGCAACTATCATCCGTCATCGTCATCAATCATCATTAACAATCGTTCCAACTAGATAAGTGAATAAAGTGTTATAAAATAAAATAAGACTTGACATAAAGGTCCTAGTTACCATGTCATAAAATCCCTTAAAAAAAAAAAGAACGACCTTTTTCTTTTGAAATTGAAGTTGGTTTAATACCAATCAATCCTTCAGATAGCTATACCAAAATTCCGAAGTAAAGAGATGTGAGTAAAGTTTTTAAATAAATGCTAAAATAGTGAGACGATAGTCCAGTCGAGTCGGAAGGTCAGCTGGGACAAAGACCTTGGCAGAGGGTCAGGAAATGAAGACCGTGGCATCACGGATATGGAGACCACAATGCAGTTGTTAAGCAGAAGTTCAATTTTAATGTGTCCGCGATATACGCCAGATTTAGTGACACCACATTTTCAAAGCACGTGATTTAAATTCGATTTTTGAAATTGTTTTATTATGAGTACAATTTTATACTTTCTGGCGTATTCGGGCGAATGGTCTGAACATTTTACGCTACACAGTTACGAACAAAACTTAAAAGTAACATTGAAGTATGGGTTCCAAAAATCAGATAAACATCTATTAATGTGTTTGTTCGTAATATTAAATAAAGTAGCAGCTTTTTAGGAAATATTAAGATTTTTTAGATATCATTTTGTTTTATTTTATCATCTTTACAGTGATAATTAAAAAAAATTGCTATCTAAAAAATCACTTCTGTCTGTCTTTATATCTGAGTGTTGTCGTGGTGGAGTCGGTTGTCATTTGCCTGCAGATGACTAATGTTATAACGCGTAACTTAGGCTAGTCTTATTTAAAATCTGGGTCTACGTTCAAGTGGAAGAAATTGCAGGCACACCTAATACTAAGTAATTACTCGTAAATCACTTTTTGTACCTACGTGGAAAAATATTTGAGCACGAAATTATGATGTAGTGCCAACTATACTGCCACCACCACCATTTTTTTCAACCGTTCAAAATAGCAATTACTTACTTAGCTATAGATAAAAAAAGTATTTATGGTACTTTGTATCGGACAGGCAACATTTTCGAAAAAGTAAACGTATTCTTCGTACGCTTTCACTTCTTAAGGTAGCAATCATTACAATTTGCCAATTCATATAAAGTTATTAATGGCGATACGCTGATATAAAATTTTTCAAGTAATTTTACCTCCACATTAGCCAGTAAATTTACTTCCGTGGATGCGCTCCCAACGAGACAGGTATTCAATCATATTTTCTTTGAAAGTGTGATCGTTTTTGACATTAAAGAGATTGAGATTAGATGAAAAAACTATAGTTTGAATAGTTTTTTTATGGAAGAATTAGCCTTAAATGTCCAGCCAGTTAAATTACAAAAAGAGAACGTAGCCAAAGAGCTAACAAATCGAATTAAAAGTTTGAATGATGTCCATTTGAAAATAGAACAGAATAAAATACATTTTGAAATAAATTCGATTGTAGTGGAACTTCTGTGCCTTCATCTAATTTTATTGTTACAATACCGTCAACTGTACAAGTTTCTCTGGAAGTATAATTTCCGTTTGGCAAAACTATTGATCTAATGCGCGAAGTTTTTGTGTTTCTATTCAAAATTCCGTTTGGTCTTGGCTTAAAAAGGATCAGAGTAATCTCGAAGTGTTTTAAACTAATCTTTATAAATATTTATTGGTTTTATTTATAGCCTTTTAGGTATCCCTAATCATTTTTAAATATTGTTTGTTTAAAAATCCCTCCAAAACGCCACGTTATGTCATCTGAGAGGGCGTGACGTCCACAGTATTCAGACGCGTCCCTTGCGTAAATATTTCCTATCTTTTTAAAAAAGTTCGCAGGAACCCGTAGCTATACAGTCAATGTTTGCTTACGTATGACGTCACGCAACGTTATTCTTGAATTATTGGTCATAAGAAAATTATCGATAAATCTCGATTAGTAAATATTTTTTTAGATTCTAATCTGATTACCTACTGTTCGATCGCATATTATTATTACTTATCTCAATTTACAAGATTTTGTACTGGTCGAAGGTCTGAGAAAAAGTACCTATCTCTACCATGATCGATGATTTGATAAAAAGTACCTAGATATCTCTACCTATATCCAACTAAGTAACTGTAACGACTCGACTGCCGTGCCTACCCCTCGTTTTCACCAAGGTTTAAAATGTGTAAACATACTTACATACATACATACACACATAGACTGATAAACACAATACCCTCCTTTGCGTCGCGCAATCGGGTAAAAAGTTAATAATTCAATCTGGCCCCACAAAGAATTTAATCAGTATTGAGGTCCTGTTTCTACTCATTGTGGGGCCCTCACGAGTCCTTTGTGAGGCCTGTATATTGGCCATAAGTCACAGCTATAAACCCTGACGAGAATGGACTTTTGGTAAAGGAGGGTTCATGGGTATGTGTGTTTATCACGAAGATTATAAAAAAGAAAGTAGTTGGGTTAATAATGAATGACAGGAAGTAGTTACGTCTTATATATATATGAACTAGCTGTTGCCTGCGACTCCGCCCGTGAGGATGTCGGTCATTTACTCGCCTCTCCACTCGACTTACATACTTTTGGTCTATCATCAATAGTTTCTACAGCACACACATCAAAAGACGTGTTAAGGCACTTTTTTACACCTTGGGTTACGTTACTTAAGTTTTAATAAAGTTCCCTAATCGTTTTCAGCATTTAATATAGCCTATGTTACTCAGGGTGAATGTAGTTTTCCAATGGTGAAATAATTTTTGAAACCGTCACAGTAGTTTTTGAGTTTATTCATTACAAACATACACACACAAAAATACAAATTTTGCCCTTTTATAATATTCATATAGATGTAGATAAAATTAGAGTGTTTTTTTATTTTACTAGATACGTCACGTCAATTTGACTTCACTCCGCCTGATGGTAGGCTGAGGTCCTAGAATAGACATTTATATTAAATACTAGACGACCCGCGCAACTTCGTCTGCTTCACCCCGTTTTTGCAGCATTTTTCACAGTTGTAGCATGTTGATACATATACTTAAACCTTCCTCTTCAATCACTTTCTATTAAAAAATACCGCACCAAAATCCGTTGCGTAGTTTTAAAGATTTAAGCATACATAGGGACAGAAGTAGCAACTTTGTTTTATACTATGTTTGTGATTAAGAAAATATTTTTTTACAATAAGTACTAACTATTTGCGAATAATTTTCAAGGACTTCTTAACACAGACGGTTGTCGAAGTTGCCAACTATGCTCGAAGTTTCCAATAGTTGGTGACGGTATTAGCGCCACATTGAGTTCGGGCGAAACTTTCGATCCAATGTATTTGCCTAATTTGTTCCAAATAGAAACGGGTGCTGATCGAATGAGATCCCAAACTTATCTAGGTTAGAATGTTGACTGATTGAATGCCAAGGGATAAAGATGGGTTGATGTCTGGTATCTTTACATACAACTTTTTTTTTTATTTTTTACTTATGGCACGTTAATTTGACTTTATGAAATTAATGATGTCAAAATTAATAACATAGAAAAATTAGCATGTCGTATAAATCAAAAATGTAGAGTCCATTACAAACACGTAGGTACAGTGCTACAATGGCGGCGCTCAGCTTGACGAAAATATAACTTATTGTCCTATTATTGCATGCCTAATCTGGTAGAACTTGTATTTCTTCTACATCATTATAAGATACACCTTGGATGTTTAAATAATATGTTAAATGTTCAGCAATACAATGATTTGATCTGTTTTGAAGAAGACTAAGTGTATTATTTTAGTTAAAACCAGCAAAAACGTGAAAACGCAAAACTTTGAGTAAACGGTAGAGCGATTCAATTGAACTTTCCCGCGCCTTACAATTCTTTTTTTAAATAAAAAAGTACCATGACATTTTGGTATTAAAAACTTTTTTAATGACATCAATAAATTAAAAGCAGATTTGGCAATTAATTCATAAACAGAAAGAATTTATATTGCATGTCTGTAGTGTGAGTGTTATGTTTTCTAAAATATTAATTAATATTAATAACCTCCCCAACTTCCGAAAAGTAATCACTAACTCATTCAGAGATGGCATTAGTATCGCTATAAAGTATAATTCGTTTATTGCGTCCATTAATCGTATTTACGTCTGCGATAAACATCGATATATCATCGTGTTCACATTACGATTACTAGTCGGTACGTTTCACATCGCTTGCCCAGATTAAGCGCTTGTTTATCCCTATAGAACGAATTTTATTTTTTTGGGGAGATAATTTTGAGGGACGATATGAAAAAGCGATGTTTATCTAGTAAAGGTTTGAAAAATGAGAATTAACATTACGGTGCTCTTCTGGTATAAACGGCTTAGCTGATGGGAAGTGGTTACCGTGGCATATATACCGTTGCAATACCAGGGGCATCATACTGGTGCTGCTGATCTTAGAGGAGAAGAGGGGGGGGGGGGGGGGGTTCCTTTATCAACAATATTACGTGGAATTGTACTATTTAAGTAAGGATAAATCAACACACCACATCACATAGTCACCATGTCGAAATAAATCCTCTGACACAAACTTTTTTATTTACCTTTACCCTTTTTTAATTTATATTTTGACCTGCGAATTTATTTTAAATTAAATTAATTAATATATCTTAATCACATTTACATAAAGTATGTGCTTTTTATAAAAAAATGTTAATAGGCTTTTTACTAAAACTATTTTTAATCAACCGTCGCGGTAGCCTAGTGGTATGGGTGGTGGACTGCTGAGACGAGGTCTCGGGTTCGATCCCAGGTTTACCATGGCACACACCAATGACTGCGATGCTTTTCGAAGTTATGTGTGTATTTATCGCAGGTTTATAAGTGCCCGGTTGATGGCAATAGGCTCGCCACCTATTACATTGGGACCTAAATATACACTGGCGAAATGTGGGTGCTTGCACCTTTGCCTACCCCTTCGGGGATATAGGCGTGATAGTATAAAAAAATATGATAGTATTTTTAATCACAGCTTCAAAATATAACCAAAGATTCATCAAGACGGGTTAAAGTTTTGCATATTCAATTTATATCCCAAAGCAGCTTTACTTAATGAGGTAATAACATTAACATTGCTCATAGTTACTCCCGAAGTCTCAGTAATTAATTTTGGGTTAAAATAAGATTTCGTATTCGGTTCATAGTTCTATAATACACGAATAATGGTACAATTCAGAGAAGTAATTACGAGTATTCATCGTTTTCTTAACGTAAATATATAGTGCGGTTAGCTTGGATTCAGGTTTGATTTGTCAGATAATAAATTGAATTTAGGTAATTAATTTAAGCAAAGTGTGAGAAATTTAATTTAGTTTGATTTGATTTCGATTTCTTCTGTTGATGAAATTCAGCCTAGGCTTCAATGTGTGTTCAAATAGTTGCAGTGTATCTATAGGATTTCTACGCTATTAATTTACTACTAATGATCGATAGTCAACATAAAAATTCCAACTAATACTGACTGACGCATTGTGATTGTAATGATTCTGTTTACAGTGAATATTATCACTAAAGTGACTCACCTTACGTAATCAGTGGTGACAATAAAATGATACCTACATTTTTTATACATACATATATAATACTCACGCCCTTAATCCCCGAAGGGGTGGGCAGAGGTGTATTAAACACACACATTTCACCAACTATGATTTTCGGTCCCACGTAATAGGGGGCGAACCTATTGCCGCCAATAGGGTACTTTGTAAGAAAATGGGTATGCCGGGAATAAATTGCTAACCGAAAACGTTGCAGGTAAATACCTAAATTTGAAAAAAAAAGACCTAATTTCTTACTATGCGGTGTAAATGGCAAGGAAATTAATTACGTGCTTAGCCGCACAAGCACCACCAATTAACGTCTTGGAGAGTATCAAACGAGAAATTATTACACTATAGATAAATTATAATACATTTTTTTATCTATTCTTTCTTTTCTCTATCTTTCTACTATCTTTTCATTATACTAACGTTTTATTATACTATCGTTCCTCATAATAAGTCCACCAATGAATTATTTATCAGGGTCGCGGGCACGGTTACGAATAATTTGTGTCGTCGCGAAACTTCATAAAACCTTTTCGGACGAAACAGATAGCCGTTTTGATTTCAGAGGGCCGCCATGATGGAATTTTTGAAATTTGTTAGGTATTTGGTGACATCGAGCTGTTTTCACACGATATTAGGGGTGGATAGGAACGTGCGTTGATTTTTCAAGGATTCTTTCGTATTATATGTTTTTTTTTCTGTCGAGTCGACGGCATTTCGATGAGTTGCCATCGTGTTGTAGTAATTTGTTTCAAGGCAGCGCCGTTACTCACGGAGAGGGCCCGAGCATAGGATTCGCTCTTCGGGAAGGCTTACTACATCCTCTTCTTATTATATGAATAATCATCACTACATAGTATAAAACAAAGTCGCGTTTTCTGTCCCTATTTTTCTTGTCCCTTTGTACGCTTAAATCTTTAAAACTACGCAACTGATTTAGATGCAGTTTTTTTTAATAGTTAGATTGGTTCAAGAAGAAGGTTTATATGTATATAACATTATGCTACGACCACCAGGTGCGGAGCAGGAATGAAAAATGTTGTAAAAACGGAATACGCAGACGAAGTTGCGCGGGTCAGATAGTAAATATATATTCTAGAGTAGAGGGTTTGTTTTGTAGAGACGATGATTTGACGCGACTTTCCGATTTAAATTGAAACTTGAGCATATGGCAGATCAAATAAAATTAAATATCACAATAAATTAGCTTTGTCCTACCGTCTCCACACTGGTCAGACGGTTTGGTACGAGGTTTTATTTGGAGTTTTCCTTCTCTCGTGTGATATTGTTTGCGTATTTTTCCGTTTGTTGCCTCTTACGACACCATTTGGATCAGATTGGGGAGGGGGGGGGGGGGGGGGGGTGATGTAGGGCGTATAGTAAATATACATCCTACTACAAAGTATCCGCTTAGCGGCAATAAGTCCGTCCCTTATTACGTGAGATCGAAAGTCATAGTTGGTAAAATGTGGGTGTTCAATACCCGAATTGTCTACTTCAAATCGTAAAGGAAGTAATCTCGGGCATTGTAAAATAAAATTCGACCGAAAAGCCTGCTAAATTTTTTGAATGTAGGAAACTCGGTCATGGGTCAGATATTTTAGGTCTTAGTTACACGCTCATCATTCTCTGAACCTGTTCCCAACTCAATTGGGCCGACCCCAACTGAGTTGGGAACTTTCCAGTCCAACTGTGATGCGGCTGAACTTCGATATTTTACGTGAAGCGACTGCCATCTGACCCCACAACCAATGATCCAATGACCAATGGCGATATCGAAGTTCCAAGTTAGACTGGTTGGACTTTTGAGGGCTTCAACTACCAATAACGACTGCCATAGATGTTTGTATGGCAACCGGGACCGACGGCTTAACGTGCTCTCCGAGGCACGACCAGACCAGTGCAAACAGCCATATTCATGCATACAACTTTTTGCACTGAGCGGGGATCGAACCCGCGCCCCGTGCGTAGCAGTCGCATGCACTACCGCCACGCCACGGAGGCTGTCTTAGTTACACCTTATGGCCGTGTTAATACAATTCTGCTTTCGTATATATACAGGCGTGAATATGGGTATATATAAACAAAACTTTATCAATAAACTGTAGTTTTAGTAGTAAGCAGTAGTAGTTAGTAGGTTACTAAATTTGTCGTTTTCTTTTATGGATATTGGAGCTTGAGCCATTCCTCCTTTGTCCTGTGGGAATTTTCTAGTTATATCCCGTTTATTGTCACTTCGGGATGACAGGAATGGTCTTAGTTTACCAATATTGTCTCTGAAGTAGTTCTTATTCTTTCGTGTCAATAATCCACCAAAGTTCAGACTAAAACCTTAGTAAAAGTAGTTTGAAGTTATTGAGATGTACTCACCTTTCCTACACAGGACAACACGTGCAAGGCTTAGATGTCACCAGCATTCGGTGCAGAATATTCCATCAAGAACCGAGCAGTTCGGTAAGTCTTTCCTCTGTAGCACCATTAAGTCTTGGAATTCCTTACCAGCGTACGTGTTTCCTTCTTCCTACATCAGTCTCGGGTCCTTTAAGCGGGTGTGAAAAAGCATCTGATGAGGCCGTCAAGCTGAACGCCACAATTGTAACACTACGTGTTTTTAATGGTGACCCACTTTCCTGGAAAAAGGGACATCGTTCAACATCAAGGATCATCGAACGTCTTCGTTGGATGAACGTGAGTGTAACGGCAGTCTTAATGATATTTAGTGTCAACCATAATCACTATAAAAAGTCTTGTAATTCATCGAAATGAGCAGAGTTTTCTAGAATTTCTCGTATAAGAAGTCTAAAACTGGTAAACAAGGGTCAATCTTTAGTCACTTATAATAGTTTCCTAGAGATGGCTGGACCATTCTTAACTGTCGTTTCACAGTTTGGAAACTTGTACAATTGCTAAAGTTTGGGTTCAATTTGACGCGTCTCATTAATCAGAGCGTCTTTTTATGAAGTTGGTAGTTAGATTTTTTTGTTTTATTTTTATTTTTTTTATTTTATACCACTTAGGTGGCAGACAAGCACACGGGCCACCTGATGGAAAGCGGTCACCGAGGCCTATGGACGTTTGCAACACCAGAGGCTTCACACACGTGCTGCCTACCCTGTAGAAACCTTCTAATGTCCTTCTTGAAGAACCTCATATTGTAGTCGCCTGGGAAAACCACGGCAGGGAGCTCATTCCACAGCTTGAGCGTGCGCGGGATGAAACTCCTTTCATACCGCACAGTGCGCACCGTTTCCGGTCGTAGTGTGTGAGGATGAACTCCCTCTCTAGTGCGAGCGGTGCGATGATAGAAAGTAGGTGTGGACATCATTGGTGTAGAAAAGTTAAATATGGCAGTCAAGAACCCCGTAGTACTACTAGGGGCCTTCGGCTTCGGGAGTGTTCCCCTTACATATATTGACATGTATTAATTTTTGTAATCATTATCGTGTATCGACATTAAGGTAATATTTAAACTTGTACTTCAAAATTTAGCGCAAGGTTAAGTAGGGGAAACTGGGGACACTTGATCCCTATGGGAGACAAGGTACACCAATATTTTTGAAATTACTAAGCGTATTAGACTATTTTTAATGTGGTAATACTAAGGGTAATAATGTTTACTTAGTGTTGCCACACTAAAAAATACTCTAATACACTTAGTAATTCAAAAAATATTGGTGTACCTTGTCTCCCATAGGGATAAAGTGTCCCCAGTTTCCCTTATAGTGTTACTTCAATGTATACCTAACCATAACCTCCCATAAACCTGTATTTACAATTATAATAATAAATAAATTCATATAAAAATCCGAAGGCATGGTAGTACCACTAATGTCATAAAAATACGATAAGGTATTATATACCGTTTAACTAGCATTATTCACTCTCCATCGTGTTAATAAAGCTAAATGAGATAATAATTTCATAAAAAAACATGAACTCGCATTATGGCGCTATTTGGTTTTTTGTATTGATGTTTTTTTCTTATATGACTAATAGTTCTGTAATTCAGCTAAAGGTTCTTTAACCTCTCCAAGTATTTACTCAACGTGTCATTAAATATTGCTTCAAACAATCATAATATTGCGCAACATTGTAATATTGTGCAATATCATGACACATTGCGCAATATTATAATATATTGTGCAATATCATACTATATTGTGCAACATCACAATGTTGTGCAAATAATTGCACAATATTATGATATTTGATAATAGTAGGGAAGGTAGTATATATACAGAGTGTCGCTGTTTTCGTTTTCATTTCAAGTTATCATCAGCGCAACGTAGTGATTTCAAATTTGTACCCGTCTGTTTATTGTTTTGGATTGGTAGCCAGAGCCTCTTTCGTGATTTACCAGGTAAGTACACACAAGTTAGTAAACTCGCAGGTGATTTTGGCTCGGACATCAAGGACATTAAGAAGAAAAAGCTACAGCTGCGCCATGTCTAGTGCAAATTGGGAGACATCTGAATCAGCAATCGGTGCTAGCAGGGATATCGCTTGGCGAACTTGCTGTAGGAGGCATACAGCAAACACGCCAAGCGTTAACCCTTACACAGGTCTTCCACACTCCCAACGCTACCACGATCTTCTCAGACACCGTCGCAGTCTCCCGATATGGGAATACAAAAGTGATTTTATGAGACTTTTAAGCACCCACCAATGCGTGGTGCTCGTTGGCGAAACCGGTTCGGGTAAATCCACTCAAATTCCACAGTGGTCTGTGGAATTTGCTGCCGGCATGCTGGGCAGATCAATAGCCGTAGCTTGTACACAACCCAGAAGAGCAACAGCTATGTCCGTTGCTGAGAGAGTTGCAGAAGAAATGGATGTCACCTTAGGTCGGCACGTCGGTTACAGTATTCGTTTTGAAGAACGCTCTGGGCCACAGACCATCTTAAAGTACATGACAGATGGTAAGTTGCTCCGAGAAGCTATGTCAGACCCTATGCTGGAGCAATACGGAGTCATTTTACTTGATGAAGCTCATGAAAGGACAGTAGCAACAGATATTCTGATGGGTTTGCTAAAAGAGATTATTAAAAAACGTTCTGATCTGAAACTAGTTATCATATCTGCGAGATTGGATGCTGGTAAATTCCAGCAGTATTTTGATAACGCACCGTTGTTGAAAATCTCTGAGAGGACACATCCAGTTGAAATAATTTATACTCCACAGGCAGAACGGGACTACCTTGACGCTGCTATCCGTACCGTTATTCAAATTCACACCGGCGAAGGTTCTGGTGATATATTACTATTTTTGACTGGTCAAGAAGAGATAGAAGATGCTTGTAAGAGAATCAAACAGGAGATCGATAATTTGGGATCGAACGCTGGTGAACTTACTTGCATACCGTTGCATGCAACATTACCTCCGAATCTGCGGCAAAGAATTTTCGAACCAGCTCCTCTGAATCGACCAAATGGTGCTATAGGTAGGAAAGTAGTGGTGTCTACCAATATTGCGGAAACTTCTTTGACTTTAGACGGAGTAGTTTTTGTCATTGATCCAGGTTTTGATAAACAGAAGATTTATAACCCTCAGAAACATGTGGAGTCTCTTCTAGTGTTACCTATAAGTAAGGCGTCGGCTCAGCAGAGATCGGGAAGAGCTGGTAGGACCAGACCAGGGAAATGCTTCAGGCTGTACACGGAGCAAGCATATAATGAAATGGAAGATAATACTTATCCGGAAATTTTAAGATCAAACTTACGATCTGTAGTTTTACTGTTGAAGAAGCTGGGAATTGATGATGTGACTCACTTCGATTTCATGGACCCACCAACACCTGAAACGTTGAAGCAGGCGCTGGAACAGCTTAATAAGCAGGCTGCAATCAATGACGATGGTAACCTAACAGAACTCGGCGTGAAAATGGCGGAGTTCCCTGACAATTATTTGGTAGATGAAATCACTGGCGAAGTCACTATAAAAAAATGACTTGGCGTCTAATTTCCTCAGTCGTGTAATTCCAACGCGCGAATATACTTTTCATACTCGTATTATACAAGGTGTATGGGGAACACTTCAGCCGAAGTCCCTGGTAGCACTCCTGGTAAAAAATTACGGCACGCATCAAAATCCATTTCGTAGTTTTAAAGATTTAAGCATATAAAGGGACATAGGGATATAGGGAAAGAGAACGCGACTTTGTTTTATACTATGTAGTGATTTAGATAATATTACCCATATAGAGCTTAATAAAGAGTGTGTAAACAAAAATATTAATGTATTTCACTAACATCTCTTCGAGCGATGATCCTGCACACAATACCTTCATTAATGGTTAAGCCCCTATATCCTTATAAAAGGGGTTTTACCATATATAACCAAAACAAGCTTAATAATAATCCTGGACACATTATAAGGCGCTTTTCATATTGTACTTTAGAGTGTTATATAATTTATCGCAAGGTTAATATTTTAAAAGGTCCTATAGATAAAAAAATTAGAGCATCTTGGATTTGAAATTTGTTATAGTGTATCGTATTCTACTAGTCAATCCCTTTCATTTGACACCCATATTGAAAATTTGTACAAAAAAATATATAGTCCGCATTTTGTAACGACGGCCATTGTGAATCGATTTGCATCAAACAAAGCTAAGAACACACCTGACTGATTCACATTTCCAAACACACACACACACACACACACACACGTGAAACTTAGCGCATAACACCCCGTCATTTTACGGCGGGGAATATAAAAACGTGTTTATAATTGGTCAAAATCACTTCAGGCTATCAATATTTATTTAGTTTTCATGTAGTTCAAACCGTACAGCCGCCTTGGGCCATCAGTTGTCGAATGTTAGGTGGCCTCTGGCATATCCCTCTCTCCCCGGCTGGCCTAGGGCCATCGAAGGTCTCCTCGTGGGTGAGAGTACGGGGATAGCGCCCTCGTCGTGGCCTTCTAGAGCGGTTCCGTCTGTCATCCTTTTTTTTGGATTGTGCGAGAAATCCCCTTGGTTACCCCCTTCCTCGCTGGAGCCGGTTGGAGAGATTATGTCGGATCGAACCGACTAAAACGCAAGCCTCTTTGAGTCTTTAGTAGCCAACATATCCCTCGCACCCTAACAGACCCGAGGCCGTCTCTTTCGAGATGACCCCCGTCGGGTCCGTCTGTTTCCTTGAGGCCCGCGCTCATGGAAGACGGGAGTCATTCAGCAACCATATATTTGTAATACCTATGTAAATGGGAAAATAAAAACAGCCGAATTGGTAGAGGTATTTTAGAGTTTAAGGCAAACATTTACTGAAGTTTTCAATTTATACAGATTAATGACCGAGTTTCTCCGCTCACCGTCTTCCCTGTATAATATTGCGTTTTTATACGGATAAACTGAATATGCAAATGGAATCGTGTTCGATGATCTCCCGTTTTATACCCCGATTATTTTTCCATAAAAGAGCGTTATAAGATGCTCTGAGGGGAAATCGCGACTTTCCCGTTTCTGAGATCGGTTTTCAGATTTTTATTTCTGATAAGAACAATACATAGTTCACTTATAATGATATACACATTTGAAATACTTTACAATTACATTAAGCCTTTCGCACGTGTCCTTTTAGTTTTTATTTTTTTTATTTTATTTCATTTGGGATAACAACAGTCGTTTACAAAAGTTTATACCAGTAAATAATTACTAAAACAATGACCAATTACAGCTACCCCCATGTATATAAGCAGACTGATTGCAAAAAGTAACAAAAACCAAATACCTAGACGCCAAAAATTGGACATTATTAAATTAAAATTAAAAATGACGGTAGTGGCAGAAATTAAATAGCTTAATACGCATCCAGATAGGAACAATAGGCATCGGTTTATGAATTAGGTATGTTTACTATGCGGTACCGGTGCGAAGTCAGAACCGGTTTACTGGTTGCACTTAGGTAAGTTACTGTCACTACTTTTTCTTTTTTCTTTCACTTTCACTAGTTTTTCTTTAAATGTGTTGATACTGCCCGTCCCCTTGATATCACTTGGCAACTTGTTGTACCTAAAGTTGTGTTCCCTCGAATAGAATTGTTGTTTTTCCGTAGTTAGTGCGTGGGTGAGTTGAAGTTTGCCTTTGTTTCGAAGATTGTAAGGAGTTATTTTTTTTCGATAACGGTGTTTTTATCTGGACTGAATTGGTTAGATCATTTACCTAAATATGCTTTGAGAACTGCTCGTTTAAGATAAGTTTAGGTTATAAAATATTTGAATGCATTTCCAAGTCACTGGTAAAACAAGGTTCTTGCTGCCATAGTTCTGTACTTGTTTACTAGTAAAACTTGGCCGGCGCTCTAGAACGTTCCATGTTTTATTCAGGTAAACTTTATAGTTATTAACATATTCAAATCTGTTTCGTACTAGAAGTCTTTTAAAACATTTCGTGAGTAAAGCTAGCGACAATGGATTTTGATTAAATATTGCATTGGTTTTTATTTTCGCGTTTATTTTGAATAGTTATTGTATTTTGAAGTTAACTAGTCAAATTTAAATCGGAAAATGTGAAGGCTTCGACGAGATTCGAACCCAAGATCTTTTCCTTACAGGGGGAACGCTCTGACGGCTAATCCAGTAAACTAATAAATGCATAGTAGGGGAGGAGAGTACCTACGTTAAACTTGTAGTTACTAGAAACCTCGTGGAAACCCATTAGAATTAATAGGAGATTAGATGAAATGTAGAGTCCTATTTTTTTCATTTCCCATTTCTGTTTACATAATATTATAATACAAAGATATCCACTATATTTATTACAATTAAAGTTTTATTATTCGGCCTTATTTAGATATATTTTGTTTGTCATTCTAAAATAAAATAAAATATCGACCGCGTTCAAGTAAAGGATGGCTTGATTGAAAACGTATTTAGCGTAATCTAAGAGCGTGGGAAGATTCCCACGGTTTGATCAGTGAGATAAGCACAATCGTCACTTTGACGCGTAGGTACTTGTAATCCATTGAACATTTTTTTTTGCGCGTGCTTCTATATTAAGGGCATACTGGCTGGAGGTACTTATCAATGCTAAGGTATACTCCCTTATAATTATCTAACGCGCTTGACTAACTCCAATAATCCTTTCTAGAGCTTCCCTACTATTATAGGGACGTATGGACGTGATAGCAATCGTGCTGAAACTTACAATTTTACATTGATTATGCCTTATGTTTTTAGTAGGAACGTAGTAATTCAAATTCTAATTCAAATTATTTTATTTGCATAAGGCAGGTGTACATAGGGTTGTTTTGTAGTTTAGTATTTACATATAAATAAATAAATAAATATTCTAGGACAATCTACACAACGCCACCTAGACCCATGGTAAGCATAGATTAACTAGCTTGTGCTATGGGTTCTAGAATGCGGATAAACATACTTAAATACTTTTTTTTTTGTAAATACATACATATTATACATAGAAACACACACATTATGTGCAAGTGCTCTGCTTATGCAAGTGCAAGTACCTTTGATAGGTGTGTAAATTTAAAAAAGTTAAATTACCATACCGGGTAAAACGGGGTGAATAGACATCGAAGGGTGAATAGAAATAAAATGGTCCGCTAAATTCTGTTGTTATTTTCTTTCATTGTAATATAAGAATCATGAAATATCTGGTATTGGGTTTAGTTAAAATTTTGTAAAAGAAATTAAATATTCCAGTGACCATTTTATTTCTATTCACCGTTCGATCTCTATTCACCCCGTTTTACGGTACCAAATTAGATTAACCTCACATTGCACGTCATAAATATGAAATTCAATCATACGATTATTATCTTCATTAAAAGAGCCAACGCAACTGGGTTACCAGTAAAAAAAAAAGTAAAAAAACTAACCATAGATCACGTTAGTTAGTGTCGACAGATTTACGAGCACTGAACAAATTATGAACGAAAATTCTTTTAATTTTCTGAAATTAAACGCTGTGTTCCCTTGGGATGTGTGATTTATTGAGGGATATGATATACGGGTGATATTAGAAGGATTAATCGGAGTATTAAGGATTTGGATCATGATTTGTATTCCTATATGTAAATAGATTTAGATTAAGGCCGTTATTGCGTTAGGCAACTAGGAATGACGGTATCTCACGTCCTAATTGAGCAGTCCGACTAGGGAAATACCTCCGCTCTTACAGAATACTGTGATTAATAATAATCTTCTAATAAATCTGTGATTAATAATAATAATTATAATATATACCGCGGTAGCCTAGTGGTATGGGTAATGGACTGCTGAGACGAGGTCTCGTTACATCCCAGGTTTACCATGGCACACACCAATGACTTTTCGATGCTTTTCGAAGTTATATGTGTATTTATCGCAGGTTTATAAATGCCCGGTTAATTGCAATAGGCTCACCACTTGTTACATTAGGACCTAAACATAAACTGGCGATATGTGGGTGCTAGCACCTCCGCCTACACCTTCGGGGATATAGATGTGAGTTTATGTTATGTTATGTGAATAATTAGAAATATTCAAAATATATAATTTCCTGAAACCGATTTCAAATTTCTCATTGGAATTTTGCGGCTATGATAATGAAGGTAGGCACCGCCATGAAAAGAAAAAACAAATAATATTCTCTCATTTATCTGTTCTTTTGTTGATTGCTTGCTTACAAATTTGATTGTTTATCTCACAATCACGACACGACAGATTGGTAAACAAATACAGCATTATTAACATAACATAAACTCACGCCTTTATCCCCGAAAGGGTTGGCAGAGGTGCTAGCACCCACATTTCGCTAGTTTATGTTAAGGTCCCAATCTAATAGGTGGCGAGCCTATTGCCATTAACCGGGCACTTATAAACCTGCGATAAATACACATATAACTTCGAAAAGCATCGAGAAGTCATTGGTGTGTGCCATGGTAAACCTGCAATCGAACTAGAGACCTCGTCTCAGCAGTCCATTACCCATACCACTAGGCTACCGCGGTACAACATTATTATTTATATCTCAATACCAGGATAGATATCTACATCCATCTATTTCGTTCATCAAATACCAATTTTATTACAGTTCACTGAAATACTTTACCCAAATAGATTCCATTCTTTACTTCTGTCGAATCGACGGCATTTTTGAGTTGTGAATGTGTAGTAATTTATTTCACGACAGCGCCGCTACTCACGGAGAGGGCCCGAGCATAGGTTTCGCTCTTCGGGAAGGCTTATTACGTCCCTCTATTTATAAACTATTCGGCTATACCCGGGTTCGTTCGTAGCTACTGAAAAGCTAGTTTCACCAATTTAAATGCATTTTTTTAATTTTCAAAGAATGTATGGTTTTTTATTTAGATCAGAAAAGTAGACGCCCAGACAGGCTTTGAAACCGCCATCAGTCCCTTTTTGGGAAGTGCTCAGACCAAGTGAGTAGCCAGATTACGTATAAAGATAAGTTGGCAATCTCAAGAGTGGTTCATTTGTTAAGTAAAAAAAAATTTTTTTTGCCTTAATGGGAATAAAACTAAATGTATTAAATTTACTCTACCTAATGGAACATTGGTACACTGCTCTGTGAACGCGTCTACTACGCAGTAGGCGCGGGTTCGATTCCCGTTCAGTGCAAGTATTTGTATATCCGTGGGAATTTTTTCGCACGATAAAAAAAGTTGAGAACACGCAATGAAAAAATAATCAATAGATTAAGTTTAGCATCCTACGCTGTAAAAAGATTGAGACTTAAAACACGTGGATAAAATTTAAACTCTTTCAGTATTTTCAGTATTCAGCTATTTTCATAACATTATGAGTTACCAATTTATCTTCTGAGGTAATAGAGCGGATTAAAATTAATATTTAGGGTCTGTGCGAGCTATTTTTAAAAAGAAAAGCCGCCGAGTTCTATTTTTTTTTATTTAATATATAATTATCATTCATTTTGACGGTTTGTAAATGCCGTTTAACATTACAGGTAAATCATTTAGTCTGTAACGTTTAACCGTTACAGACTAAATGATTTTTGAATTTTGAATTTCATAATGTTAACGAATCTGGTACATTCTTATATGCATCCATAAATAGCACGGTATGGCTTAAAGGGGTGACACGGTGTTTGTAAGTGTATCTACCGTGGATGAAGCCTGGGAAGCCGGTCTTCATTTCCTTCTCTAGTTTAAAATAAATATACTAATATAACTGACGAACTGTGGTTTGTGAGGCGTTGGATTATCTAGTTGATTTATTGAAGTATTTTTTATGACGAAGAACCCTTTGTACACCTTATCAGGTCAACAAAATGCGAACTTCTCAACTCCGACGTTCCTACCGTTTGTTTGTCTTGTTTTAACGACTGTATCTTTTATTGTTGTTTTTTGTGTATCAGCAATTTTTTTTGAATATACGGGAAGAGATACGGTGGCCCAAATTCTACTCTATTTCTATAAAGTATGGTAAATATCCCGGTGAGTATACTAGTTATATAAATGACCAATGACCAATGTCAATTTCTAATCATACTCGACATTTTAGTTGATTTTTTAGAAAATGTTTATTGCGAATATATTAAAAATGAATGTAAAATAAATCTATATTTTTTATTAAAAACATATACGCAATAATCCTATAGGGCAACATTTATGAGGCCGTCAAGCTGAGTGCCACCATTGTAACACTTTACGTGTTTGTAATGGCGACCCTCGTTCCTGAGACTTTGCCTTTGACTTTGTATCAGGCGGAACGAAGTCAAATTGACGTGTCCTTTAATTTAAAAAAAAATAAATTAAAGTGGCCAAAAGGCATATGGGTGTACCCCTCTGGGATATATAGAGGTATATATTATATGTAACTACTTTAATAAGTTATACATATTCATATCGACACAGCTGAAAGGTCTGTGGTATTACACATTTCCTCCTGTATCCTGTAGGGAAATAACTTCGTGAGGCTATGTGTAATGTAGACGGGCATGTATGCTCATGGGTCTTAATTGCAGGGCCTCACAATATTCACTATGATATCATGTTTCACTTCTTTATTAAAAAAATACGCCATAATAGGTGAGGGCAAAAGTATTTTCGTATTTTGATTGTATTATTAGTAGTCAACCCTCTTTGGCGGTAGGTACTGGATGTAACTGGTTGGTTATAATACCATTAATAGATGACATTCTGAAGGTGCGATTGAATTAAAAAATAAGAAAATATTTTTGGGCCGACCTTATAAAATATAGACATGAGTGGATGGAGTTCGCCTTTAGCATAAGCTTTAAAAAAACGCGTTTTTCAAATTTCGAATATGATGCAAAATGAGAGGTCAGAATAAATAGTATTACTAGCGTACATGGAGCCACAGTCTCCTCATTAACGCGTACCGAATTTAAAATGTAAAATGGTTTTAAATAGGTATGCAATTTGTACAGCTACATTTAACAAGTTGATAGGTTTATAAAAATACCTTTCATGGTTCATATACTCTGTCACTTTCTTACGCCTAGGTTTTTGTAAAGATATGTAGATATGTAGGTAAGAAAGCCGCGGTAGCCTAGTGGTATGGGTAATGAACTGCTGAGACAATGTCCCGGGTTCGATCCCAGGTTACCATGGCACACATCAATGACTTTTCGATGCTTTTCGAAGTTATGTGTGTATTTATCGCAGGCTTATAAGTGCCCGGTTAATGGCAATAGGCTCGTCATTACATTGGGACCTAAACATAAACTGGCGAAATGTGGGCTAGCACCTCTGTTATGTTATGTTTATGAAGGTATGTCACTCGCACACTTTTGTCCCACTATAATTAATTAATAAAATTAATAAATAATATTAATGATATTAATTCTCTTGTCACAATGTTTGTCTGCAAATTGTAACTTTTAAACTATCGCGGCGTTTACTCATAGTGTTTATGAATTTCGGGACTTCACGCGATATTTTTTTTTTTTTTTTTTGTTTTTTTTTGAAAACTTACTTTTGTCGACGTTTCGGGTGCGTTGCAGCACCCGTGGTCACGACTTGACTGGTCTGCGAGCGTCGCGCGGTGTGTACCGCGCGACGCTCGCAGACCAGTCCTGTCTGCAAATTCTTCCGAAACGGCTTGATCGATTGTTATAAAAATTTTGTGCATTTTCTTAGATTTGGTAGGCATAGGAGTAAGGCAATTTAATCGATCGTAAACTATTTGTTCAAACCTCTAGTTGATCAGTATCAGAAGTTCATGGTCAACAGCTAGTGAATTATAAAAAAAAAACATATTAGTAATAGTCTTAAATTACTTTTCTTTGTCAAAATATTTGCCGGCTACCATGTTTATCGCTTATTTATTGCGTATGGTAATGACATCGAGCTGTTGAATGAACAAACTACTTTGTTTGAAAACTATTACATAGGTACATTTCAAATGGCAATAGATCTTACACCGCGATCATTTATTTTTCTAAATACAATAATACTACCTGAAATATTGTCCCATTTTACTCGACAACATCACAGAACAGTTATGAGTAACAGTGACAGTAATAGTGACAGATACAAATACTCGTTTGTGGTAATAAATTGTTATTTATAGCAGTATTACCTAATATTTGTATTATTTATTATAATGAGCTGAAAACTTATGGCACTTAGAAAACTTTCCGTTCATTATTTTTTGCTGCTTGTAGTTTTTTGCTGGCTTTAGATATATTTTTAATAAAATATAATACTTATGTGGTGATTGATGGTATGTGAGGTACAGGTCCGGTGACTTGCCCGCTTAAATAATGTTTTATGGTAAGTTTTCCGATGGGACGATGACTGGCTATTTAAAATTTAATATCCATAATGATTATAAAGAATTGCTTAAGTGAATTTTCTTATAACAAATATGTAGTTTTAAAGATATTTGATTTCAAAAATTGAAACGAGCAGCTGAAGTGGCTGGCTTTGTTTGAGTGACGTCATGGTTTCTTAATAACTTGGTTTCATGGCGTAGCGGTTAGAGCGTTCCCCTTTTAAGAGAAAGATCGCGGGTTCGAATCCTGTCGAAGCATTCACTTTTCCTATTTAAATTTGATTCTTTGTCCTAAAAAAAATCGAGTCATATTCATTTATTTTTCAATGGAGTCAACGCCAGGAGCTTGTAATCCATAAGCTCAAAAGCGGTTCAATACAATTCTTTGTTATAACGGCTAACCATATTTGGTAACACGAGTAGGCTCGACCTCCATTGTCAGGAGTTAGCAAACAGGAATATGGAAGGTATCGAATCGTTTGTGTGCGTTTGTGGAGTCAGCTCCGAGGATGTGTTTGAATAGAGGACGTGCTTGACCTTTGGGCTATTTGAGATGTTACAAATGGATTTATATTGTTGATTCATAAAACTACTGTGTTACTAAATTGTTACAGAATTAATTTCATTGCTATTAACATTATTGTATATCATGGAACGAGATTGTTTAAACTACTAGCTATTCATTTGTATAATTACTTAGGTTTAATAGTTCTTGGTTTTATCCATTTGTTTGGGTACTTAAATAAACGTAAACAATCTTGGTGTGTCTTTGTAATATATTTTGTTTAAAAAGTCAATATTGAAATGTTTTTTTTGCTTAGGAACGCATGTTAAAGACTAAAACCGGTATGGAACACTACAGAACATCCCATCAAGAACCAAGCGGTTCGGTGAGTCTTTTCTCTGCCGTACCATTAAGTCCTGGAATTCCTTGCCGGCGCACGTGTTTCCTTCTTCCTACAGTCCCGGGTCCTTTAAGCGGGGCGTGAAAAAGCATTTGATGAGGCCGTCAAGCTGAGCGCCACCATTGTAGCACTGAACGTGTTTGCAATGGTGACCCTCTTTCATGGGACTTTGCCTTCAGCTTAACATCAGGCGAGGTGAAGTCAAATTGACGTGCCATAGATAAAGAAAAAAAAAAAGTTAGTCACTTAGTCAGTTAGTTAGTCTAGTTTTAGTCTAGTTTTAGCCCTGTTTTAGTCTAGTTTTAGTCTAGTTTTAGTCTAGTTTTAGTCTAGTTTTAGTCTAGTTTTAGTCTAGTTTTAGTCTAGTTTTAGTCTAGTTTTAGTCTAGTTTTAGTCTAGTTTTGGTCTAGTTTTAGTCTAGTTTTAGTCTAGTTAAGAGTTTCACACAACTGAGAACTTTGGCAGGCAAGCTCACCGGTCGCCACACACACTAGGTATGCATGATGGTTTTACCTGTACATGCATAACCGACATGCAAACCCTAGCGTGTATGGCATTCATGAAACCACTCCCAACAAATGAAGTGTGAACAGATAGATCGCTACACAATATCATTTGTAATTGTTTAATTACCCTGTGACCCAGTGCCCTTTACCAAACGCCCCTAGAACAAGTCATCATTAATTTACACTGTTATTTAAAGATGCTCTTTATGTAAGATGCCAGATATTACGCCAACTACAATGTGAATAATTGTGCTGTGAATAACAGGAACAGTGGTGGCTTCAGCTTTATGTAAGTAGGTAGGGATCGACTGATGTTTGTGGTTCTGTCCGCGTTAATGTCATTTATTCATTTAGTCTCTGGCTTCGTATTCAGTAATTCCTTCAGACTGCGAGCGTTTGGGCTGCCGCCGCCTCCTTCTACGAGTAAGTAATGCTTGAAACGACGGTGGAACGGTGGAACTGTTTTGGAGAAGACTCCGGACCTCCTCACAGGATGACCTCCGTCCTACACGAGCGCAGGCCAGGTCAAGCGCTGGTTTCAGCGATGTGCCTCTCCAAGATATGAAAGAACTGGTCCCAGGTCTGCCGGGGAGAGGATCCAGCAATTGAAAACCCAAAATCGGCGTGCGTTTTAATCAGTTCGTGTCCGATATAATCTCCCAAACCGGCTCCTATGGGGTGGGGTAGTTTGGGGGGTATCCGTGGGGATATTCGCACGATAAAAAAATTTCTACATATTTGAATAAATAATAAGTATTCTAGGATAATCTACAAAACACCCACGATATGCATATGGCAGTCTGTGATATGGGCATAGCTTAACTAGTCTGTCTAGAATGTGGATAAATATAAGTATACTTAAACATAGTTTTTCATGTAAATACATACATATAATATTATACATAGAAACACCCAGACCAATGGAAAATTTCATATTCATGCTGAGCTGGAATGAAACCCGCGACTCCTGCGTAGCAGTCGCGTTCATTACCACCACGCCACAGATAAATGAAATTCATGAAATGTTTAGAATGAAACTTATAATATATTTCAGGCCTAACCAGTTCTACTGAACTTTTTGCGTAAACAAGTATGTAACATATAAGTTCTGGCGAAGTTTCACATTTACAATGATAAGTACGAAGTATGCAGGTACAGGAATTACCGTTAGTCCTTGAGAAAACTCCGCATATAAGGCTATATAATGCTTGACAACCTGCAAATACCTGAAAGAATTTTCTTACATAATAACGCAGAAACATTTCGATCGGGCCCGAACGGAAACTCCTGCATCAAAATTGGTTTTATTCATTTGGCAGTTATTTCACATGCTCTGGTTACTATAGACATAGGGAAGCAAACATTAATATGAGACTGCTTCTTGTTCTTCTGCAGCAGAATTGCCGCAATTCCACTAATGTCAAATAAGTGGTATATCACTACATAGTATGAAACAAAGTCGCGTTCTCTGTCCCTATTTTTCATGTCCTTATGTTCCTTAAATCTTTTAGCGTAGTTAAAAAGATTTTTTTTACTAGTTAAATTGGTTAAAGAGGAAGGTTTATATGTATATAACATCATGTTACGACCAACAGGTGTGGAGCAGGAATGAAAAATGTTGCAAAAACCGGGTGACGCACGAAGTTCCGCGGGTCAGACACAAAGTTATTAATGGTGAGACGAAAATGTCAAGTTTTTCAAGAAAATCTACCAGAGACACGTTAGCCATACCAGTAATTTTGCATCCGTGTGTCCGCCCCCACAAGATCAGGTAGTCGATCAGGACGTGTGGTTGGATTTTAGGAACCACAGACTCCTTCATTATCGCGTTACCGAATTTAAAATGTCAGAGGTTTGTGACTTTTAATGTAAAAACATTGATGTCACGGCATATACAATTTCTGTCAAAATTATCATCTTGGATTATAAAAAAGCGTTTGATGATTCGTATATTCCGTCACTTACTCACGCCTAGGTTTTGTGTAAAGATATGTATATCACTCGCACACTTTGTTTCTCTAAAGATAACTGTATGAGCCACAGATAATACTCCTCTTTTTACGTAGAGAAAAAAAAATAAAATTGTTTCAAATGACGTCATCAGAACAATGAGAACAGAAGAAACAGTAGCGCTACGGTTCACAAAGATATGTCTGCATGTAACGATATGCTTAATTCTCACAATATCTTGTTGTTTTCCCTTCAAATCAACGAATTCAGAGCTGCACGGTGAAATTAATGACACTTCAGCCCCACTCCTTTTTTGTGAAGCCTTTTTGGACTGAATGTTTCTTATTACCGTTGATGAATTGTGTGTTTAGTGATGTCATTATTTACAGATGGGAATAAGTCTTTTGCATTGTTTATAGTCCAATATTATAACATAGAGTCTTTTGGATATGAATCATGAAAAGATAGAACGGTAACAAAATACACTTTGAGCAAGATTGGTATAGTAAGCGATGCAAAATGCAGACACTGAAAGGAGTTTTCGTGTCAGGGTCCAAACTTGGAGGTCATAAGAACAAGAAAATATGCGACATTTACTAAATCCATCTCATAATAAATAAATTGTAGGAATTATTTTACTAATCTTCGGGATTTTTCAAAAAATCTATATATATGTATATATATAAATGAATCGCGAAATACGAGTATGTTGGTTAGGGCATAACTCGATGACAACTTGACCAATTCGAGTAATTCTTACACCATAACATAACATAAACTCACGCCTATATCCCCGAAGGGGTAGGCAGAGGTGCTAGCACCAACATTTCGCCAGTTTATGTTTTTAGGTCCCAATTTAATAGGTCGAGCCTATTGCCATTAACCGGGCACTTATAAACCTGCGATAAATACACACATAACTTCGAAAAGCATCGGAAATCATTGGTGTGTGCCATGGTAAAACCTGGGATCGAAACCGAGACCTCATCTTAGCAGTCCAACACCCATACCATTAGGCTACCGCGACTGTATAATTCTTTTTTTATTTGTTCCTTGAACTCTACGGAAGGTTGAGCAGCGGGAACAGGATCAGAAGTCCACGCAGACGGAGCCGCTGAGAACAGCTAGTACATGATAAAAATGATTTTCACGAATTGTATGCGCACCGCCTTAGAATGAACCTACCTATTAATTCTAACAGCTGTAGATACTCCCAAACCAATGTTACATTTACCAAAACCTCATCGAAGCGTGTTTCGGCATAGCCCCGATACAAAGGAATCCTTCGCATAACGAACTATCACGTTCGAGATTAACTGTTATCGTGTCGGTAAACATTAAGCGCTTAACTATTACACATTATATTTACTCAATGTGTTACCTAATTGAAATAGAGTGTAGGCACAATTAACATCTGCGGGCATCAAGGGCTGAAGCGAATCTCACATGCAAGCTGGTACAGCTGCTAAACAATGAATGCGGTTCTGATGCAGGCTATTCTAAGAAATAATATATTGGGGGAGGGAGGGGGACCCACTTCTGAGCGCTTGGGTCCCTCTCCCTCCCCCAATATAATTATATATTGGGGGAGGGAGAGAGGATGGGGGATTTCATGTAATGGATTTCCGCCAGGTAACGCCTACATCTACATCGCAGGCAATTCTGTTACAGGGGCTCTAGTCAAAATGCATTCGTTCCTAATCTACATTCGTCATCGCTCTGAAAATGTATGGGAGTGACATTTGTTGTTGAATGTCATGTGATCCGATTCCGACAACAAAATGTCACTCCCATACATTTTCAGAGCGATGACGAATGTAGATTCGGAACGAATGCATTTTGGCTGGAGCTCCAGGTTGTGGGCGGAGACGGCAGTAATAGTAATCTACCCCTCATTTCCAGAAAAACTCAAGGTGTATCTTGTCTGACACAAAACTTATTGAAGGCGTCGCCACTATCATTGTCCATATTATCAATTTGTATTCGATAGCAACACACAACGTAGATTCTTATAAAAATCATTCTTAATACAGTTATAATTATCTCTCGAGACAAGTTAAAAGGATTTTCTACGAAAAGAACTTGAGTGACTCGTAACGGAACTCCAAATTGTGTGAATATTATTAAACCACATGCCATCTTGACACTCGTCACTGTCGCCGACCACATGATGTTCTAAAAAAACTATACTAGTTCGTGTACATTGCTGGTTTTGTTTACATAACATGCCATAACCTGCGTATGTAGCCAGTAATAGTTGATGTCTGCGTAAAGTTTTGGCATTGACGGAGATAGATTAATAAGAATTGGAGTGACGTACCGAATTTGATTTTATGGTCGAGGAAAAATGTTTATTTTTGGGAAACGTTAGAGCTTTTATTGTATTCACGTTGATTTAACCCTCGAATACCGGCGTACTGGTCTGTCAGACCATGCCAGTTGAATCGATCCTCCTGTTCTTCTTCATTCAACAAAACTAATATTCTATATTCCAACTGTCAATTCCGTTTGCACCTGAAACTCACAATTTGAAGTCCAGGTCACATCTAGGGCTTTTCTGTTCTGAAAGTCATCGGTATTGATGAGGTTACACCATATGGTTAGTCTTAGCACTGCTGGATTCACATATCCCATCTTTATCATCATCAAGGTCACGATCATGCACTTTTGAATTCAAATTCTTTTCTCCGTTTCACAAATTAGTGTTTAGTTTTATAGCAGCAAACAAGAACTCACTGGAGAGTATTTTTTGTTGTCAGTGGGAAGACCGAAAAACCCATCTTTGTTTTCTGCACTGACAGCACAGAGACTCTCTTAACCTTTTCCCCTCGCTCTACCTCCTTCCCCCATTCACTTACCCCCTGATTTCCCAACCCCAAGAGAAAAGTTTATGCCAGAGCCTCTTACGTCAGTCAGTACGTCAGGTAAGATTGGTTTGGGCTCTGTAGACCTTATTGAGGCCTCATATACCCATTATGTAGGTATTAGAAGGTTAACGATTGGTTCCAGTTTATTTATTTTCTTTATCTCGTCGTGGAATTGGTTATGGCTTAATTTTGTTTGTGAACGTGGGTTTTGTTGTGGTACTAATTGTTGGGATATAATATGTTTTTCTTGGCGTGGGATTTAAGCGGCTTGAAAATAAGCTAATGGGACATGTACACGCCACTGAATACGAAATAATTTCATTTTTTTCCGACTACCGAAGAAAGGAGGGTAATGTTTTTCGAGACTATGTATGTAGGTATGTATGAATATCCATATTTTTGGCACGCCCTACAGCCTGAATAGCTGGACGGATTTTGATATTGTTTCGGTCGTTTCAACAGCAGTCAGTCAGCAAAAGTTATGACGCAGAGCTTTACCTGGCTTTCCAGTCTGTTAGGAAGCTAACCAGATAATGATTGCCCACTACAGCAAGCAGTTGTCGTAATACATGACCGATGACTCTCCTGACACAAAATCTGCTGAAGATGTCGAATTTTCTCACGAGATTTTACTTAGCGGTTTCAGAGCTATTCATCTCCGTAACACTTATCTGCAGAAAGATACAAAAATCCATCAAGAATCAAGTGATTCAGCCATTCTTTTTTATGTCACTCCATTAAATCCTGGAATTCTTCACCGGCACACATTTTCCTTCTTCATACAGTTCCAGATCCTTTCAGGAGGGCGTGATAAAACTGTCGAGGACTGCCGTGCCAGGACAGCTCCTGTAACGGCGGCCACTAAGCTTAGCACTGCACCCCTACTTACCATTAGGCGCAGTCAAATTGACGACCCAAATACAAAACAAATCTTGTCTAAAATAATAATAAAGTATTAAACTATCACACGAATATTACTATAACAATACTTAAAACGTATTGTCATTTTTCTTCCATTGACAATAAGCATAGAAATAGAATATTCCTTATTTAATGTACTCGTGAGTACTCTTTTGAGATTAACTTAATCGAATTTGGGGAACACGCAGATGGAATTCCGTCGCTCGATTCCGGCGTAGACGAGTACATTAGCTGCGTGAACAATGAGTATATACGATCTGTGTACGTCAGTACATTGAGTTTAAATAAGATTACTTACTGTACTTAACAATACATATTTTTAAACATAAGATCTCCAAGAGCTGTATTAGTTATAATTATTAATTAGTACCTATTTTATAAGCACCTTTTTGTTATAGACTTAGTATAGTTTAGTTTTCATACTTGTCTATGAAGTTCGCTGTCATAATGGACAATTGAGTAGCAGAGGTAGCAGCAAAGAGAATACAATACTAGATAAAGAATTGAAAATATCCTTTATAAAATAATTATAATAATAGCTTTAAATGTTGTTTTTTTGAGAGCAACACATTTAAGTTACACAGTTTAGTTTATTTTCACCACCTAATTGTATTTCGTTCTTATTTTCTTTATTTAATAATCCCAACAATGCAATAAAAAATATCAATAATTGTCATAGAAAGGAACTAAACTGTACCTAAGGCATCTTAAGGCACATACAAAACTATATCTCCTTTATTAAGAAGTCTTTCGTGTAATAAGAAAGCAAATAACGCTTGGCATTTCTTTCTATAACGATTAGTAAAATTTTGCTATTGTTACCGTTGCGATTGTTAAACCGTGGGTGAGTAGTGGGTGTCCACCCCCCTTCTGCAATATATTTTCTTTGTAATAGATTTCCGCCATATAACGCCTGCTTCAATTCAACGGAAAATGTATATGAATTGTAAAAAAACGTTCTTAAATTAGATTCGTAATAATTATGAAGCGCAAATTCGCGCTGGTTGGTATATGAATCGGGCATAATATTGGCAGTACCATTAACCATCAAGAACCAAGCGGTTCGGCGACTCTTTTCTATGTCGCACCAAGCAACTAAACGCATAAAACAAACGGTTCTCAAACTCATACAGTTTTTTTTTCATTTCCTATTTATTACTTACTTAATTTATTCACTAAACTAAATAAAGTTAAAAAAAACTGCATTTAATTTTCTAAGTCAAATAAAGTTTTCTTACTGTTTATTTCTATACTGTGTCGCTGGCGGGATCACCACCGAGTTCACCGTCACTGCGGCCGCGCGTAATATTTTTCGACCAGCCGTGATAGCGATAAATGCCTACTTTTGCAGGAATACAGGGCCTTAATGTCCTGAAATGCTCTGCAGGCACACGTGTATCCTTCATCCTACAGTCTCAGGTTCTTCAAGTGGGGCATGAAAAAACAACTGTCGAAGCCGACAGGGTAGGGACCGCTGTTGCAGGCATCTGTAACGGCGGCCACCATGTTCGGGCCTGCGCTGCTGCTAACCACCAGGCGTAGTGCAGACAATCTGACGAATTATGCATAAATCATTTGCCTTTTCAGAGTACAGACAACGTGTCCATAGTTTGAGTATATCAATATGATATTTTATCGCTTCGCTGTAAGTACGACACCGACTGAATTGTAACGCTGGTGGTCCCACGTGCACTTCATCTAAAACATCAAAGCTAAACGAATTTCGTAGAATACCATTACTATTATAATAATAAACCGGATATTTACCATGTTTTTTGTCGAGTGTCCAACGAGTTGCCTACTTCTTTTCGTATTAGTAACTTTTTATATTAATAGCTAAATGGTCTCATACTCTCCAAGATTCGTCTGATACTCTCCAAGACGTTAATTGGTAGTGCTGTTGCGGCTAAGCACGTAATTAATTTCCTTGCGATTTACACCGCATAGGCAAGAATCGGGTCACATTTTTTTTCCAAATTTATTTAACTACAACATTTTCGGTTAGGAATTTATTTTCGGCATATCCTTCTTACTGTCGGATTGGTGATAATAGTTGGCAAAATGTGGATGTTTAATACACCTTTGCCTACCCCTTCGGGGATTGCGGGCGTGAGCATATGTATGTGTGTAGCTAGATGGTTCCAGGACAATGACCGCATGCATGTTCCTACACCTTGCTTGCGCAAAATTTAGACTTGCTTAAAAATACTGTTATGTGTTGCTTGCGCAAATTTCAATGTATAATATGTGCAAACGGTTCCATTTTTATTGACACGTACCCGTATGACCACAATTTAAAAAATATAGAATAAAGGACGTTCAAACTTGGAGGATGTACGTGTATGTACAGTGGACGACAAAAGTTCCTGGATAGTTTGATAGAAAAAATATATAAAGGAATGTCACGACACAACTATTAGTCTTAGAAGCTACTGGATAATAGATCTACTTATTAATATAAATAAGTTTAGGCGACTACTTGCATGAGTTTACTTATTTTCTTTTAAAGAGACAAGACATCGATAGTTTATTTAATTGAACGCTATCTAATGTTACTTTCGTTAAATTACACTTAGTCTAAGTCAAAGGATTTATCAATCCAAAAGTGTCCAGGATTTTTTGGAGCTCACCGTACGTAACGTTTTATTCAAGTTATATGCCGGTATCTGTATCAAAATTCTTCTGACGAAGAAAATTCTTATCGGAACGACTTCATTATATATGTTGAAGCATACCAGAATTAAATATTGCATCATGACATTTACTGCAGGTTTTTACTACTGTATGAATTGACAAGATCATTAAGGTGGAAACACTCCTGTAGGGCTATGAAAGACGAGAATCATTAAGATTTAAATACTCCTGCAACCTCAGCATAGCGGCGCGGAGTAGACAATATATCTCTTCGCATTTCTTCGACAATCGAAAACGCTGAAAAGGTATCGTAAGATCAAAACGTCATAATGTAGATATACCTTAAGGACTTTATTGCAGTTATGGGCAAGACGTGATTTCTAGAAATTGAATTGTGTAAATAACTAGCTGTTGCTCGCGGTTTCGCCCGCGTGGATGTCGGTAAGCGCGCAGTGTTGTAAATTTAACACTTTACATAAATTTTTTATAGAACATACTTTTGTTCTAATATGTTTCCGCAGCACATGCAACGGAAGAAGTTTTAAGGCATTTTTTTGCAGCTTGGGTTAAGTTTTAGTAAAGATCATTAATCTTTTCTACCAGTAAATATAGCCCATGTTACTTAGGGTGACCGTATCTTTCCAATGGTGGCAGTTTTTAAAACGACACCGTAGTTTTTGAGTTCATTACAAAATAAAAAGGAGACAATTCTAAAGTAAGGAAATCACATCCTCTGCCACAATAACAAGATTTCAGGAACCATAAAGGTGACACTTGCTGCCAGCTTAACTATAGTAATGCTGAACTATAGTATGTAAGGTCTAGTCAGTAAAATACAGAATATAAATCTATGAATGCGTCAAAACCTCGCTGTAATATTTGATTAACATCGCAATAACTTCATTGGTCAAAGAGAAGCCAGAAGATATGTCTTGTCTACGCATAAAGTTAGTAGTTAGTCATCTTCTATCGAATCGATGACATTTTTGAGTCACCATCGTGGTGTACCTAGTAATTTGTTTCACGGCAGCGCCGCTACTCACGGAGAGGGCACGTGCATAGGTATCGCTCTTCGAGAAGGCTTACATTATTACGTTGCTTACTACGTACGTTAGTTACTTAGAGGAACAAAGTGTGCGAGTGACATACGTATCTTTACACCAAACTTAGGTGTCAGAAAGTGACAGAATATACGAACCGTGAAACGCTTTTTTATTTCCCGTTATCAATTTTGACAGAAAGAGATATTGCAGTGACGTCACCAGTAACTGACACTGATATTTGAAATTCGGTAACGCGGTAATGAAGGAGTTTGTGCGTCCTTACGCTAGTAATATTAATATCTGTGAATCTACGCCGCCATGCTAGACCTGCTGACGGGTTACGAAAGACAAAATAACGTCATAATAAATGTCATCTATAAAAAATATCACCGTGTTTCTTCCGTTCGGTAACTCGGATGACAAATCTGTTCACACATATAATTATAGAGAAATATATATAGTTTTGTGGAGGAACGGGATGTGATGTTCCTCGAACACAGAGGGAGGATCCTCCGACCAGGCAAGGTGATCACACCTGGCGGGCCGCGGCCCCACGGTTGTCGTTGGGTTGTTGTATGTATATTGTACTAGCGCGAGAACTTCGCTTTCGCGATGCAGGATCCGTAGTGACGTTGTAGTTAGTCTTGCTGCCACTAGATGGCGCTGGGTACATGTAGAATCGCGACAGTTTAATTGCCGTGCACTTCTTACAACATTTTGCTTGTATTATGAGAGAATATAATGAAATTTTGAAGCAATTATTGTGCTAGCTGTTTAAATTGAAAAAAGGGGTTCTTAAGCTAGACACATAGGCTCACATGGGTGAAGATCGGATACTAATAGGGTCCCGTGCTCTAACTAAAGACCTGCGGAGATAGGACTTCGATGTGCACCATTACGCAGGTGTGTTTTTATGGCACGTCAATTTGACTTTACATCGTCTGATGTTAAGCTGTAGTCAAAGTCTCATGAAAGAGGGTCACCATTGTGAACACGTACAGTGCTACAATGGTGGCGCTCAGCTTGACGGCCTCATCAGATGCTTTTTCACGTCCCGCTTAAAGGACCCGGGACTGTAGGAAGAAGACACAACAAACAGGTGTGAAGAGTAAACCTTGACACGAGGCATCTTCAGGAAACTTTACAGACCGACTATAATGCGACAGAGTCAGTCGCTGGGTACTCTATACTCCCATTCCATGATATATTTTTCTTAAAATAAGTACCACCATGTAACGCCTTCTTCAAAATGTTATGTTTTATGTTATACCAACGTACTAGGTCAGACTAAAATTAACAGTAATGAATAGCGAGTCGTTAGTAGACGGGACGGCGTCAGGTGGTCTGCTGACTGAGTCTCACAGGTGGTGGAGCGTTGGTGCCAATTCTGGTGTACCTGTAGTTACATCTTATTATAGACTAGCTGACCCGCGCAACTTCGTCTGCATCACCCCGTTTTTGCAACATTTTTCATTCCTGCTCCGCACCTGTTTGTTGTAGCATGATGTTATATACATATAAACCTTTCTCTTTAACCATTCTATCTATTAAAACAAACCGCATCAAAATCCGTTGCATAGTTTTGAAGATTTAAGCATACAAAGGGACAAGAAAAATAGGGACAGAGAACGCGACTTTATTTTATATTATACTATGTAGTGATGATAGTGATTCTTATTATAGAGACCTAGTGGCCGTAGTTACTGCGAGTGCTACGCCGGAAGCGCGGGTTCGATTGCAGTGCAAATTATGAATATCAAAATTATATAATATTTGTGTGCATGAATTGTGAATATCTGCATTGGTTAGGGTGTTTCTATATAATATGTGTGTATTTACAAAAAATGTATCTAAGTATGTTTATCCGTATTTTGAACCAATATTTTTAGTTTCATCTTCCATCTGACCTCCACAACCCGATGGCGATATTGAAGTTCTGTAGTTAGACCACTGGCCGAACTTTTGAGGGGTACAACTACACGTAGTGACTATCACAGATGTTCGTATGACAATCGGAACCGTAAGATTGATAGCTACGCTCATTCGAAGCGCAAAAGGATTTTAGAACCTCCTTTCCTACACAGGATAACACGTGCAGGGCTTAGATGTTACCCGCATACGGTGCGGAATATTTCATCAAGAATCAAGCGGTTCGGTGAGTCTTTCCTCTGCCGCACCATTAAGTCTTGGAATTCCTTGCCAGCTCACCTGTTTCCTTCTTCCTACAGTCCCGGGTCCTTTAAGCGGGGCGTGAAAAAGCATCTGATGAGGCCATCAAGCTGAGTGCCACCATTGTAACACTTTACGTGTTCGTAATGTTGACCTTCGTTCCTGAGACTTTGCCTTGAGCTTACCATCAGGCGGGGTGAAGTGAAATTGACGTGTTCTAAATATAAAAAAAGTACGGTCACCCATCCAAATACCGATTTGACTAGTGTTGCTTAACCTTGCAATGTGTTAATCTACTAGGTTGCCACTTAACCATGATCCACTCTATCCGTGTCTGATAGAAGAACCAAAGAGTCATCAACACCGTTAACGAATTGAAAAAAAAAGAAAGAAATCCTCTCAAAATCCTTTGATGTAATCCGTCAACACATTTATAGGCCGTTGTTAAGATGGGTGGTGACTTTGATGCTGTCATTAGGATAAACACGAACGCGTGGTGGACTCGTGCCAACAACTTGTGTATCGTGAAATAAAAATGAGCTACGGTCACACTGAAGGCGGATCGCGAGCAGCGTCGGTAGATTAGTGGTTAAGGAGTCGACTTTACGGTCGAGAGGTCCTGGGTTCGAATCCTGGCCATTGCACTACCGACGTGGATCTACCTATCACAAGCCATTGAGCTTAGTTGGAGTTGTTAGAGGGAATATTAGTAATTTGGGTTCCTAATACTCGTATCACTAAATAGTATAAAACAAACTACGCAACGGATTTTGATGTGGGTTTTTTAATAGATTTTTTTATAGACTACATAATTATTAGTAAATATTAGTAGGTATATAAGACGTAGCATTAAGAATGTAAATCAATCAATAAATCGCTGGATAATCCAACTGTGTATCTTTTACTAAGACCGCAATACTACTAAGTCTTATTTTTATACATATGCCATTATTATAATGGAATTTGTACTGTGTAAATGGTCAAACGCTTTCTCGCTACCTCGTGCGATTAGACAAACGCCTAAAGGGCGCCTTCTGGTGATTCATTTATTTGGTCATCAAACGGAGAAAATCTTAATTAGACGTTAACATTACAAAAATACGAAAACAAAGATATAACAACATTACGAAAGTGAGATCGACCACATCGAAATGTTTCGTCAAATCAACAACAGAATTCTGAAATTTTCGAACGGAACGTCCAAGCTTACAACTATAATTTTAAAATCAATAAATAAGCTTATCGCAATCCACTGCTGGACATAGGCCTCTCCCAATGATGGACGGCTTTGACCTACTGTTTCTCCGCTATATACCTATACCTACCTACAAATGGCCTATACAGGGTGTAAGAAGAACACCCCCGAAATCGAAGGCACAAAAAAATAAAAAATCCAAATGGTAATTTTTTATGCCTATATGTTTCGGTAATACATTTATTCTATAGATCAATCTTTCGGCGAACCGAGCTGTCGGCAAATAAAGGTAGCGTCTAAAGAATTTCTGTGTACCGATGTACGGTGAACAGTGATTTCTGTGTACGGTTATATCGTTCAACGGTAATTCGGTAAACAGTTCGGAGCTCATGTTGTGTACCAGGAGTAGTAGGCATGGGCCTAGGGGCGCGAAGGGGGGAATTGGTAAAAGAAAAACCCTCGGAGTTAGAGTCCTCTTGCTCAGCGCCTTGTTCACAACGATGATGCGGAGTGACTCTGCTCGAAGAAGAAGACCTTCAAGTGAGAACTTTTTGATAGGTTGTATACTTCAGCCATTTCTCGCGACTTGAGGTCAAGATATACACCGTGAACTGTATTGGTGTAAAATGTTCCCAGCAATTTTATTAAAAGTTCATTTCTTAGTATTCTACTCTCGTTTAAGTACTCAGAATCGTTTTCACTCGACTAAAGCGGCGGCGGCATTATATTAAAGATCGTTTAGATTCAGTCAGTGGCTTCACTAAATTAGGCTATTTTCGAGATCTTAATACAATTATTTGCCTCGTTATATTGATTTCACTGGAAGATAAGTGGGTTAGACATTATTTTGGTGTTCATTCATTGAATGAAAGAATCAATTTCGTTTGTTCAGTTTAGGTACAGTGGGCTCCAAAAGATTCTGCACAATTTGAAACTAAAATGATATGACGTTATGCCACTACACAACTACAGCTCCTAGTTTTAGAAACTACTGGATTTTAGATATACTCATTAATATAATTAAGTTTAGGATACTACTTGCAGGAGTTTACTTATTTTTTTAGAAACAAGACATCGATTTATTTTATTTTGTTAACGCCTCAATTTGTCCTAAATAAAAAAACATCTATTGCATTCTACAAAAAAACTTCCACCAATTTGGTATTTGTCTGTGGCAAGAATATACGTCAATATCCAAGTCACAGGTATCGAGTTATAAGTAGAAAGAATATTCTAGTATTTTTCGCCCCACTAAACTAGTTATTAAAATAAAAGGTACTTATTTTTAACCTTCAGTGTCGTGGGAAGTGTGGGAACTCCGCTTCGTTTCCTGAAATACCGATAACGTTATTAGGTAAATGTGTCGTACACTCGTATAACTACCATTATTATTAAACTAGCTGACCCGCGCAACTTCGTCTGCGTCACCCCGTTTTTGCAACATTTTTCATTCCTGCTTCGCACCTGTTGGTCGTAGCATGATGTTATATACATATAAACCTTCCGCTACAACCAACTATTGCGGAGCAGAAGTGAAAAATATTTCATATCCCTATGTCCCATTGTATACTTAAATCTTTAAAACTACGCAACGGATTTTGGTGCGATTTTTTAAATAGAAAGAGTGATTAAAGAGGAAGGTTTATATGTATATCATCAATCGTCAATCATTTGATTCATTTACATCAATATCAGTTCATACTAAAAAAGTTGATATAAACATAAAAGTTAACAATTCAGAATGTCAATAATATCATCTCTTCTCATAGTATGTCCATACCGCGATAGACGTTCACATCTCAATTTTTTATTTTACTATTGTCATTTTCATACTTTCTCTATAAGTATCCCCACGCCCAAACGTCCATCTTAACATTCGTATCTCCCCTATAACCAACTATTAGGTAATCTGTGGCTAGGTAACATCCATCCATTTGACATTATTCGCTTGACATTTGTATTATATTGGACATTTTTTTTAAAGTTTTACTGAATGTTTGTTTACCTGATTGTTTGACGAACTGTAGAATGTAACTAAGTAATTTTAATTTTAATAATGCAATTTAATGTAATGCCTAATGTAATCTACAGCATATAAGCGCCTTGGTGTATACTGTAAGCTTATATTGCTAACAATAACAATAAATAAATAAACAAATAAATAAATAAATGCAGTTTTCTTTCATCCGTCTCTTTTAAGGTTTCGGTGACCATATACCTTTTCACATATCATAACATACAATAACACATTACATTACATTGTAACACTTTATGTCTTTGTAATAGTGACCCCCTTTCCTGAGACTTTGCCTTGAGCTTACCATCAGGCGAGGTGAAGTGAAATTGACGTGTCCTAAATAAAAACAAAAATCATAGAAAGGAAAATTTGCCATGCGATTGAAATCGAGACCCTTTTCAATAATTTTATTTGTACAGAAGGCTTACAATGAAGCAAATATTATATTTTTTGACACGTTTTTTCTCATCAACCGGTGTCGGCTCTCATAAAAAAGTTTGTCCACACAAATGAAAAAAGTTTCGGGTGGCTGCAATAAAAGTAAGGATGGGCTTCAAACAAATGTTTTTTATTACATTATACACGCTGATAGTTTAAGTTCTTGAAGTTAGTGATTTTTCGATATAATTCCAATTCAATATCATATTTTTAACCTTGCTAATATTGCTGTTCGATGGCCCTCAGTCAGCGTTCGTGAGGAATATGCCTAAGTTACTTCACCTTTGGCAACTGATGGTACGTCTCGTGCAGGTCATGCAGTTTTAGTCTGTTCCCCTGCTGGCTTCGATGGTAACGATTTTTTTATTCCTTTTAATACCCCTTAGGTGCTGATGGAAAGTGGTTATCGTGGCCTATGGACGTTTGCAACACCAGGGACGTCACGTTCGTGCTGCCGACCAAATAGAGAAGGTGGGAAGGGAAAGAGAGAAAAGAGAAGGTTAAGAGAGTCTCTGTGCTGTCAGTGCAGAAGACAAAGATCTCGGTCTTCCCACTGACTACACAAAACCTCTCCAGTGAGCTCTGGCTACCCTATTCACCGTCGGAAACACAACTCAAGGTTATTTTACCCGCGGTATTCTGTAGGGCGGAGGTACTTCCCCAGTCGGACTGCTCAATTAGGATGATACGTCATGACCTACATCCGTTATCTATCTATATATGTAAAAAACAATCGCAAAATATGTTGGTAAGCGCATAACCCGAAGACGGCTGGACCAATTCGAGTAATTCTTTTTTTTAATTGTTTCTTGAATACTACGGAAGGTTTTTATGGAGCAGCGGGAATGTGCTCAAAAGTCTGAGCAGCGGGAACGGGATCGGAAGTCCACGCGGGTGGAGCCGCTGGGAACAGCTAGTCTACTATAAAATACCAGTGGTCATCGGCACAGTCATTTCGAAGATTAGGTATACAGATAAAATCACTGAAAAATGTTTGTCTAGCGTGAGACTAGCCTAATAAATCGAAAGATATATAGTAGTTCAAAAATAGATTGATTTATGTAAGAAATATTTACGTGTTTTCAATATCAGAGCTAAAGATACATCAGACGTAAAACGGATATAGATAGACATTTGGGTTACTTTTTTTTAACATGACTCGAGCCTTGAGTATTTGCCAGTATCAAGTAATTTGATATATCATATTAATAATACATAAATATTCTGCAGCGTTTTCGTTATTTAAGTCAAGTTTAAGTTAAGCGTCAAAGTCAAGCCTACAAGCGTCAAAGTTAATAAGAATACAGTAGCCTTAAGCACGAAATACTATCGAATTCGTAATGTAAAGGTATCGTCAGAACGGAGCAATGCGATTGGCAGGCTACACACGCACACAGGTTCACAAGATGCAGACTGCCAATCACAATGATCCGTTCTCTCGAAATCGAATTCGTAATGAATTCGATAGGAGTTCATGCTAGAAAGAAGAAAGAAAGAAAGAAAGAAAAAAATATTTGGCACAAAAGTGGTCACAAACCACATAAGTACACAAAAATTCCGTTGCACGGAAACTAGAAGAGTATTTCTTCTAGTCCCCAAGAACAAAGACCTAAAATTGTGGCACACAGATGCGCCAAATGGGTGCCCAGTTCAGCATGTGCCGGGTACAAACCTGGCGCTGGTTTTCAACTGGGGCCCATCCGGCCAGTGACACAAGGATGCCCCACCGGGCGTCGAAGTCGTGAGTCAATTAAATAGTGAGGTGTGTTGTGTAGTCCGCGGTATGTGAAAGTGTGTAGATGTAATAAACTAAGTATATATATATATAGATATATGCAATACATAGGTAAGTATAATATTAGCTAAAATAAATAAGCACTGGTCACCATACGATATAAATTGTGTCAAAATACCTAAATCAAGGATATGTTTGCATTAACGTTATCCAGCCTCCTTTGAGCTTCCAAAAGAAACAACCGTAAACGTTTCCCGAAAGTAGTTCTCGTTTTGAGGCATCGTAACGGTGGTGGGATATTGTTCCATATTTTGGAGGCCGAATAACGAAAGCTACCTCTAAATGATGCGTATCGATGCCGCTGTACAGACAACTGCTGAGTGCACTGCTTTCTGGCACACAATCTTCTGCCAGTAACCCAGCCAAGTTTGTTGAACAAATACCGTGGCTCCCCATACTTGATAACACCGAACAGAAGACATGCCACATGCATCTTCCTTCTGGTTTTCATCTTTGAGAGAAAATTGTTACTCAAATAAGGTGTGACATGACTTCTGGCCGGTATCGCAAAGCAGAAACGAGCACAGGCATTTTGAACGCGCTGAATTAGTCTCTCCGTACGAGCCAATAGACGTGGGCCGTAGATTGCATCGGCATAGTTGAGCTTAGATCTACAGCAGCTAATATTATCCTTATATTTTGCTTCCGCCGGTGAGTAGGGTAGCCAGAACTCTCTGGAGTATTTTCCTTAGAATCTCTCTTAGCCTTCACCCCTCTCTTCAAAAAGGGCAGGTTTCTATATGGTCAGCAGCACGAATGTGACGCTCCTGGCATTGCAAACGTCCACAGACCACGGTAGCAACTTTACATCAGGTGGGTCATATTCTTGTCTGCCACTAAAGTGACATAAAAATAGCATATTAATGGGACCCAGCATCCGTGTCAGTCGCTCTGATCTTGAAAATAAAATGGTATCAACTTTGTGATCGTCGTAAAAGTTAATACTGGAAGTTACGGTTCACAGTAGTGTTCCTTTTTATTTATTTACGGTTTATGAGTCACTAGATAGAGGAAGATTAGTACACAATAAGATAACTGTGTTATATAAGTCTACTGTTTGATACTTACACCCAGTTTCCGAAAGGCTAATCAACGCTAAAATTAACTAATTAACTGTTAAATCTCATGTCAAGTAGCAATTGGGTTGCTAGAAGCATGATTTAATAGTTTAATTTGATAATCGTGTCAGTTAACATAGCAGCTGTCAAATTTACCTGGAGATTCGTATGGCAGCCGCATAAATATAAATATAAAGAATAATAACAATAATACATTATTTTACATATTTTTTTATTTATTTATATATTGGCCTGATCGTCTTTTCAGAAACTCAAATTGATTTGACATAATTGTTAAATTAATAGCAGTGTTAGTTGATCAATGATTTGACAGGCCTTTCAGAAACCGGCGGTTAGTAACAGTAACGGTAACAGATTCAGATTCATTTATTTATTTGCGAACATGGGTACGGAGTAACGGTCTTAAAATATAGTGTTGGTAAATAAATATATTAACATTTTTACTCTGTGGTCGTGACGAACGCAGAGATGATGATTCTGTGATTTAACGGTAGAGCCATGGAAACCAAAAAGCATTGTACCTACCCTACATATCGGAACAGCTTCCGTCCACATCTCGTCTTGTTTTATATCTTTATTCATTAGCTAGCTTTTATAGTTGCGTCTGCTAGGTATCACATCACCGACATTACTCTGCGTAACATCATCTGAGATTTATTTCTAAGAAATATTGCTTCATACAGTGATTTGCATGCGCTGTGTATATTTTAGCTGTCTGTCTGTTTGCGCTAGTGTATTGTGTGTGATTTTTAACATGCTTATGTAATAGAACAACGATGTAATTATCAATGTTCTACTATGCCGGGAATCACGTGCGATCCACGAGTGTGTATTTCTTGTGTCGTGAATTTTGTAAATGTTAAACTTTAAAATGGAATTGTTTTTTAATACAACTTAGGTCGCAGACAAGCACGCGGCCCATCTGATGGTAAGTGGTAACCGTGACCTATGGGCGAGTGTAACACCAGAGGAATAACACTCGTGCCGCAACCCCTGTAAGAACAGAGACATTCGGTGTCGTCAGCGCAAAAGATGTAGGTTAAGCCTTTGGTTTTCCCACTGACAACACAAAACCTCTCTAGTGAGCTCTACTCTACTCACCACCGAAAACACAACACAAGGTTATTAATTTTTAGAGGGGAACCGGGAATGCGGGGAGTTAAGACTAACCCAACTATTCAACCACCAAACCATCATAAAGATTTTGTTTCTTTTCCATATTTAGGAGTAATCTAATTAATAAAAGTGATCAATTACAATCGATCAACAGGGGCTATGTATACGCCATTTTATTCTTGTGATCCATCATTGGTTGTGCTAATAGTCGGTACTTATACATGATGATGTATACCTACCGCCATATATCGTGAACTCAAAACGTGCTCTACATTTGTTTCCTTCCTTCTTCCTACAATCCTGGGTCCTTTGAACAGGACATGAAAAAGCATCTAATGAGGCCGTCAAGCTGAGTTCATTATTACACTGTACGTGTTTGTAATGGTGAGCCTCTTTTCTGAGACTTTCCCTTCAGCTTACCACCTGGCGAGGTGAAGTCAAATTGACGTGTCCTATATTAAGACAAAACAATCCGCGTGCTCGGGTCTCGTTTCTATTCCGACCTCGGTTCCAGATATATGACGGGAGGTATACCTCGACCTAATTAGCAAATTAACAAAAGGAACAAGGCTTTTTATTTTTTTGCAGTCATTTACACTTTTTCAATATATCTACTGCTGAGAATACTAATGACATTAAGTCCTAGTACGTTCATAGGACGGGAGCCTTCCCGAAGAGCGAAACCTATGCTTGGGCCCTCTCCGTGAGTAGCGGCGCTGCCGTGAAACAAATTACTGCACACACAGTGTGGCGCCCCAGGTCTTGCAAACGTCCATAGGCCACGGTAACCACTTTCTATGAGGTGGGCCGCGTGCTTATCTGCACCTAAGTGGTATAAAAAAAAATGCATAAATGTTAGTACTTAAAATTGGGTTTCCTCAAATTTCTTCAAAGAAAACGGCAATTTCATATGTAACGAACTAAAATTAATTTACAGTTTTCGTGTGTACTTTACAGATACAAAAAGCGGGGAACACACAGTGTAGGAGTCGCATTCACTACCTCCTCCCTACAGAGGCATGACAGAGGCCCCTATGGCGTGGGATCACCAAATTCGTAGTTGGCGAAATGTGGGCGTTTAGAACATTTATATATCTACTCCTTCAGGGATTTACAGACGTCATTTAAGAACTGTAAGGAAACAACAAAAAGCGATTCGTACTTGAACCAATTCTGTATTTTGTAAACAAATTAGATTGGATTTGTTTGTTAACTTTATGGAAATCCGGTGATCTACTTTTAAGTCAGTTTATATTTACTACTTAGTGACGTAAGCAATGTATACTTATCGGCATGTATCTTGATCGCGTCACAAAACGTATCTACTCTTTATGCGCTATATACGTGTTTTGATAACATAACATATTACGTCTATATCCCCGAAGGTGTAGACGATGGTGCTAGCACCCACACTTCGCCGGTTTATGTTTAGGTCCCAATGTAATAGGTGGCGAGCCTAATGCCATTAACCGGGCACTTATAAACCTGCGATAAATACACCCATACCTTTTTACGTCGAAACGAAACGAAGAACGATTTTGGATGTCTTTTAAGCATAACACGGGTTACTACGATGGCACATAAGCTCAAATCCATTTATCGTAGATTATATAACAAGATTGTACAACGGAGGTAGAATGGCGACGTACCACAACCTTACAGAATATTGCGCCTAATAATTAATAAATAAATATTCTAGGACAATCTACACAACGCCATCTAGACCCATGGTAAGTATAGCTTATCTAGCTTGTGTTACGGGTTCTAGAATGCGGATAAACATACTTAGATACTTTTTTTTGTAAATACATACATAATTATAAGTAAGAAACATCCAGACCAATGCAACCAAAGCAATAATAATAAATAAATAAATATTCTAGGACAATCTACACAACGCCATCTAGACCCATGGTAAGTATAGCTTAACTAGCTTGTGTTACGGGTTCTAGAATGCGGATAAACATACTTAGATACTGTTTTTTGTACATACATATCATACATAGAAACACCCAGACCAACGCAACTAATGCAATAATAATAACCTTGTGTTGTGTTCCCAGCGGTTGTGGGGTAGTCAGAGCTCACTAGAGAGGTTTTTTGTTGTCATTGGGATGACGGAGTAACTCTTGTGAGTTCAACAGGAAAAATATCAAAAATATGTTTCACAGAATGTGCAGTAGTCATGTTTAATGGTTTTACAAGTATTTGTAAGTTTCTTGGTAACACGCTGAGGCTGTGACCCCATTCCCGTGATGAATAGGTGGAGCAGTAAATCATTCAGATTACTTTGAATGAAATAAATTGTAAATATTATGTATGTGTATGAAAATTTTGGTACAAATAAACATACATAGATAATAATCAGGCCATGTTAGCGCTGCGTAATTCCTAGCAGAGTAAATCTGGGCCTCCATCCCTTCCCATGTGGTGTTGTATAAGACGATTAAGGGATAGGGCTGTTTAGCATCAGACAGATAACCCGGGTGTAAGGGGAACGCTGCCGAAGCGGAAGGCCCCTGGTAGTACTCATGGTACACAAAATATTGGCACAAAAAAAATCACAGCAACGCTATTTTTTTATATTTCAATTCCTTTTTTTTTAGTTATTAAGCCGTTTAACTTGCGTTATTCACTCTTGATCTTGAAATAAATTGAAAAAAAATTTGCTTTGCCTTAATTTTTTTGTCATGCGAATATGCTATGTACCATGAGTACTTCAAGGGGCCTTCGACTTCAGGAGCGGTACACCCTGTATACGGGATTCGAACCCGCGATCTTTACCATACAGGGTGAACGCGTTCCCATCGAAGCATTCACTTATCCTATCTAAATTTGAACTGTATATATCTGTCTGATGTCTGAGTGTCTGAGTCTTGAATATTCCAAGTTATAGCTATCTGGAAACACGGATTCGGGCGGGTCGTTCTATTATTTGTTTAGTACATCCATACGCCACGGTGACCGCTTCCCATCAGGTGGGCCGTGTGCTTGTCTGCCACCTAAGTGGTATAAAAAAGTACGCTGAGTCGTTTGGTAGGTACGTATGATTGGAATGTCCACCATGTAGCTATGGCGTGTCGATGTACGTCTGGTCGTTTGGAGAAGGAGGCTTGAAGGAATCAGGTCTTTCCAACATGTGTACCAAATCTGTTTTAGTAATGCATGCCGGCTAATACTTTTAACCTAGCGTTTTCTTAAAAGATACCATGATGCGTTATTCACGGTTTTATTATATAACATACATACATAATATGCTCACAACCGTAATCCCCGAAGGAGTAGGCAGGGGTATATTAAACATCCACATTTCGTCAACTATATTTTACGGTCCCGTGTAATAAGGGGCGAGCCTATCGCCGCCAATCAGGCACTTTGTAACCAAAGGGATATATAAAACAAAATGCCGAAAATAAATTCCTAACGGAAAATGTAGCAGTTAATTTTGACCCGATTTCTTGCTATGCAGTGTAAATCGCAAGGAAAGTAATTACATGCTTAGCCGCACATATTATATTATTTTTTTTTTTTTTATATCTATGGCACGTCAATTTGACTTTACCTCGCCTGATGTTAAGCTGAAGGCAAAGTCCCATGAAAGAGGGTCACCATTGCAAACACGTTCAGTGCTACAATGGTGGCGCTCAGCTTGACGGCCTCATCAGATGCTTTTTCACGCCCCGCTTAAAGGACCCGGGACTGTAGGAAGAAGGAAACACGTGCGCCGGCAAGGAATTCCAGGACTTAATGGTACGGCAGAGAAAAGACTCACCGAACCGCTTGGTTCTTGATGGAATATTCTGTACCGTATGCGAGTGACACCTAAGCCCTGCACGCGTTGTCCTGTGTAGGAAAGGGGAGGGTGGGATTAGTTGGAAGAGCTCATCAGAACATTCACCATGGTAGAGACGGTAAAATACTGCCAAGGACGCAACATCTCTACGCATCTGCAAAGGCTCGAGGGACTCTGTGACCTCAGGACTCCCAATAATGCGGACCGCACGTCGCTGCAACCTGTCGAGAGCATCTAATAAGTACTTTGCGGAGCCATCCCAGAGATGCGAGCAGTATTCCACGCAGGAGCGAATTTGTGTCTTATAAAGAAGACACCGCTGCTCCGGCGTGAAAAAACGTCTCACTCTGTTCAGGACTCCGAGTTTACGCGAAGCTGTTTTGATGATGCTCTCGATATAGTTCTTGTTGTTCAGTTTGCAGCGCACGTCCATACCGAGTATATTGAGGTTATCCTGTAATGGCAGTGGTGTGCTCTGAAGAGTGGGAGGAGGAAGGAAAGGAGATGTCTTTGCTGAAAACGCGCATGCCTGCGTCTTCTTGGCATTGAACTCGACCAGGTTCTCAGATCCCCATTGGGAAACGTGATTGAGGATCCGGTCAAGCCCAGTGACAAGAAGTCGCCTCTTTTCCGCTATATCGGACTGCTTGGCCGCAGAATGTCCGTGGTAGCTCCCGTGTACAGTGCTATCGTCTGCATAGCAGTGGATGCTGCCGGTGGACAGCATGTCATTGATATGCAGAAGAAAGAGAGTGGGTGATAAGACGGACCCCTGCGGCACACCAGCATTTACCTGCAGGAACTCCGATGCTCGTCCATCACAGAGAACGCGAATACGGCGCCCCTGCAGGAAGCTAGCAACCCAATTGCACAGTCTAAGAGGCAGACCGAAGGCTGGTAGTTTGGAAAGAAGCGATTTGTGCCAGACTCTATCGAACGCTTTGGCGATGTCTAGGCTAATAGCCAGTGACTCACCATGCTTGTCCATAGCCTCACCCCAAAGATGGGTAACATACGCCAGAAGATCACCCGTTGACCGTTTCGGCCTAAAACCATATTGTCGGTCATTAATTAGGGAGTGATCCTCTAGGTGGCGCATGAGCTGTGTGTTGATAAGGTGCTCGAAGACCTTGCACAGCACTGAGGTGACGGCTATGGGCCGATAGTTGGCTGGGTCTGAGCGATCTCCCTTCTTGGGAATCGGCTGTACATTCGCCTCTTTCCACGCCGTCGGCACTGTACCCGAAATGTAGGAAAGTCGGTACAGCCGCGTGAGTATTGGAGACAACGCCGCTGCACATTTTTGAAGAACCACCGCTGGTATACCATCCGGACCACTGGCTTTCCGGACATCGAGTGACTGCAGTACTGCTCGGACATCGCGTTGCCTGATACGAATATCAGACATTGCGTGGTCACTATTGGGTAGAGTCGGTGGCGGCATACCACAGTCGTCGATTCGGGAGTTGGCCGCAAAGAGATTAACCAGCAAATTTGCTTTCTCTTGCGGCTCATGTGCCAGGGATCCATCAGGGTTACGCAGGGGGGGCAGCGAAGGCTGGCAGAAGTTAGCTTGCACGGCTTTGGCCAGTCGCCAGTAGCCACGGCTGCCCGTGGGATGCGCTACTAGTTCTTGACCAACCCGTGCTATGCGCTGAGCATCTGCTCTGACAAAAGCCCTCTTGCAGACCCTAGTGGCTTTGTTGTACGCTGCCTTAAAGTACCCGATGTTGGAATCGTGCGTAGCGCGCGCCCTTACCCAAGCGCGATACGCAGACTGTTTATGCTGAACAGCCTCTGCGCATTCGCGCCCAAACCAAGGGCGCACTCCGCGGGCACCGGTGACATCAGTGTATGGGATATAGTACTCCATACCCAGACTGATCTCACCGACGACAGCAGTTGCACTATCCGATGGGTCCTTACCTTCAAAGCAGCGCTCAACCCACGGGATGGACACAAAATAGTCACGCAGTCCATCCCAGTCAGCCGACGAGTAGTGCCAGAGACGCCGTTTTCCCTGCACTGGTCGTGAGGGCGCTATGATAGGCACCTTGGAACAGACCAGATAATGGTCGGAGTTGCCCAAAGCGGCTCGCACCGAGACACTGTACTGGTCTGGGTGGCTCGTCAGCTGAAGGTCTAGCAAGGAGGGTGCTAGGCCCGGCCCCCTTGGTATCCTAGTGACCTCGTGTACCAGTTGGGTCAGGCCGTGAGCCAGAGCAAACGCGTGGGCGGCTCTTCCCGCATGGTCTGTTTTGGAGGAGCCCAACCAGATTTCATGGTGGGCGTTAAAGTCCCCCAAAAATACCATTTCAGCGTTTGGAAACCGCTCCTGCGCATCATCTGCCGCCTGACTCAGATATTCAAAGAGTCGAGTTGTCTCGGCATCTCCAGTATGGGAACGGTAAAGGCACACATAGATTTGACTAGTACAGCCATGGTCTACGTGTACCCACAGGACAGAAAAGGATGGGTCCTCAAGGCAGCGCAAACGGCGACAACAAACATCCGCCCTAACAAACACGCATACCCCGGCTTTGGCACGGAAATTTTCCTCTAGAACATAGCCGGAATTACAGTTAAATTTTCCTCTAGAACATTATGGAAGCGTAAAGTTTTAACATTTAGTTCAGTTAAATATTCCACTTCTAGAACCTTAGCTTCAAGACTAAAAGAGCAATGCGTCCATAATAATGATATTATCTTACAAATCGCCATCAAAACAAAACATTTCGCGATGAATTCATGAAAGTCAATGTAAAGGGTATTGTGGTCGTTGTACACATTGGCTGAATGCCGGACAGTATCTTATACCTGTATATCTTCTAAGATAGGTAGACATTATGCACGGTACATGTATTATTTATCGTGTGGGGGCCGCGGGTTAGTTTTCCGCTCTATGTAAATATTTTCATAGATAACTCCGTATTTTTTATATTGGTTTCGATGTTTTTATGTATTGTATCTATGTATTTTACAAATATATGTGTCAAAGTAATCACTGAAGAGAGTGGAGTCCACTTTTAACACCTTTGGTCCCACTCAGGTGTAAGTCTCTAAATAGACTTCAAACACAGGTCGGCTGTTTGATGACACTGTATCTTTTATTCTTAATTTTTTTTTAGCAAACACGGGGACTGGCCGGAATATTTTCATCAAGCCAACATGTAAAGTGTCCTTTAGATGACGTAATGATGTTTAATCCATATTTAAACTAAGCATGTCTGATGTAATATTCAACAGATACTATATTAAAACACGGAACACGTATATTTTAACATTACACATTATACAATGTTTGGACCCATTGTTTGGTTGGAAAAAGTAAAAGTGAATTTTTGCGTGAGTGTTTTAGATGATCCATCGTGGATTACGCACTTATGTCCTTACTCTTACTAGCTGTTGTCCGCGGCTCCGCCCGCGTGCGATTTAAATTCCGTTCCCTCTACAAAGGGGAACAATTTCTAGCGCTGTACAATGGGAGTGTGTACAGAAGAATTATACAAAATTTAATTTGTTTTTTCTCTCCAAGACGTTAGCGTTAGCGTTAGCGTATAGCAAGGAATCGAGTCATTTTTTTTAAATTACATTGACATGCGATTTGCTATGATAATATGATATAATGTAAATTTATAATAAAAATATATTTTTTTTCCTACAGTCTTTAAGTTTAGTCTTTAAGCGGGGCGTGAAAAAACATCTGATGAGGCCGTCAAGCTGAGCGCCACCATTGTAGCACTGTACGTGTTCGCAATGATGACCCTCTTTCATGAGACTTTGCCTTCAGCTTAACATCAGGCGAGGTGAAGTCAAACTGACGTGCTATAAATAAAAAAGAATTTACTAATAATTAGATATAAGACAAATAAAATTGTTACTAACCATATTGGACCTACCCTACATAATTGCCATGAATAAATATACGAATATGATTTTAATCGCGGTATTATACGGCAGAGATAGGTACTTCTCCAGTCGGACAGCTCAGTTATCACGGGAGATACCGCCATGTCCTACCTCCCGTTTTGCCAAATATTGGTCCCACATAATAGGCGGGGAGGCCTATTACGTCGCGTAAACTGCTGACAACACGTTCTACTAATAGTTTGATTATGTAATAACAAACCGTGGTCCTCACGTTTTACCAATGAAGTACACCGTGTAAAACGTAATAACCCAACTGCGTTATTACGTTTTACCCAAATCTAACTAAGTTCATTGGTCTTTATACTTTAACACTGAATTTCGTCGAATGCAGAAACCTAATAACCTCTTTATAATCTGGTCTTCCTCCCCCCCCCCCCCTAGAAAAGGAGGTGATTTGTTGGTCGTCGTTTGTGGAATAGAATTTCTAACGTATGAGAATGATATGTATTTTGACGTTTATGACAAGCGTCAACGTCAGTCAATTCCATACATTTATCATTCTACAGCAGCTGGTTTCATAACGTCAGTGTCTACTTACTCCCTATTCTTTTGGTTAGTCTTATATTTCTTTTATTTTATTTATGGCACGTCAATTTGACTTCACCCGCCTGATGGTGAGCTCAAGTCAAAGTCTCAGGAATGAGGGTCACCATTGCAAACACGTACAGTGCTACAATGGTGGCGCTCAGCTTGAAGGCCTCATCAGATGCTTTTTCACGCCCCGCATAATGGACCCGGGACTGTAGGAAGAAGGAAACACGTGCGCTGGCAAGGAATTTCAAGACTTAATGGTGCGGCAGAGGATCGTATTATATCGGTCATCGGTATACATACTCGAGAGGGCCTTCGATGTCTCTGGGTCAGTCAGGGCGTGAGGGATATGCCAGAGGAGACCCTCGGCAACTGAAGGCCCGAGACGACCGTATGGTTTTGGTTGGTTCGAATCTGACATAACCAGCTGCGCTGCCTTCAGCGAGCGGGTGTTCGAGGGAATTTCCACACGGGAGAATAAAATATACGGTTGGCAAAAACTACTTTCTGACCTATCAAACCAGAGAGGTAGTGTCAGAACCTCATCTGTCGGCACCAGCTTCAATGCCGTCTTTACCATAGGGGCACTCAAGGCACGTGCCTAGGACCCACCGCCTTCTGGAGGATCTCCGAAACCGAAGAGAGACAATATCTCGCAAATCAACTTAAAAAAATGAAAAACCCAAATTTTTTCAAAAGGGCCTCTAAAGTCTTGTGTCCGCCGGGCCCCTGAAATACGAAAAGACTGCTCTAACCGGCTTGCAGGTGAGGTTAACTTTGATTCCTAAGATTGATAAGGCCCCAAAACATCTAATAATTAGTAATTAATTTCCACCCTATCATGCAAATTCATTCAACTACACAGTTTTGAATTAATTTATTAATTATTTATTAAATGAAAGACCATTGTTAGATTTTAATCATTTTACAGTCAATTAGCAGTTCTTTGAGCACGTCATAGACAATGTCCAATAATAATTCATAACTCAAACGGCTTTCCCGCCCTCCACGCGATCCAAATGAAAACTCCGTGGGTGTGAAAATTCTCTTCGGCCAGTTAGTTGTCGCCTGTTCGGCGTTGAGTGCAGACGTCTCCACGTCGCCCCTCCCAAAGTTTCCCGCGCGAAAGTTTTCGCGTAGTGTGAAAATATATTTGTAAAAGTGTTAAATTAGTGTCTCCATTACGATAATTTGTGTGTAAATGTGTGTTTTCCTGTGATGACCGACATCTTGAAGCGTGTAAGTATTGAGTAGATATTAGAATGTGTGTTTTTGAAAATAATTGATGTGAACTAAGTGGGTTATAGGTATGAAAATAATAATGAATGATCATTTCGCGGTGATATTGGCCATTCGGATAGACATTATGGCGGGAGTTTGAAAGAATATTTTATGTGAGGCATATTGAAAGCTGAATTTAGTAAGCACTTATACTAATGTAGTTTTATTAGTAATCATGACAAACTAATGTTAAGTGTTTGTTAATGGAGTTGTTCAAAATTGGCCGCTCGAATATATTTATGACTTATTATTCATTAACATGATTTTAAAATTATTGTGTTTCGGAGTTATCGTGTTTTAAGATACTCATCATATTTATCCTTTCAATGGGAAACACAGAAGCGGTTGTACATCTATCTTTTACAATTTTTTTGGGTTCCGAGTAAAAGCTTAATTTTACCGTCTTTTTTATACTACTTAGGTGGTATAGAAGCACACGGCCCGCCTGATGGAAAGTAGTTACCGCGGCCTATGAAAGTTGGAGAGGAGGGGTGAAGGTTAATACAGTTTCTGTGCTTGTAGTGCAGAAGAGAAAGCATGGTTTTTCGGTCTTCCCACTGGTAATACAAAACCTCTCCAGTGAGCTCTAGCTACCCTATTCATAACCGGAAACAATACAAGGTTATTAATTACCACGATATTCTGTAGGACGAATATCCTTCCCCATTCGGACTGCTCAATTAAGACGGGGAATAGTGTCAAGTCCTATCATAGTCTATTTGACATGGAGAAAACTTCTTCTTCTCTCCTTCTTAGTCACCTTAGACATGGGATTGACGACGCATTTTAATGTTATCCTACTTGTTTCAAATTTTACTTCATTTGTGCGACTTTAGGGCGGCCTGCTAGCTGATGAGATGAGCTTAGCATTGACAAAAGAAAGATATTGGTGACGCTCTACACAAAACTGTAACAGCTTAATTCGCCTATTATTAAGATATTCGAATCTCTTCTACCGCTCTTCTCGATCTACCCCCAAAAGTAACCATTTTGATAAAAGAGGGCCAAGAGGTCTTATCGTCCGATTCTACCCAATCCTGCTTAATATCTTCAAAAGCTTAATAGCTTCTGCTGTAAACATATATTATATGCGCTGCCAAATGAATTGTCTAACTGAACTGGAACTATGACCTTTCATTATTTTTTATTCCCGAAGAAGTTCAAAATATGAACAACCAAATTGCTTCCTATTCTTTTTATTTCTTCCTTGAGAGTCATAACTTCGTGGTGGGAGTCAGTTAGTTGTTCCAGTAGTCGTGTTATTTGTTTTTAGATATATTCAGGTAGATTCCATATTAAATTTCAAATGATTTTTATTATGAACTATACAAGTTTAAAACGCAACACAGACCAAGATGCGCTACGCCACGGTAATACTATACTAGTATTACGCGCTAAAAAGACATGACGTCACTCTTTTGTAACGATTTCGTATAGAGCTTTTTATAGCATCTCAAAAATTAAATTTAAAAATCAAATATCTTTAAAACTAATAATTGTAAGAAAATTTCACTTCGGCAGTTCATTATTATTTTTCAGCATTTTGTTAGTATTGTTATAAGCTGAGTATTTTTCGAAAAAACGGAGTCATCGTACCTATTCTCGAAATAAAAGGAATCTTCTGAATAGATCTAATTTGTTAATAAAAACGATCACGGTGTCAATGTTCTTTATTCAAAATCTTGTTTTAACGAGAATACTTTTAATTTGATTTTGACAGACCGAAATAAAGTTATAACTGTCTTTTTATTCGGAAAAGTATATTTAGATAGTCGCGAGATGCGACTAATGGAAAACTTAGACGATATCACTGCGAGAGAAGAAAAACTCGAAATAAAACTTTGTACCAACCCGTCTGGCAAGTGGGGAAACAGTAGGTCAAAGCCGCCAAAACCTTCCAACACTGGGAAAAGCCTATGTCCAGCAGTGGACTGTGTTGGGCTAATCGGACGATTGATTATTGAAAGAATTGTCCTTCTGGTATATAGAACACGCGATACAGTTGTTCAATTGTAACAAGAGGCATGTATGCGGAGGAATTCCACGACGCTTTTTAATTTAAGTCTTTATTGTTGCTTGCTTTTTGATGATAGTTTTAATTTAGTTGAATAATAATAATAATGTTTATTTCAATAATCGGTTTACAATATTTTACATAGGTACTTTATCTATCTGTGCGTTCTTACAATGTGCATGTCTAGGCATCTTATGTGTGTGTATATATAACTTATGCGTATTTGGGTGTCTTATATAGTACTGCTAGGTACGTTATTTTAATTGCGCCTGAACTAGGTAGTCCTGTACTTCAGGCGTCATAGTGCCGATTAATAATAATTCTTAAATACTCTTATTGAATCCAACAATTTGCCAAGAATAACACTATTATTACTATATTATATTATATATTACTACATTATATCTTTATTTAACAAATAAATTACAGAATGTCCTATTCTAATAAGTGGTCAGATTGTATGGATTTCAATCTACTGTTATTATTGGGCTCAAATGATTCAAGGTGACATTAAAATGTCTTTCAAGAATGAATAGGCACTTAAAACGTCAATAAAACCCAAGATCAACAAAAGACAAAGCTTTGTTTATGATGTAACAAACACATCTTAAACTTTATGGGGACGTTCTTGAGAGGATTATTGAATTTTCTAATTTACACTTTACTTAAAGCAATAACGTAGGATGAACCTAATTACCTTATTTATACAGCCTAGTAGCCTAGTGGTATGGGTAATGGACTGCTGAGACGAGGTCTCGGGTTCGATCCCAGGTTTTACCATGGCACACACTAATGACTTTTCGATGCTTTTCGAAGTTATGTGTGTATTATCGTAGGTTTATAAGTGCCCAGTTATTGGCAATAGGCTCGCCATCTATTACATTGGGAACTAAACATAAACTGGCGAAATGTGGTTGCTAGCACATCTGCCTAGCCCTTCAGATATATTGGTGTGAGATTATGTTATGTTATGATGTTACCAACATGTGCTTTATAAACGCAGTACGCGTTTTTAGATGTCTTTTGAGGATGGCATGAAGTGCTAAGGTGGCAAAGAAGCTTAAACCCAAAAATCATAGATAATATCAAACCAATCCGCGCATTTCGCTTTCCTCGCGACTTGCTGTCAAGATATATGCCTGCAACTATACTGCAGGATGAACCTAATTTCCTTATTTATATACACTCAAAAGGGCAGTTGAGGGTTTAAAATATTTGAATAAGAATGAGTTTCTGTTACGCGAATTCCAAAATAGTTGATTAAATATGGTGTTCAGTGGTATGTGTGTGTGATGGTGTGATTTAGCAGGTATTCATGTATTATTTCCATTTTAAAGAAAGATTACTACAAAATATTATTACTGGTGTTTTATTTACTTGTATGGACATAACTATTTTATATTAAAATTATACAAATCAAATTCCTTTTTTGATCTGTAGGATAAAATCAAGTTGACGTGTCCCGGCGATCAAACGTGTCCATTAAAATTATACAAATCAATATTATTAATAATTTTTTTATCTGGAGGATTAGCATTAGGCTGGTAGCGTTTCCTCGGCTGGTCCCATTGTAATAGACAAGGTCCCAATGTAATAGGTGACGAGTCTATTGCCATTAACCGGGCACTTACAAACCTGCGATAAATACACACTTTACTTCGAAAGGCATCGAAAAGTCAATGGTGTGTGCCATGGTAAACCCTGGTTTGGAACCCGAGACCTCGTCACAGCAGTTCATTCCCATACCACTAGGCTACCGCAGTTATAGTTAAAAATAGTTAGTTTAGCCAATATAGTTTATCGAGACATCAGAATCGACCCCAAAGTAAAACATAACAAAACATAAACTTAGGCCTATATCCTCGAAGGGATAGGCAGTGGTGATAGCACCCACATTTCGCCAGTTGATGTTTAGGCCCCAATGTAATAGGTGGCGAGCCTATTGCCATTAACCGGGCACTTATAAAAAAAGTAAAGTAAAGCAAAGTACACTTCTGAATAATGATTTCTTCGTATCATACTTTTTTTTTAAATAGGCCGAACAATGTTCACGGATATTATCTGCCAACAGGTGTTTTAAATAAATGACAGTACTCTCTTAACGCTATATTTAGTCTGTGATGCAAATGCGGGCAAGTTGTCACTTTTTTGGAGGAGATGTTGTATGAAACATACCTTTGGAATTTTCAGTCGTTTTACTGAGAATATCTTTTTTATATTTTTAAGGTAGGAAAGGTGTTTGTGAATAATAGGGCGGTAAACAACTTCTTCGATTTGGCTTTTGAGTCGCAGTTTCGATTTTCGTTCATCGTAAAGTCTTCCAAAGTTTGTTTTAAAACGGATGTTTCTCTAATATGGACAGCCTTCGTGGCGTGGCGGTAGTGCACGCGACTGCTACACAGGGAGCACGGGTTCGATCCCCACTCAGTGCAAAAAGTTGTAAGCATGAATATGGCTGTTCGGAGAGCACGTTAAGCCGTCGGTCTCGGTTGCCACACAAACATCTATGGCAGTCTTTACGGGTAGTTGGAGCCCTCAAAAGTCAAACCAGTCTAACTTGGAACTTCGATATCGCCATTGGTCAATAGACCATTGGTTGTGGAGTTCAGATGGCAGTCGCTTCACGGAAAATATTTAAGTTCAGCCGCATCACAGTTAGACTAAAAAAAAGCCGACCCCAACTGAGTTGGGAAAAAAGGTTCAGAGAATGATTATGATCTATTATCCAGTAGCTCCTAAGACTAGTAGTTATGTAGTGGCATCCCTTCATACAATTTTAGTTTCGAATTATCCAGGAATTTTTGAGGCCTAGACTAACTTCTTGGTACATTTTTAATTAAATTTGACGAAAGGTCGGTTAAGTTTGGTGATGATCATCAACATCCACACGACAGCGAAGCGGCTTGCAGCAGCTAGATATAAATAAAAACCAGTGACAACTGGCAATTATTGCCGATGTAACGCTTATTAACATAAGCTAAACTGTTGTCATAACAAAACATCAATTAATTAAATGTGACACGAAGCGACGACGGTTCCGCTTTTTGACGGTTCATTCATCTTCACCGAGCCCGCTGTTTACCGCTGCGAATGAATTTACTAAGAATAGGGACTACTTTTTTATTTTCGTGAAATAAAAAGTTTTTTTTATACCACTTAGGAGGCAGACAAACACGCGGCCCACCTTCTGGAAAGTGGTTACGGTGGCGTATGGAGGTTTGCAATAGCAGGGGCGTCACATTCGTGCTGTCTACCATATAGAGAACAGGGAGGAAGGGGAAGGGGGAGGGGAGAAGGTTAAGAGTGTCTCTGTGCTGTCAGTGCAGAAGACAAAGAATTTATAACAAACTATCTGACCCGCCCCAGCTTCGTCCGTGGTATGTTTAAACCGCTCGACCGATTTTCTGCAAACTTCACATAAACCACTGCTAAATAGTCCAAACAAAGCCTGAACATTTGGTTTGGATAGGTGAGGCCCGCGCGATCTTGGTTTATAAAATTACAAGGAAAAGTGGCATTGATTTTTATATATTAGATATATTATTATAGAAGATAAAAAATATATAGAAGAAGATTATAACAAGAAAATGAAATATTAAAGTGAAATTTTTGGTATTCAGAGCAGTAACCCAGTAATGACTCAGGAAGTCATTGAGATAAATATCTTGTCCTCCTGTGATCATGGGGTCTGAAAGGTAACAGAAATAATAAATATAACATCAAATAAATCGCCGTTGAATTTGTTAAAAATACCTTGTATTATTAGGCGACTGCTACGTAGGTGGCACGGGTTCGATACCCGCTTAATTCCGACAATTAACAATTTAATATATACCTACGTTTTACCATGGCACACACCAATGACTTTTCGATGGTTTTCGAAGTTATGTGTGTATTTATCGCAGGTTTATAAGTGCCCGGTTAATGGCAATAGGCACATTGGGACCTAAACATAAACTGGCGAAATGTGGATACTAGCCCCTCTGCCTACCCCTTCGGGGATATAGGCGTGAGTTTATGTTATGTTATACATACGTATTATACCAATATTATACAGATATCATTAACATTTTGATCAATAATATAATTTACATTAAACGACGCTTCGTGACTCAAAGCGTTCTCGAGAACGCAAATTAATGATCGATTTTTTTCAATTATTTTGGAGACGCCATTATCATATTGAAAGGCGGATCCTACAGCTATCCCGGATAAGATAAAATCTGGATAGGGAACAATCTTAGAGTCAAGAATGAGTATTGAAAACGATCGTTAAATAATTTTAGGAATCGGTTTTATGTCCGTAGTTTATTTAAGTGTGGAGAATTACCCAGCTTGTAATTGTATAAAACTTTGTCAACTTATTTCAAATTCAAATTCAAATTTATTTATTGTTTGTTACAGTTGAGTAATAATAGATGTTTTCATTTACATAGGTCAAGTATCACTGTGCAACATGCCTTTTAAGACGTATAATCACTACATAAACAACAAAGTCGCGTTCTCTGTCCCTATTTTTCATGTCCTTATATCCCTTTGTATGCTTAAATCTTTTAAACTACGCAACGGATTTTGATGCGGTACTTTTAATAGATAGAATGGTTAAAGAGAAAGGTTTATATGTATATTATATAACATCATGCTACGACCAACGGGTGCGGAGCAGGAATGAAAAATGTTACAAAAACAGGGTGACGCAGACGAAGTTGCGCGGGTCTGCTGGTAATATTATAAAAACAAAATTATAAATCGTATTATTATTACATTATCCAAGACGTATAATTTACAAATTACAGGTGAATGGCAAAAAATAAGACGTAGTAGAAAATAGGTATAGTCAAAGGCAAAAGCGTTTTAACAAAATTCTAATTTTATACACAAGAAGTTAATAATATTTCTTCAAATCGTCTTTCCAGCTTAGGTACTGGATGGCCTCCCGTGCCATCTTCCGTCTTCATTTGCTTCAGCGTCCATAGGTCCATCAACAAATATGGTCAGTCAATGATCAGTTTTCCGGTAGTTATAATCGTATCGGTAATAAAGAGATGGCGCTAGCATAGCTTTTGGTACTTTTTTAATTTGCTTTGTGGAGGCCAATTTAGTATGTGGCAAGAAAGAACTAACCGAATGTCGTAATTTGATTAATTGGTGTATCTGTAGCGTTGAAGTTTGTTTGTAGGTAGCATTGTAACAGTTGTTACAAAGTACAAAGTACCTTCGTACAAAGTTGATACCTACATAATTTTAGGTAATAATATATTACCTAAAATATATATATAAATATAATATAGATTATTATTATATAAGTGACATATAATTACTTATACTTACTTATATGTACATATATAATTATTCAATAATATGTAACTAATATTCAATATACGGTGTGCTGTTTATACCTGCGAAAACCAAGGAAAACATTCGATTCCACAAGATATTACACTAGGAAATCAATGGATTAGGGCTATAAGATTGAATGTGGACAAGGCTGGTCGTCAGCTGAAAAAGTATGCATACATACCTATGTTTCGAAAACCGAAGAACATTTTTTCCATAAATTAAGAAAAAGAATGTGGTGTCACATCTAGTGTGATGTGACACCACATTCTTCTTACCAAAAGTGCCGGCTGCGCCATCTAGCGCGTCTTTAGGAACCAGTGTGTCTAAATAAATATAAAAGTGCAGAGACTGCAACTTAGGCATTGAAATATTCCTCCCCATCAATTTTTACTGGGACCGTGCCCAAAAGACTGGAAGGCGATGCCAGTTCTTTGAGCGAGGTAAAGGCCAGCCCTATGGCCACGGGAAGCAATTTTATTTCAGTGTAAAGTTTGCTGACCAAAGTTTGCTGTTGCGTTATTTGCGACCTTACTAGTTATTACTATTAGGCAGATTTTATTAGGTCTACTACTTCATAATTATTTGATTTACAAATATACATACTTACTTTTGAATAGTCTCACCCAATTGCGAATCGGTAAACTACATTCACCACTTTTATACCGTCATGGCGGTTCACAACCTATTAAAAAAATATTATTTATACTTCCTTTCGAATTTCAAAAATGGAACTAGTAACTACATCCTACCAAACATGTTTACAACGAACGAAATAAAACTGTCTACAACGTCATAAACTTAATTAAAAACCATAATCTGTTACCACTTCATATAATATTTTAAAACTATAATAACTAACATAGTGGATAAATCATTTGAATTAATTCATCTTTGGCTCAACACCACTTTATCTTAGTAATGTTCAAACATAAAACTAATTAATGTTATCCGAGTTTATATCAACATGGCGTCACAGTGTTCCTATTTTAAAATTTTAAATATATTGTAGCTATTTCCTTTTGGGAATATACATCATCTTAGATCATAGTCTAAGGAGCCCCTATTACCTCGCCTCGTATTACGTGGGACCGAAAATCATAGTTGGCGAATTGTGGGTGTTTAATACACCTCTGCCTACCCTTTTGGGCATTACGGGCGTTATGTATGTATGTAGCAGCAGCCTTAATGCATTATATATAATGCACGGATAGACAACGTGTTAAACCTCTTAGATGGGTGCTATAGTATGAAATTTATAATAACTGTTTTTTGAGATTTGTATTACCTATTGATAAATCATTTCATCTTCCTGCCCTTGTCCCAATTATTTGGGGTCGGCGCAACATGTCATTCTCTCCCATATATTCCTATCGGATGTCATTTCCACAGTCACTCCCTTCCTTGCCATATCTTCTTTCACTTCCACACTGATCTGGGAGCGAAAACAAAACATAGAATATACTAGTCCCAACTCAATCACTAGGTGTCGTAAAAGTCGACTGTGGGAGATTTTTCTTGGTGCATAAATGAAAACTACTATGGCACCCTACAGGCGGAGGGGAAACCGTCTACGAGTATATTCCCAAGGAGGGTTAACGTCAGGCAGGCGCGCGGTTGAAAAATGTTAGCCAAAACCCATTTACCTATTGATACATATACATACATAAACATAACATAAACTCACGCCTTTATACTCGATTGGGTAGGCAGAGGAGCTAGCACCCACATTTCGCCAGTTTATGTTTAGGTCCCAATGTAATAGGTGGCGAGCCTACTGCCATTAACCGGGCACTTATAAACCTGCGATAAATACACACATAACTTCGAAAAGCATCGAAGTCATTGGTGTGTACCATGGTAAACCTTGGAACGAATCCGAGACCTCGTCTCAGCAGTCCATTACCCATACCACTAGGCTACCGCGGCTATTATATATTGATAAATAATTAGTAATAATACCATCATAGCACATAGATATCGCGTGATACCGTTAAGTACGTCACCTGATTACCCGAGGTCAGTTGATTGACGGTAGACCGTTTCATGTCATCGTTGAATATAATGATGAATTATTGCTACCAACAACACGAAACACCCATACTAATACCTATTATAAAAAATAAGGAAAAATATCTCTGAAAATGAACTCTGTGTATTTGTTACGCTTTCCCCCTAAACTACTAAACCGATTTTGGTGAAATTTGGTACAGAGATGTAGTAGTAGTTGGAAAAGGATATAAGCTGCTTTTTATAGCGATTATAGGGATTAAAATAAGGTAAGAAATTTTGTATGAGAATTCCTCATTTTCGAAGGTAACCTGAGGAAATTGGGTGCACAAATAGATTAGATTTTGGGATAGGGCACTTTGGTCACGATAACCGACATACTTACATGCAATGGGAGTCGGGGTCAACAGGTAGTGGGTATTTTTTATACCAGTTAGGTGGCAAAGAAGCACCCAGTCTACCTGATGGATTGATGGATGGCCCCAGATGGCCGGAATTATTTTATCTTGCGCCAAGTAGGTACTTGTTTATTTTTATTCCGACAGTATATTTTTACATAAAGATGGTCATAATACCGCAAACTATAAAACAAGGTGTGTATTATAATAGTTTATGATTCTATGAATTTCCCAAGTCATAATTTGAGGATATGTCACATAAATAAAAAGAAACAAGAGTGATTTATATTAATTCTACGAATGAAAACAAACTACAAAGCTATAAACTGACATTTACATGACATTTGCTGGGTTGGGGCTGCCACATAAAATAAAGGAAACAAAAATAAAACGATGGAGATCAAGGTTGAATAAATTGTTCCTAAACGTTAAACTTTATGCCTATTTAATCATGTTCGTATCGCAGGTTTATAAGTGCCCGGTTAATGGCAATAGGCTCGCCACCTATTACATTGGGACCTAAATATAAACTGGCGAAATGTGGGTGCTAGCACCTCTGCCTACCCCTTCGGGGATATAGGCGTGATATTATAAAAAAAAAAAAAACGTGTTCGTTTTTTTCATTTATTCGTTCACGAATTAAAGGTTACACAGATATTGCTCTTTTTGGAAATATCACAATAGTTTCATCTGTGGAATAGTAAATTTACAGTGAGTTACAAAAGTTCCTATACAATTTGAAAAAAGAATTGAATGAAGTGATGTCACTACATAATAACCAATAGTCTTAGAAGTTACTGGATAATGTTACTACTTATTTATGTAATTAAGTTTAAGCTACTATTTGCACGAGTTTACTTATTTTCTTATAAAGAAATAAGGCATCGGTAGTTTATTTTATTAAACGCTATCTATGTTTCTTTGGTTAAATTATATTTAGGCTGTCAAAGGATTACTGATAGTTTTCACTGCGTCCAGACTCTTTTGGAATCCACTGTACCTAATTTTAATTGCGTTTGATATTAAGATATTGGATACGAATTGAATATTGATACCTATATACTGTGTTCTGTTCTCATCCTTACATTCTGACTACAGTTTGACTTTTTCTTGGTTTAAAAGACTCGTACTAAATAAAATCTGTTAAAATATAATTTTAAAGTATAATCCTATTCCTAACTATCCGTTGTAGCACCCCTATATACTGTGTTCTGTTCTCATACTTACATTCTAACTACAGTTTGACTAGGTATTTCTTTTAAACTATCGCGGCGTTTACTCATAGTGTTTATGAATTTCGGGACTTCACGCGATATATTTTTGAACACTTACTTTTGTCGACGTTTCGGGTGCGTTGCAGCACCCGTGGTCAACTCGGGTGCGTTGCAGCACCCGTGGTCACGCGTGACCACGGGTGCTGCAACGCACCCGAAACGTCGACAAAAGTAAGTGTTCAAAAATATATCACGTGAAGTCCCGAAATTCATAAACACTATAGGTATTTCTTGGTTTAAAATTACTCGTACTAAAATCTGTTGAAATATCGTTTAAAGTATAATCTAACTATGCGCTGTAGCATTCGAAATGTGGCAAAAATAAGTTCCATAATCAATCGCGATAAGTCCCGAATAATTATAAAAAGTGTAAACAAACTTCTATCATCATTATTTTTTTTTTAATTGAAATCTATGCATTTGTCATCTATATTTAACGTTACTTCTATTATTAGGTAATAGATATGTATTTAATTACTGAGCAGATGGGGTAATTAGGCGAAGAATATTGCTACTATTATTAGATTGCCTTTATTGTGAAATCTAGGCCAATAGATACGTATTTTTAGAAGCTATTTATATTATTGCAGGTGCTATAACGATATAGATTACCCGGTTACTTAATAGTACTAAATGTAATAATGCTAAAAAGATTTGCAGCTACTGTGGTGTGTGAACTGTGTGATAAAAAGGTAGATAACCTAAAACCTTCCCGTACACTTTTTTCTTTTCGTGCAGACATCCATCCCGCGGTTATATCGGACTCGTACTCGAACTAATTTGAACGATGGTGCTGGCCAATGGTGCAAATGAAACCACACCGCGTGAGTACTTTGAGTTAACTTGCACTTCAAATCAAACCTAATGATATTATAATACTGGGACAAAGTGTGGAAATGACATACATATCTTTACCTAGGTGTGAGAAAGTGACAGAGTATAATGTAACGTGTTTTACGAACCTATCAACTTATCAGAAGTAGTCGGCTGTCATAAAAAGTGTATCTTTGGACTACGGAGTGCCATTGTCGTGCTTACTATATAAATAGGTTAAAGTAATGTAATAATAGATTTTAGCATTGTTAAAACTCGCTTACAACCATGAAAGCAGCCACGCCATCTTTAAACAAATGGGGTTATTATGCGCAATTATTTGCACGATATGATTGATAGCCTGTTATTTTAATAAATCACGTTTTTTTGCACAAAGATTTGCAGCTATCAATTTTATATTGATTACGAATTATTTTTAATATAAAGTGTATTAGATGAATGAAAATTAAAATACGTTCGGTATTTTGTTGCGAACGTCACGAATAAATATAATATACAATATAAATATTCTAAGATAATCTACACAACGCCATCTAGACTCATGGTAAGCATAGCTTAACTAGCTTGTGTTATAGCTCTAGAATGCGGATATACTTACATACTTTTTTTTGTTAATACATACATATTATACATAGAAACACCGAGATCAATGCAAACATTCATATTCATGCATACAACTATTTGCACTGAACGGGAATCGAATCCGCACCTCCTGCGTAGCAGTCGTGTTCACTACCACCACGCCATGGACGTCGTCAAAAAAACAAACAAGAATTAAAAATAAATAGTGTTAACACGCTTTATGACCACTTTGCCACAAAATATGAATAAATTATATCACTGCATTTGAAATAATACATCATTTCAATGAGTACAATCCAGGCCAACCAGACTACAGAAATAGCGTCCGTTACCGAGCATGACGCAAAGACGAGCCATCGTCCCCTCTCCATTATACAAATACAATCAAATTACTTACTATGATTTATAACATAATACAATTCTTTCGACACATAAATGGCGGATCTGTTGCCATATGGGTGACCCCTCTATGTATCTTCATTAAGCGCCCCGAAACAAATGTTCAATAATGCGTTGTTACTGAGGTGACCATGTCATTTGTGGGTGTTCGGATACTCCTTTAACCGCGGTAGCCTAGTGGTATGTGTAATGGACTGCTGAGACGAGGTCTCGATTTCGATCCCAGGTTTACCATGGCACACACCAATGACTTTTGGAAGTTATGTGTGTATTTATCGCAGGTTTATAAGTGCCCGGTTAATGGCAATAGGCTCGCCACCTATTACATTGGGATTTAAACATAAACTGGCGAAATGTGGGTGCTAGCACCTCTGCCTACCCCTTCGGGGATAAAGGCGTGAGTTTATGTTCATGTACTCCTTTTTAATTGACTTCAGAAGGAGGTTCTCAATCCAATAGGTATGTTTACATGTTTGTACAATGTACATCGATTACTTTGAGATTTATGACCCGATTTATGAAATTGTTTATTTATATGCAAACTGGTGTTCCCCATGTGGTCCCATTTTAATTTGGTCCAGATAGTGTCCATGAGAAAATCACTTGAAAAACATCGAAGAAATCGATGAATATATCAATATCATGACAACAGATTTCCATGATTCTTTTTTTATTGAAATGGGGATGCTTCAATAGTGGTCCCATATTCAGTAGGGCAGGGTCTGGTGCTAGGGTCTTCAAGAAATCGAGGAAATCCCTCTGTATATACGCAAAAATGCTATTTCTGGTGCCTTAACATAATTATTTAATTTGAGTATTAACGTCTTTTTAGAAAAAAATAACATGTGCAGCTTCGTCTATCGCCAACGATGTACCTATATGATTGGTTCTTATTCACTAAAAAGCGAAAAATCAGTATATAACATAAACTCACGCCTTTATCCCCGAAGGGTAGGCAGAGGTGCTAGCACCCACATTTCGCCATTATCATTTTATATTTTATATTAAAAAAAGGTATCCGACTTCAAAAAAGAACAAAAGAGGGTCACTAACAATTTTTAAAATAACTGAATTTACGATTTCCGAGGAACCGATTTTACTAACTGTCAATGGTTGTCAAACCACAGATATAACATAAAATGCAATGAAATGTTAAACTTGCTGCTATGTTGTTAAAGTCTATAATGAAATAGTAAATAATAACTTTCAAGTAGGTATATGTTGATAAAGCATACAATTTAATGGCAGTTTTTGTAATCTCAGTGGTTTTGTTTGTTAACAATTAGTGGGATTTGGGTTGTGATTTGTCAGGCTAGGCACAAAATTCGAACACTTTAGACCACTTTTTTTCAAATCTTTTTATTTTTCTTGCTAAACATTTGACAATCAGATAACTGACGACAGAATGTAAAGTTTACGACAGTGACTCATCATTCTCCGAGTCTGTTCGTGAAAATTGCTTCTTTTCATATGACAGGGACAAAATAGGTATCCTTCCTTGACAAATTTCCTAAGACACTCTTTTAAAAGGAAACAGAGCATGAATTAGAAAGCTAACACATTAAAGTATCCACATTCCGTTGAAAGCAAGACCGTGAATGGTTTAATAAGTCACCATAAATCATTTTATGCAAAAATTCCTACAAAAACGATGCTAAAAGGATTTGTTCAAAGGTTTTGTTGCCAAAGGAAAGCCATTACCTACCCCTAAATGTAATGGAGATCTTGTATGTAACAATTTTCTTATCTATAGAATTTATGGAAGTAATACATTTATTGGCTTTAGCTAGGTAGCTGAGATTTTACTATGAAATGTGTGTTTCGAAGTGTAATTTTAGATTTTTATAAAGCGTTTGCATATTATTTAATATTATTTTATTTCATTTTCCGGCTCTGTGTAGCGAGTGTAGTGTAGTGAGTGTAGTGAACGGTAGTGAACGCGACTGCTACGAGGCGCGGATTCGATCCCCGCTCAGTGCAAATATTTGTGTACATGAATATGGCTATTTGCATTGGTCTGGTCATGACTTTCAGGGCATGAAAAAAATCGAAGATTTTTTGCATTTTATTCGTATACCTATTGTGTTTTTTGCGTGCGTTTTTCTATCAGCATTATAAATATAGGAAACTGAGTACATAAGTTGTTTTAGATCTTTCTTTATCTTTTCCACGGAAATCTCGCGCTGGAGCCGGTTAGAGAGGTTATGTCTCGAACCGAAACTCATGCCGTCTATGGATCTAGTTGCCGGAGGTGAGATAGTAGCCAACATATCCCTCGCACTCTAGCAGATCCAGGGTCACTTCCCCCCATGACCCCCCATGACCCCCTTCGAGTGTGAAAAAGTGAACATTCAAGACGTAATTTGACCCAGCGATCAGTCCCTTAAATATGGGAATTTGGACCAACTGAGTCAACACATCTTAAATAATTGAAACTCTCCTATAATATAGGAAATATCTTGTAATCTATAGGAAATGTAAGCATACTGATTGCTTTAAAATTTCATTAACTAATTTGTTTCAATTTAATTATTTAATTTATTATAAATGTAAGGAAAATGAAATGTTTTCAAAACCTGTCATTATATAAAAAAAAACTGAATTGAATGCGATGCAAGCTTTCGTTGACGAAGTTATTTAGTCATTTGGAAAACTGCCAAATTCCAATTCTCCATACATTTTTCTCCAAATTGACGGATTTAACAATCATTACTGGTTCATTATTTTACCGAAACGGTTCTGTTTACTCAAATTATTGCGCGACTATATTTATTAATAATAAAACTATTATTTCAGATATGTTTGGATATAGTTTATGACAATTTTGCAACTCGAAATATATGATACGTGACTGAAATGTGCTCATAACTCTCGTTAAAAATGTTAATAAAAATATTTTTCTGTCATAAACACGCAACGGGCTTATTAATGTTTTGCGGGGAAATGGAACAGGATAGTGCTAAATAATATTCTTTGTCTATACCAAATTATATTTTCAAACACGGAGGTAGGACACGACGGTATCTCCCGTCCGAAATGAGCTGTCCAACTGGGGAAGTACCTCCGCCCTACAGAAGACCGCGGTCATAATAACCTTCGTGTTGTGTTCCCGCCGGTAAGTAGGGTAGCCAGAGCTCACTATACCCCTCCTTCCCCTCCCCTTCCTAGCCTCCCCACCCCTTCCCAGCCTTCCCCTTTCCCTTCAGGGTGGGCAGCGCGTGTGTGACACCCTTAGTGTTGCACACGTTCATAGGCCACGGTGGCCGCTTTCCATCAGGTGGGCCGTGTGCTGGTCTGCCACCTACGTAGTATAAAAAAAAAAGTCTCAATTAGGTTTAATTTTTTAATTTTTGGTATAATACACAATAATATATAATACAATAGGTACTTTATTGAATTCCATTAATTCAATAAAGTACCTATAGACTGGTTTTAAATGTGATTTTAATTTGGTGGACTTTTGGATGCGTACTTTTTGTTTAAAATCCAGTCCTGCTGAAAGGAAAAATATAAATAAACTTATTTTAGTTAAAATGGTTGTTAATTACAGAATAACTTTTTTCCGCAGGGTTAGGTCATAACGGTATCGCGCGTCCTACCTGAGCAGACCGCCCTACAGTATACCGCGGCTAATAATAACCTTGTGTTGTGCTCCCGGCGGTGAGTAGGGTAATCAGAGCTCACTGGAGAATTTCTTTGCCCTTTCCCTACCTTCCCCCTCTCTTCTAAAGAGTCAGAAGCACGAGTGTGACTCCTCTAGTGTTGCAAACGTCCACGGGCCATGGTACCACTTTATAAAAGCTGACAGTGATTGGAGAAGGACCGATTGATGTTCTACATTTGCCTACTTACCATAGTGTAAATACTAATTTATATGCTGACCCGCGCAACTTCGTCTGCGCCACCCCGTTTTTGCAACATTTTGTATTCCTGCTCCGCACCTGTGTGTTGTAGCATGATGTTATATACATATAAACCTTCCTCTTTAACCATTCTATCTATTAAAACAAACCGCATCAAAATCCGTTGCATAGTTTTGAAGATTTAAGCATACAAAGGGACAAGAAAAATAGGGACAGAGAACGCGACTTTATTTTATACTATATAGTGATAGTGACAGTGATAGTGATAGTGATAGTGATTTCTTACATAGATCTATCATCATCTTGTTAAACTTCTAGATCAAAGCTTGTAGATATGATATGATTGATGTTATTGTGGAAGCAAAATTAAAATGTGGATTTGTCTGACGAAAAAAACTTTCCAGATGCGAGTCAGACTCGCGCACGAAGGGTTCCTTTGCAACAATAGCCCGTTTTAATTACATGTTTATGTTCCATTTAATTATGTATTTTTTTTTAAAAGAATGTACAATTACATTTTCTGTGAATGTTTCAAGCGCCTACTAATTTACTTACATAGAATTACTACTAAGTGACGTAGTAATTCTTCCGAGAGGACGTCCCGAGCGAAACCTATGGTCGGACCCTCTTCGTGAGTAGCGGCGCTGTCGTGAAACAAATCACTACACCACGATGGCAACTCAAAAATACCGTCGTTTCGACAGAAAAAGAATAAGAAGTCCAGTTGCTGTTATTAATAATGAACAAAAACGGCAAAAGTATGTTATTTGTTTTAAGGGCCCAGATCGTGAAAATCACCGAAAAGAGTGTTACGATATTTCATATTTAACTTATTTAGATATGATTGATATCAATGATAATTTGTATATATTACAATCAAAGACCAAAATATATGTTAGTCTTATATTAAATCCTTAAAACCTAATAATTGCTATATAATAAACGTCAACAAACGCACAAAATTTGACAAAAATGCAAAAACATGCCTTCGTATTCTTCAAATATTACCCAATAAATCAACACAAATTGATAAAAAGAAACACTTTTTGAACACTGAAGAAACCAATACTTAAACCTATGTACTTTTTTTTGTACCTTTACAAACAAAGACTTCCTCTTTTAAAGCCCTAAAATCTAGATATGTTCTACGTAAATTCTCCATAGAAAAATGTATGAAAAATCACGCGCATCCCGATATTATGATTTAGTAACCCGCATCGCTACTGATCGGCAGTACGTTTTTATGGTTCAAGGTGACACCACGCGTGTCGGATGCGCCAGCAATATTACGTGTTGTGAATTTGTGTTTTTTGTGAAAAACTGTAAGTATAACATTTTTATAACTAATTCACTTTTAGTAAGTAGGAAGTACCGATATAATGAATGTCTGGAAGAAAACCATGATGGAACTAGATATAAATCGTAAAAAATACAAAATTATTTAGATAGGTACGTAGTTTGTTGAGGAGGTTATTTTATGAACCTTGTAAAGTAGGTATAAATACCGAGGAAAAAAATTACGAGATTTGTGTGAAAGTGTCATGTAAAAATTCTAGTTTTATTTGAGTGCTTTATCATGTCTAAGTACCAATAATAATATATTCGCATTTGTTGTTGTTGTTGCATGTAAATATTGGTTTGTATTATAAGTAATAAAGTCGATTTCTATAGGAATATTCTCATAATAATTAATTTTATTACATAATATAGTTAAATATTCGTTTTCATGTTCATCATATTGTCTAAATATCAGATTGTGGAAGTAGGTATGTTTCCTATCTGAAATAGCATGGGCGTACATACTTCGCTGCCGTCAAAGACGCGCGCGGCGCACCGCGCCTAGAGTCTGGTTAGGGTTAGGGTTGTACAAAAATTACAAAATAAATAAAAGTGGATACTATTGATAATTAATATTTCCAGTATTGAAAATAAAGAAAACCTTCAGGCCGAGACTCCGAGCAACACTGCTACGCGCTGTATAGAGGTAAGTTGTTATACGTAATTAGACTTGTTACATAAACAAACGAACTACCTAGTTAGTGATGGGCGAAGACAAAATCTCAGTACCTATAGATTTTTTTCTTGCAATATTTATTATTTTCATTGGGAGACACAAACGAACTACCTAGTTAGTGATGGGCGAAGACAAAATCTCAGTACCTATAGATTTTTTTCTTGCAATATTTATTATTTTCATTGGGAGACACAAACGAACTACCTAGTTAGTGACGGGCGAAGACAAAATCTCAGTACCTATAGATTTTTTTCTTGCAACATTTATTATTTTCATTGGGAGACACAAACGGACTATCTAGTTAGTGATAGGCGAAGACAAAATCTCATATCAGTACCTATAGATTTTTTTCTTGCAATATTTATTATTTTCATTGGGAGACACAAACGAACTACCTAGTTAGTGATGGGCGAAGACAAAATCTCAGTACCTATAGATTTTTTTCTTGCAATATTTATTATTTTCATTGGGAGACACAAACGAACTACCTAGTTAGTGATGGGCGAAGACAAAATCTCAGTACCTATAGATTTTTTTCTTGCAATATTTATTATTTTCATTGGGAGACACAAACGAACTACCTAGTTAGTGATGGGCGAAGACAAAATCTCAGTACCTATAGATTTTTTTCTTGCAATATTTATTATTTTCATTGGGAGACACAAACGAACTACCTAGTTAGTGATGGGCGAAGACAAAATCTCAGTACCTATAGATTTTTTTCTTGCAATATTTATTATTTTCATTGGGAGACACAAACGAACTACCTAGTTAGTCATGGGCGAAGACAAAATCCCAGTACCTATAGATTTTTTTCTTGCAATATTTATTATTTTCATTGGGTGACAAACACATTAGTACCTAAATAGTTCTCAATTGCTTTCTCAAAAGAAAATTCTCGTTAAAGTCCCATATTTTATGTATGTAGGTATAATAAATAATATTTATTTAACCGATTTTGATGATTTTAGAATCATTAGAATTGTCTTCTAAGCCCGAGTGACATAGAGTAGGTGACGTCATAAAAAACCAACACCTATAGCGTAAAGGAAATTTATAATATATGTAGTCAGATTTATTTATTTTTTGACGTGATAATGTCTTATAAATCGATGAACAAAGGCAACATGCATGAAAAAGTGTCACATTATGTCACGTTAGGGTCAAGCAAGAGCATGGAACAAGCGATGGAGAATAATATTATAATGTTATCCCGTAAAATTATTATCCTAAACCGACTTAACATTTTATACAAAACGTTTATGTTTTTGATCTATGTGTTTCAAAGATGTATTCTAAGGGACTTCTTAGCTATGTTTGAAGAAATTTGGCCCATTCTTTATTTATTATTTTTTATAAAAAAACAATCAAGCCATTATCTTTCTTTACAGGAACTAGTAATTGAAAACCGTCAAGAAGGAAAGGTGGTTGAAGTGGAAGTTGGGCGTAGAGTAGCAGATATTTCTTCTTTTTTTAAAGCTGTTCAGGCCATAGGGGACCGCGGTCCAATGGATTGTATCCTCAGTATAATAGGTGAAGTAAAAGTTGGTCGGGACTCAAAACTCATCATGAAATGTATGTGTAATTAGTATGTGTAATATGAAATTTACTGGTGTGTTTGGTTGAAAGGAAGAAGATAGCATGGAAGTGAATCATCAAATTGTATCTGGTATCATATCATCTGGTGGGAGCTACTTTCAGTTAAAAACATTAACTGCCCTACCAATTATGTCACCTTCATTATATAATGAAATTTATAATACGGTTTGCGATTGATGGGAAAAGACAGGAGCACAATCCATGGCAGAAGCTGTCAAGGAAGAAGCAGAGTAAGCAGTGTCAGTGTCAAATTTTGGAAGGAGCAAATGGAGATGGTTTTATTACGATTGACTACTTCCAGAATTAGTTGATCCTCGGCAGTCACGAAGCGAATTCGTGACGCGCCCAGTTCCAGTATCATAGAGGCTACGAAAGAGAGGAAAGAAAGAACTTTACGTGTTTTGAAAGAGAAGGACGCCTAAGGATTTTGAAATAGACTGAGGTAACTTAACTACCCAGCCGGTCGATTCACGTGCATCCAAAAGTTGTTTTAACTTAGAAATCGCCTTATGGTTTTCTGTTTTAAACGCACTTACTTATCTAGTCTTGGATTGTCATAAATCAATTACTGTACAATTCTTATACAATTTTGAAGAGTTACCTGGTGTAAAGAATCATCAAAATCGGTTTAAAAATACAGCGAATTGAGAATCTTCCTCTTTTTTTAAGTCGGTTAAAAGGGTTTGTTTGCAAAAAAACAAAGTGACATTTTGAAGTCACCACGCTACGGTTTTTATTACGTGAATCGGGCATCTGGTAACATTTTCATTCTGATAGGTTTTGCAATAGCAATTGATTTTATAATCAAATTAGCAGAAATCAGAATTTATTCAGTAATTTATTTAAACAACTTTAAACATTAGAATTTTGAACTCAAATTTTGTTATTGTTTACTTACTTTTAATTTGTATATTAATAATTTATAAACTTGTTTTACAAATTTTTGCACAACCCTAGCACGCTTGGCGACTCATATTTGTTATTGTTTACCTACTTTTAAATTATATGAATCATTTTTATACTTGTGTTTCATTTATTGATATTTTTTTGTAAAACCCTAGGAGATTTTTAAGATATCAAGGTGATCGTAAACAAATAGTAAGTAATTATTTGAGTTTATCCAATAGGCACATATCCTTGCGTATAGATAAACAGTAGCGAGGAAAGGCTCGATGTTATTTCGACCGTACTTGCTACTGAATTTGCAATTATGTTATTGAATGAATATTTTACGAAATAAGAATAAACTGTGGTAGTAAAATTACAAATAAATACATAGTTGGAATTTTAGGTAAGTAGAATACAAAAAGGTGGCTCTCTCTGGGTCATTCACCCGCCCCGGTCGGTTGTTTCAGTAAACAGTAGCGCTGCGGTCGCGCGAAATCGATGTTGCGTCTGGGCAATCTGGGCCCTTAAGTGTGAGTAGCTTAGTTAATCAGAACATTTCTCCTATAAAGGGCTAGTAGCAAGTTCAAGTCCTGTATTGGAAGTTGACATTTTTCAACCTAAACCTATTAAAGTAACATAACATAAACTCACGCCTATATCCCCGAAGGGCAAGGCAGAGATGCTAGCAACCATATTTCGCCAGTTTATGTTTCCATTGTAATAAGTGGCGAGCCTATTGTCATTAACCCGGCACTTATAAAACCTGTGATAAATACACACATAACTTCCAAAAGCATCGAAGAGTGATTGGTGTGTTCCATGGTAAAACCTGGGATCGAACGGTAGACCTCGTCTCAGCAGTCTATTACCCATACCACTAGGCTACCGCGGTATTTAGTTTCTTAATATTTTTTTTTAAAAAGACATACTAAGTTCACATTCAATTCAGTGCTTACCTAACAAAATGGAGTATTGTATACTCCATGTGTTATTAAATCTTAATTTATTAATTAAACTTCTATAAAATATACAAAACATGCTACCATAACATCGGACGAAGATTTATTACGGGGTGACATTGAATGACATAATTTTTTGTTTCCTGTCATTTCAGTTGAGTTAGGTTATGAAAGAAAACGTGATGGATCGAACCCGAGACTTCGTCTCAGCAGTCCATACCACTTGGCTACCGTGGGTAAAGTATTTTATTGAAACTCACCAATAATAATAAATTATCCTGTCTTCAACATGGCGAACCTAGCGGACATGAAGCGAGTGCATTGCTACATAAATTCCCGACAATTGAACATAAAATTGATACTAATCGTTTAGTTGGATTCATTTTATGGCCACCAGAATAGCCGTAGTGTAGATATGGTTAGAATTTAGAACAAAAGATGCACTATGGTTTTTTGAGATAACATAAATCTCTCAAAGTCTGTAGATTATTTTTTATACCCTATGTGGCCTATCGACGTTTGCAACACCAGAGGCGTCACACACGTGCTGCCTACCCTGTAGAAACCTTCTAATGCCCTTCTTGAAGAACCCCATATTGTAGTCGCTTGGGAAAACCACGGCAGGGAGTTCAGTCCACAGCTTAAGCGTGCGCGGGATGAAACTCCTTTTTTTTCTTTATTTTTTTTTATCCTTTATTATTATTTTATCTTTATCTTTATATTTTATCTTTAAGCACCTAGTTTATATTCGCAAGAAAACGTCAGAATATGATAGTCAAAAATCGGCCATGACCGAGTCAGACTCGTGCACGAATATGCCGCGTTTACATTTACGTAACATTATTCCGTTCAATCGTCACCGTGTTAGAAGTGCGTGGCCATCGCGTATTCTGCTGTGTGTCGTCGTCGTTAATCTAAAGGTGCGTCCAGCTTTGTGACATAAGTAGCGGACCGGACAGCGTGACATCAAGACAAAACGTTGAGTGTGGACGTAACAACTAGTAGCACATGGGTACACGACCTAGAGTTGTGCTGACATGGCCACTAGTCGATCGATGGTTTCATTTAAACTCAACAATCACGCAGTTGAATACGCGACAGAGTTTTGACACGGTCACGGCTAAATTTTACGTAATGTAGACGCAGCATTATACGCTGAGTCGTACATTGATCATTCACTTCGATTCAACCAACGAACGATTGTGTCATTGAAGCTAGTATGATAATATTTTCTGACAAAAGATGTAAATATGACTGCGAGCATGTTTGTACATTGAATTCATTAGAGCTAAAAGGAAATACATGTCAACCGATAGCGTACCACAAAGGCTGACACCATTCCCAAGTTGATACTAGCGCCGCAGAATACGTAGGGAAATACTGGTATTATTTTATGGTAGTTCTGAAACGCATTAAGCACGGAATACAAAAAAAACAAGTGGAAGTGTAAGGTAGGCGGGGTACGTGTGTCATTCTTATGCGTAATTACGCAAAAGTGGACATGTTCGGTAATATTAGCTTTTTGTAAAAACTGAAAGGTTTATATAATTTTTTTTAGACGTCGGATTTTTTTCGAAAATATTTAAGCTGATTCGATTCAAGGCATGAAATGTCGTAATACTTTTTTTATCTATAACGAAGTTATCTGAATTTTTGACTGGTTTGAGGCGTGCTTCTGTTTTGCGGTACATATATGATTTAGGCTAATTCTTGAACGCAGAACATTTTTTGAAATATGTTGAACATTTTTTTTTTCAATACCCCAGTACACTTGACAAGATTTCAAGGAATACAATGAATTCGAATTTGAAAACAACATTCAATCATTGTATACTATTACAGTTCTAAACAATAATTGTTTGTTGTAAAGTACTACAGTACTATTATCTACTCTGTGCTTCGATCCATGCAAGACTACACCTCTATGTAATTTTCGGTCCCACGTAACAGGGGGCGAGTCTGTTGCCGTCAACGGGGCATGTGACTTAAGCAATAAACCAGTAAATTAAAAACGTCATGCCGTCACGTAGGCTGTTCGGGTTCCACTCACGAACTAAATCTAATCATGTATATTCTATCCTCCGTGGTTCAACGCAAAACGAAACGTCTCTAAAAATTGTGACCGGAAAATGTTCTACGCGGACGAACTCGTGTTTCAAAACTAGTAGTACATAAACATGTATTAACTACGTGTTATCACTTACACAAAATATTTATTACAGAAATAAAGACATGTATAATTGAGCGATAAAACTGCTTGATAATAAGAAACGTATTAGAATTGATCATAAAACTATAACTTAGGCTAATGTGTTTTTCACCAAGCTTCAGTAATAAAAGTATCGTAACAGATATACATCATGTTTGTATGTTGACAGTTATACCTACTTAGGCTCGTCTTCTAGAGTTTTGCTCAAGCATGGATCGTTTTTTGAGCGGAGATGTTTACTGGTGGCTGATTTGCTTCTTCATAATAATAATAATAATAATAATAATAATAACAAAGGTTTTGGAGGTTTTATGCGTTAAATTCCTACAATTTACTATAGGTACTATATGGAAAATATAATGACATAGATAAAACGGAACGTGTAGGTATTTGGTAAATCAATATCTTCAAGGGCACACAAATCTAGATGTCATTTAAATTTTATTGTCACAAATGAACGTAGTTCAAAAATGACGTAAAAATGATCTGTGATGTTCAAAGTCAAAATGATGAAAAATAATCTGTTAAAATCAACATAGTAAATCCTTATGAAATAATATAATAAAAAAGTGTTATCTATTTTCTATTAACATTTACTATGTAATTATAAAATATTTACAAGTAGATAAAATATATTTATGTCAGTTCCAATAAAGAGATTTTATTATTTATTTACAAAACTATACTAACAGTAATTAATTATATTTATATTATATAAAAAAAGTGGAGAGAATACAACTTTGGACATCGAAATAAACTATTCCTCCCCATCGATCTCATCTGGAAACACGAAGGCTGGTGGCATTACCACGCTGAATGGTGATGCTAATTCTTGAGTGAAGTAATGGCCAGCCGTAAGGTGACGTGAAACGACGATTCGCTTCTTTATTTATTTTTAATTGCGCGCGCGCGCCTTTCTTTTGTTCTCTCACTTTTACCTTATAAATGTAAGAGCCTTATATAAATTATTTCAAAACCGATTAAGAAAGGGGGGAATCAAGACTAACACAGTTTGACTAGGTCCCAAAATTATCCACATTTTCTCATTGCTATTGCTTTTTTATGCAATAAAAGTAAATGAGAGTATTTCTATACCGTACCTTTGAATAAAAAAATAGGTTCTTTATAAAGTCTAGTAAAGCAATGTCTCGTCTCATATCGTCTTATTTACATTTTATAAGAAAAACACAGAAAATACGTTGTTGTACCGAAATACAATAAATACAAAAGGATTTTAGAGATTTTCATAGCTTTAACAGATGCGTAGACATAAAGATTTTCGAATTATTAGTTATCGTACTTGTAAGTACATTCTGCAAAACTTTTGAAAAAAAGGAATGATTTGGTACAGAATACGATACGATCTCGAATTATTGTAAGCCTAATCACTTGTTTTCACCAAGTTTAATACATGTATTTGAAAAGTCTTAGACTTCAGTGTAAATCCAAATGTGTTTTAGACACGTTTTATACTCGTATATATACTTGTTAGAGACATAGTGTGAATGAAAGAATGTAAGTCTCCATAAAACATTACTATTATAAAAATCAACTTGATATTCTATAGCGTCATGATGTTAGCAAATGCGCAGAAATATCGGTTAAATAAAATCCGAAACCAACAAATATCATAAACATCCCGTTGACTTTATACTTTATAAATGACCATGTTATTCTAAAATCAATAAAACATTTGTGTAAAAAAACAACCGCGGTAGCCTAGTGGTATTGGTAATGGACTGCTGAGACGAGGTCTCAGGTTCGATCCTAGGTTTTACCATGGCACAATGACTACTCAATGACTTCTCGATGCTTTTTGAAGTTATGTGTGTATTTATCGTTGGTTTATAAGTGCCCGGTTAGTGACAATATGTAAAAAAATAACAATCTTTTGATAAGTCCTCAATAAGTTTTGTATCAGACAAGTATACAACTTGTTTCTTGATGAGAATTAGAGAAAACTAATATCATAAAAACTTTTTTTTTAAGGGATTTTATGACATGGTAACTAGGACCTTTATGTCAAGTCTTATTTTATTTTATTAAATAACACTTTATTCACTAATCTAGTTGGAATGATTCTTGATGATGGTGATGACGCTGACGGATGACAGTTGCCCCAGTAAAGTAGTGGAGACTTTACTAGAAGCTTTCCTAAGGGAGATTTGACACCAACACGAAAAATCACAATTCACTACAATATTCCACTTTCGTACACTTGTGCACTTTGTCTAAGCCGTTATGTCTAAAATTCCACCATTTTTACACATAAAAACTCGAATTTACACCAATATTAGAAAATGAAACACAGGAGCGTTGTGACACTTTTCGCGTTCCCGCCAAAACCCCTATCATAAAAACAAACAGTTCAAAAATGGTTCATAATTGCCGCAAAAAAAAAAACAATAGAAAAAATAACGAACCTCCACTAACTCTATTGACAATTTTAGTTCTGGCAAGACCGTAGAACGGCGCGAAAGAGCCGCCATTGTATTAATGTCAAGACTTGTAAGAACCAGCTTCAAACTTTTTAAATTTAAACTTGTAAAACGTTTAATAACTGTCACTAGCATGTTATTGGAAAAGTATTTCAGTGAAAGGTTTAATAATTGATATTATCACTTTAATATTGTTTAATTCTTTTAATATTGAGTACTTATAATACATTTTAAAAACACTAGAACTTCGATTCCGGTTGTACCCATGGAAACCAATTCCAGAAATATAAAGTAGGTAGTAGTGTTATTTCTATAGACATTAATATTACTAGCGTAAATAAACTCGCAGACCCCTTTATTACCGCATTACCGATTCAAAATGTCAGTGCCAGTGCCTTGCCACTTTCAGTGTAGAGACATTGACGTCACTACAATATGTATTTCTGTCAAAGTACACACACAAACTCACACCTATATCCCCGAAGGTCTAGGCAGAGGTACTAACACCCACATTTCGCCAGTATATGTCTAGGTCCTAATGTAATAGGTGGCGAGCCTATTGCCATTAACCGGGCACTTATAAACTTGCGATAAATACACACGTTACTTCGAAAAGTCATAGTGTGTGCCATGGTAAAACTTGGGATCGAACCCGAGACCTCGTCTCAGCAGTCCATTACCCATACCACTAGGCTACCGCGGTCTTCATTTCAGCAGTCTCACGGTTCATATACTCTGTCACTTTCTCACGTCTGAGTTTTGTGTAAAGACACGTACACGACACGTTGTTCCTCTAAGGATAACTTTATGGTTATTCCAAACTATAATCTATCACTGTTTTAAATTTCAACTAAATCTGTTCAGCCTTTTGAGCGTGATTGAATAACAAACATTCCAACAAGTAGGATAACTTACTATCCTACTAGATGTAGTAGGATAGGGCTTCATACATACACAGATACCTAGTAGGCAGTACTGCCTATCATATTGCTCCATACTCTTGGTACGATTACGTTACGATTTGATAGTTTTTCGAGACTAAATTGTGATAAATATTTTTTACTTGACAATTCAATTGAATAATTTAGAAAAAGAAAATCCACCTGTAAAAGATGAAATTATCAATTAGAATTTTATGAAAAGCAAGTAAAGCATTGTAAAAAGATAGCATTGAATTCAAATTTTCTTGTTATTGAAAAACACCCACGGACCGTTCAATGTTGCGGTCTTGATTAAAAAATACATTTCTTTCATAGACTTGTCAAACTGAATATCAACTTTTATCATAGTACGAGAGCCCACGTCCAAAATTTTTGTCTCATAGCAATACGGCCAAAACAGCATCAAATCGATAGATACGATTATTCTGAACTCGAAAATACCAATATCAGACATTTTCCGCGTAGCGTTTGATCTGACCGAATTTTCAAAATTGTAAAAGAATTTTACCGAACTGCATCATAGCAATATGTCTGATTTGCAGACTGTAGTTGAATGATAGTTCTGAGATACCGGAAACATATTTTTCAGACGTTAGTGGTGTAGCGCAAACCCGTAAAATCACTTAAAAAAATTAAAAATGAGACAAAAAAAATGTCTCATAGCAATACGTCTGAAAATCTTTTTTATTAGTAAATTTTGTTTATTTGATGCGAACAAAACAATTTTCAGACGGAAATGTGAACGCAATAAATTTGTAGACCGTTTTGAATATGTTAACAAATTTTACCGATCGGTATCATAGCAATATGTCTGAAAATTGTTGGACATGATAAAATAAGTTGTCCACATGTGCAAAAAATTTATATCAGACAAATTAAGTGTAGCACCTTCTCTATCAGATAACTTTGCGATACTCAGATATCATTTAAAAATCGTATTGAGGCATCTTGAATTTTCTGTTACAAACCAATGAATACGTTGCGATCCTGAATTTATTAGATGATAATTAACAAATAATTTACCCGAAACCGTAACATTGAACTTGAAGAACTGAAATAAATCGCACAAAAGGAAACTGGGATGAAGTTGAAAAAAAAACGGTTTATTCAAAGTTACAAAATATTCTCGTATCCAATCGCTGTCGGATTCGGAATCGTCGTCGAAACGTTAAACGTTATTTTAGTTTTTGGGAGTATAAACTACACTTAAAGTGTCTGAAAACAGGTTTTTGGTAATCATGGCAGCAATACGAAAAGTTGAAAAAAAAAATTATCCGTATTGCTATGATACAGGTCGGCTAAATTTGTTGACATTTTCAAAAATGCGCTCAGGCTATATGCTACGCGCAAAATGTCTGAAAACAAACTTTTTCGTAATAAAATAAATGTGTAAATAAAATCTATGTACATTTTCACTATCAGACGTATTGCTATAATACCGACTGTCTTTTTTTTTGACACAGCAGAAATGGCCTCCCACGCAGTTGCTACACTTTCGACCGTTACTACACACCTAGTCGGGTTCAGAATCATACAATCTAACGATTTTATAGGGTTTTTGCCGTATTGCTATGAGACATGGTTTTGGTCGTGGGCTCTCGGGCTATCAGAACGTATTCAATAGAAATAATCTTTCTTACAAAATGACAACCAATTTTAATTAAAAACATTTGAGTGGTGAAGACTTTTTGTTAAATAATAGTCTTGAAAATTGTTAACAGTAAATATCTATAAATAATTCTTTTTTCGGTTATATTTTGTTTTATTGTAATGTTTGTGCCATAATTTTACGTTTTAAAAGAAGGTCAACATGATTCGAAGATTAGATACCTATTAGTATTATGTTATGTATCTGTGCCAAAATACAATAACTATACCTCACAAAATCTTATTACTTTTTTAGTAGAAAATAATCAATCTCAGTAGAGAGAGAGAAATCTGCAAGGAGCGAGTGTCATGCCCTTTTTTATCTTGCGCAAAATCCCTATGGATACCATCTCCGCCAAAACCAGTGGAGGTGATTATGTCGGACTCGAGACTAAAACGCACGGAGGTGAGATTATACAAGACATTACATATATCTCGCCCCATCCCATCTCTTTAGAGATGACCCTCTTCCCCTAATGTGGGGACTATGGTGTCCCTGACAGTCATGCTCTAGGTTGATAACGAATGAATCTTCTCTTGGAGGGGCTACCACAAGACGGTCAGTAGAAGAGAAATAGCTGCCTTAATTGGGAAGGCTATCCTACCCCAAGCATAGGGCCTAGGGGCCATGTTGGGGTCGATACAAAGAATCCATCAGGATCAAAATTTTCACGATAGCTACAAAGCACACACCCTCAGATATTAGATGAGATAAGATTGTTCTCGCTTTTCGCGTTGCTAAGAGTTGCCTCACCACGAATGAGGCATTTCAAGTTGTACGAAGTTAGAAGTTCTGTTGTTTGTAGTTGTAGTTGTTTATTTGTCCGCATTTGTACCATTAAGTTAAAGGAAAGCAATCTAAAGGTGCGTCCAGATTTGTGACATGAACAGCGGACCGGACAACATGACATCAAGACAAAACGTTGAGTATGGACGTAACAACTTGTAGTACATGGTCATACAAACTAGAGTTGCGCTGACACGGCTACCAGTCGATCGATGGTTTCATTTAAGTTCAGCTATCACGCCCCTGAATACGCGATGGACACGCTCTTCTGACATGGTCATGGCAAAATGTTACGCAAATGTAGACGCGGCATAAGAGAGGTTGTATTGAGGGTCAGAGGTCATTGTATTTATTATATCCGCATCGGATAAAAGTGAGCAAAATATTATGTTTCTGTTAGAAGGAAGGCTGTCAAAGATCTTCGTGAGCTGCTATTTTTCTTGCTAAATCAAGAACTTATTAGCTTTCTAATGTTTAGTAGAAAAGTGGTTAAATAAATTATTTTGTGACGTATTGTTTAGGACTGTATTAACTTCATATACTTTTGAATATACACATATTACCTGAAGACTAGGTAGGGTTGCTATTATCTCTTGGTTATTTAGTCATCTATAGTTATAAACATCGTGTCATTTGTGTCGTGATATACGTATGGGGACGGAAACGTAGTTGGAGTCCACAAAAGTTCGACTAGCCTAACTACGGAAACTTCGATATCGCCAATTTGGTTGTGGAAGTCCGATGGCAGTCGCTTCACGGAAAATATCGAAGTTTAGTTGCGTCTTAGTTAGACTAGAAAGCCGACCCCAACTGAGTTGGGAATAGGCTCAGAGAATTAGAATGATGATTTGTCTAATATAGTAGCCCATGCCCGTGGTTCCGCCCGCGTGGCTGTCGGTTATCGCGACCTAAGCGCCATCTGTGCAACTTAAATTATATATTACAAATCATAATTCTGGTTATACCTAACCGATTGCAATCAAACAAACGTAAGATTTTAAGTGTCCAACCCCTTCAAACAAAAAAAAACTGCATCGAAATCCGTTCAGTAGTTTTTGCGTCTATCGCGGACAAACATAAACTTTTTACAAGTATATAATAGTATAGACTAGTATTAACAAAATTTTCCTTGGTTTCTAATATCAGTAGGTTGAGATTCTAAATAATCTCAAATTTTATCTCAGAATTCTAAAATTGCAGTGTTAGCAATATGAACCTGGTCTTATTAGTGAAAACAGGTGGGAAGATAGTATTATCGCTCCCGTTACGGTTACGCGGGCGTAATGGAGCGTAACTGACACCTTGGGAACTGCGGGTAGGTGAAACGTTTTAATAAAACAGCGTAACGTTACATTGTGGGAAAAGTTTTGGGTTAGCGAATTGTTTGGATATTGAGGGTATTCGGATAAATGTTTTCAGATATGTAACTACTAGTTGAGATTGGAACGGGTGTCATTTAATAGGGGTGTCATTACCGTCAAACGGGTACTTTGTTGTTCTGTGTGTGTACTGTCGGAGTGTTCCCTATCCCTTAGTCGCCTACGATACCCGCGGGAAGAACTACAGTGACACTATTTTAGTTCATCGGGAACCAATATGGATACCAACCCAACAAACGGATTTGTTAAACGTATCGTCAATTAAGATATTAAGCAGTATTGAGTAGAATCGGATGACCTTGTCATGTTCCCTATTGCCGTTGTCTCTATCTCCTTAGCCCTTCCGAGCCTAAGGTACATATAGTATAGATACCGAACTCAAGCTGTAATAACCCTTCAACCAATAAGCCAACATTATAATATCCAACCGCATACCGCAGACCGCAGCACCGTGAAAAAGGCTTGGATTGTTTATTATTTTCATTGAACTTCAAAACGTTTAAACGTCACCATTTAAGTCCACACCACAGTATACTCATCTACTGCTGCGTTCTGTATTCGACAATGAATTCGTACCTTATGTAAGTAGAGTATGGAACATGACTAAGGCGGGTGTTCCCATCTTGTCGGATGAGACACATTTTCCTGCACGATCGACAGAATGGCCACGTGCGAACTTTGTGATTGCACTGACCTTTTCTGTTGTACCCTTCCAGACTGAATTGAACAGTGCCAACTGCATTATTCAATTTATAAACATATTTTAAGAATGGGGAAGACGTATGACTGGATCGATGCAATTGGAAACATGGTTCTAATTGCGTTGATCCAGGGTGCGCCGTCTTTGATAGCCCGAGGTGAGATAACACAAGATATATCTCTCGCACCCCGGTAAACCTGGGGTACATCTCTTTAGAAGACTTTGCAAAACTTCGAAATTAATGCTTCTCAGGCCCCAAAGAGCCTGAGAAAACTCCGTCAAGAACCTCAGTGGGCTTTTTTTGGTCTATTTACAAACATTAAGTACTTAGTCTAGATACAATAATTTGCTTGAGTAGCAAGGTGAGCGAACAGCTCATTCCCAAACTTGTTTATGATTCAAATAATCTTGGATTTTATACTAACCTTCTTAGCATAAGTTTGTTTTAATTAAATTTGTACTTATAGGTAATTAAATTCAACATTTCCATTTGTACACATGGTTTTTCTCGTTCGTCAATACCATGAACAACAATAATATTTTGTCCCACTGTTTTATAGTGTTGAAAAATTGAATGTTAAAGAGGCACTATTATAGACATTTTTGAAATTCAACACTTTAATATATGTGTGAAGATGATAAAGTAAAAGTATTTGTACTATTGAGATTGTACCATCCAACAAGATCAGTGTTCAACCCGTGCGGTGTTTGGGAAATAGTTAGTAGAAAAAATATAGTAATAAAAACTTTACTTTATGTTTGTTTTAGGTTAGTATAGATATGGCGCTAGGTATCAAAGTAACGATCATAAAAATAGTTTACACATAAAACTCAAGGTTTATTATTATTTGTTGATTTAAAGAAAACTTTTACAACGGAATATATTGTATTATTGATGTTGTTTAGGACATCGTACTACGCCATCCTCACAAGTTATTTTTTTTTCACCGGAGTCGGTGAGAGAGGTTTTGTAGGACTCGAACCGACTAAAACGCACGACGTCTTTAGATCTTTAGTTGCCGGAGGTGAAATAGTAGCCAACATATCCCTCGCACCCCAGCAACTCCGGGGCCCTCTCTTTCGAGATGACCCCCTTCGGTCACAAGTTATAACTGGGCTCTCTTTTGTTAGGAACATAAAGTTATTAGTAATAATTGGAGCCACAAAATGTGCGAGTGACATGTTCATTTATTTATTTGTTTATTATACACTTCATTGTACATCAAGTAAAAATGCATAATTAAAATCTATTATACGGCAGTACAATGGGCAGCCTTATCGCTGTAAGCGATTTTTATTCTGCCAGGCAACCTTTACACAAAACAAATATATTATCTATAAACAAAATTTAGATGTGACAACGTGACACATGAACAGAAAAACTTTTTATTGTTCGAAATATCCGAACTTTTTAAGTAAATAAAACACAAATTTTCAATTCAAATTCAATCTCAATCATTCCGTTGCTTTTAACCTACAATGATCCTGATAGTGATTAAAACTTAAAAAACAAACTAGTTGGTTTGTTTTCAATCAATGAAGTTTTTTTTAAAGAACATTGACAACCGAAATTACTATTCCAATAATCGGTTACGAAACTTGCAAATCAACATTGACAGCCTGTGTTCAAACCACACAAAAATAACCATTAGGTCAATGTCTCTGTAATGGTGAAACGTTAAAATAATTTAATTTTATGTAACTTGTTATACAAGTTATATTTTGGCATGTAAAGTTGTTGGATTGATTTTGGTACCGGTGTATACGTTGGGGCCCCTTATTTACCGGTGTATACTTCGGTGTATGTTAGACCTATATAGCGTGTCTACCGGGGTGCTAAAGATATGTCTTGTATAATCTCACCGCCGGCAATCAAAGACTCATGGATGGTGTGCGTTTTGGTCGGTTCGAATCCGACATAATCACCTCCACCGAGTTTTGGTGGGGATTTTGCGCGCGGAAAAAAAAAGAAAAGACCTATATAGCGAGAGAAATGAGGCATTAACAACATTTTTATCGTGCGCAAAATCCCACGGATACCAACCTCTGCTAAAATCCGTAGAGGTGATTATGTCGGACTCGAACCGACTGAAACGCACGCCGTCGCCGTCGTCGATTATACAAGACATATCTCTTGCACTGCGGCAGACCCGGGGACATCTATTTTGAGATGTCCCCATCCCCGAATGTGAGGACCATGGTGTCTCCCTCTAGCCTTTGGGTATGAGGAGACGAAAATGAATCGCTAAATGCGTTGGTAAGCGCATAACGCAAGAACTACTAGTTCGAATTTAAAAATTATGTTTGCATTGCATAGTCCGTTTATCGACGAAGGTTTTAGGCTATATATCATCACGCTACTACTTAAGGGAGAGGAGCAGTGATCATAAGTGTCAATAAATCTGGCAGATTCCCATAAATTATTTGAGTACTAATAGTTAAGGGTCTAAAAGGGTGGTATGAAGTTTCAAAATGTGCCACGGGCGGCGCTGGGGTAGGTCAGCTAGTAATTATATAATATTTCTTTGCTTGTTGTTCACTTTTACTTCAACAAAACAATATTTGACCTATAACATTTGCCACAAACATCTTCATATTATTACGATGAATATTTCCGCGCTCATTCTCGGTCAAGGTTGCGTTGGAGTTTCGTCACATCCATCATGTCACAGTGCTTTATTTGATGCTCATTTTGTTCCTTATTGGGCACATATATTGGAACTTTGCCCCGAGGCCATTAGTCACTATCAAAATAATGTATGCTGCCATAGATAATGAATTGCTATAACACATTTTGGAATGAAATTATTAGTTCCAAGGTCACAAAAAATTATGATGTAAAACATAGTTATTCTGCTACCATTCACCCTACTCCTTGGCGGACTAAGCAAAGCGAATAGGAGTCGCCGTTTCGACAAGGTTACCGATTTTACTATCGTACGTATATCTGTGGGTCCAGAGGGCACATTTCTTAATCGATTTTCACCAAACTTGGTATACGTCACTCGTGTTCTTTGATTTAAAAACAACTTTTTTGAAAGCTTTTTTGATAGGAGCGAAAATAGAAGGGAAAAACGGGGAAGTTTTGTGGCGTGTTGTTTAAGAATGGGTCTTGATGATTTTTACCGTAAACATAAAGGACAAGGACATGACTCCTCACACGGATGTCGAAACGGATACTCTCGCTCGCTGTGCTCGTTCTGTCAATAAATGTGAAAGTTTAACTTCTTCATAAGATGACTTATGCAGCAGAATCGTTACAATGTCGCCAATGACAAGTAAATAAGGTAACTGTAATATAAAATTATTAATGACGAGACTTGTCCAATTTTTCAAACAATTCTACCAGAAGCAAGTCACGCCAGTAAATTAGATTCTATGGGTCTACTCAACAACTTTTAAAATCAGAATGCTAAACGTTTGTGAAGCTGTTAAGAGGTTGTTACACAAACAATGTCAATCACGCTCAAGAGACTTAGCAAATCTGACTATTTGAGCAATGCACGGGATTGACATTCATTATCATCTGTCATACACGTCAAAATACCATGTCAATCCCGTACATTAAATATTTCCATTATATTCACGGAGGCCCGAACTATTCTCCATGATTATATTCCATTGTCAAAACGATAACCAAAGAATTGCTACTTATCTAGGAGGATAATATACGCGAGCTTGGAGCCGCGGACAGCATTTAGCCTTTTTCTGGAGTCAGATATTTTTTTTTAAATATATACTATTATAAAAGAAACAACTGACTGAGAATTAATAGGTATAAATCATTCTGAATGTGTGAATGTAATGTGGCACAAGTACTGACGCAAAAGACTCTTTCTCAGTAACGCAATACTAAACGAAAATAAATTTAAGCAGTTTCTAACCCGTTTGAATAGTTTTTATAACCCACCACTTCAATGAAAGGGGGCTACCAAGAATTGTTTTTCCGAAACTTCGGGCCCACAAGGTACATCAACCATAGACGTAGTAGGCTGTGTAGTAGGTACTTAAGTACTATGATGTACCACAGACTAAATAGTTACTACGAAAAGTAAGAACCTCGGTAGCCTAGTGATATATATGGACTGCTGAGACGAGGTCTCGGTTTCGATCCCAAGTTTTACCATGGCACACACCAATGAGTTTACCAGTATAAAACGATGCTTTTCGAAGTTAAGAGCTCGCCTAATACGCAACTATATAAATACATCCACAAGATCGAACTGACACACGCTTCTGAAACAATCTCAGTAAAATGTTACGTAAATGTGGATCATTAGCCTTAGCACGAAATACTATCGAATTCGTGATGTAAAGGTATCGACAGAACGGAGCATTGTGATTAGCGGGCTACACACGCACACAGGTTCACAAGAGGCAGACTGCCAATCACAATGCTCCGTTCTCTCGAAACCTTTACATTACGTATTCGATAGGAGTTCATGCTAGTGCTACTGATGTTAAAAGTTTTCACATTGAAAACTATCCGAATATTTTTGAAGCACGTAGTAGGCCTCTGATACTAGACTTGAGAAAAAGTGGGCAGTAAAATATGCTACATAACTACAGGGGCTGTGGACAGGATTTAATATCGTCCAGTCTCAAAGGATTCAGATATTCCAATCATCAAATAAAGGTCAAATTTATATGCGACAGCTGATTTGAGATTCTCTTTTAGCGACACATATGGACCTTATGAATAGGTATAGACTTCAGTAACTCATTTCCATCCACCAGCCGATTCATTTCGGTTTTGCACGTGGTTCGAAACCCCATATGAGGTAGCCGAGTAGAGATAGTCCGTCGAAAATGTGCGGGTAGATGAACAACCGGCTACCTCACAGACTCGACGACGGTGGGCGTGCGCGGCTGAGACAGTCAGCCTGTGACCACGGCCGGTGTAACCTGGTCGAAACGTCAGGCATTTCAAAGGTAAAGGCAACCTATACCATGATCGCATTAATTCCCGTTTACAAGATATTATAGTACCTACTGACGTGATATAAGTCTTATGAGTCACTTGCGTACGTGAACGGTTTGTATTGTACCCCTGGGACAGGAAAAAATACAAAATATTTAATTTGTATTAAGAAATGAACTTCTGATAAGAAATGTATTAATTTTTATTTTCTTTTTTGCAGGTGTAAACGGAAGCTGTATAAGTAAGTGTAATCAATTTTATTGCCAATGTACAATAGTCATCATCTTCATACTTGCGTTAAATCTGTTGCATTTGACGTCTATTCCCACCTGTTCTGTTGAGTAGTTCTGTTGGCAGAACTACTGGTATTTTCTTCCCATTAGTTCTGTCCACAGAACTGTTCAGAGTCCGGGGTTCACTTTTTCCGTGAAGTGACTGCAGTCTGATCTTCAGAACCCATTAGTGATATCGTAGCATTGCAGTTGCAGTTTTTGAACGTTTTAGGGCTCCAATTACCGGTAACGACCGCCATAATTTTCGAATGACAACCAGGACCAATGGCTTAACATGCTCTCTGAGGCACGACTAGCCCAATGCAAATATGTAGTTATTATATTCATACATGCAAATAATTGCACTGAACGGGGATCAAACCCGCGCCTCCTGCGTTGCAGTTGCGTTCACTGCCGCTACGTTACAGAGGCTGACAATCTGACCAAATAAATACAATTGGAGTGTCTGTATGTAATATTAAAATAACCGCTTTTTACAACATGCATATGAATGTAAATACGGTACACATACCAAAATATATATTTTTAAAATGTTTATCTGTCTGTTTGTTCCGGCTAATCTCTGGAACGGCTGGACCGATTTGGACGGGACTTTCACTGGCAGATAGCTTATGTAATAAGGAGTAACTTAGGCTTTTTGGAGGAGTACTTTTATTTTCGAAAGGTTTGCTGGAAGGAAACTTAATTTTGAGTTAAGCTCGCCTTTGTACATCTCGTCTCACTATCGTCACTACATAGTATAAAATAAAGTCGCGTTTTCTGTCCCTATTTTTCTTGTCCCTTTGTATGCTTAAATCTTTAGAACTATGCAACGGATTTTGATGCGGTTTGTTTCAACAGATAGAATGGTTAAAGAGGAAGGTTTATATCTATATAACATTATGCTACGACTAACAGGTGGGGAGCAGGAATGAAAAATGTTGCAAAAAAGGGGTGACGCAGACGAAGTCGCTCAGGTCAGCTAGTTGTATATAAATATAATTTATGTGTACCTGAAGAATAAAATAAATAAGTAAATTAAAAATTATTACATTCCACGCAGACAATAGTAAAAAATATTATTACTGTTCCACAATTGAAATAGATTTTCCCATTGTGGTTTTCCCAGGCGACTACAATATGGGGTTCTTCAAGAAGGGCATTAGAAGGTTTCTACAGGGTAGGCAGCACGTGTGTGACGCCTCTGGTGTTGCAAACGTCCATAGGCCACGGTGACCGCTTTCCATCAGGTGGGCCGTGCGCTTGTCTGCCACCTAAGTGGTATAAAAAAAATAAAAATAAAATAAAGATTCGCATTCGAAAATTTTGATAGTTGGTCCTTACTGGACAAGGCAAGGTGCCATTCAGTTGAGTGCTCTAAGTGGACCACATCACTGATCCAATTTCGCAATCTACATTCCTAAAAATTCCATTCGTATTTATTGACAAATATCAAGTATCTTAAGTCAATAAGACGTTTTTATCTTCAATATTTGCAAATAACGTGAATTTAATTATATTTGGATGCGTATTAGATTACGCAACGTTAATGTCAGAGATATTTTGATATCTATACTGATATTATAAAGAGGAAAGATTTGTTTGTTTATAACGAATAGGCTCTGAAACTACTGGACCGATTTAAATAATTCTTTCACCTTTAAAAGATACAATATCTAGCAGTAACATAGCATATATATCATCACGCTACCATCCAAGGGAGCGGAGTGATAATTATAAATCTCAATCGATCCGGTAAATTTCTTTACATAAATTTGCGCTAATATCGACAGCAAGGGAAAGTAGTTTAGAGACGCGACAATCGACATTCACGCGGGCGGAGCCGCGGGCAACAGCTAGTTCTTGATATTGATAGACTGTACCCAAATTCATTGATTCTAATTCAACACGTATCTTTTCTTTTATCTGTGGCATAAACGTACCTTTTAGCCGACATCTTCCTCTCTTTCCTTCGATCTTCTCTTATGAAAGAAAGAAAAACTTTTTCACTATGGTATTAGTTAGTTGCGTCCCTGGCAGTATTTTACCGTCTTTAAAATGTTGAATGTTCTGATGAGCTCTTCCAATTAATAAAGAAAGAAAGAAACAAGAAAGAAAGCATTCATTCATGAACCTATTCCTATTCATGTCTCCTAACCAGTCACCCTCTCCTTTACTCCACTACTTCACCCCCGGCAACTAAAGACCCAAAAGTTCGACAAACTTACCCAACCGGCTCCGGTGGGGGGTATCCGTGGGGGTAAAGAACAAATACTCTTTCATAGGTACTTAAATAAAGATCTGCATTCATGTATGCATGAGGTAACAAAGATTAATGCCGTACATCTAGCTTACTCTATTACCCATTGCCATTAGGCAGTGTGCAGTAAAATTGACGAGACAATAATAAAAAAAAAGACTTTATAAATTGAAGGCTGCAAAAACCGATCCCCCTTCCAATCAAATCATTTAAAATTTTTGGAGCAAATAAATAAAAAGGAAGCCATTTTTTATTCACTTCGGCCATTTTAGAGTTCAGCGGACAAAGCCGAGTTCACTTTACTGTTTTTAAATGTTTAGTTTATTGCCGCCATTTTGTTTTATTTTTTAACGAAGCTTAAATTCTGAGATAATAGATTCATTTAGTAATAATTAAGATTAGATTATATATATAGAGAATCAATCTATTTCTCTAATCGAGCATCGTCGAGTTCGGCGCTTTATTCCATGGGTTGTTAGATGCCTCGAGATACCATAGCATGCCACAAAATACCACGGCATGCCATCGGATACCACGGCATGCCACGGCATACCACAGCACGCCACGAGATCTCGCCGCACTACTAGCCGTGCCAGCAGAAGGAGCCGGCCCTTATTAGAGGTAGGCAGTGCTGATAGAGAGACACAACGGCAAGACATCAAATGCGATATGAACTAGAGTTGAAATCAACACATGGCAGTGATTGATCGATTTAAGCGCCGGCCATTTTACGATATCACTGTCAAATTCTAATATATATTATGTATTCCTCAAGTGTATTGAACCCAAAAATCCTGTGGCATCATTATTTTTCCGTCCCTTTCATTATCGTCTTCATTGGGCCTATTTATTACGTAAGTTTGTTAAAACCAAAACTCCGCGAAAACTTCTGTTTTTTATAGACTGCAAATTAAAAAGTTTTGATAAGTATTTCATTGAAATAACGACTTGGCAGGAATTTTTGGTAATACAGTTTTATGGTAGAAGTTTTATTTCCTAATTCAGTGGAGTATGCTTTTGATTTAAATAGATGGGTGTTATAAAATTAGTTTTCGTTGCCATTTGTCTTTATTTTTTATTTGTGGCCGACCTACGACTGTTTTCGGGGCCCTAAAGTACTAAAAGAGTTCGACATTGTACATATAAAATATGTTTTTAAAGAGAATCTTTTGGTTACCGATGAAGTATTTCCATTAACACATCATTAAGTGTCGGAATACCTTACCAGCGCACGTGTTTCCTTTTTCATACAGTCCCGGGTCCTTTAAGCGAGGCGTGTAAAAGTATCTGATGAGGCCGTCAAGCTGAGCATAGTAATGGTATATATATGGTAAATATATAACATATATATAACATGGTAAATATCCCGATGAATTTAATAGTGAATGTGTAAATGACCATGTCAATCTAAAATCATACATTGAGCATAGTAACACTAAATGTTTGTAATGGTGACCTTCTTTCCCGAGACTTTCTTCAGTTCCCCATCAAGATTGTGAGGTGATGTCAAATTGAGGTCTTTCCTTGAGTGTCGTAGAAGGCGGCTAAGAGATAGGATAGTCCTATCTCTTAGCCGTCTCCATCCAACTGTAAATGTACAGTACAATACAATATACATCAAGAGCGCACATACATATAGTGCGCTCTTGATGGTAATAGAATTGACATTTTCACCAAAAATAGGATCTTTTATGAAAGCGTCTGACCTCCCAAACCCCAAGCAAAGTAGCATTGTCCATAGATTAGCAGAGATATGCGAGTCTCGCAGGTGAAGTTAGAGTCTTATCGGCATTGGTGGGACACCCAACGCACTTATCATTTTTTTATAATTAAGACTGCAAGATCAAATGACTGCAAGATTGGGTACAGTCTAAATAATAGTGGTTACTCAAAGGACCGGGCACTACAGGAGAGACGTGGTCGAAATATCGTTTTTTACTTTCTAACAGGTATTTATGCAGACATTACAATATGTTTCACTAATAGCGGATACATTACACAGTACACCGTTATCGTTACGTCGTCGTGGCGCATCCTTAGCCCGAGTATAGCCATATCGTGTAATTTATAACCGCTTTGCATACTCAGGCTGTGGTTAAAATACTTTAATACAAACAGTAATTTACGGCTGATGGTTAGGAGTATATTTTGCTGCTATAATTTGCTCTACCACAGTGAGTGTTCTGGGGCCATCACTAATTATTTAAAAAAATATATTGTTTCAATTTTACATTACCTCCATGCAAGCCGCGATAGCCTAGTGGTATAGGCAAGCCGCGGTAGCCTAGTGGAATGGGTAATGGACTGCTGAGACGAGGTTTCGGGTTCGATCCCAGGTTTTACCACGGCACACACCAATGACTTTTCGATGCTTTTCGAAGTTATGTGTGTATTTATCGCAGGTTTATAAGAGCCGGGTTAATGGCAATAGACTCGCCACCTATTACATTGGGACCTAAACATAAACTGGCGAAATGTGGGTGCTAGCACCTCTGCCTACCGCTTCGGGATGCATCGTATGTTCTGGAATTCATATCTTCTTACCATTCAGTAAGTTGTATTGAAAAAAAAACCACAAAGTATATAAAAAAGTAAAAATATTATCAACAATAATAAGCTCATAACGATAAGTGTTACCATTTAAAAATATCCTTGCTTCCTTTCCGTTATCATTGCAGTTCCCAATAAATGTTAGAACGCTTGTAAAGAACTTGTTTTTCTTGTTGTACAACGGCATTGCATTGATAAGAGACTTAAAATTCTTAAAAGACCTTTTAAAATTCTTCATGAGCCTTTATTGCAGGTGTATTATACCTGCAATGAAGGGGCAAAAGAAGAAGTAAATTACTTACACTAGCATGCTACATTAAAAGGCAGTTAAGGCAATTTTTTTTGATATTCCTAACTGCCTTTTAGTCATATTATCCTATTTCTAAAGACCTAGTCCTATTGGATAACATTTAGAAAAAGGTTTCCTTAATATAGGTACCTACTCTTTCTCGTTGTTATCAATAAACAGTTCATATAAAATGGTCCAGAAGCATTTTTGAAAAGTTTTTATGTAGAAATATGGCACTGCAGCAGTGCCGACCGATGTGAAAATAGTCAGTAGGTATAAAAAAGTTGCCACTTGAAAGTGGTCCCATGTGAATTATTACAATTTTATTTGTTAAATGTCTATTTATTTTTCATTATTTATAATTATTCTGTATTGTACATCAATTACATTATTCATTTGAAGTTTAAAATCAATCATTACAGAAATTAAAAAGATAATATTAGTCATCACTCTCTGAACCTTTTCCCTAACTCAGTTGGGGTCGGCTTTTCAGTTTAACTGTCATGCGACTGAACTGCGATATTTTTCGTGGAGCGACTGCTATCTGACCTCCACAACCAAAAAGAAAATGTTAATATATTAGTGAAAATACTGTACAAAAACATTTTTGTTTAATTATCTCTTCTGAATCCTTCTTTACAGGTTACACCTAACACGACAAAATAGGAAACTAGTAGGTACTTTGTGAGTTATGTATGTACTGTGGAAAAGTACATACATGACATAAAGTATAAAAGAACTATTTATTATCATTTGTTTACCTAAAATGTGCAACATTAGAATTAAAAAAAAAAAGAATATTAGCAACCGAAGTTACTAATATTCCCTTTAATCCCTCCAGCTAAGCTCAAAGACTTGTGTTAGGAGTGGGTTCACGTCGGTAGTGTAATGGTCAGGATTCGAACCCGGGACCTCTCGATCGTAAGGTCGACTCCTTAATCACTAAGCTACCACAGCTTACAATGAATTTGTGAAGCCGGTTACCACGGCCCAAGCGTTTAGTGAAGTAACGATGATATGAGTTCCATGATAATTGCTCACTCAAAAGGTGTTCATCGGAAACTGCTTACCGTGTCTAAAAAGTTTTCGTTTCAAAATAACTTTTAAAAAGTTTTAAACTTCTTCAAGCAGATTACACACTTTGTTGTTAGATCATATTACAGATTCGTTTTAAAAATCATCAAACGTTTGATTGGTATGTTGACAAACGCTAAGTGGTTATCGACGGAAACCTGATAGCTTTGTTTCAGTAAGTGTTTCAAGAAATATATAGCTTCTAGGTATTAGAAAGTAGGGGAAAATGATGATGGTGAAAATATTACATAACACGGATTTAATTAAAAAAAAATAATACTAGCTATTGGTCCTTTAATAAAAAAGCAATCACCATCATCTGAGCATATGAAAATACAACAGAAAATCTCTGTTGAAAGTCACAATTAAATAAGATATTGAAGTAAGCGTTACATGGCGGAAATCCATTATAAAAAAAGTAGAGGCGAAACATGCATCGAGTTTTGTTCTTTGCGGAATATTGCACATACGCAATTATATCTCCTCGATTAAGAAGCCTCTTTACTTGCTTTAAGAGTTGCGGTTTGGTATTCCTTACTATGACAATTACTAATATTTTGCTATTGCTATTATAGGTATTGAAAAAACCGTGAGTGAGAGTGAAAAAGGCTTACACCACGTAAGCCCTCTTCCCTCTTCCAATTTATTTTCTCACACTAAAATATTTATCAATCGATACTGAAACTAACCTTTAATCTAAAAAAGTTCTTATCACATAGAGACACTTCCCCACAACAATTTAAAGAACATAAAAGCCTGGATATCCAGATAAAAACCTTACCCCTAACATAATATTTGGTCGAGACATTTCATAGCCTACACAAACACCATGCCGAAGTGGAGTTTTCAGACGCCTAAGGGCCGGCACATATTACCGGCATAGACAAGCATCAAAATTCTTATTTGTCGAATAAGAACAGATCTTATTTTTATAGCCATAAAACTGAAATTTCAACGATAATCTTCATGATAGTCGTATCATGAACATCGAAAGGCATTTAGTGGCATATGATCATAATTTAAAGTTCAATTTTATGTCTATAATAACAAGGTCTATTTCGACAATTTAACATTTGATGCCTGCTGATTCTACGACGGATAATGTGCACCAGCCCTAAGGCAGTTTACAGGCAGTATTCAGGAACGCATTAAGTTAATGTTCTGGAAAGACAGTACATAACATCGCGCCGTAACATAACGGGAACAGGCAAAAACGCCTTGTCAACGAAAGCTGTAAAACTCAATCGAGGACGAAATTTTACTACATGGTCGAACATGTTTTAGGTTGTACTGATAATATAACTGTTTCTATCTTTATTTGTGCCGAAATCCCCACGACTATAATCGACTGCCGACTTGGAACTTCGGAGTGTAAAGGAGGGTCACACGGCAGAGTTCTTGAACGCCAGCCACTTCAAAACGTGCATGTGGCGTGAAAATTTCCAACAATTTACGAAGCAGCGATAATTATTCGCTGTTTATATTTATGTCCACATGCTGATTTTAAGCGACGATGGTGCATCGCTGGTGACCTTAGTTGCTACCGTGTGAATCTAGCATGAAGCATCATTTCCCTCGCACCCCAGTAACATTTCCAGGTACCAACTACGGAAAAAAGTGTCAAGATTCTTGACATTCATGTTATAGGGGAATTGAGAAAACTTCATCAAAAGTTTTAAAACAGAAAGTTGCAAGCCGTTGGTGGTTAATTTACTGGTATTATCTTATCCATACTATACTTACTATCTGAAGTTCGTTGTAATCTAAAGTTTGTGAAGATATTTCACACTCAAAAGGATGACTGGATCTGGCTGAATTCCGGATACGTTTTTCAAAGAAAATAAAAATTTAGATAACATTTCTTCTTCTTTTACAACATAAAACTCTATTACAACAACATCATCAACATCTCCCTGCTCTTGTCCCAATTATTTGGGAACAGCGCAACATGTAATTCTGCTCCATACATTTCTGTCAGATGTCATTTCCTCAGTCACTCCTTCTTTGCCATATCTTCTTTCACACCATCCATCCATCATTTCTTGGGACGACCTCTGTTCCTAAAGCCCTTCATTCACACTTTGGACCTATATTACAAAATTACTATCATCTGTGCTCATAGTATGTCCAACAAGAACCAAGCGGTTCGGTGAGTCTTTTCTCTGCCGCACCATTAAGTCCTGGAATTTGAAAAAGCATCTGATGTGGCCGTCAAGCTGAGCGCCATCATTGTAGCACAGAACGTGTTTGCAATGGTGACCCTCTTTCATGAGACTTTGCCTTTAGCTTGACATCAGGCGAGGTGAAGTCAAATTGACGTAAATAAAAATAAAAAAACTCCACGGAATCATTCTCATGAAATATGACCAACAAGAATCTGTTCTTGACATAAAATAATGGCGTATAAATTATCTATTTCTCTACCATATTTGGTTCAATTTCGTTCCGGCCTTTTCGGCGTGAACATTCAGTTGATAGACATAACTACAAAACCCGTCTTAGATGTTTAGTTTTACCGAAAATTATGAGAGAATTGCTTTAAATTTTTTCATTCTTTATCATAAAAAGTCTTTACTGTGCTGATTCCTTTTTCATCATCTTTAAGACTATCCTTTCAAATAGTTCTTCAACTTCGGAAATAGATGGATATCGCTAGGGGTAAGGTCCGATGAATGTGGAGAAATCTCAATTATTTGAAAGCTTATCGCGGATTGGGACCAGCGACGGACTAGTCAGACTTTATCTTGATAAAAGAAGTCACTCTTTGCGAGTTTGCCTCGTATTTTTCATGAATTTTGATGCACATTTTTCAAAATTTGTTCAAGCGCTCGATAATTGAATTAAATCTAATTGGAACGGATTCTATAGCGATGTAGGTATTTGATATCATTTTTGCTTTTGAATTCTCTTATTTTGTGTTATGTTTAAATTTTTACACACTACTATAAACCTTTTTTGGACTTCCACACGAAAATTAGCCAAATGGGTCCAGTCGCTCTCGAGTTTTAGCGAGACTAAGGAACCGCAATTTATTTTTATTATATATATATAGATTTCCGATGTATCGCAGTGTTGTAGTCAGGAACTATAATGCTATTGTAAATATTCATGTCTTGAAATATTCAATGAGTATGTATGCGTGAACTTTTGACAATGTAAAGTATCAATTTCAATCAACTAGCCTATTGCAGTCAACTTTGTCCGTATTCAGCCCAATTAAATTGATAACCTGCTGAAATGCGATATTTTCCATAAAGACTACAAAAATTCTGACTTCATATTATAAATGGCCGGTTCATTTGGAATTTATTCAAAATTGAAATTATCTTTGTAAATCATAGTCCGTAATTCCATTTCTGGGACATAATGATGGCACCATGTTACTTTGAATGTTATAAATCAAAGCGAATAACGTCGGAAAGGAGCGTCGGCGAATATTCAGGCATCTGATTTGTTTTTCCACATGAGTAGGCATTTCAGGTATCCAATGAGAGGATGGTATTTTTTACGTTGTATTTGTTTCACCACAATGTTATGCACACTATTTAAGGAAATATACGATTTAGTGTTACGTTACCTCAGAGATATAATAATCTCTATACCTACTTATATATAAAGTATCTGCTATAGGTATTTTGAAATATTTTTTGAAGCATTGGTAGCTTTGTGGTTTAGGAATCGGTCTTATGATCAAATATTCCCGGGACTCTAAAACAAGATAAGAAAATAAGACATACATAGTGGTGAGTAGGGTAACCAGAGCTCACTAGAGAGGTTTTGTATTGTCAGTGGGAAAACTAAAGGCTTATCCTACATCTTTTGCGCTGACGACACAGAATGTCTCTGTTATTAGACGGGTTGCAGCACGAGTGTTATTCCTCTAGTGTTACACTCGCCTATAGCACACGTGGTGGGCCGCGGGCTTATCTGCCACCTAAGTTGTATAAAAAAAATACTTATCAATCCGTACCACACTGGCAAAGGGGTCTATGATTTAACCCTTCTCTCAAGAGGCCCATTACAGTGGAAAGTTTCTAAATACAGGACTGATACGGACACAAATAAATTCCAAACAGTATTTCTCTCTCGACTACGGTTAGTAGGTCAACATACTAATATTTTCTAATTCGTAGACAGATATGCGTGGTCGTTTGCGAATTTTTTGGGTAACCGCGATCAGATTTACGTGTCCCTTATATGGCATAACGGCCATTTAGAAATTCATGGGATTAAGTAATAAAGGATTTTAAATGAGTTTTGTGTCCAAAAATGTCATTTAACATGTTTTTGTTACGTAAGTTTTGTTTTTAATTTACTTTTTGAGCTATAATGTTTCGAAATGTAATGTTTTGTTTGTGGGGTTTTAGTGCTTAGCTAAAAAGTAGTTGGAAGAAGTATGGAGTACTTCGTGAAAGGCATTCGAAGGTTTTTATAGGGCCGATCGCAGGAATGTAGATGTCGATGACGAATTTAAACATGGACGTAAAGACATATACAGACGGATTGTTATACAACATCAAGTGAAGTACAAAGTTTGACAATAACTTTTTTTTATTTTTTATTTATGGCACGTCAATTTGACTTCACCTCGCCTGATGTTAAGCTGAAGGCTCATGAAAGAGGGTCCCCATTGCAAACACGTTCAGTGCTACAATGGTGGCGTTCAATTTGACGGCCTCATCAGATGCTTTTTCAGGCCCCACTTAAAGGACCCGATTACATTTGTATTAGTTACTGGTTGCTTAGCAACATTATTAGTAGAGATCTAACTAGATTGTAACGAGTAGCTCCTCATTCTAGGATGCACTCGACTCAACAATCTCTCACAACTAACCTGCCTATAGTTGTTTACTGATTGCAATGAAAACAAAAAAATATATTTATATAAGTCCAAGCCTATAATTATAAAAATGTCAGATCGCGGTCTCGGTTAAACTCGTCGGTAAGTTTGAAACCAAATCTCAGCGCCATGACATAAATTAACTGGGATCGTAAAAACATTCCTCTTTTAACAAGAAATCTAAGCTAATCTCAATGATTTATCTTTCGTTGAGTTAAAAAAGCTGACACGGGAGGCGTTTATACAATCTTGTTTTAAAGAGATGAAAAGGTGTCACCTCTTTTCATCAGGTTGGTGTGATGGAAAAGGGTGTTGGAGGGTGATGAAAAGATGTTTTACGAGTTTATTTATTTATTTATTCATACATTTTTAGTAATAGAAAGTGGTTACCTTGGCCTAAGGACAGATGTTACACTCTAAGATGGTGTTGCCTTTGCAACACCAGGGGCGTAATATTTGTGCTACCGACCATATAAAGGGCATGGTAGAAGGGATAAGATTAGGATTACTTCCCCAGTCTGACTGCTCATAAAAAAAATCAAACCGCATCCCTCAAAGTATAGACTCCTTCCCAAGAGGATATGATTGCGTATGTGCAATATTCCGTAAGCGCGAAGTACAAATCTCGATACGTGTTTTGCCACTACCGAGACGTCTTCAAGGGTTAGACAAAGTGATATTCTATTGGCGACAACGCTAGTGGAATCGCTAAGTAGGTAAAGTTGAAATAAATCTGTAATACGACTCGAAATATTTGTGACTTGAAATATTTTGTTTAACATATTTTTATTAAAACATCACCGCAGTGTCAAGTAATCCATTATAGCAAATTGATAACGGTTCGCTTCGACACGATTCCATCAATAGAATAGCACTTTCTAGAGGCCCCCAGGCATAGCCAAAATGCATTCATTCCGAATCTACATTCGTCATCGCTCTGAAAATGTATGGGAGTGACATTTGTTGTCGGAATCGGATCACATGACGAATGTAGATTCGGAGCGAATGCATTTTGGCTAGTCCCCCTGGACTGCTACAGAGCGAGGAGGCATCCACGCAAAGTTGCAGTGATCTGCGGATGTCTCTGCTAAACAAATCTCTTCTCACCCTATTCTATAATCATTCCATATTCTGCGCACAATAGTCGATTTATTTGGCAGCATCTACCATATTTGGCAGCATATTTACTATTTTAATCATCAACATTTGATGATAAAATATAAACTTTGTTGACTAATAACTAACACAAATATATTTCCCATAAAAATAATCAAATTTCACCAATTGTGTTTTCGTGGAACCCCCGTAATAGAGGTCGAGTTTATTGCCATAAACCGGGGAATTTTATCACTGGCTGTATGTTTAGTATCGGATCGAAAACCGCCCTATCCTTTAGTTGCCTTACGGTCAATTCAGAACAGGAGGGAAAAACTACTTTTATGTGTTAATTAAATATCAACGTTATTTCATTTTAATAAAGCTGAATAAATATATAACGTCTAGGGTACATGGGTCTAGGCGTCGCGTTGAGTAGGTTATCCTACAATATATTTTACACGTCCCATAAATTATTCTGTTCATCTGTAAATGATTTCCATACATTAAGTAGGCCTATAAGAATAAGAACTTTCAGACGATTTTGTTACTGTGCCCAAAATTTATTTATTCCGGTACGACTATAAACTAACCCTGTATACAGGGGTATATGCCCTGCCTGGGATTCACAGTTTAATAAACATACGTAGCACCTATAATGATATTACGCATCTCATATCTTTCATCTATCGCTTAAGACGTTTCTAGGATACTTGTTATTGATCATAAACGCCAGGGCAATAAAAAAATCCCTTCTTATTTTCATATCTAGCTTACGCAACAATTTTCGTATTTCTGACGTCTACTAGGAAGAAATATAGTGGATCTGTTTACAGTTACGTACTGAATAAATGTATATTCCGTTCATTCATTCGGCATAATGCCACTCACAATGTTTTCGTTATCCAATGCCCTTGGCAGCCCTTTTATTTTTATCACTGTAAAGAAGGAATTTTAAAAATTTTAATCTGATATTTCCGGCGTTTTAGTTCGCTGCGTTACTTATGTCAACGTGAGTGTAAGATTAATGTGATCTGTAGTAGAATCTCTGAAATGTACGCGGAAAACTTCGAAACGACTGCACCGAATTTGATAATTCTTTTTTATTGTGTTTGCTATTACCAAGACAAGGTTTATATAAAGAACTTATAAGAATAAGTACATCGGGACGAGACTAGGGCGCGCAGCTAGCAATAATAGCATGTCTATCTTAAGAAAATATATTGGGGGAGGAAGGGGAACCCACCTTTCACCCACGGCTTAACAATTCCAACAATAGTGATAGCAAATGTGACCATCGGGAGCAGTGACGCACACTAGGAGAGGCCTATGTCCAACAGTGGACTGCAATAGGCTAATTGATCGAAACTGCAACAGGCAAATTTATGTAATTTGATTAGAATCCTAACATCAAAGTTATCATAAAAAGGCATCAAATTATGATAACTTCATTTTTACTACACACTTTTATTATTTGCAAGATTGAAAAGTGATAAACGGGATGTTTTTATTTCATTGCCGTCCCTCTGTTTACGTCGGGTCGTTAAATCTGCTATTAAATCTCTATAAAAGTTGAAAAGTTCGTATTAAGTATATAAAAATAGATTAAGTTTAGTCCTTCGACTTTGTTGTGGAGATGAACACACGAAGGGTGTCATAAATACTTTTTTATGGGATTATCTCCCGAAAAGCGGCTTATAAACATAAAACAATGTCGGTATATTCAGTTTAAGTAGTACATTATAACTAGGTGCCTACTGTTTGTGTGTCGAAGTCCAAGAGCTACTCTCTATAATGTTCTTAATGTCTGAAAACTCATACTGAAATTTTAGTATTACTCGGTTCACATTTGTGAAGGAACGAGATATCTCCCCGACAAAACAACACATTCAAATTGTAATTCAAATAGCCTTTATAAACTAATACAGACTGAGCTTGCAATGCTAATCGTACCGTACATTCATTCTCACTTTACAATATTTATTAGGTATTGATTAATTCCAACAAGGTTCATGCGAAATCCATCATAATTTACTGAATTCAATTAGGTATACATTTAATTATCGAATTCGATAAATTACAAATCGATTACATACATTAAATATAAATATTATTAGTAACAAAACGATACATAGTGATCAGAAAAAGGACCCACCGTTTGTTTTTCTAGGTTTGTTGGAATGTTGCAAATATACGAGTACTATCCGACGCGTGAACATCAATAGTGCGATGCAGAATTTAGCATTTTCTATATAGTTCAGCTGGTTGTCGCTAGATGACGCTGGGCACATGTGAATGTGAGATGACCTTGTTTTTAATATAGGAATCCCCAATGCCGTCTTTATCATAGGGGCTCTCAGGGTACTTGCCCAGGGCCCACCGTCTCAGGGCCCTCGTCCCCAAAAGAGAGACAATTTCTCGCACATAAAAATCTAAATCTCTAAGTTTTCCAAAAGCGCCTCTGAAGTCTTGTGTGCCATAAATGAAGACGGCTCGGGAAATCCCCACAGATACAGAGACGATATTACCACCGCCGGCAGACGACAGTGTGCTGATTGGACTCCTATCTACTTAAACCGCACGCCGGCATCGAAGGTAACACACTATCCTCATGCATTAAAGTTGTATGCTTACTAACTTTTTAACATGTTACGAAACAGTGAGGTCATTCTGCGTAAAACAGTAGATAACACCAACTATTCAACATAGTACGGGTACTTTGAGATGGTTTACAATTCAAACTGTGTGATAACTACTTATATGACCGCCAAAAAGTATCCAGCCGAAATGTCATGTGAATAAGAACATTTTTTTTTCAAATTTTATGCACAGTAAGTTGTAGTAAGTTGTAAGAATTACCTGTCAACCTTAGGGTGAGGCAGAAATACATCACTCCAAGAATCGCCATAGAATCGGTTGAAAAGTGTTTTAATAATTTTATTCATACTTATTTTTAGTCAGGCAGTTGTTGAATGCCTCTAATAACTAAGTGCTAAGTTTAAAACGGTTGAAATAAACTTGTTACTCAACGCACTTGCCTACAAAGTCAAAATTTGCAAAGAATGTGCGTAGCTAAAAGCTTTTAGGAATTGTTTAATTGAGTCTGGCAACCTTGAAGCTGTAGGTACACTTGGTGATCTTCTGCGTTACATTCTTTAATATTATTACACTCGCTTTGCATAAATGCAATACATCACTATCACTATCACTACATAGTATAAAATAAAGTCGCGTTCTCTGTCCCTATTTTTCTTGTCCCTTTGTATGCTTAAATCTTCAAAACTATGCAACGGATTTTGATGCGGTTTGTAGATAGAATGGTTAAAGAGGAAGGTTTATATATATATAACATCATGCTACAACAAACAGGTGCGGAGCAGGAATGAAAAATGTTGCAAAAACGGGGTGACGCAGACGAAGTTGCGCGGGTCAGCTAGTAATGTATATAATTCCCGGCATATATGTTGACCCCAACTTGCGACAGAAACGAAGCTCTGGCAAACGAGGATTTCTTTAATATGATCTATGATTGATGGAGTTGAACTCCATTACCGCCGAACGCTGAACTCGCTTGTATACGAGGCCTATTGTGTGGTATGAAAGGATTTTCATCCCGCTGACGCTCAAGCTGTGGAATGAACTCCCTGCTGTAGTTTTTCCAAACGACTACAATACGGGGTTCTTCAAGAAGGGTATCACAAGGTTTTTACAGGGTCGGCAGCACGAGTTTGACACCTCTGGTGCTGCAAACATCCATAGGCCACGCTAACCACTTTCCATCAGGTGGGCCGTGTGCTTGTCTGCCACCTAAGTGGTATAAAAAGGCACATGTTAAACACATTTTGGCATATACATATGCCGTTGATAACTTAAGTTACCTACTAATGTGTAAAGATAAAGAATCATTATTATCTTTGTGTTGTTATATACGAGGTATACAAAGACAGTTTACTTATTTTATGGGAACAACAACTGTCTCTCTTCCCAGTCAAAGCCACATACTGACTTGGAGCCGGAGGTAACGTCAGCTTAGGTTTAAAGATCTTGTTGGGTCTGCGTACAAAATCCAGGATTGTTTAGATGATAAACAAGCCTGGAAATGAACTGTTCACTCAATTTATTACACAAAGTAACTAATGTTTGTAAATATCACAAAAAAAGAAAAGCCCGCTGAGTTTCTTGCCGGAGTCTTCTCAAGCCAGGCCCGCGTTTTGAAACGGTGGTGGTTCATTTGCTAACTAACTTAATATTTTTGTATTTCGTGCGCGAAATCCCCACGGATACCAATCTCACCGGGGCCAGTGAGAGAGGTTACGTCAGAGTCGAAACAAATATATTATTGACGTTTTGAAAGTGCGTTTAGTGGTATGAACAGATAAACTCCAGTGCATAAATAGATATTTGAATGGATGCATGCGCGATGAAATTCTATTTGTATTACATCTTACATCACCTGGTACCAGCTGCACCACTTATTATAAATGCTGTCAGCATGATAAACGGCTTGCAGCTAGGGATTCTTTATAGATAAATGTACACGCGATGTTATACTGAGTGTTATTTTATCGTAATACCTGATCTAATGTTCGGTATCTAGGTTATGTTGGCTATTGCATGAAGAAAGTAGTTGAGACTTTTCAGGAATTTATATTAGGCATGTGGAATAATGGGTATCATGGCGAATAATTATTTTGAACGCAATTAGGGTGGCTGCACACTGGGCTAATAAAATATGAAATGCCGTCGACTCGACAGAAGAAGAAGAAGAAGGGAATTTATATGAAGCAAAACTTGTGACAGTACAAAGGAAAGATTTGAATGTAGCTTGTTCAGAATTGACTTTTTTCTTGTAAATACCTAGGCATATAATAAGATATTTTTTTATGAATGTTCTACTCACCGCCCGCCGGTAAAACAACTTAATGTGGTAATGTTTCGATAAAACCAATGAGTTGTAGAAATCATGTGGCAGTCGCTTCCGAAAAGGGCACAATACCTACTTTTGTGGCAGACGTTATACCTAGCAGATAAAATACTATATTCTACTAACCTATGAAATACTCAAATATCAGCATAAAATAGTAATATATTGTCCCTCACTTTGGTGCCAATAATATTTGTTCCTCGAATTGTCGCATACCGGAGGCGCTCACCATCGCACGATGTCGCCCCACAAAGAGTACAATAGAAAAAAAAATAGCAAATAGAAATCACTATCCCAGTTTTTGGCTACATCAGTAGATTCAGCGACATCAAAGCTCTGGCGATCCGCCAGTAACTAGCACGGTCGAGACCGATTGTAATCATAGCATGTATGAAAACAGAATGTATGAAAAAATATATTTGAATGGAAATATGTTGGGAGATAATAACATGACTTAGCACTTCTTAAAGATGGATAAAAACGTTCGGTAGCTACTCATAAATGTGTGCTTTGATTTAGGGATCATATTATTTCATTATTTTTCCTTACAGATGCAAAGAGATTTTTCTTATCCTTGTTTTTCAAGAACATCGAGGTCTTGAAACACTGATCGTAATATTACTTCTAGAATAAACATCCTACTAGGCTCGGCTGTTTATTCTAGAATGTATGGTATGGGTCCCAGGTTTTACTATGGCACACACCAATGACTCTTTGATGCTTTTCGAAGTTATGTGTGTATTTATCGCAGGTTTATACGTGCCCGGTTAATGGCAATAAGCTCCAATTACATTGGGACCTAAACATAAACTGGCGAAATGTGGGTGCTAGCACCTCTTCCACCCCTTCGGGGATATAGGCGTGAGTTTATGTTATGTACCTTCGGCTTCGAGAGTGTTCCCCTTATACCCTGTATATCAATATATAAAGGGTCAAAAATCAATATAATATGTAGGAAATTCAAATTAGATTACAAAAATGTTCTCGCAATGAAGGTACACATTCTTTCGACAAACATTTACATTCGATTTCTGACAAGCAATCAGATACGTTTAAACATCAAGTATTAATACGTTGTACAGTGGGCTCCAAAAGTCCTTAGACTCCTTAAGATCTATAATCCCTTGACAGCCTAAGTCTAATTTATCCAAAACTAACATAGATAGCGTTAATTTAATGAACTAGATCGATGTCTTTTGTCTTTATAAAAAAAAATTACTCATGCAAGTGGTATCTATTACATTAATAATTAGATCTATTATCCAGTAGCTTCTAAGAACTCCGGCAATCAAGGACCCATGGACGGCGTGCGTTTTAGTCGGTTCGAGTCCAAACGACCCGTGTAGATTTTTCGCACGATAAAAAAAAGTAGCTTCTTTTTTTTAGTTTTTTATTTCTAAAACATAAACATGTTTATAGTACATACTGCACAAACCATCTGGGGTTTACCAGCGGTATGTTGACATTCATCTCGCTACAAAATAATTAAATTAAAAGAAGGCAAAGACTAGGCAAGCAGATAATGTCGAAGATTAGTAGTTGTGAATCACTTCATATTAGGTATAATTTTAGTTTCAAATTGTCCAGAAACTTTTGAAGTTCACTGTACTCACGTGTATTTATGTACATTTTACACGCACAATGTACTGAATTATCAATCTTCAATATCATTTATCGAAGTAGGTACTGTTTCTATGTCAGGCATTTTAGGGTTGAGAAGAATGAGATCCGCGTCGAGTACGTGCTGAGAATATTTATATTCCGAGACTTCACTTTAATTTTAAGAAGTACGCTAAGACATTATTTATATAAACGGTGAAGCTGAAGTCTTCTTGAGTACCTTTAGGTATTTGGGAATGTTTTTACATTTCGTTCTCTGTCAGAATCTATTTCCCTGGGTCAGCCGGGGCGTGAGAGATGTCTGATGTCCCGAGACAGCTGTTTGGTTGGGTCATTCGTCAACTCGCAAAGAAAAAACTCGCCAAATTCCACGAGTTGGCACCTTTCGATTTTTACCTATTTGTGTTGCCGTCGATTCGAGTCCGAGATAACCCACTCTGACTTTATCCGTGGGGATTTCTGAGATTTTTGTGTTACCGTAGTACCTACTGCGACTCGTACTTGACCGATTTTTGATTACCTGTGCCCACAACCTAGTTCCGCGCCTGGATTCACGCCGGAAAGAAGATCGTCCGTGAAAAGATTTTTATGAAACCTTGTACCAAGGAAACCTTATAAGATTTGAACATAAATCATTATGAGTACCTACCAGTTATTTACAATGTTTTCCTGCAGATAAAGAATGATATATTTAGAAATGAATTTCGCGAACAAAGTGAAAGCATAACGATATTATGACAGATATTGTTATTACATTAATAAACAACAAACATAATAAATATTAAATGAAATTCTGATATTCTCAACCATCAAAGTGAACATGTTGTGCCTGCATTATGAAATAATAAATGTCTTTTATTATAAAATTTATTTCAGTTCTAACACTTTCGTTTAGCTTCAAAAGAAAGAAAGAAAGAAAGAAAGAAAGAAAAATTTATTTGGCACAAAAGTGGTCACAAACAACATAAGTACACAAAAATTCCGTTGCGTGGAGACTAGAAGAGTATTTCTTCTAGTCCCCAAGAAAGACCTAAAATTGTGGCACACAGATGCGCCAAATGGGTGCCCAGTTCAGCATGTGCCGGGTACAAACCTGGCGCTGGTTTTCAACTGGTGCCCATCCGGCCAGTGACACAAGGATGCCCCACCGCGCGTCGAAGTCATGAGTTAATTAAGTAGTGAGGTGTGTTGTGTAGTCCGCGAAAGTGTGTAGATTTAATAAACTAAGTATATATATATATATATAGATATATGCAATACATATGTAAGTATAATATTAGCTAAAATAAATAAGCACCGGTCACCATACGATATACGAGTAAATTGTGTCAAAATACCTAAATCAAGGATATGTTTGCATTAACGTTATCCAGCCTCCTTTGAGCTTCCAAAAGAAACAACCGTAAACGTTTCCCGAAAGTAGTTCTCGTTTTGAGGCATCGTAACGGTGGTGGGATATTGTTCCATATTTTGGAGGCCGAATAACGAAAGCTACCCCTAAATGATGCGGATCGATGCCGCTGTACAGACAACTGCTGAGAGCACTGCCTTCTGGCACACAATCTTCTGCCAGTAACCCAGCCAAGTTTGTTGAACAAATACCGTGGCTCCCCATACTTGATGACACCGAACAGAAGACATGCCACATGCATCTTTCTTCTGGTTTTCATCTTTAATAGAAAATTGTTACTCAAATAAGGTGTGACATGACTTCTGGCCGGTATCGCGAAGCAGAAACGGGCACAGGCATTTTGAACGCGCTGAATTAGTCTCTCCGTACGAGCCAATAGACGTGGGCCGTAGACTACATCGGCATAGTTGAGCTTAGATAGCACCAAAGACTCAGTAACACGAATCCTGAGTTCCTCAGATAGATGCGGCTTCATTTTATAAAGGACCTTTAAACGGTAGAAACAGTTTTGAACTGACTCCGCGATATGCTGTTCAAATCTAAGGCAAGGATCCATATACAGTCCCAAGTTACGAGCTCCGGCAACCCTATCTATCGGCTCCCCCATGAGACTCAGGTTCAGATTGGTAGGAACCCGACCAATCTGACTCTTGGTACCAAACAGCATATATTTGGTCTTATGAGGGTTCAATACCAAGCAATTACTCTCTGCCCACAATGTCAAGCGCTTGAGGTCACCATCTAACTTTGTAACCGCCGCTTGATGTTCTCCGGGGCTGAACGATAGGTAAACCTGAACATCATCGGCATATATGTGGTACTGACAGTTCTTAAGGCAGTCTGTAATATCCGCACAATACAAACTAAACAAAATAGGCCCGAGAATGGAGCCCTGGGGAACACCTCTTCTGATGGGTGCAAGTGACGAAGTGACGTCATTTCCATCACTCATTTTCAGTGCTACCATCTGCCTGCGACCATCAAGATAACTGTAGAACCATGAGAGTGTCTTATGATCTACACCATAATACCTAAGTTTAGACAAAAGCAATCCTGTATGTATCCCATCGAATGCACGAGAAAAATCCAGGAGAACCAACACCGTGCACAACCCCTTATCTTGCGCGACCAGGATATTATCTGTAACGTCAATCAGAGCCGTGGCAGTGCCACGTCTCTTTCTAAAACCCGACTGCAACTCTGGTAAAATATTATATTTTTCTGCATATTCAGAAAGTTGTTTACACACAATTTTCTCCATAACTTTTGAGAGACAAGGTAAAATACTAATGGGACGGAGATCTTTAACTATGGTAGGATTCGCTGTCTTTGGTATGGGCCTAACTGTCGCAATCTTCCAAATATCGGGGAACGTGGATGTCTCAATGGAACGGTTGACTAAGCCAGTAATGTATGGCAATGTAAAAGGTAGCGTTAACGTAAGCATATCCAAAGACATCCCATCACATCCCTCCGCATTTGACCTCAATTCGGCTATGGTTGACGCCACAACGTTTGGTGAAACCGGTGTAATAGTAAAAGAGGCTTCAACGAACTTATGAAACTCAAAGTAAGTCATAAGAGAAATACTAGCCGAAGAGTTCCCGGGCACGTCCAGAAAATTGTTGTTAATTAATGTGGGATCAGTAAAGTGGGATGGAAGTTCCTTGTTCTGTTTAAAACGAAATACAGTATTTTTTAAATTTCGCCAAAGTAGCTTCGAATTATTAATATGTTTATTGATGTGGTGTTTATAATAGGCTGCTTTTTCATAATACAAAGAGGTGGTAACTAACGATTTTAATTGTTTATAATATTCCTTCCCGGATTCAGATCTAGTGCGGCGATATTTTGCTAAAGCCTCATCCCTCAACTTCATCATGAGCCTTATGTTATCCGTGATCCACGGGTACGATGGCTCCCTAATAAGACATGTTCTAACGGGGGCATGTGTGTCAAAGACAGTTAACATGTTTTGGTTGAATTTAGTAACCATGGTGTCTATAGAGCTCGTACCGACGAAGTCACTCCAATCAGATGCAGCCAAGTCGTAAATGATACTATCCCGACACACATCCTTCAAAGGTCTAAATTTGATGAAGAAAGGCTTACATTTTTCTTTTTTAATATTGAATTCACACGTGATAACCGAGTGTCCGTTGACTTCCCGAAACGGTTCAACATAAGTATGCCTCGCGCGAAGGTCAGAACATACAAGATCTATCAGGGTGGCACTGGTGTCCGTAAAGTGAGTAGCTGTAGTGACGAACTGTTTAAGACTGAGGCTGTTTAAGAATTCAGTCACCCTTTTAGACTTATCGCTCGTCACAAACATATCTGAATTAAAATCCCCTAGTAATATGCAGTGATCACACTGACCCAGGGTTGCAATAGTGTCAGTAATAGCGTCGAGAAACAACTGCAGGTCTTGCCTGGGTGGCCGATAAGCGGTACCAATAGTGAGCCTTTTCCCATTTATAGTAGATGTCAACCACATTTGTTCGACAGAACCGTATCTTGGATCTACAGGGTGACTCCATGTACGCACATTGAACCCACGTCTGACATAAAATCCGACACCCCCACCTCTACCGTTGCAAACGGTGGACGGTCGGGGTATGTGCCGCAGCCGATAGCCAGGCACGACAGGCGCACGGCCTTCCTCGCCCGGACGCAACCAAGTCTCGTTAATTGCCATCACGTCAACACGGTGCTTATCGAACAAGGCAATGAAATCGTCATGATGCGTACCCAAAGAGCCCGCATTATGGAAACCAACCCTTAAAAATTTTTCAACGATCATTGATAATATTTATAAAGTTAATATAGAAAATAAGCGTTGATGGCGTGGTGCATAGGGGAGTCAAACAATAGTGGCAAACAAGTATTGACTGTCGTATCAGTACCACATACATCCGCACATATATAATTGTTGTAGTATGTACTACATGATGTAAAAAGCGCTTAAAATAGATTAAATTAAAGATTCGTGATTTTTTTGGTATTATTGTTAATTGTGTAATGAAAGTGTTAGATTTGTGGTAAAAATAGTTTAGATATACTATAATAAGCAGGTTAAAATACAAGTGTTGTGTAAACAGTGTTTCAAAACAACAGACATTCGGCGGCGATAATATAAACAAAAACAAAATGTAATAATACGCTGCAAATAAGCCCACAGTAAACACGCCGTTATACTCGTATACATACAATATAACAAACCCATTACAACTGCAATTCTGAAAACCATTATAAATTGTATATAAGCCAATTACAATGCTTTCTGATACGAAATAATTTGTTGTGTGACAATAATAATAATAATAATAATGGTGAATACTGCATACGAAAATTTGACACAATAAATATGTCGGGCATAATATAAGTATGAAAAACGGAATACAGTTCAATTTTAAAAAACAATACATACTAGATTGATATTGCTGGAAGTCATAAATATCAGTTTCACAAATACACAGAGGACAGCCGCAGAACATAGACAGGCCTAAAAAATACAGAAAGCAAATCGATTCTACAATACTTATACAGCAATTACTGATGGCGGGCAATAAATTTTTCAATATCTGAGTCGGATCGAATATGTACAGCATTATCGCCAGGTTTGTTACGTGCGAGGATACGCCCTCGTTTATACCACACAAACTTCCAACCACAGTTCCGCCCGGCATCTCGCACCCTTCGAAATAACTGGCGGTTCATCTTGGTGAGACGCTCGTTCACATAAAACCGGCGTGCCGGGCCTACCAGTCCCAGGTCTGCAGACGTTGCACCGCGACGCACGCGCGCGCATGATAACAGTTCCTCGCGCACATCTCGGCGCGCGAGGCGTACGGCGAGGGGGCGGGGGCGGCGCTCAGGGCCCTGCGAGTCGGTTGACTGCAAGTAACGAGGCCCGACACGCTCTGCGCTGACTATATCGCGTTCCTCCAACTTCATTCCCAGCTTCACAGCAACCTGAATAACCGTGTGAACTGGGTTCTCACCACTGGATTCCATCAAATTGGAGATCTCAATGTCGTTACTCAATAGCTCCTGGTCACGGTCATTCAGGTCTTGCCTGAGTTGCCCTATGATATCATTATCTATAGCCTGGTCGTGGGGTTGTTGTTTCTCGAGAACACACAGTCGCTGCTCCACCCTTTCAACCCTGGCATTGCATTCCCTCAAAGACACAACGATATCTGACATCTCCTCCTTGTATTGCCGAAGCATATCGTTAATCGAACGAAGGTTGTCTCTGAAAAGTTTCAGTTCTGTTGCTATATCGGTTGTCAATACGGCCGTCTCATCGGAGTTAGTCCGCTGTTGCACTGCGACACCCCTGACCGGAGACTCGGCCCCGTTATCAGTGGCCATATTCCTCTTGCATTCCGGACATATCCAAGAAGATGATATAGTTCCAGACACAGGCAAGACAACGCATTTTCTATGGTATGTAGTGATACATTTGGAACATTTAGCGGCATCTGCCGGCGAAAGGAATCTTCCGCACGCGTTACACTTTGACATATTTGTCGCTAGATGGCGTTGGTATAAATAAATTTTATGGTGTCTTTGTAAGGTGTTGCATAAACTATAGCCACAAAAGATGCGCGAGTCCCGTAAGGGCGCACTCACAATGGAGAACCAGGAGAATATACTGTTTTAAATACACAGAAGTATAATAGTCACTTCACAAATACAGTTTGTGGGGTAGATAATTAAAGTTATCGTCTTCGCCGATTTATATTTAAAGTTTTTACGTATTCGCGACGTATAAAAGTACTTGCAAACAATATATGACGCTCACAGAACACTCGAATACACTTCTATGGTTTAGTTATACAGTAATTGGCCACTGTTAATATTTTTGGAAACTAAATTTAAGAGGTCAACGACCGAGCAGTTTGACATCCGTGACGTCACCATATAATGAAACTGCAAGTAAATTAAATGAATTGTACAAAGGTCCATATACAATTTAAACAATTTATATATAAATATATATTGTTTATTTGTCTAGACTTATACTTGCAATTTTTAGGTGTTCATGCGAAATATAGTTTCTTGTTGGTATATTTTTGTTTATTTTCACAGATGTTGAATTTCACTAATGTATCTCAAAAATATATAAACAGCGCCAGCGTGACCACATTATGGGTATCTCCTCACCCCTTGAATTGGCAACGAAGTTCGATTTGGTTATAGCATAGTTTCCTATGCTATAAGGGTTTTTGAAATCGGCACAGTAGTTTTTGAGTTTATTCATTATAAACAATACATACATTCATACACACACACACACATAAAAAATACAAATTTTTACTCTTTAATATATCTATTAGTATAGATGTAGAATATAGTTTATTTAATAGTATCCATACGGATACCACCTCCACCAGAATTGGTAGAGGTGATTATGTCGAACTCGAACCGACTAAAACGCACGCCATCTATGGTACTATAATTACCGGAGGTGAGATTATACAAAACATATCTATCGCAATACAAGATATATTAGATAGTAGATTCTCTGATAGTAGTCTTGTTGATGCTATAAATACTAATCGCGATACGCCTTTCGCTCAAAAGTACATTTATATTCTTCTAATACTCCTAAATGTGTCGTAAATTACACTTCTCACATTAAAGTGGAAACAGAAATACAACTGCTTTTTATGTTAGCTGTCACCGTCGCCATTTTCTGGTTTCTTGATATATAATGTAACCGAACTATTTTTAATGGATTTTTTCAAGATTTATTTGGTGTTATTTTATTATTGGCAAGCGTGTGGTTCCTGGCAGAGTAGAATTTGGAACATCCCATCTCTTCCCATGCGGTAACTAGGTGACTAAAGGTGCGTCCAGATTTGTGACATGAACATCGGACCGGACAGCGTGGCATCAAGACATGACGTTGAATGTGGCACATAAATAAATAAACAGAACTAAATATTAAAATAAATATTAAAAAGAAAATGAAGAATAACGATAATCTACCTGAGTTTCTTGCTGGTCTCTTCTCAGGAGATTTAACTACCGAACCAGCGAAAGAATCATTTTCAAATGATTTATTTACTAAGTATTTTATTTATTATAAATTATAATATTTTTGACAAATGTAGGTACATAATTATTGTAAACCTTTGACATTCATAAGTGCTCTTTATGTGCCTAAACTGAATAAATGAAATTGATTCTTTGATTCTTGATTCTTTGATTCTTTGACATGGGCACACAAACTAGAGTTGTGCTAGCATGGCCACCAGTCGAGCGATGGGTTCATTTAAGCTTAGCTATCGCGCAACTGATTACGCGACGGACACGCACTTCTGACACGGTCACGGTAAAGTTACGTTAATGTAAACTGGCATAAGGGTTAGGACTGTTTAACATCAGACAGATATATACAGCCCAGGAGCTTGGCTGGAGTCAACAATAGTGCCCGGAATAGGCTAATAGCCAATCCCTATTACGTGGGCCTGAATACAATGGTTGGTAAAAAGTGTTAATTCATATTTGCCTACCTCGAATAGAAATAAGCGTCAGCATATTTATGTATATATCATCATTTTCGAAACCTACTCATTTTTTGGAAAAAATAAAGTAGTGGACTCATTGTTATTTTTTTATTGCAAAGCAAATATGCTGGGTAGGTTGGTTGGTTCGAGAGATGGGAAAATGACATATTTAACTATTTTTAAGACATAGCAACCTACCCACCAGTGGAAAGGTTTTTTTCTGATGTGCAGCAGCGGGAAGGCTACCCTTGATTAGGTGTAACCTTCCCACTGGTGACCTAATTTTCATCAGTGGGAAGGTTACTTCTGATTAGATGTAACCTTTCCACTGGTGGAAATGCTTGGTAGTAAGGTTTGTCCGAGTCGCCAGGCTCAGTTGGGGTCGGTGATATCGAAGTTCACCGCCCACAACTGAGCCTGGCGACTGGTGGACTGAGTTGGTTAAGGAAAAAGCATACTAACATAGCATATGTACATTTTGTGTGTTGTGCGGTTGACTGCCCCTAGAGTGGTATAAAAAAGAACAAAGTCTGCGCAAGAGTGTCTTTTGCATTCACTAGTAGGTGAAGTTGTACATACAGCATCCTTAGCACGAAATACTATCGAATTCATAATGTAAAGGTATCGACAGAACGGAGCATTACGTTTGTCGAAATACACACGCACACAGGTTCACAAGAGGCAGACTGCTAATCACAATGCGTTCTCTCGAAACCTTTACATTACGAATTCGATAGGAGTTCATGCTAGTACTACCTTCTAACATTACTCATCATACTATACCACTTCAGAATAATACTTTTTTATATACAGATAAATTTTGTGGGCAGCCTGTTAGCGCCCACACCACTTCGAATAACAAGACCTCTTCGCGATTCAGTCAAACTGTGTTTATAAAACTTGTGGTTTATGTGACTTGCGAAAACGTAACGTGACATTTCTTTGAGTAAATCTGTAGTTTTGTATATGGGTTTTCGGTGAAGAAGTACTATTTTCAGGTTTATTATACCACTAGCTGTTGCCTGCGGCTCCGCCCGAGTTGATGTCGATTCTCTGCTTGCCTCTCTATACTACGACGATACGATATTAGAGCCAATGTATAGAAATCTACTGGATCTCCTGAGATTTATGATTATTGCTCCGCTCCCTTGGATGGTAGCGTGATGATATGTAACCTATGTTACTCCTAAATATTGTAGCTTTTTATAGGCGAAAGAATTATTGAAATCGGTCCAGCAGTTACAAACAATAAAACAAGTCTTTCCTCTATATTATATTAGTGTAGATGTAAGTAATATACCTAATGAACAAAATATATGAAAGATAATGTGCTGAGTACTTTTGCAGCTGGTATCGTGAGAAGCGAGTAAGGTTAGACGTAATATAATAATTTTATTATATTATTAGTCTTTACAAAAACCAAATGATACAATTTCTTTATTTTTCAATATAATATAAATAAAATATTCTACATTTTTTAAAATACTTGACAGATGGCACTGATTACCACGTTAATACGTTATTAAAATAATATCACGCGTTAAAAAAACGTGGTATTACGGAATTAGACCCCTTGTATGGCCGCGGGTAATACACGTACTAGTTGAAGGTCGCCAGTAAACGTACCCATAATCATAACATTTAGGCTCCTGAATAGGGCGAAACCCTTTGTAATGGTCTACGTGTGTTGAAGGTAATTCTTTTAAACCTTACCAGCCTTTCCTTATATTAGCTGGTACTGCTGAACTACTTCTAGTTTAAGTAATTTTGGGACTGGAATTGCAGAAGGGGCAGGCAGAGGTGTATTAAACACCCGCATTACGCCAACTATGATTTTCGGTCCCATGTGATACGGGGCGTGCCTATTGCCACCAATCGGGCACTTTGTAAAAAAATGAGTATGCCGAAAATAAATTCCTAACCTCAAATGTTGCAGCCAAATAAATTAAGATGAATTTTTTTTTTTACTTCATTCCTTGCTATGCCGTGTAAATTGCAAGGAAATTAATTTCGTGCGTAACCGCACAAACACTACCAATTAATGTCTTGGAGAGTATCCATTGTTGTAACAACTCTATATATTTATTATTCTCCTAGCCCATGGTATAGTTTATTTTAAATGAGTGAACAACAAAACAACAGCCGTTGCCACCCACAGCTATTGTTGTTATTTTAGTGTCGTATCTATTTAGAATAGCGGTCCAAATATTTATGCCAGCAGACAAGAAAAGGTAAAACAAGAGTCAGACTCCCGACATTGCTTATACGGACATCTATTGACTAGAGTTCGCTTAAAGTGTCGTAAGAGTTCTAAAAGAGAGAAAGGAAACAAAAAGATTTGCTATCTTGTCAACTAGGATTAGCCAGAGCTCACTGGACTGACTTTGTGTTGTCAGTGGGAAGACTGAGGGTTTAAGTTGTCAACATTACCTATGTGATGATGTGAAACACTGCTTTGTCTTCCACCTTCATACTCAGCGTAAGTCTCCTCCCCCCCTCTACAGGGTCGGCAGCCACGTGTATGATGAACTTGGTGTAGTATACCTTTATTGGTCACGGTAATGACTTTCTGATAGAAAGTCATTACCGTGGACCGTGTACTTGTCTGCAACCTAAGTTGTATAAAAACAACTACACGCACAACAATGAAATTAGTTAGGTACATACATGGCTTCTTCCTACTAACAGTCCCGGGTCTTTCAAGCGGGGTATGAAAAAACATCTGTAAGTAGAGGCTGTCAACGCAAAGACCGTTATTCTGGAGAACATCAAACATTATTCTACCAGGCATACCATCAGGCGGGATGCGATTAATTGACGGCCTGAAAATGGTGTTTGTATCTTAATAGTCAACTATCTCTGTAAATAGACTACACATGCCAAGGGCGAAATATCTAGCGCTGGTTTTCACATGGCGCTTATACCAAATCATTGAAGCCTTACAAGAGCACCCTGTTGCGTGAAGAATTTTCCATGGGAAGAGAAACTCCAACCCTCTGATTAAACATCTTACTAATAGTGAAAGAATTATTAAAATCTGTTCATTAATTTCGGAGCTTATCGATAGTAAACATATAAATATTATTATATTTTTTCTTTTTACTATAATATTAATTAGAAGTTATTTATGATAGTACAATGATATTAATAATGACCGTTGCATAATTGTGAAATAATAAGTGCCTAAGCGACTTCTTGATTTATAATAATGGTATTGTTATTTATTGTATCGGGTTCGGTGCCTACTTGAAGCTATTTTTATACCAAGCTCCGTTTTTTTACGAAAGTAGTTCACACGATGATCAAAACAAAAAGTTTATTTATAATTTACTTTACTTGTCTGTCTTCCATTGGAGTATAATGTTACTATTAAATGATACAAGACTTGTTATTCTGTAGTGTTTATTCTATACTTCAATCATGGAGAAGCTTTTTTTGACTGCATCCGATGCCGAGCTCAAGAAGATTTTTTTTTATATTCAGGTAGTCAAATTGGCTGCATCTCGCCTGATGGTAAGTAGGGATGCAGTCCAAAATATGGTGGACGCCGTTATAGATACTATCTCTGCAACGGCGGTCCCCGCCTTACGGCCTCGACAATTGGTTTTGCGTGCCCCACTTCACACGATCTTGGACGTAAATGGTGAAGAGACCATTGGCACTCATGTCTCCTTCAACTATATCAAGCTTAGTCCTCATACCGGGGCCCTTTGGGGATGCCATTGCAGATATTTGTAGTCCACGAAACCTAGTGTTTTCTGCAAAAACTTATACTAGAGAGATTTTTTGATAAGTGTAATTGGCAGGTACTTTTGTTTCGATGATACCAAGTAATCGCTAAAAGGTTGGTGAGTCTGATATCATTCGACACCATAACATTGCGGATTAAAGAAAGTTCCGTTTATGTGCCATGGAATCCGGGATTGTGAGAATGTGTATATATTATTGAGACACTAGCTGATACCCACGGTTAAGCATGCGTGGAATGTTGATCCTGTTCCCGTAACCCATTGGACCAATTTCCTGGCATATAGACATGCATACTCCATGGTTTTAATCTATCCGTGTACCAAATTTCGGCCAAATTCGTTCAGAGGTTAGAGCGTGATTGAGTAGCAAACATAAGAAACATCTACACAGACTTAACAAACAAAACACACAAGCCAAGCAATAAAAAAAGTATAGAATGATAGCGAGTGAGTGCACGCGGTCCGTTCAGTGACCGCTTGTGAACAGATTTATGTATTAAAATATATTGCCAATAATGTTGAAATCGCTGGCACGGTATGTACACTTTCATAATGCACCGTTGCACACATTCACAAAGTGTATAAGGCGGTGTCCTTATAGAATGCGGCTGCGAGAATCGCTAACGAACGCGCGATCAAATGACACTGAAACTCGCGCTAGTGATCAATTGAAATTAGTTCGCACAAACTTGTTACTCGCGCGATTGTCGCGTAGTCACGTTCAGACAGTGCCTATGGCATGGAAGTAGTACCGTAGGATCGCGTCCATCGCGCGAGTCAGGAGCTCGCACATTTTCATGTTAATTGCATTAAGACACGTACCTATTCAAAATTAATATGTTTAACGCGCGTTCCTACGAACAGAATTCGCGCGATTCGCGTAGTCGCATTCTTTTAGGACGCCGCTTAAAGATTTCAACTCGCGTCAATCGCGTCGCCAGTTTTACTCACGTATTTCAACACGCTTCAAAACCTCAGAGTTCTCCATCTGACAGTAAACATGTGTTTCAAAATGACACCACCGCAATACGGAATATATGGAACTCGAACCAACTAAAACTGCACTGCGTCTCAAATTCTCACTTCATATCCCAGCAGAGGTTGAACCTAAAAATATCATGATATCAATTCTGAATATAAGAGTAAGTGGGGGTTAATCCATGGACATTTAACCACCCAAGGTCTCCCGAGTCGCGGTCGACATTGTCGCTTTTCCACAACGAGTTGATGGATATTTTAATATTTAGAACTTTTAATGGAGGTCGCGCGACTGGGGATCAGAGCATTCATTTCGTCGTTTCGTGGGTGTAATTAAACAAGTTTAGTTAAGTTTTCAGAATATTACGGATACTTTCTTTTTTCATCAATTTGAATTTAACTTAAGAACTGAATAAAAATTAACTTTATTGTGCATCAATGAAAAAGCCGCGGCAGCTTAGTGGTATGGGTTATGGACTGCTGAGACGAGGTCTCGAGTTCGATCCCACGTTTTACCATGACACAAATGACTTTTCGATGCTTTTCGAAGTAAAGTGTGTATTTATCGCAGGTTTATAAGTGCCCGGTTAATGTCAATAGGCTCGTCACCTATTGGGACCTAAACATAAACTGGCGAAATGTGGATGCTAGCACCTCTGCCTACCTCTTTGGGGATATAGACGTGAGTTTGTGTTACGTTATGAAAACACTGTAATACTTAATTTTGAAGTTCACAATCGAGATAAACTGTCTTCGAATTGTCCAGGAGTTTTTGGAGCTCACTGTAAATTATACACCCTTTACGGCCATAGGACCGTTTGCTACCGTGAGCCATATTAGCCACGTAGGTAGTAAAATACTGCATTAGTAGGAAGATCTTTTAGTCGTCTCATACTGTAGTTAGTAGCAACTCAAACTTAATGGTAACTATTTGTGTTTAAGTGCCTTACGAAGATAGAGCGCGTCATAGCAAAGACTATTCTTAACTATTTGTATGTATATAATGTACCTACAGAAAATTTTGAAAAACAATCAGTATGGTGTTTGTTCAAATCAGATTTATATAGGAAAAAGTGAGTGCTTCGACGGGATAAGAATCCGCGATCTTTGCCTTACAGCGGGGGAACCTCTGACCTCGCCACGAAGTCTCGCTTATATTTTTATAACCACCCAAAATGAATCACTCAAAAACCAAAAACCTTAAAAATCTGAAATTCAGGGTTTTGTAGGTACTTTGGGTCATTCGGCATTTTCAACTATCGGTATTTTGAACATTAGGAATTTCGAACTTCAGTATTTTGTACCGATCGATGTGCGAAAGGCAAATTATATCAAATGAAAATCAATATTATCAACTTCGAGATTTGAAATTATAACCTTTAAGTTTATTGAACCATATAAAATCATCAAAGTAAACAGATTACCCAGTTATAATTTTCATATTCACATTTCGCTTATATTAAAATGTAAGACAGGAACCATTTTAGCTTTATAAATAAAATAAATTAGCAAAAATTCTCTCGACCTTTTTAGGCATACAAATATTCTGTTTAAAGGATGACACTTCATTTTCTTAACTCAATTTACTTGAATCCCTTTTATACTAGACGGAGTGGTGACGATACGACACGACATTTTACTGGTACCGATTTTGGCACGGTACTGAGAACTGAGACACGTATAGCCGTTGGTGTAAATCACTCTACCAATTTCTGAGGCGTTCGTTACAATTGTTATGTCCTAAACAGCCCTACAATCTAGTCTTACTAGAGAACTTTGGTATTGGCAGTGGGTTGTAGAGATCAGATGACAGTGGTTGTATGGAACATATCGAAATTCGGTTGTATCTTAATTAGACTAAAAAACCGACTCTAAATAAGCGTACCTACCTGCTTGATGCTTAATTTAAACATAATAGTTTATAATAATTCGAGAGTAATATTTAAATTCAATTCAATGTCATTAATGTCAAGATAAATAAAAAATTTCAAATGCCCTTCTTTTGTTAGTTAATTACTTCCGAGTTATTTCAGAGTCCCCGATTTTATTCTGACGTTTGTCGTACAAAATAAACATATTTAAAACTCATATTTTTGACTTCAACTTTGCAATGTCAAAATTTAATTCCGTTGAAGTAAAACTCAATCAAATTTTTCAACATCATCAAAATGATAACAAAATCAATTGCTTTATGTTCAATTTCATCATTAAAAAGCTATTTTTAAAATTGCCGTGTCGTGGTATCCGAGATAACAATCTGTATATCCAAGGAGATAATACAAACATCATATTATTTTATGCCTGTATCATTTTTATCAGATATTCGATATCAAAGTCGTATCGTATCATATAAATACTTAACGAATTTTATTTTTAAGTTGTCACTTGTCAGTTTTTTAATCAACGCACCGTGTAGTGGCAACCGCCAAGTTGGAAATTTTGAAAGGCCAATTTGTTCGGCGATATCTTTTGCCAAAACATCAATCACAATGTCCGCACCTCGTAAAATGAGTTCGACATTATTTAACATTATTACTGCGATGTCTATGGGATTTATTGACTTCTTTTCTAGTGAATTGTCGGCTTTTGTATTGAGGGCAGTGTTGCATGTTTTTCATCTAGTTTATATTTGAAATGTTTACTTAGTATTTGGTGTATTGTGTGTTTTCTTTTATATTGGTTGGATGTTATGAGCAAAGACGTAAGTATATATAGTGTATGCTTTGTTAAACGACCTGTATTTTAAATATTAAATACTTTATATCCACTCTTTGGCTGTGAGCGCTAGCATCCAAATTCGAGGTTGGTTATTCTACTACTTCTCTCATTTTGGTTTATTAAGAAAGTGACTGTCGTCTGACCGACTTTTTCTCAACGTCTAATAATTTACATTCTATACTTAATCGAACCCGATCATGAAATAATGTTATCGAGTATATGAAATTGCCATTTCATTTCAAAAAAATTGTAGTAGACTAAATTATTTTTTGTGTATAAATGAGACAACAATAAGCAAAGAGCAACTTTTATTACATTTTTGAAACGTGACAGCTGTAAAAAAGTAATACGAAATGTATCATCCAAATGGATAGCATCTAGGATGTACTTGTTTTTGAAGATCGAATTTAGGTAAACAAAATTTAATACAGAATTGTAAAATCTTGAAATCAACTTCCAACAAAATGTAAATAATGGAAATAGCTATTAAGTATCGGTTTAGCTAAACATGTAGGTTGATCACATTTTACTTGCTCCAGTCGAACAAACAACCTCAGTAGCAACAGTATTGCTATGCTTATCTTATTATAGATAAATAAACATCGACGTTTTATGTTTATACAATCTAGATTTTAGCCCTACTAACTGAGCACTTTATTAACCTCGATCAATTTTATTATTCTATCCATCTAGCATCATGAATCAAAGTAGCCAAATCTCGTACAGAATAAGCCTTTAATAAATCTTTATAACGAACTAGCTGTAGACCACGACTTGGCTATATCGATTACCGCGTTGTTCGACTCTACTAGATTCTCTACTTGGCTCTCTATACTACTTCTCCTTATTGTCATGACAACGGATATTGAGATTTCTATAAGTGAAAGAATTATTGAAATCGGTCCAGTAGTTTCGAAGCTTATTCGGTACAAACAAACAAATCTTTATCTTTATAATATTAGTGTAGATGAAGCGATTTAAAGTGACATGGCTATAGTGAACGCAAACGGTACGCAGGAGGTGCGGATTCATACCTTGCTCAGTGAAGATATTTGCATGCACAAATATGGATTTTTGCATTGCTTTGGTCGCCACCTTGGAAGTAGCACGTTGGACTAGGGTTATCGTATGAACTTATGCGACAATCGTTACGGGTTGTTGAAGCGCTAAAACAAACCGGGGGGGGGACAGTTATTGGTCGACCATTTATCTATAATGGAGGGGGGGGGGGGGGGGGTAAATGGTTGGCGTTTTGTGGAATACAATAGAATACCATGTTTAATGTATGGGATTGACACATTGATATAACAAATTTGACAATGGATGAACCTTTGGATTTGCTTGACATTTCGGTCAAGTTTCTCTAGCCGTGGTCAATAGCTGACTTCAATCAGCTTATACATTATATTATTATGCATTATCTAGGCGACTATTCCAAGGGGGTGTTGAGTCTTGTTAATAATTATGAACTTACAATGGATCGTTTGCGCTTTTTGCACCTACGCGTACAGTAACCCTATTATTAACTTGAAGATATATACCTACTTATGTGTAGGTGTACAGTCATTGATAGTAACTTAACAAATCCTAATTGAAATAAATACGAAATATATAAAGTTAATACCCGTATTTAAACCAATACTTAGTCCTTAATCTCGATTCATAATTAGTACTGAAATTATATTGTCATTGACAATTTGTGACATCTGTCAATAAAAATAGAGATGCAGAACCGAGTACCGTTGCTGTCTGTAATGCATTCTAATGATATAAATAAAAAGATTTATAAATTGAAATAAATTCCCTTTTAGTTGCGATTTATTTTAAACTAGCTGTTGCCCGTAACTCAACCCGCGTGGACATCTGATCCCGTTCCCGCTTCCATAAAAAGTTTTCGTAGAGTTCAAGGAATAAATATAAATCGAATCGTATTGGTTCAGCCATCCTCAAGTTTTGCGCTCAGCAATATACTTAGCGATTCATTTTCATTTATATAGATTAAAATAAAATCAGGACATAGAAACACTGTATTAGGAAATACATTCAGCTCGACGTTTCAGCTACTTTTCAGCAGACAAGTTCGGTGGACACATTCCACCGAACTTGTCTGCACATTAATACCAAATAAATCGCAATCAAATCAGTTGAAAAGTGGTTTCATTTCAATGAATGATGTTCGCATTAACTTCAGACCGTATATAATTTTTTATGTGTTAATCAACTTTTGTCGTTGATTGTACAAGTACTTATAAATGACGTCAAACTTGCAGTATGACGCATTCACTGAATACTTCTTTACATTATATAATTTATGAGTAGAACCGTCCCACTTACTTACAGTCTGTTTTGTTAGGGTTGTTCTCATATCGTTGATCTAGTTTTCTCAAGCGATGCTTAATGTGTAAATTATGAGCTGTATAATTTGCATGTGGTTTAAGATTTAAACTCAGACTACAAGAATAGCGTAGACGTAACGCATAGTACCAGTGAATAAATTCACACACATTACGATCGGAAATAGTGCGCTTTGTGCGGTATGAAAGCTGTGGAATGAACTCCTTGCTGTGGTTTTCCGAAGCGACTACAATATGGGGTTCTTAAAGAAGGGCTTTAGAAGGTTTCTACAGGGTAGGCAGCACGAGTATGTACCTATAACGTCCCTCTGGTTGCTTTCTTTACTTTCCATCAGGTGGTGAGTAGGGTAGCCAGAGCTCACTGGAGAGGTTTTGTGTTGTCAGTGGGAAGACCAAGAAATCCTTCTTTGTCTTCTGCATTGACAGCACAGAGACTCTGTTAACCTTCTCCTCTTCGCCTTCCCTTTCACTCTCTTCTCTATATGGTCGGCAGCACGTATGTGATATGCAAACGTCCATAGGCCACGGTAATCACTTTCCTTCAGGTAGGCCGCGTGCTTGTCTGCTACCTAAGTGATATAAAAAACTACAGTACCTAAGTATATTTCACTCGCATTTGTGCGAAGCGTACGGTAAAGGTAAAGAGTGAAACAAATTTACTAGGTAAGGTATTACTTTTGGCGGCTTCACACACTAGTTCTATATGTTCCGTCTACGTTACTCTTTCCCCCTTCTACCACTTTCCATCAGGTGACGCGTGTGTTTGTCTGCCACTGTAACAAAAATAAATTGGCTTGCAGTCCACTGTTAGACATCAATCTCTCAAAAGGTTCACTATTGCCTCTGATCCTCTGCCCTCTGTATCACTTCATAGTATAGAACAAAGTCGCGTTCTCTGTCCCTATTTTTCATGTCCTTATGTCCCTTTGTATGCTTAAATCTTTTAAACTACGCAACGGATTTTGATGCGGTTTGTTTTTATAGAATGCGGTTTGTTTTAATAGAATGGTTAAAGAGTAAGGTTTATATGTATATAACATCATGCTACGACCAACAGGTGCGGAGCAGGATTGAAAAATGTTGCAAAAACGGGGTGACGCTGACGAAGTAGTCTAAATAATAAAGATGTCTGACAACTACATAGGTATAACGTAGAACGAGTGATGTTTAATCTTTCCATTTCGTATTTCAATATGGCGTGTTCAAAGCTGCTTCAGAGATTGCTAGTATTTTATTTATATGTATATGGGATGCACTGCAACCTATACTATCGGCACGCCCTGACTTTTTCTTTCAAGTTTTTACACTTTATTGGTTCTAGAATGCGGATAAACATACGTAAATACATACATATTATACATAGAAATACCCAGCACACAGTAAATATGTGTGTTTAGCACACACATATTTACATACATAAAAGATACGCGTGAAAAAGATTGTTGTATGTGATCCCGAAAGTTTTTATAAAAAACTAAAGTGTACAGCATCACAACTTATCCCTTTCAATGTAGAAATCGAATAAATCAAACATAAAAACAGTACTCGATCATTAAGATACACTTGAGTCCGTTATATTCGCTTTCTACACACTAAACTCAGCTTGTTAGCCGCTCAAGTTAAGTGCGATACTGTGTCCGCATTGTTTCATGGTAGGTACACTTCGAGCCACATAAATGTATACCTCATAACTTATTTCTTGCTGATTCCGTTTAAATTCAGCCATTGTAATAATCCGCTGGGAATCTGTAATATTTAGCGGCAATGTTTTCATTTATACTAAATAAATAATAATAAATATTCTAGGAGAATCTACACAACGTCACCTAGACCCATGGTAAGCATAGCTTAACTAGCTTGTGTTACGGGTTCTAGAATGCGGATAAACATACTTAGATACATTTTCTTTTTGTAAATACATACATATTATACATAGAAACACTCAGACCAATGCATATATTCATATTCATGCACACAAATATTTGCACTGAACGGGAATCGAACCCGCGCCTCCTGCGTAGCAATCGTGTTTACTACCGTCACGCCGCCATAAACTGGTAGTTATAGCACCTGTCAAAAGTGTGCATTTTTGCCTTGTGTGAATACACACTGGAAACTTTTCTTTTGTTTCTTCCATACTAATACTATTCTTTTAAACATGATGTTGAAACCCTAAAATGGTGTACATTAAACTAAAATATAATAATGCATGCGTTAGATGTAAGTGCAAATATAACAACAATTGGTTGTCCTATTAAATATTGAAAAAAAAAATTTGTACCAAATATCTGTCTGATCAGGTTATCATTTATGCGTTATCAAGAAATAAACAACCCAACATCTTTACAAACTTTCACATTATGTACCCTTAACGAAAAGTGATTGAATAATTCAATTCGGAGAGTGTATCAAAAATATCCGGGATGTGAAATGCAGTGGCTCGAAATACATAATCGGATTGTTTACATCCAGTAAGCTCAACAGTTCATTGAACACTGATCGTAGTAAGATATGGTTTTACTGTCTTCAATATTATATTATATTTATCTCCCGTCCTAATTGAGTAGTCCGACTGCCCCGGGTCTGCCGGGGTGCGAGAGATATGTCTTGTATAATCTCACCTCCGGCAATCGAGGACCCACAGACGGCGTGCGTTTTGGTCGGTTCGAGTCCGACATAATCACCTCCATCGGTTTTGGTGGAGGTGGTATCCGCGGGGATTTTGTGCACGATAAAAAAAAAAGTAGTCCGACTAAGGAAGTTCCTCCGCCCTACAGAATACCGCGGCTAATAATAACCTTGTGTTGTGTTTCTGACGCTTAGTAGGGCAGCCAGAGCTCACTAGAGAAGTTTTGTGTTGTCAGTGGGAAGACCGTACCGAGAAACCCTTCTTCTGTACTGACAGCACAAAGACTCTCTTAACCTTCTCCCCTCTCTTTGCTATATGGTCGGCAGCACGAATGTGGCACCCCTGGTGTTTCAAACGTCCATGGGCCACGTTAACCACGTTCCATCAGGTTGGCCGCAAAATATTTGTGCTGGTAATTTGAGTACCTATGCATACAGTCGCCAAAAGAAATACGGTACCACATTTACATACAATAATATTAATGAAAAGTGGTACCGTATATCTTTTGTCAACTGTACTTGTTTCTCTATTTCTGTTATCTACATTATATACGTGTTTACATTAGAACAACATCCAAAACAGTACAAACTGGCAGAACACTATCAATGGACTTAATTGTTGCTCGTAAATTAATTAAGCCCTGTTGTTTCTTTACGACAGCAGTTAGTATGTCTTACCCTCTATTTTATGAGTTCGTCTCATAAAAAATAATATTATTGTGAGTTCTACCAGTATACATAACGGAAAATTGTTGATTGAAATATAAGTGTTAATTTATTCGATTCGAGTTCGACATAATTTCATCATTAGGGGAGATAGGGTCTTCTTAAAGAAATGTCCCCCGGTCTGCCGTGGTGCGAGTCTTTTATAATTTCACCTCCGGCAGTTAAAGACCCAACGGCGTGCGTTTTAGTCGGTTTGAGTCCGTCATAATGTCCACTGACTTTCGTGGGGGATAGGGCGCGGGTTCGATCAAATATTTGTATTGGCTATTTGGACTGCTCTGATCGTGCCTCGGACAGTACGTTAACCCGTCGATCCCGGTTGTCATATAAACATATATAGCAGTCGTTACGGGTAGTTGGAGTCCAAAAAGATTCATCAACTGGTCTAGCTGCAATTTTTCGAATAATTCTTAAAAAAAATACCCGTACTCATAGAGAAAGGAGGTCAACCTGCAAACACATAAAATACCTTTTTTTTATCGTGCGAAAAATCCCCACGGATACCCCCCCACCGGAGCCGGTTGGGAAGGTTATATCGGACTCGAACCGACTAAAACGCACGCCGTCTTTGGGTCTTCAGTTGCCGGAGGTGAGGTTGTAGCCAACATATCCCTCGCACCTCGGCAGACCCGGGGCCTTCTCTTCGAGATGACCCCCGTCGGGAAAACATAAAATACCTGGGAATCTAGTTTAGTACGTTTCCTTATGCAGTTATATTGCCTTCCTAAATATGAAAATGTATCGAAATCAATTTCCTAATAATATCACACCAGTCAAATTACAAACCATTAACATTTAGCATAGTTGGATAGCGATATTAAATGGAATACTGTCTCGAGCACGCATAATCTTCATCTCGAGTTATTTATTGCATCTGTATTACTAACTGGTGTTACCAGCTTCTAATAACGAAATCTCCGTAAGAACCGTAATAAATTATTGTGGCATAATAATTATAAAATAATAAAAATATCTATTAAATATGAAATATATCTATTGAAAACTTCACACAAATACCCTTTAAGTCACACTATTAAGTATTAGAATTCCTTGCCGGCGCACGTGTTTCCTTCTTCCTACAGTCCCGGGTGCTTTAAGCGGGGCGTGAAAAAGCATCTGATGAGGCCGTCAAGCTGAGCGCCGCCATTGTAGCACTGTACGTGTTAGCAATGGTGACCCTCTTTTATAAGAGTTTGCCTTTAGCTTAACATCAGGCGAGGTGAAGTCAAATTAACGTGGCATAAATAAAAAAAATACATACAATCAAATTACAAACATTGAAAACACGTACACTAAATGTGTTTACATGATAATAATACTGTGTATCACACAAACTTTTAACCTACGTTAAACTTGCACGATGTGCTTCTGATAGAATCGATAAATTAAACTATTGCCTAAACTCGTGAACTCCTTGATCCAACTTAATCCTCTCATTCCACATTGAACACCAACATGAAATCAAAACAAACTTTGTTATATGATAGACACTTACAATATGTAATCTAATAAGTAATAAGCTTTAAGCAATCTCTTTGTTTCATGTCACAGTTGAAAATGTCAATGGTAAATTGCATAGTAATTTAACTTTTACTCAACTTAAAATGATGAGATGTTCCTAATCACTACATAGTATAAAATAAAGTCGCGTTCTCTGTCCCTATTTTTCTTGTCCCTTTGTATGCTTAAATCTTCAAAACTATGCCACGGATTTTGATGCGGTTTGTTTTAATAGATAGAATAATTAAAGAGAAATGTTTATATGTATATAACATCACGCTACAACAAACAGGTGCGGAGCAGGAATGGAAAATGTTGCAAAAACGGGGTGACGCAGACGAAGTTGCGCGGGTCAGCTAGTACATAAATAAATATTAATATTCTATTTACATTATTTTTCTAATAACTAGAGTGCACTATAGCACCCGACATTATACGAGTATGTATAAATACAATTCAGTATATCTGAAAACATTTAAAATGAAATTAGAAAAAAGTTAATAAGTTGGTAAAAATGTTACCAAAAAAATATTACGCTATATATTTGTTTTTATTAAAGGATTGGTAGACTTGTGACATATCAGTACTCCCGTAAAATGGGGAAGTATAACACGTTATGGCAACTCAATTCCGTTTCGTTATTTACCTGTTTCCCTATTCATTTATTCATAATGTTAAGTATGTACATTTGTTTTTGTATTTCATGTTATATTTTATATGATGACAGGTAAATATCACAATATTGTGTTTGATATATATTCTGAAAAGTATTTATTTAGTAATTGTTGAATAAGTTATTTTTTCAATAACATAAATATCTGACAAAATAACTAACCTAGTTGATTATTAAATAAGACTTAACATAAACTTACATTTATTTGACTTCAATTTATTATTATCGTTCTCTGAGCCTATTCCTAACTTAGGTGGGCTCGGCGTTCTAGTCTAACTAGATGCGGCTGAACTTCGATATTTTCCGCGAAGCGACTGCCATCGGACCTCCACTACAAAATTGACTATATCATTTTTTTTTTGTTAGGCTAGTCGGACTGTTGAGGACTCCAACTACCCGTAAGTCCCGTAACGACTGCCATAGATGTTTGTACGGCAACCGGGACCGACCGCGACGCGGCGACGGCTTAACGTGCTCTCCGAGGCACGACCGGACCAGTGCAAATAGCTATAGAAATGCATACAAATAGTTGTACTGAGTGGGGATCGAACCCGAATTAAATAGGACAATTAAAGTTATGTATATACGATTCAAAGTAGACTGTAAGAATAAGTACTGAAAGTAAAATAATGAGAAGTACTTACTCACCAACATTGACCCGTAAAACAAGACAGATTGTAAAAAATCAGTTCATTACAGTAAAATAACACCTTTAATTTGTATCTGTCTAACTGTAACAAAACTAATTTGGTGTAGGAATAAAGATAAATTTTATTTTAAGGTAGGTAATCGTTACAGAAAAAAAGAACACTCAATGATATTGACCCGAGGTTTCGGCGAAGCCTATTTCTCCTAATAAAGCCCTCAACGGTGCCTCAACTACTCGGGATTGAATTATCGTTACCGAATTGGTTAATGGTTGAAAAGTATTTAATATCACATTTAATTTGTCAATAAATACTTATATTACAAATGGCCTGTCAAAAAAAATCAGTCTAGAATAATTATTCTTAATTAATATATGTTAAAGTATTGTTATAATAGAACTATCTGTACCTGTGATTTCTGATCCCGTTCCTGCTGCTGCATAAAAACCTCCCTTAGAGATTAAGGTATAAATATGAATAAAATATGAGAATTTATCGAGTCGTCTTACAGTCTAAGAATTTTCATGGGGGGTTACCTCTGCCCCCGTGGTGATTTTTCGCACGATAAAACAAAAAAAGGGATCGTCTGGTAAATACAATAATTTACCTTTTGATTTGCTTGACGTTTTGGCCAGGTTGCACTAGCCGTGGTCATAAGGTGACTGGAGTATGCGCTGTCACGATTCTGAGGGCTACAGGGAGGGTGAAGTTTCTTGTTAAACAACACTACACTTATTACAATAATAGTAATAGTAATAGTAATCATTTATTGCTCGGAACACGGTATGTAACAATGGTGTTACAAATCAAATAACGTTCGACTTGTTTCGCAGATTCTCTGCATGCAAATTCAACAATTTAAAATGATAAATATAATGATCATTTCATTATTAAAAAAATATTATTTAACAGGATTAACAATCAGTTGTTAAAATATGAAAATGAAGTTAAACATCAAATTATTATAAAAAATGGCATAACACAAATGTCAATCAAATAATAATTGATAAAGAACATACAAAAAGCCATACCCCGTCCACCTTCTCGGATTAAGTGGCGTTTGATAGAGAACCCAGAGTGTGCACGCAAATTTAAGGAAAAGGTGGTGAATAAAATGATAGAAATGAGTGATATGAGGGATAAATCGGTGAATGAAAGTTGGAATGAAATAGCAGATTGTATCAGGAAAGTAGCGAAAGAAGTGTTTGGAGAAACGAAGGGTAAAGGTGCCTTCCATAAGGATACTTGGTGGTGGAATAATGAAGTACAAACGATTATAAAAGAAAAGAAAAAGGCTTTTAAGGAGTGGCAAAAAGAATCAGGGAATGAGAGGGATAAAGAAGAAAAGAAGAGGAAATATATGGAATTGAATAAACAGGCAAAAAAAGCGGTAGCCATTGCAAAAGCCGAGGCCCAAGACCAAATATATCATGCTCTTGACGGACCGACAGGCCAAAAGGAAATTTACCGGTTAGCGAAAGCCAGAGAAGAAAGAACGAAAGATGTAAGACATGTGAGATGTATAAAAGATGAAAACGGTAAGGTCCTAATAAAAGGAGATGATATAAGAAAGCGTTGGAAGGGGTATTTCGAAAGACTAATGAATGAAGAGAATGCTTGGAATGGAAACGTAAAGAAGGCACAAGTAAATGTAGGTGTAGTAAAGGAGATTGATAAAGATGAAGTTAGAAAGGCGGTATGAAGCATGAAGAATGGGAAAGCCGTAGGGCCCGACGGAATTCCAGTGGAAGTGTGGAAAGCATTGAAAGAAGATGGATATATGTGGCTGACTTTATTTTTCAATAAGTTGTTGCATGAAGTGACGATTCCAAATGAATGGTGCAATAGTGCTCTAGTGCCCATCTTTAAAAATAAGGGTGATGTGCAAGACTGCGGCAACTATCGAGGAATAAAGCTGATGTCACACAGTATGAAAGTTTGGGAGAAAGTGATAGAGAAGCGTGTACGAGAGGAAAGCGAGATTACCCAAAACCAGTTTGGGTTTATGCCTGGTCGCGGGACCACAGACGCCATTTTTGCTCTCCGCCAACTATGCGAAAAGTATAGGCGTGCGCATAAAAACCTGCACATGGTGTTTGTGGATCTCGAAAAGGCTTATGACCGGGTACCCAGAACAGTTTTGTGGTGGGCCCTGAAAGAGAAAGGTGTGCCTCAGAAGTATGTAGAGTTGATCTGTGCGATGTATTGCCGATCAAGAACCTATGTAAGATCCGCTGCTGGCAACACCGACGAGTTCAGTGTAGAGGTAGGCTTACACCAGGGCTCGGCGCTAAGCCCATATCTCTTCCTGTTGATAATGGATGCTTTGACATCGGAGATACAGGAGGAGAGCCCCTGGTGTATGCTGTTCGCCGATGATATTGTTCTCGTCGGTGAAGACGGGCTTGAGGTCCAGAGTAGACTGGAGAAATGGCAGTGTACACTGGAGAGCGTAGGCTTGAAAATCAGTAGAACAAAGACTGAGTATATGTTCTCTGATTTCGGCGGTCTCTCCAGTTTTACACCCATGGTGCTGGATGGTGCACCAATACCAGTCTGCTCCAACTTCCGCTACCTCGGCTCTCTTATCCAGGCAGATGGGGAAATTGATCGTGCAGTGAAGCACAGAATTGACGCAGGGTGGATGAAATGGCGGCAGGTCAAAGGCACAATATGTGATACTCAATTTCCCCTCAAGCTCAAAGGGAAAATATATAAAACGATTATTAGACCTGCCGTATTGTATGGATCGTCATGTTTGGCCTTGAAAGCGACGGATGAAAGAAAACTGCATGTAGCGGAGATGCGAATGTTAAGATGGATGTGTGGTGTGACGAGAATGGATAGAATAAGGAATGAGTATATTAGAGAACGTTTGAAGGTAGCACCTGTAGATGAAAAGTTGAGAAGTGAACGTCTGGCGTGGTATGGACATACTATGAGAAGAGATGATAACAACATCGTAAAAAAGGTCCAAAGTATTAGGGTAGAGGGCTTTACAACCAGAGGTCGGCCCAAAAAAAGATGGATGGACTGTGTGAAAGCTGATATGGCAAGGAAGGGAGTGACTGAGGAAATGACATCCGATAGGAATGTATGGAAGAGAATGACATGTTGCGCCGACCCCAAATAATTGGGACAAGGGCAGGAAGATGAAAGAACATACTGCACTGACGGTCACTCTAAGTCAGTATAGTATCCAACAGTAAAGACTGGATAATAATATCAGGATCTTAGCCTATTGGTCTGTTTCGTTCTTTCTCATTATCTGCAAAACAATTTAAGTTTCACTCGAGTTTGTCTTTATTTGTACTTATTATATCTTGGTTACAAAGTTGAAATTGTTTTGCTTAATGACAAAGAATGAGCAACAGAACTTTCTTTAAGTAAACCGTTAAGAGTTGATTTATGTAAGATTAAATGAATTAGTGAGTATCATGAAGTTAAAAGTATTTAACCAATCATTACTAAATGTAAGATATTGAGGTAGGTGTTACATGGCGGAGATCTATTACAAGAACCACTTCCCATAAAACCTACTTCCCAAAACGCCCACTTCCCAAAACGCCCATTTCCCAAAACGCTCACCTACCAAAACGCCCATTTCCCAAATTGCCCACTTCCCAAAACACCCAATTAGTCCAACTAATGAGGAATAAAACCAAGAATGAATCGAGTCACCCACACAGACATGTGTCCAGATTTTTTCTTCGCCCTTGCACATACGTAATCATATCTCCTCGGGTAAGAAGCCTTTTTATTACATACTTAGAGGGGTGCGGTTTGGCATTCCTTTCCATGACAATTAGTGTTATATTGTTATTATTGTTAAACGGTTTGGTGGGTTCTCCTCATTCCTCCAATAAAGAACGTTTAATAATTGATTTTATTAGCATTCTCTGGGTGATAGAGGTCTATAAGATGAATCAAAAATTTGTTGACCTGGGTGAATCACCAAGATCAACAAATGATCTAAGAGGCAAAACACAAGTGAAATTATTGCGGGGACACTAGATATTTCTTGAGTTTAACACAAAGGTTTACTATTTATCGTCTACGTAAGTGTCTAAGAAGAGAAGGTTAGGTACATATATAATTATGTGGAGTAATTTACAAGGGTAGTGTGAAAACTTCCACTATGTACCTACACACGAAAGTGTATTAAAGTTTTGCGTGTAATACGTTGAATTTTTCTGAGGTAGCGTTCTACAAGTAGCGCTGATAATCGCATGAAGGTGGAAACATGAAAAAAAATCTGATAATATTCGATTCCGAATTTCTAATTCTCAAAATTTGTAAGTAATAAATCTCTGACTGTTCATAATGATGCATTTAATTAAATACCTGGTTTTTGAAAGGTACCCGAAAGTCAAAATATGTGAGTACGAATTTCATTATTGAAAAAAATATTTAAAACTGCGGCTTGAACAAATATTGAAGACCGTTGTAATAGACTGTACCTTGTGAATTATAGACGGTATACGGTAATCTTGCTTGAGTTTTATTAACCAAAGATTACAAATAACTACAACAAAAAAGATACAGTTCATATTATGTACGAAATATATTTCGCTTAGCAGCTAGTGGAAATACGTGAAAGCTAAATATAGAAGCGGGATAACCTGTCCTTCCTACGCGAACAAGTTTTAATTAACTACAATGAAGTTATGAGCGTGGTACATTTTTTAAATATTTAATTCGTTTTGTTATATTTTTTGTTTGTGCGGTAGCCGGTGTCATGGGGAAAGAACGCTTTATCACTGGCATCTCAAATTCGTCCCCCCGAATGAAAATCGTAGATTCGTCCCCAATCTAGGTGACAATGGTCGCCTTTTTTATTGTGCGCAAAATGCCCACGGATACCACCTCCAGCTGAAACCAGTGGAGGTGATTATGTAGGACTCGAATCGACTAAAATCACGTGGTCTTTGGGTCCTTGATTGCCGGAGGTGAGATTATAAAAGACATATCTCTCGCACCCCGCAGACCTGGGGACATTGGTCACTTAATATTAATTAATTTAAAATCTAATCATTCACTGAAATAAAAGCTATAGATATATACTTCAGAGGCGCATTGTTTACCTAGTAAAGTTTTAAAAATGCAATTAATTAGATTTAATAATAATCTCCCCTCCCCTTCGCCCACTATATCACATATTTTTCTAGTTTGGACCTAAAACACCCGTACGATTTCATTTTAAGATAAATTTTTATAGCTGACGTTTAAACTTTGAGGAAGTGGGTAGCTATTTTTAATGGCCTCAAGTGTATTTCATTCAAAAGCACGTTCGTTCTTTGATACAGTCAGTCAACGTTTGTTGAGTATTATATGAAGGCTGTGCCAAAAGGGTATATGTTACCAAGATAATGTGGGTATAAGAGTGGGTGTAGAATATTGTCTTTGGTTAAGAGTTTTGATGTTAAGCGTAATATAAAAGCTGAGAGAGATGCCTTGTTGATTACATAAGTGTGTATATAGCTTAAGATTTATATTCTTTTATTCCTTTGAACACCTAAGTGTGACCTAAGTATGATTTAATAGAATGATATAGGTCTTTACATATGAAATTGCTGAAACTTTCTAACAAATTCACGAGTACCTACGTTATTCCTGTACTTTAATAGGTATTTAAATAATTTATATATTTTGACAGTTGATTACAAGATTTTACAACTCTGTATATAATATAGTAGCTGTTGCCCGCTGCTCCGCTCGCGTAACCTTCTGATCCCGTTCCCGCTGTCGAGCATTGTCATATTTATTCACCTTTTAAACTTTCTCTGAACTTCCACAAATAATTCAAGACCATAATTAACCAAATCGGTCCAGACGTTCTCGAGTTTTAGCGAGACTAACGAACAGCAGATGTACCTATACTAAAACAAATGAACTTTAGTTTACAAAATTACTTTAAAGTAGATGCAAGTTGACATTTATATATACATACATATATGCACACAGTGACAGTATGAAGAACAAAATTGACATTAGCTTACTCACACATAAAATAATAGTGCAATACTGTGTCTATATGGTTGTTAGTTGTAGTCAAAGGACATGATTGTAAGTTGAGATTCAAATTCCTACAAACAAATAATTATTTCCATACATAAAACCAATTTTTCCCACACAGTAATCGATCTCATAATTCCCCCAAATATAACTTCGAAAGCGAAGCAAGCATCAACTTATATTTTTACACCCCAACTCCGAACCTAAACCCAGTTTTCTAAATCCACTTAGTGTTACACATCGCCCGAGTACCAACTTCCATCTGCCTACGTGACCACATAAAGATGAAACTTAGTACTAACATAAAGGTGAAACCACATTTCGTTTTCTATTATTTAGGTTTTCAACTAATAACTTTTCTACCGGTAAATATTTTACCATTTGTACCGGTCATTAAAACTTGTAATTAAATAAATAAATAAATAAATATTCTAGGACAATCTACACAACGACAAGCATAGTTTAACTAGGTTGTGTTATGGGTTCTAGAATGCGAATAAACATACTTAGATCCTTTTTTTTGTAAATACATACATATTATACATAGAAACACCCAGACCAATGCAAATACTCATATACACATACAAATATTTGCACTGAGCGGGAATCGAACCCACGCCTCCTGTGTAGCATTCGCGTTCACTACTGCCACGTCACGGAGGTCGTCACGTGTGCCACTTGTGTTTCGTGCCCTTTAAAAATAACCTGTGGGCTTTATAACCTCTTAAAATATTATATTATATATTATTTCAATCTTAACTTATTCGTCGGATTGTCACCATTCGTTCGACTACTCTTTGGAATACATTAAATTGAATGTGTCAATAGAAAAATGCCAACCAATGAATGGATAAGCATATTTTATTTTCGCGCTGATTCGTTGCATGCAAATAACGCAATATTAGACGAATGAACCCCGCACACTTCTTACTAGGTAAGTAAGCTGAAGGCAAAGTCTTAGAAAAGGGGGTTACAATTAGGAACACGTACAGTTTTACAATGGTGGCGCTCGGCTTGATGGCCTCATCAGATGCTTTTTCAGGCCCCGCTTAAAGGACCCGGGACTGTAGGAAGCAGGAAAGACTGCGGCATGGACGTGTGCAAAACCAGGGACGTTCCACACGTGCTACTGACCTTATAGGAACCTCTTATGGATCTTGGAGAGCTATTGTAATCGCTTGGATAAAGCCTTCGTCGATTGCAGCAGAAATAGCGAAGTGTGGTTTCACCTTAAGAAAAAAACCGTTTTATGGTTCGTAAACGTGCTCGAAACGATACTATCTGGACAAACTTCTGATTTTGTTTCACTCGACATTTTAGTTCCGCTTTTTAGTTTAAAAGTGTTTGTACTTGAATCTAAACTAATGCTAAAGACTTTGTTTATTTGAACGCGATTATCTTTGTACATATTCGATTTGAAGAAATGTATTTTTTTATTTGACAGCTCAGTTGAAAGATTAAATATCACGCAACATAAAGTCCTGGAACGCTTTACCAGCTCACGTATTTATTTTTTCCTACGGTCCCCGGTCCTTTGAGCGGGGTGTGAAAAAACATCTGTCCAGAACGTCAAAGTAGGTAGGGAACATATCTATTGCCGCATATACATTTACGTAAAATTTTACCATAATCGTGTCATAAGTGCGTGTTCGTCACGTATTCAGTTGCGTGATAACCTTGTTTTGTGTTTCTGACGGTGAGTAGGATAGCCAGAGCTCACTGTAGCAGTCACCTTCATCCTCACTACGTCCCCCCTCCCCCTTCTTAGTGGTATAAAAAGGCTTGACTCACTTTAACTTTAGTGGGTCCTTGTACACAGTACATATTAATTAAAGTAACACGTCTGCAACTAACCGCCGCAGTAGTTCGTTCGAAACAAAAATGTAACATACAGACACAGACCTTAATTTAAGTCGTACAAGGTTCTTTAATTATTCTAGTTTGAAATTAGTGCTATGTAATTTAGTTGCGTATTTGTATTAAGAATATCATACACAAAGGAACTAGCTTTTGCAGATGCGTAGATATATTGCGTCCTTGGTAGTAATTTACCGTCTCTACTATGGCGAATGCTTTGATGAGCTCTTCCATTTAGTCGCACCCTTTCTCTTCCTACTACACAGGATAACACGTGCAGGGCTTAGATGTCACCCGCATACGGTGCGGAATATTCCATCAAGAACTAAGCGGTTCGATGAGTCTTTCCTCTCAGATAAAAGGGCCATTACAAGCACGTACAGTATTACAATGGTGGCGTTCAGCTTGACGGCCTCAACATATGCTTGTTCACGCCTCGCTTAAAGGACTCCCAATAATGCAGATCGTACGTCGCTGCAACCTGTCAAAAGCATCTAGTGATTACTATGTGGAGTCATCCCAGAGATGCGAGTAGTATTCCACGCAGGAGCGAATTTGTGTCTTGTAAATTGTTGTACCAGAGCGAGCGACCTTTTTAAAATATAACTTTGTAACTTTAATTGAGTTTATTACTTTTAACGACAGTTAGTCACTGCCCTTTAATTCATTTACGATCTTACGACCCGACAAAAGACTACATAAATAAATTTGTATTTAATCTGCTGAGGTCAGGGTTCAGTCCTTTTGTGCCTAATTAATATTTTGTCGGGTCATAAAAAGTTTAGTTTCCACCTCTTTATGGAAGACCCTCTATTTTACAAGTTTAATATTATGTGGCACGTTTGCGAGATGATTACATACATCCCTATAGACCGCTGGATTAATTAAATGGGCTGGGGAAGAGAGCAAAGAAAGGCGCCATGGGTTGCGATTAGCGACTCTTTAGATGAGACGACTGCGGTACGATTTTTGAATATCACTCGTGCCACTCTTTAGCCGTGACGATTGTGGTACGACTTTTACGTTGTTTATGGTATTAACAATATTTTAATGGGGTTCAAGGCTTTCACCTCAGAGTTTCGTTCACTCACTACTTCTCCTGCTATTGGTTAGACGTTTATAATTTTTATGGAAGGAACTGTCGTGTAAACTTACCAGCCGTTTTCTCAGCATACCAGCACCTTTACCGGCTTGCAGTCGTGCGGTTGACTTGGAGTCTGAAGTTCTTATAGGGCGCTAAACAATCAATGTAGCAAGATAGAAATGAAGACAGCGGGCCTTCGAGATGTACCTACAATAAAATCCGTTAATTAAGGAAGTATTTAAAGTACTAGACATTACGGACATACTGAATCTGTACAAAATCGTGTCGACCCCGCATCGTCCTTGAGAAAAAGTTCTTAAGAAGTAGTAAAGATTTATGCAGACGTCCTTTGTAAGAAACAAATTAGATTCAACTCGGAATAAGGACAGTGGTGCACTCTTATCGAGTTAGGTTCTATCGTTTTATTCCGAATAAGTGTTTTCTTTTTCTCTTAAATACAATTTTTTACAATTTGTTAGTTGCAAAAATTTTTCTTGTTAAGCCAGTATTAGATTATTAAGTATTTCTTGGATGAAGACTGAATTTTAAGATATGACATCGAATTTACCGAATTCTTACCCACATTTTTCTTTGAATTTAATTATTTTTTCTTGCGCATACCGCCCCCACCAAAGTCGGTAGAAATGATTGTGTGGAACTCGAACCGACTAAAACGCACTCTGTCTATAGGTCTTCTATTGCCGGAGGTAAGATTATACAAGACATATCTCTGGCACTTGGGGTTAAATCTGAAAATCAGAAATATTTTCAGTACCTGTTTGTGGTGCTGATAGGTTTTTGAAGTTGATTTTAGTTTCTTTATTAAAACTTTTCTTATATTGAAAACCATCGAAGCGTTTGTTTAAATTAAAATATTGTAAGAAGCGTAACACTAGATTTGTTCATTAACCTAATAAGGATATTGACAAATGAAAAAATACGCTTACGTTATCACTGCGAAGGAAGGAAAACTTGAAAAATCCGTCTGGCCAGGGTGGAAACAGTAATAACGTAACGTGTTCAGTAATGAACTGCGAATTGGTCCTGGTTGCACTGCACATTATCTGCCTATAGTCATATCAGTCGGTCTCGTTAAATATAGTTGGAGCATTATAAAGTCCAACTAGTCGAACTGGCCAATTGGTTGTGGTCCCACCCTCTCCCTTCCTACACAGAATAGCGCGCGCAGAACTTAGATGTCACCCACATACAGTACAAACAATTCCATCACGAACCAAGCGGTTCGGCGACTCTTTTCTATGTCACACCATTAAGTTCTAGAATCCTCTACCAGCACACGTGTTTCCTTTGTCCTACTGTCTCGGGTCCTTCAAGCGGGACGTGAAAAAACAACTGTCGAGGCCGTCATGGCCGTGGGGACCACCATGGCGCCACCATGATCTGGACTGCGTCTCTGCTTACCATAAGGCGCGTGCAATCAATTTGACGACCTGAGCATATAAAAAAATGGCGTCTATTTTTCGGCAAGACACCACTATTTATTGAAACTTAAATCAATCCCAGTAGGATATATTTCGAGTTAATTTATTCTGTTTGTAAGAACGCAAAAGTTATTGGTAAGAAAATGGACGCTCGTGGTCAATGTTTGCACACACTGATTCATTGCTGTTTGACTTCAAATGTAAAGAATGAAATATGGTTTGTTTTTAATAACCAATGATCGATATTTGTGCCTGGTGTTTGATAGGACTTAAATGTATCACCATCTCTTGATGGTAAGGCAAAGCGAGATTATATTTTCGTTTCATTGAAACTTGTTGAAAGTTTGATTATGATTTTGTATTATAAATTAATGCTGTCTAAATACTGAACGTTTTAGTTTTATCACTTTTGTTTTTTATTTTATTTATAGCACGTCAATTCGACTGCACCTCGCCTGATGGTAAGCTGTAGACAAATTCTTAGGCAAGAGGGTCACCATTTCAAACACTGAGACTGTTACAACGCTGGCGCTCAGTTTGACGGCCTCATCAGATGCTTTTTTCACACTCCACTTCGGGACTGTAGGAAGAAGGAAACACGTGAGCTGGTAAGGAATTCCAAGGTTTAATGGACATAATATAGAATTAGTCAGCGAGTCAAACGGAGGGCAAGAATGGTACTCAGTGCAATGGATTTCACTGATATCTCGTACATTTTGTAGACTAATGTGCAGAAAAGCAATTAATATGCTGACTGTTCAAATCAAATTTAGATAGGAACAGTAAATGCGTTGACGGGATTCGAACCCCGCGATCTTTCCATTACAGGGGAGTTAAATTTGATTTTGTAGACTATCCACTGGGTACTGTAAAGTAAAGAATTTACGTATTAGGAATGATCTATGTCATAAAAAATCTTTCAGACTTTTTAATTTTAAAAGCTTTGTAAGAATTTTAAAACCTACCTACAAACTTTCCTGAACTTTCAATACCAAACCTAGAACAAATAAACTCTCATACCCAAATTGAAAAGTTACTTCATAATATAAATTATCAAAGTTTTATTCTCTTTGAAATTCAGAAGATAATATTAAAATGGGTAAATGATAATTCTCATGAAAGAACTGTAGGTCTACCACGAAATATCCGCAGTTTCAGTTATGGTTATGAGAAAATGTGGAAATTGGAATACTCACTCACAATGTATACATGGGAATTTCTCCATGTACACATTTCCCCATTTCCTCGTGCACATTTACATATTTGCACACACACATTTGCACATTTACCCATTTACACGTGGGTAAATGTTCAAATGAGAAAAAAATTAAGAGAAGAAAAAGGGATGGGGTAATAGGGACGGTGGAAATGGGCAAGTAGAGGAATGGGGAAATGAAACTTCCTTGCTGTGGTTTTCTGAAGTGAATACAATATTAGGTTCTTTAAGAAGGGCATCAAAAGTAGATACACGCTCGGCAGCGCAAAAAACTAGACGTTTTGTGCAATCAGTTCCTTGGAACATATTTATCGAATCCAGAGACGAAATGTGACACTACGCTTTGACTTAAACCTTGAAGAAAACCGAAGCGACTTTATCCTACATGGTTAGATGCTATATCTTTCGTTCGTGTTTCATGTCAGCCCGAAATTTCGAGAGTTCCATGGTAGGCTCTTAAAATAAAATGAAGGTTCTATGAAGTTTTAACTTCAGCTCGTTATCTCCTTATCTTATTAAAGCAGAAATGTCTTTCTAAACTTCTCATTTTATTTGGTTTCTCTATTTATAATGTACTAAGATGTTCGAGTTACTGTAAGTTACAAATTCACATGAGATTAGTATTACTTACGAATATTCTTTATTAAGATAACCCTGCTTTGGTTTCTAACAATCTTTTACTTTTGCTTTCACGTGTTAACTTCTTCCTATAGTCCCGGGTCCTTTAAGCGGAACGCAAAAAAACATCTGATGAGGCTATCAAGCTGAAGGCCACCATTGAAAATTCTAGTGTATTTAATGGCGGTCCCCTTTCCTGAATCCTGGCCTTCAGCTTACAAACAGGCGAGGTAAAGTCATTGACATATCCTAGATAAAAAAATACAAAATTTTTGACCGCGGTAGCCTAAAGGTATGTTATTCGATCCCAGGTTTTACCATGGCACACATCAATGACTTTTCGATGTTTTTTGAAGTTATGTGTGTATTTATCGCAGGGTTATAGGGCTCGCCACCTATTACATTGGGACGTAGAGATAAACTGGCGAAATGTGGGTGCTAGCACCTCTGCAATATCTTTGGGGATATAGGCGTGAGTTTATGTTATGTTATGTTATGTTACATGTTACAATATCTAAGCAAATACAGAGTTGGCTATGACTATAATGTATTAAATTAGTTTAAACCATAGAGTTTATATGACGTAAAGAGAGTAACAATCTTCTCATTACTGCGTTATCAAATTTAAAATGCCAGCGGCTATGACTTGTGACTTTTAGTATAGAGGTATTGAGCTCACTGCAATATTTATTTCTGTCATAGTTGATAATGGTTTATAAAAAGCGTTACACGATTAATATACTCTGTCAAGGAATCAAAGAAGAATCAAAGAATCAAAGAATCAATTTCGTTTATTCAGTTTAGGCACATAAAGAGCATTTATGAATGTCAAAGTTTTACAATAATTATGTACCTACATTTGTCAAAAATATTAGGTATAATCACTACATGTATAAAATAAAGTCGCGTTCTCTGTCCCTATTTTTCTTGTCCCTTTGTATGCTTAAATCTTCAAAACTATGCAACAATAGAATAATAATAAAAATAATAATAAAAAATAATAATAAAAATATTTATTTCTCAATAAAGTTTACAGCGCGCTACTACAATGTATTACATGCTATGTGTTGATAAGAATGGTTAAAAACGAAGGTTTATATTACCAACAGGTGCGGAGCAGGAATGAAAAATGTTGCAAAAACGGGGTGACGCAGACGAAGTTGCGCGGGTCAGCTAGTTTATAATAAATAAAATCCTTAAGTACATATATTATTCAAAAATGATTCTTTGTCACTTTCTAACGCCTATATTTTGAGTAATAATATTCGTATGTCATTCGCAAACTTGTCCCTTTAAGGATAACTTTATGGTGTAAACACTCCCTGATGCATAATAGTACCTAGTTCATGCGAGTTGCACTAGTTTTGTTTGCAATACTGACCGCAAAAGTTTTAGATTTATGAACTAAAGTTTAAGTACACTTGCATACAGTCCGACAACGAGAGTTTGAATGGTATAGTTGCTTATTATTTCGTTTTCAACTAAATATAAATAACTAATAGGTTTTATATATAAAATTGTCGAAATTTTCTTACAGATTCATGAGTTCATTATTCCTGTAATTTAATAGGAGGTATTTCCATTATTTATATTTTGTTTGAAAGTTGATTTCAAGATTTTACAACTCTGTATTAAATTTTGATTTGAAATTAAATTGATAAATTAAATTAGTACTTCCTTAATGCTATCCATTTTGATGATAAATTTTATATTGCTTTTTTACAGCTGTCACTTTTCAAAAACGTAATTAAAGCAGCTGTTTACTTAATGTTGTCTCATTCATACACAAAAAAATAATAAAATTAGGATTTGTCATTCTTAAAAAAAACGCAAAAATATTAGTACCGAAAATTGGATTTCCTCCAATTTCTTCAAACAAAACGGCAATTTCATATGTTACGCCCTAATATAGTATATCTAATTTGATTGCTTGCTCGGGTTCATTGTTCGGATATAGTTTTCAAAAATAGAGAAAACTGGGTCTATATTTTTTAAATATCCATTACAAATAATAAATGTCTATTTCTTTCTTAATAAATAAATAAAAGGTAATTTTCTAACAATTTTCCTAGAAAATACTGGTCACGGATTCAAATTCCGTCTGAGCATCTGAGTAAAGTAAATTAAGCTACAACGCAAGTATAGGGTAGTTTTGGTTGAAGGCCATAGGGACATACCCTATTTTATGATGCTGAAAACTTATTGGCGAAGAGTGTGTATTAATAATATACCTGACATTCTTTCAGAATAATCCAGGCAACGGTATATTATATACCTAGGTATGTAAACAAAATAACCTGAAGATCGTTAAAAAGTCTTTCATAAGATATAAAATAAAAGCATTCCATAAACCAAGAGTGAATAATATTTTTTTATGATACGTGTAGGCTTCTAACTTATGAACAGACGCTATTCGTGCTGTCTATATTGTTAAACTAGCCTATACCCGCAGCTCCGTCCGCGTGGCTGTCGGCTATTGCGACCTTAGCGCCATCTGTGCAATATAAATTCTACATTACTAATCATAACTCTAGTTCTAAATAGCCGATTGCAATCAAACAAAAGTAAGATTTTAAGTTGGACTAAACCCCTTCAAACAAAAAAACCGCATAGAAATCCGTTCAGTAGCTTTTGCGTCCATCGCGGACAAACATAAACTTTTTACAATTATATAATAGTAGGTATAGATAGATATTAACTGCTGTCAGTAGCTTTGCTCACGAGGATATCGCGAAATATAATCTATTTATCTCCTTACCTCTGGTTTAGGCGTGGAAATGTCTGTCACGACATACAGACGGACTTACTTTTACATTTTTATTATCTATAAGTATGATATGAATATGGACAAGCATTGCCTTCCGTTTCACCCGCGTAAATCTTGATCCCCGCGAAATATCGGGTTTTAAAAAGCCTGCGTCATTCTTTCTTTCGAATCGACGGCATTTTTGAGTTGCCATCGTTGTGCCATCGTGGTGTAGTAATTTATTTTCACAGCAGCGCCGCTACTCACGGAGAGGGCTCGAGGCTAGGCTAGGCGTAGGCTTCCGTGCATAACCTTCGTAACTCAGATATACTGTAGGATTCTAATTGTGAAAGAATTAGTGAAATCAATCCAGTATTTTTTCAGGCCAATTGATTGATAGATGAAAGTATATCAAGACACCTTTGATCAGTAGATAGTCAGTTTAAATACATAAACATAGTGCACAGATCTGGAACAACATACATTTATCTTTGTTATATGTATAGTTGGCAGTTGAAAGAACATCTACCTACATAATGTCGTTGAAGAAACATCTTTAGATCTTCACATATGAATGTATGTGTGTATTTCATTGGAAATCTCTTCACCACTTACGAATACACTTTGCTAATGTTAGCCAGCGATAACATCTACTAAATAAGGCTGAGTATAATTTTGTCTATTTGTATTCAAATAGACGGTGTAATGGGTTTGCAGGAAAGTTGGTTAATCTAATTAAGGTAGGCTTTTGTATATATGCACAGTGGGGCAGCGGTTTAATCTCCTAATTTATTGTAGTTGGAAAACACATACATAAAAAAACTCTTGGAATTCTTTATCAGCATAGGTGTTTCCTTTTTCCTATAGTCCCGAGTTCTTTCAGCGGGGTGTTAAGCATCTGATACTACTGTAACATTGTTGGTATCTTTAATTGTTCCCGGAGACTCGAACCGACTAAAAGGCACGACCGTTTTTAGGTGTTCAGTTGCCGGAGGTAGTTAACATATTCCTCGCACCCGACAAACTCTGCGTCATCTCTTTCGTGATAGCAGCCTTTAGGTGTATTTACGATAGTGTCCCCATCTAGCCCCATACATGGGGAGACGTACTTTACGTTTCTGTTTAGCGCGATTCACACAAAGCACGAATGCGGGTCTGGCGCGGGTGGTTTTCATCGCCGTTTACAGATTATGTTAAGAAAATGGCGATGTATGGCAAATCGACCCGCGTTTGGCGGGTCAAACGCTATATGTAAACGCGCTTTAAGGGTGACAGGTGACTCTAACCTCACCGCCAGACCCGAGTGACTCTCTTGTCTGAGACTTTTTCGTGTCCCATATAAAAAATGACTCTTCTATTACGGCTTTTAAATTTGTGTAGGTACTCATTATGGTCAGAGGTAGGTACCTACTATATAGTTACTCAATATATTGTGTGACTCGTTGAAGGTATAATTTTCTTAAACGCATGCGTGCCCATATATATTCGTAACACGAAAGTCACGCGCGTAAAAAAGCCTACAATACAGAGGTTGGACCAAGTGTATTAAAGATGCATTATACATTTCGTTCTTTTCTTCCACACTAAGCCTTAGTTGCACCAACTACCTGTTAAAGTAAATATTCAAATTCTAATGGTAATTGATTCTAATGGTTTCTGCTAAATGTGTGGCACCAATGTATTTAGGAGCTCGGTTAAAGTTATCTTTTTGATAGAATTTGATTTTTGAGCGTGGCCGGTTACAAATTAGCGTCAAGTTATGACGTCATTTTCACAATTGTCAAATGGTGCAACTTGTTTTATACCTGACTGGTACTTGAACTGCACTGTTAATGTTAAAGTACGCTCGTGCGTACGTACGTACGGCTTAATATTATTGTCGTTGAAATTTCGTTAACGTCGTTAACCGTGGTAGCCTAGTGGTATGGGTAATGGACTGCTGAGACGAGGTCTCGGGTTCGACGCCAGGTTTTACCATGGCACACACCAATGACTTTTCAATGCTTCTCGAAGTTATATGTGTATTTATCGCAGGTTTATAAGTGCCCGGTTAATGGCAATAGGCTCGCCACCTATTACATTGGGACCTAAACAAAAATTTGTTAAAGTAAGATGATGCAACCCAGCCTTAGTGTTAGTGTATAAATGGAGAAACACGAAAAACGGGACCGTGACGGGCTGAAGCAATAAATACCTCTCGGTATTCTCGTATACAGATATTTTTTGGGAGACACTAATTTGACTGTTGCTATAACGACCGGCTCTACCAACCCACATGGGTAGAACGTGGGGAGTAGGTGAATTTACTTCCCCCTATACCATCTCAGGGTGGATCAAATATTATCTGACAGTTTATTGACAAATGACTACCGACTACCGACACGTAAACGTACCTACTCAAACATAACACTTTTTTACCTATTTTTCGAGTTAATGGACAAATAGGTAAATACCTCGCCTAGATAACAATCATTAATAATGATTTATTCATCATTAAGAATGATTGTAGATTACAATCAGGCGGGATTTATTTGACATGAGAATATTTACCGGGTTTTATGGTTCAAAAATACATTGAAATATTTACTTATCTTTTCTGAACGGTCTGACACCTCAAAATAGGGTTGCTAACCCGGCCAAAAAGGATGAATCCGGTGATCCGATGAAATTTAGTTATTAATTTTGAAATTTATATTTATTTTGTTTAGTTGCAGCATTTAGTAATTCGTGATTTTTAGGGCAAACTGAATTAATGTCCATGCTGTTACCTTCTCTATCATGCTAAATACACGCTCGTATATTATATAGATGCTCGTATGAGAAACAAATATTTACACAGAGTGGGGTCCCGAACCCACGCCTCTTGCGTTGCAGTCGCGTTTATTACCGCCACGCCACAGAGGCTATCAAGGTATTGGATGCTAATATATCTATAGGTACTTATATACAAGCTCGACACGTGACGTTTACCGATCGGGCCTTAGAGTGTTGCTCAATTGATAGGCTGATTTATTGCTACAAGGCTTACGTAATTTCATTATATTTATGGCTTTACAGAGCATACCAATATAAACTTTCGATATCCAGTATGTATTCCAATTGTGCGAGAGATATGTCTTATATAATCTCATCTTCCGCAATCAAATACCCATAGACGGCGTGTTTTTAAGTCGGTTCGAGTTCGACAAAGTCCAGCGGTGTCCGTGGTGATTTAGCGCACGGAAAAAAAGTATGTATTTCAGTTATATTATTAAGAAACAGAGCAAAAGAAATGTGACGGAAACTTTGGCAAAGCTAAACTGTATTGGGAGCAACTAAACCATATATCGTCTATATCAGATCTATAGCCAATCGGGCTTGTCACTGGTTTTAATTTGGCTTCTAAGCTGTGTAGTATCCGAGGCAAGGTGTTCCTTACTTTTCAGTGTCTATTTTTGGATTCTTGAAGTCTGTTTCCCTTTTTTTTGTTAAAATTTCATTTACTTATAACCGAGTAATAAATAAATTCAACATCATAGGAAAATTATTTTCGGAACTGGATACTAAAAAATATATGGAAAGGCTACACAAGTACAAGTATGCATAGTTCGGTATTGGATAAATTACTCAGCCAGTCTATAAATACGCTTTGCATGTAATAAGACGACAAGGATTGATTAATCGGTTTTAGGATATTGTCACCCCATAAAACTTCCGCAGGTATCTGTACCTCACAGGTAATATATGTTTCCAACCTTCTTGTTTACCGTATATCACAATAAACAAAGTACAATGAACGGCAAAAGTGGAGAGGCTTAAAGTAACCGAGTAAGTTTATATAAATACTAAATAGATAGATAGATAACTCTTTATTGTACACCAAATAAATTTACAGTAAAGAGAAAGTATTATAAGTACGCTGCAATAATTGTATGTACAACTGGCGGCTTTATAGCTTCCAGGCTTCCTTGGAATGGACAGTAACGTGATAGAAAAATAAATATGATGTTGTTATCATAATAGACGTGAAAAAATTAAAAGAAATCAAGGAAAACAGGAGCATAATTATTGCAAACTAAACGTAGGAAAGACAGGTGAAAAATCTTAACACAGTTACTTTGGAGATTTGATGCCCTTACGTTTTTGGTTAGCACATTATACTATCATTCCGGGGCTGCTATAATGAAAATCCGTTACAGTCTTTAAAGGTAGTTGTACCCAAAAATCTGTCAACCATGTCTCAATAATTTCAGTCCGAATTTAAATATCGTCAGTCAGTTTTTATGAGATAGCAGCCGCTTTAGGGTACATAATAATTAAAGTACAGCGATTTCATGTTTAGACTGAACATATTTTCGTTGAAAGAATTTTCCCTTAGGATTACAAAACATCTAATACATTTATTTATTGATACTTGTTATTGTAAAAGGTTTATAAATATTTTGTGTAAAACCTTTGTCGGTCACAGTACTCATACAACTCGTTGGCGAAGGCAAAAGGTCACGTGATAAATAGAATTTCCGAAGTGTATTTTTTTCTAGGAAAGACAGATAGTAGCAAGATATTAAAAAAGATGTACCCGTGCTTACATTCTCCGAAATCGTAACAGAAACGAGAAGAACCGTAGACGAACGAAAGTCTACAGGGTTAGCGAGTTGCAGACCTATGTTACATGTTCAACAATAAAATTATTTGATTTGATTTGATTTGAAGTGGTAGTGGGTGGGGTACATAGCAAGAAGAACAGATGGGCTTGGAGCCAACAAGTTCTTAAATGGAGTCCACGTATCGAGGGGAGACGAGGCTTAGGATAGGTGTGGTCAGTCCCTTGCGAGCTGGACGGACGACATCGTCCAAGTAGCAGGTACCCGTTTAGACAGCTTATATGCGGTCAATCCAGAGGACAAAGCAGGGTTTGATAACATTACATGGATGTATCCATTTAAGCCCTTGGTCTTCCCACTGACCACACAAAACCTGTCCAGCGAGCTCTCGCTACCGTCCTCACCGCCGGAAACAACACAAGGTTATTATTAGCCGTAGGGCGAAGGTACTTCCCCAGTCGAACAGCTCAGTTAGGACGGGTGATACCGTTATGTCCTACCTTCTGAACTCTATTGTAACACGCGGTAAAATACGTATATTTGTGTGCCCTACTATGCCTCCATATTTTGATACACTTGCCTGTACCTAACATTTTACAACAACATAAGTTAAATAAAACGTATAATATCCTTCTTTTCCTTTGTAATATATTTGTACATATCCATTGCATCTAATCAAAAACAATCAACATACTTACTACTAATCATGCAATTTTCAAATCATGACAAATACAGCATCCTCATAAGTTATATCTTGATTCTAGTACAGTCCCTCGTCAGAATACAATTTGTTCAATCATTTTATGTAAAGTAGTCTAGACATCTTCGCCTGCGCATCCCACTGGGAAGTGGGAAGACATATCTCCGGGAATCGTAAAATGTCGGCAGTTTTAACGAAGGAATTTGTATCGTTCTTTTATGTAGGAAATATTTGATATTGTACCTACATAACAATGGTGAAAAACATTTTTTAGAACGGCAACACTAACTTGGGTTATTACTAGTTTTCTCGTAAACCCCTCCTAAGTTAACTAAATTGCTTGTGTTACGAGAGATTCTTATAATTCCAGAGAGAATTTCATAAGAAAGGGCAAGCGAAAAATGAAATATGTGTCAAACTAAGGCCTGTATTTTAGAATGTTTTTCACTAGAACTAAGGATAGTAGGTATTCTAGATACATTTTTTCATGTTTTATTACAAAATCATTATTGTTTCGATGTTTCATGAACAAAATATTGATTAGCAACATAAATGAGTATCATAAGCATAAGAATTTTACAAGTTGTAATGTTCTAGGACAATCTACACAACGCCACCTAGACCCATGATAAGCATAGATTAACTAGCTTGTGTTACAGGTTCTAGAATGCGGATAAACATACTTAAATACATTTTTTTTTGTAAATACATACATTTTATACATAGAAACACCCAGACCAATGCAGATATTTATATTTCATACACACAAATATTTTCACTGAGCGGGAATCGAACCCGCACCTCCTGCGTAGCAGTCGCGTTCACTACCCCTTCGGGGATATACACTGACGGACTCATAAACTGCATCAAAGTAATAGACGACTTTGAAATAGATATTTTAACCAAGTATGCATACTTTCTATACAGATTTAAATTGAAACCTCTAGATTGGTTCGTGAACTTTAAAACAGCGTAGGATCATATCTTTAAGTTCAAGTTTATGTACTGGAAAGAACCTTAAGACTTTTTTTGAAGAAAAAACAGAAATTTAAGAAAAAATGGTTTAATTAAAAAATTGGTTTTAACAATAGACACAAACTTTATGCAAGTGTTTATTTGTGTTTTAATAAGGTGTATTACCCCCACGTGCCCTTATTACGGATTCTAATCGGTTCCGCATAGATTTTATAAGGGTTTTTAAAAGATCTTGCGGAATATTGTCCCATTCTTCTGAAAGTGCTGTTCTTAGTGCTGCCACTGTCGTGGGCGAAGGGTTTCTCGCATATACAGCTCTTTTTAAATTGTCCCAAACATGCTCGATGGGATTAAGATCCGGGTTGCGTGCTGGCCAATTCATTGTACGTATCCCAACCTCTTCGCAATAATGTTGAACTTGTGCAGCTGCATGCGGCCGGGCATTATCCTGCATTAAAGTAAAATTTTCGCCTATGAATCCCATGTAAGGCACCACGTGATCTTCTAATATCTCTGTTATGTAGCGATGTACTGTCAAACCCCCTCTATTACCGTTTTGACGGACCATGTCTATGAACACAATTTCTGTTCGCCCGTTCATCGATATGCCACCCCAGACCATACATGAACCGCCTCCAAAAGGAACACGCTCCTCAATGCAACTTTGAGCATATCGCTCCCCACGTCGACGATAGACTCTTCTGCGACCATCTGCACCATATAAACATGTCCTACACTCGTCCGTGAACAATACAGAGGCCCACTGCTCTTCTGTCCAATTCAGGTGATGACGCGCAAATCTTAAGCGAGCTTGTCTGTGAGCTGTAGACAACTTTGGACCATTTGCTGGTCTAAAAGGGGTGATATCCGCTTCCTTTAACCTTCTTCTTATTGTTCGTGCACACACGTTTACTCCACGCACTTCATTAAGCTCGGTTTTGATGTTAACTGACGTGAGGAAACGATTTCGCAGGGAAGTTATAACAATAAATCGGTCATCACGACCTGTGGTTGCTCGAGTTCTGCCTGTACCACGTCTCCTCCTGTAAGAACCTGTCTCTACAAACCTTCTGTATATTCTAGAAACCGTAGACTGGTTTAAATTTAAATTTCTACCAATCGTTCGTTGATCCAAGCCCTCCCGCACCAATGCTACAATTTGTGCCGCTTGTTCGGACGAAGTATCCATATTATGGTTCAAAAACTCTCGATGTGTTAAAAAACTAGCCCAACAATTATGCTGGTAACAATAATTCAATTGACCAAACAAAAAAAATCAATGAGAATCAATTTAAAACTTTGCTATAAATAACACGCAAATCTGATACTACAAGTAAATTTTCTTTTCCCGGCTATATTCATTTGTTTTACTGCAGTTCTATTTTTAAATTTAATTTTTTTTAAGATTAAGAGCCAGTCTTTCCATATTTATATAATTTAATCTAAAAAGTTTGCATACTTATTATAAAAAATCCTTTTAGAGTAAACCTGAACTTTGATGCAGTTTATGAGTCCGTCAGTGTATATATCCCGCCCCGCTACGGAGGTCGTCAATGTTAAAGCTGCTTTAATAGTAGGTACCAAAACTGTAAACGACGAACTGTAGATGACAGTTCGAATGTAGTTATGAGCGCGAGCCTGGGGGTGAAGGGTGGAGCTGTCTGTCCCCCTAGCAGAAGCAGGTCGCGGCGGCAGGGCAGAGTACTCCTCTTCATGATCGGGTGCTAGATATAAGGGACACCGTGAATCCCACACATGAAGAAGGGAGCCATCTCGAAAGACATGGCACTGGGTCTGCTGGGGTGCGAGAGTTATGTCTTGTATTATTTCACGAACAGCAATCGAAGATCCAAAGACGGTGTACGTTTTAGTCAGTTCGAATCCGACATATCCAACCTCCCCAGCCCTGGCGGGGACGGTATGCGTAGGGATTTTGCGCACGTATAAAAAAGAAAATTCTAATGCAGTTGTGAGAGTGGATTCCTATTCACGCAAAAAAAAACAAAATATATGAATGACTAGCTTTTGCCCGCGACTTCGTTCGCGTGGAATAGGGACTTCCAGCAGATTTTTGGTTTTACCCACATAGTTCCCGATCTCGCGGGATCACTTCAAAAATCAAATGTGGAAACTTTACCTCCAGAACAGCACATACCCGGAGTTTCCTCTTTCCATTTTAGTGCCATACAATATGTGCACTTTTTAGCCATCCGTCCTAAGAGCACTAATCGATTAAAGGGTCGTAATCAAAAGCAGCATCATGAAATACCTCCCACGTATTACGTGTAAATATATTTTGTCTTTGTGCTTGCCGTGCAGCTAATAGAACACGTACCTAGTCTATGAGATTCTTCATGTGACTCTGCAAAAATCAGAGACGCATGACGTTCAGCATCCAAAAGCCGACGTACTCGAGTTTGATCTACAGTTTCGGAAGCTCTTTGAGTTGCATGACGCCCGGCATCTAAGAGCCAGCGCTCCTGAGCCATCTCTTCTGTCTCAGCAGCTCTTTGAGTTGCATGACGCCCAGCATCTAAGAGTCGGCGCTCCTGAGCCATATCTTCTGTCTCAGCAGCTCTTTGAGTTGCATGACGCCCAGCATCTAAGAGTCGGCGCTCCTGAGCCATATCTTCTGTCTCAGCAGCTCTTTGAGTTGCATGACGCCCAGCATCTAAGAGTCGGCGCTCCTGAGCCATATCTTCTGTCTCAGCAGCTCTTTGAGTTGCATGACGCCAAGCATCTAAGAGTCAGCGCTCCTGAACCATCTCTTCTGTCTCAGCAGCTCTTTGAGTTGCATGATGCCCAGCATCTAAGAGTCGGCGCTCCTGAGCCATCTCTTCTGTCTCAGCAGCTCTTTGAGTTGCATGACGGCCGGCATCTAAGAGCCGTCGCTCCTACCTCGTCTCTTCTGTCTCAGCAGCTCTTTGAGCAGCGTGACGTTCGGTGTCTAAGAGCCGGCGCTCCCGAGCCATCTCTTCGGTTTCAGCAGCTCTTTGAGTAGCGTGACGCAGACGAAGTCGCACGGGTCAGCTAGTTTGTAATGAAAACTATCCTATGTCCTTTCTCAAGTTCCAAACTATGTCTGTACTAAATTTCACACAAATCGGTTCAGTAGTTTAGGCGTGAAGCAAAGACAGACAGACAGACAGACAGACAGACAGAGTTACTTTTGCATTTATAATATTAGTTTGGAATTTGGAATTTGGATTTGGAAGTCGCGTTTTCTGTCCCTATTTTTCTTGTCCCATTGTATGCTTAAATCTTTAGAACTACGCAACGGATTTTGATGCGGTTTGTTTCAATAGATAGAATGATTAAAGAGGAAGGTTTATATGTATATAACATCATGCTACGACTAACAGGTGCGGAGCTTGAATGAAAAATGTTGCAAAAACGGGGTGATGCAGACGAAGTCGCGCGGGTCAGCTAGTTTGTAATAAAAACTATCCTATGTCCTTTCTCAAGTTCCAAACTATGTCTGTACCAAATTTCACACAAATCGGTTCAGTAGTTTAGGCGTGAAGCAAAGACAGACAGACAGACAGACAGACAGAGTTACTTTCGCATTTATAATATTAGTTTGGATTTGGATTTGGAAGTCGCGTTTTCTGTCCCTATTTTTCTTGTCCCTTTGTATGCTTAAATCTTTAGAACTACGCAACGGATTTTGATGCGGTTTGTTTCAATAGATAGAATGGTTAAAGAGGAAGGTTTATATGTATATAACATCATGCTACGACTAACAGGTGCGGAGCAGGAATGAAAAATGTTGCAAAAACGGGGTGATGCAGACGAAGTCGCGCGGGTCAGCTAGTTTGTAATAAAAACTATCCTATGTCCTTTCTCAAGTTCCAAACTATGTCTGTACCAAATTTCACACAAATCGGTTCAGTAGTTTAGGCGTGAAGCAAAGACAGACAGACAGACAGACAGACAGAGTTACTTTCGCATTTATAATATTAAAGTTTGGATTTGGATTTGGAAGTCGCGTTTTCTGTCCCTATTTTTCTTGTCCCTTTGTATGCTTAAATCTTTAGAACTACGCAACGGATTTTGATGCGGTTTGTTTCAATAGATAGAATGGTTAAAGAGGAAGGTTTATATGTATATAACATCATGCTACGACTAACAGGTGCGGAGCAGGAATGAAAAATGTTGCAAAAACGGGGTGATGCAGACGAAGTCGCGCGGGTCAGCTAGTTTGTAATAAAAACTATCCTATGTCCTTTCTCAAGTTCCAAACTATGTCTGTACCAAATTTCACACAAATCGGTTCAGTAGTTTAGGCGTGAAGCAAAGACAGACAGACAGACAGACAGACAGACAGACAGACAGACAGAGTTACTTTCGCATTTATAATATTAGTTTGGATTTGGAAGTCGCGTTTTCTGTCCCTATTTTTCTTGTCCCTTTGTATGCTTAAATCTTTAGAACTACGCAACGGATTTTGATGCGGTTTGTTTCAATAGATAGAATGATTAAAGAGGAAGGTTTATATGTATATAACATCATGCTACGACTAACAGGTGCGGAGCTTGAATGAAAAATGTTGCAAAAACGGGGTGATGCAGACGAAGTCGCGCGAGTCAGCTAGTTTGTAATAAAAACTATCCTATGTCCTTTCTCAAGTTCCAAACTATGTCTGTACCAAATTTCACGCAAATCGGTTCAGTAGTTTAGGCGTGAAGCAAAGACAGACAGACAGACAGACAGAGTTACTTTCGCATTTATAATATTAGTTTGGATATGCAACACAATATACATATAATATATTTAATTAGTTCTCCTCTCCTTTTCTACACAATAACACGTGCACAACACGTCCATCAAGAACCGAATAGTTCGGAAAGTCCTTTGCTGCATCATTAAGTCTTGGAAATCCTTACCAGCTCACGTGTTTCCTTTTTCCTACAGTCCCGGGTCCTTTAAGCGGGGCATGAAAAAGCTTCTGATGAGGCCGTCAAGCGAGTGTCAAAATTGTAACAATGTACGTGTTTGTAATGGTGACCCTTGTCATGTATTTATGGTTGCCCATAGCTTCACATTTTCAGCGTGGGTTCTGAAATAGAAGCGATCGAGTTGTGACTGTCAACCTTAAAGATACACTGCATCAAAGCTACGAATAATGACATTAATCGTAGGCATCATAGTCATGTTATTTTAGGTATTCTATCGTTTTCCATATTTTTTCAAACCACCCAGAAATAGGAGCCCGCGAAGCGGGCTCCGTCGTTGAGCTTATTTAGTAGACGTCATATATTAGGTTTAGTTTTACTTGCTCAATAACATAGAAATTGCAGGCGCTTATACATATATTAATTATCTTTATTCATATTATGGTGAATAAAAGTCATGGAAAATGGCATTATTGAAAACGAAAGTTATAGCAAATACATATGGGTTTAAATTATTATGACACCTTATCGATTATGAGCAATGGAATTAGTGAAAGTCATTTTATGTCATTTCACGATTATGGCAACTGAAGCTTTATTGCCAATGAAATTATGGCAAATACCGGTATGGCATATGAAATGAAGGCATTTTTAAATTATGGCAAACATTAGTAAACCGTTATTTTACTTCAAATACATAATATATTTGAATCTTCTATCCTGAAACTTTGCCTTCGGCTTAGCAGCGGGCGAAATGAAGTCAAATTGACGAGTCCTAAATAAAAGAAAATACATTTTAGACTCTTGGTATATAAAACCATTCTCATACATGGAGGATAAAACTAAACATAGATAATATATAATGTGAAAGCAATATAAGGATGTTTTCGCTTCGAATATTCAATTTGATATGTGAGCTTGTAGCATCCCTACACAGCATACGGTATTAGATATATATATTTACATATTACATGGCACTCTCCATATGGTTGAATTTGTTTGCAATATGTTACTAAAGTACGCACGCCGAAATTAATTTATTATAATTTTCAACGCGTTGTTATGAGTTGAGGGTTACATACGGCCCCGAAGGTAGGTTTAACGGAGGTAGAACATGACGGTATCTCCCATCCTAATTGAGATGATCGACTAGGAAAGTACCTCTGCCCTACAGAATACCGCGGCTAACAATAACCTTGTGTTGTGTTTCGTGACACGTGAAGGTCGTGATTTTGTGAGCTCTGAACCAATCCAAAGCAATTACCAGATCTCAGATTCCAAAGTCTATTTGGTTACAATTTTCGTAAAGAAGACGATGAAACGGTATTTTTAATATTCAGTTATCATATTGACTTCCCCCATCTGAAGGTAAGTTGGGGTACATAGTGACCGCCATTACAGATGCTGTCCCTTTAATCCCCCGAACTTGACTGCCCCGACACATGTTTTTCATGAACGGTATCCGGAGCTGTGTGCTTATGACAAGCACACGTGTTTCCTTCTTGAAACATGTGTGCTGGTAAAAAGTTACGATACCATATAATGCTGCAAAGGAAGGACTATCCGAACCATTTGCTTCAATGGAATAGTTATCACCCTCAGACTAAAAGAATAACATAGATGGTACGTATAAAACTATAGCGTGAAGCGGCCAAAAGCTCACATTGTCTTCGCCGCACGCTTGACACGAGTGAGATGTTAGTGCATTTAGTATTACTTTACTCTAGTATTAGTTTAGCAGGTTTCATTCGTTCCATCTATACTATTCTTTTGGTCTGAGGTATATCCAATGCCGTCTTTACCATAGGGGCACTCGGGGCACGTGCCCTGGGCCCACCGCATTAGAGGGGGACCCCCGCAGAGGAGACAATTTCTCGTACATCAACTTAAGAAAAGTGTAAAACTCTAAACTATTCGAAAGGGACCTCTTTTTTTATACCACTTAGGTGGCAGACAAGCACACGGCCCACCTGATGGGAAGCGGTCACCGTGGAATTTGGGCCTCCAAATTCCTGTGTGCCCAGGGCCCCTGCCATAGGTAAACACGGGTCTGGGTATATCTATGCCACGTGATGTCTTTTATTTATAATTTTATTCCACTGGGAACCACACCACATTAAAATATCAAGACTTTTCTTATCTGCTCATTTCCCGTTCCAGTTTCTTTATGACTTGAAAGATTTTATCAAGATATCTCAGACCTTGAATACCTAATATATGAAGACGTTACACCGGCTAATGAGCCACTAATCTCACTAATTAATATAACGGAAACCTGAATATCTCTGACACTGATAGCGTCTTTGAAAATGATATGAATGGTTGCTTACTTAGTTTTTCAGATCGTTGTTGACAGGATGCTTAGTTGTTTAAATATAATCACAGATTATATCTTCGTATGTAGTTTTGAAGATAATACACCACTAGATTTTAAAAAAGATCTAAAAAAAAAATAATTACCAGAGAAACTTCAGAAAATTCAAAATTCAAATTAAAATAAAATCATTCTGTATTCTGTATAGACCATTAAATGATACGTCAAAATTAATAATATACAGGGGTGTAATGGGTACACTCTCGAAGCCGAAGGCCCCTGGTATTACTCATGGTACACAACTATTATTGGCACTACAAAGGGGGCGAACCCAATGCCGTAAATCGGACATTTTGTAAAAAAAATGGGTATGCTAAAAATAAATTCTTAACCGAAAACATCGCAGCTAAATTAATATGGAAAACATTTGTTTTTGACCCGCTTCCTTACTATGCGGTGTGAATCGCAAGAAAACTAATTACTTGCTTAGCCGCACAAGCACTACCAACCAACGTTATGAATAGTATCAGACGGAAGAGTAATAGAAATTATTCATACCTACCCATAATTCTTTTAATGACGGCCGTCGAACACAAGGAACGAAAATAATTTACTCAAACGGCTGTATATAATGTAAATTGTAAACTCTACGTTATTTGAGAGCGTAAGGGGTACGGGTACGTACGAATTGAGGAAGTTTTGTTGTAAAACCTACACGCATAATGAGTAATTTCGTACCCAGTTTCAAGGTGTGAAATAGGGTTGTCATGAATAACTTAGTCTGGGTTGCACGATCGTACTTTAACATTAACAGTGCAGTTAAAGTACCGGACAGGAATAAAACAGGTTGCACCAAATGACAATTGTTAATATGACTTCATAACTTGACGCTAACTGTAACCGGCCACGCTCAAACATCAAATTCTATCAAAAAGAAAACTATAACAGAGCTACTAAATACACTAGTGCAACACATTTAGCCAAAATATTATAATCAATGTTACTATTACTGTTACTCTTGTCTTAGCCGCGGTAGCCTAGTAGTATGGTAAGAGACTGCTGAGACGAGGTTTCGGGTTCGATCCCAGGTTACCAGGGCACACACCAATGACTTTTCGATGTTTTTTGCAGTTATGTGTGTATTTATCGCAGGTTTATAAGTGCCCGGTTAATGGCAATAGGCTCGCCACCTATTACATTGGGACCTAAACATAAACTGGCGAAATGTAGGTGCTAGCACTTCTGGCTACTCCTTCGGGCGTGAGTTTATGTTATGTTATTCTATCCTACTCTAAATCTGTGGTATAACCATAGTCGGGTTATTAGCAAAATGAACTTCGGGGTCGTAATGCGTTAAATTCTAAAACTAATTTGTATGATAACGCCTCTTCATAATTCGGGTGTAGACACAGTCAGACCCACACTCATTTGTACTGTAATTTAGTGTAAAATTTTCTAATTTAAATTGTGAGGACGTTCATTTTGTTTCTAGGTTGTGTTTTACATAGGAATTTCGAGATTTTAGTTGGGAAAATTATATCGTTGCTCATTTCGAGTTTGTAGTAAAAGCGAAGTGTCGGTAGTTTAGTAGTTAAGGAGTCGATCTTCCGATCGAGAAGTCCCGTATTCGAATCCTAGCTGTTACACTACTGATGTAAACGCACTCCTCACACAAGAAATTTAACTTATTTAGAGGAGTTAGAGGGAATATTAGTAATTCCAGTAGCTAATTTTTTTTTAATAAAATATATGTTAACGTTCGATATCGCCATTGGTCACTAAACCATTGGTTGTGGAGGTCAGATGGCAGTCGCTTCACGCAAAATATCGAAGTTCAGCCGCATCACAGTTAAACTGGAAAGCCGACCACTACTGATCTGGGAAAAGGTTCAGAGAATGATATTTTAACGTTCGGAATTCATTCAGTCAAGCTTACAGCAAGACATGTTTTTTGGTGATAATTATTTCGAACGTGGAATATCACCAGAAAAAAAAAATTAAAAAATAAGCGATCAAATTTTAAATTTAAATTAAAAAAGTACAGAAACCATTCACTCCCGGCTTCAACAGTCAGACAATACCAGAATATGAGTTTAAGGCGAGGTTGCAGTGAGACAAGTAGGTATTTTACGTCACCTCAGTACCTCAGTCCCCGCAGCCGAATCGAGTGTAATCGACGCAACGAGCGGGCAGCGCGGGCGGCGCGCAGGCGCGCGCGATTCTATAGTATAACCCGGTACGCGAAAACTTGAGACTCGCGTTTGTTACAAAAACTAAGTATAACCGTATCGTAATCGTTTAGTATCGTAATCGTATAGACAAGTGTATATGGTATATATATATATATATATATATATATATATATGTGTATATAGACAATACCTAAGACCTAAACATATAGGTCATAGGCCACCGTGACCCGATTCGCATCAGCAGGGCCGTGTGCTTGTCTGCCACATAAGTGGTATAAAAAAACATGTTGTTCTGTATAAAGGGAGGGTGGGATTGATTGTAAGAGTTCATCGGAATACTCACTATAGGCTATGTGTGCCTTTTTCACTTATATGTGTATATACTGTGTAGCAACACTGTTTTAAATTATAAAAAAACATACATGAAATCGCGTGCGGGAGATTGTAGTGCTATTTTAGAGTACTCGTCACAGAAAAATGTCTGTGACGTCACCAAGCTAGGGACTACGCCACGGTACCTATATCGTAAAAGCAGTAGGTTAGATTCGGGCACATAATGTTATAATTTTTCATTGTATAGGTAGAGAAAAAAAAATCACTTAAATTTAACATACATATTTTTGTATTTTCATTTCATTGGACCATATGAACATACAGAAAAAATATAAGCGTCTACAAAAAACAAAACCTATTGAAAAGTTAAACATAAATAATACACATTAACACTTCTTTGCGTCGCGCAGTCGGGTAAAAAAGACATTTTGTGCTGCCTACTGATCTGTTAGTAGATAGATAGTTAGTAGAAAATGCACGCCGTCACAGGCAATCCTAAAATCAAGTCAAGTTTCTTTCAACTTGACTGGCATTTTAGGGTTTAGGTTTAGGGAGACGCCCAAGATCGTGTGAAGTGGAAGAGGAAGAGCCGGAAGGCGGACCCTGAGCTCCGAGTTCACCTTGGCCTTGGATGCAGTCAGGAAAATAAGTCTCTATGAGGATGGTGATGATGAAAACGCACAATTCAAAAATTTTCAAATATGATATTATACTCTCTGTTTGCAGCACTAGAGCCAACCTCAACTAGATTGGATTGATGTTGATGTGAAGTGATCGAAGGAACATGGTTTTCTTTATTTTCTTTCTCTTCGTTCAAGACGATGCTTCTAATAGGCACCACGGATATGCCTTGGATCAACTAACTCCGGCAGCAGACTCTTCATATAAAACTAAATTATTCGTTGTTCCATTTTATCGGTCCAGAATTGGTCATCTCTCCCTATTCTATATACACTGGTTCTGTTTGAGACACGCATAAACCAAAGATACACATTTTGCGCCCTGTCACATGCAACTGACCTTGAATTTGGTAAAACCAATTACTATTTTTATTTGTGGTAAATTGTTTACTTTTCTTGTTATACCGTATAAGTTGGATTCTATTATTTTCTAGAGATTTTTCTAAATCATTTTTTGACGCAATCAAAGAGCACTTGACTTCGACAACTTTGTCATTTCCAACAAGACCATCTAAAGTGGCTCCAATAAAAGGGTATTTGCGGTCAATAAAAAGTCCACACTGATCTATTTTTATGTTTCCATTTTGTTCCATTTGCTGTATGGGTTGTTTCTCGTTTTCGATGCCGTGAGCTACTGAAACCACTTGGTTTAGATTTTTTTATACAGGATTATTTTTTACTAATGGTGTTGTATCTGTTTTTTTTCTTAGTTCGAGCCATTCATTTCAATCTCTTTGTAAAATCGTTGATCGTTCAATACGATTCCTGTCTGCTGTAAGTTTCATCAGGTTTATGAGATAATTTTCTTGTGCAAGTTTTATAACATTCAAATATGTCACAGATTTTAGTAAAAGTACTGATAGTTACGTGGCAATTTGCAAACTAGAATTAGAAACGTCTTCGGGGTCTGTAACATAAACTATGTATAATTATACTCAGCTGCGGTAGCCTAGTGACTAAGGCAATCTATTCAATAAAAAATAATAACTCCGACCAACTACTGACGTGAACCCACTTGTAATTTAGCTAAGAGTTATGGGCTAAGAAGACTAGAGCAGTCATCAATAAAAGCCTACCAAAATTTTTAGAGCCATAGATATAGACTAGTTATTGTACACCAAATTCAAATTTTTATATACCTACTGTAAATTTTTTGTACAGTGGCACAGAAGAAAAAACAATAAATAAATTGACATAAATAAAAAATAAATTAAATTAAATTGACAGCACAATTGTGTGAGCGAGAGAAAATGATAAGGTCCGCCATTTTAGAATTCTTCCTTTAATGAACCGAGTTATACCCATTTTTTCAGCGAAAACGATTGTACGTAATGACGTGCGGGGGTGAAGCTCGCAGAAACAAACAGCACACGTCCTACCTTGAACACGCCTCGGCGGGTACTGACTCAACTGACTGACCGCTGCGAGCGCTCAAATGCAAAGATTTTGAGGTTTTATAAGTTTTTGAAAAAAAAAATAATTGCTTGATAAAATATAATTTTACCAGTCGCTAGATATTTTTATGCTCTTTATAATGATATTAATCTCGGCATTATTTGATGATGGCATCTTAGTGTAAAACGTGTTTGAAATATCGATTTGGAGCGTTTTAGACCCATGTTTGACGCTAATTTCTATCGAGGCAATTATCATGAATCGTGTTTCTGTTTTCACAGGACCCTAGAAGGTATAGTCTATTTTATGAATATGCTTTTTATTTAGCGCTATTTGCTATATTACTTGTTATCCAGACGTTTAAAAATTGTAAAAACTACTGCAACCTGGCCTTAATTACATGCCTCGCTAAACTCTGTGCGTATCCGAAATTAATTTTTGTTAGGTTATTCAAATGACTGTGTAATTCACGTAGCTTATACGTTTTAGTCGCTGTATATCATATTCTCAAAATACCTCATTCGTAAAACATCACATTCGCAAAATACGATATTCGCAAAATATGATATTCTCATAATACCATAATCTCAAAACATCATATTAGCAAAATATATACCAATACGGACATAACTGTCACGGCATTCGGTGTCGTGACGTAAACGTCAAGCTACCGTGATGCAGCAACCCCGCTGTCGCCTGACCACATTTAAAAAAAAACCCTGGTTATTATACCACACAAACACACGGCCCGCTTTATAGACAGTGGTTAGCGTAGCTTATGGACCTATGCAGTTTATGTTTAGGTCCCAATGTGGCAAGCCCATTAACCAGGCACTTATGAACCTGCGATAAATAAAATTATTTTTCTTTTAATGGTAGGTAGGTAGGCTAGGTAATGGACTGCTGAGAAGAGGTCTCGGGTTCGATCCTAGGTTTACCATGGCACACACCTATGACTGCGATGCTTTTCGCAGTTATGTGTGTATTTATCGCAGGTTTATAAGTGCCCGGATAATGGCAATAGGCTCGCCACCTATTACATTGGGACCGAAATATAAACTGTCGAAATGTGGGTGCTAGCACCTCTGCCTACACCTTCTGGATATAGGCGTGATATTATATAAAGAAAATATATGTCTAACTTAAACTTTTCCTTGTTACAGATACAGTAACCAGCCATGCCGCCGTTATAGGAGCGCTTTCCAACAAGAGCGCAACACAAGAACAATGTGATAATTATGAACTGACACACACACATGATTTCAACAACCAATTACACACACACAACAGATGTGAACATAATACACGCCTGTAGAAACTACACCTACTATAAAAATGAAACACACAATTGCACATACGAAAATTCTGATATCATTTACGATTCGGGTTTCACGAAAGCGAATTTCACGAATGCGGCATTCGAAATGTCGAATGACAATTTTACGGAATACGCTGAGATCCCATATTACATAAAAGCAACTTCAATGACGTTTTGCATAGTGATAATGTGTTTGGGTGTGATAGGTAATGTGATGGTGCCGATAGTTATACTAAAGACTAAGGATATGAGGAATTCCACTAATATTTTCCTGGTGAACTTAAGTATAGCTGATCTGATGGTGTTATTGGTGTGTACTCCTACTGTGCTCGTCGAGGTGAACTCGAAACCGGAGACGTGGGTACTTGGAAAGGAATTATGTAAGTGATTATATTTTTTTTATTTAATTCATTTATTTAAAAAATTGCACACACAGAAAAACAATACTTAAATAATTAATGTTGACAAGTAGGTACAATGGCACACAATTTTTCATTATCTATGTAGGTACAATCGACAAAAGAGATACGGTACCAATTTTTCACATAATCACTACATAGTACAAAACAAAGTCGCTTTCTCTGTCTCTATATCCCTATGTATGCTTAAATCTTTAAAACTACGCAACGGATTTTGATACAATTTGTTTCAATAGATAGAGTGATTGTGAAGGAAGGTTTATATTATGTATATAACATCATGCTACAACCAACTGATGCGGAGAAGAAGTGAAAATGTTACAAAAATGGGGTTACGCAGACGAAGTTGCGCGGGCCAGCTAGCCAACATATCACTACATAGTATAAAACAATGTCGCATTTTCTGTCCCTATGTCCCTATGTATGCTTAAATCTTTAAAACTACGCAACGGATTTTGATACAATTTGTTTCAATAGATAGAGTGATTGTGAAGGAAGGTTTATATGTATATAACATCATGCTACAATCAACTGGTGCGGAGAAGAAGTGAAAATGTTGCAAAAATGGGGTGACGCAGACGAAGTTGCGCGGGCCAGCTAGCCAACATATCACTACATAGTATAAAACAAAGTCGCATTTTCTGTCCCTATGTCCCTTTGTATGCTTAAATCTTTAAAACTAGGCAACGGATTTTGATACAGTTTGATTTAATAGATAGAGTAATTGCAAAGGAAGAAGAAATTTTATAACTTAAGAACGGGCTCACCTATCCAAACTAAATGTTTAGGCTTTGTTCGGACTATTTAGTAGATGTTTTATGTGAAGTTTGCACAAAATCGGTCGAGCGGTTCATTTATTATTTCACTTACATTACTTACCTCCGACGACCTTCCGACCTCCGTGGCGTGGCGGTAGTGAACGCGACTGCTACGCAGGAGGTGTGGGTTCGATTCCCGCTTAGTGCACATATTTGTGCGCATGAATATGAATATTTGCATTGGTGTGTTGCTATGTATTATAATATGTATTTATTTCCAGAAAAAAATTGTATCTATGTATGTTTATCCGCATTGTAGAAACCGTAATACAAGCAACTATGTTTACCATGGATCTAGGTGGCTTTGTGTAGATTGTCCTAGAATATTTATTTATTATTGTCAAGGTATTGAGATTGCCACCTGTCACCCTAGCAGAAGCAGGCCGCGACGGCGGCGCAAAGTAGCGCCTCCTCATATCGAGGGGTTAGATGGGGCCACCATGGTTCCCACATTAGGGGAACGGGGTCATCTTAAAGAGATGTCTCCGGGTCTGCCGGCGTGCAAGAGATATTATGTCCTTTATAATCTCACCTCCGGCAATCAACGACCCATTGATGGTGTGCGTTTTAGTCGGTTCGAGTCCGAAATAATCTTTTCTACCGACTTTGGTGGGGACATATTTATGTAGGTACGTATGTAGACACTTACCCAGTACAGAGACAAGGGCGTTAATGAAATAGGTAGGTACATCAGATACATAAATGTAGGTGCTAGCACCTCTGCCTACCCCTTCGGGTATATTTTATGTTATGTTATGTGTTATCAACGCATTGTCATTTATCTAAAGGGGGAGGTGAAGGAGGGGGGGAAAGGGTTCGAAACATTTGTTTGTGTCATTTTTATTTTTATTTATTATAAGAATGTAGTCATAATAAAAGAAACATAATAATAAGCCCGTCATTTTACATAAAGTTTTACCACTTATCTTGTCAATCTAAAACCATACAATAATCTTGATTATACACAATTTTTAATTAACGGAAAATCACCGGGACGAGAAGTTACCATTTCTTTTGAAACTTAATGACACTTAGAATACAGTATTACCATAGATTACATATACTCCATTTGGTTAGGTACTTAAAAAAAGGTAAACAATATTGTGCCAACTTATTATTAAAACACATGTTAAGCAAATAAATAAAGCTAACTAACTGACTAACTAGTGGTTTGATGCCGATGATTTGGTCTTCATAATACCTACGTTACAAAGCAGAAAAGTACTTTTTTTTTCATTATCGTGCGCAAAATGCCCACGGATACCACCTCCATCAAAACCGATGGAGGTGATTATGTCGGACTCGAACCGACCAAAACGCACGCCGTCCATGGGTCCTTGATTGCGAGAGGTGAGATTATACAAGACATATCTCTCGCACCCCGGCAGACCCGGGGACATCTCTGTTGAGATGACCCTCTTCCCCCGAGCAGAAAAGTACTGAGTTTTTGAACAAAACTTATTTAAAAGACATGTACAGTCAGAGCTCATAAGTGCATTAGCACATCAAGGCTCAAAATGGTTTAGCGTGCGGCCGGCGCGCTTATATGTGTGTGTAATGTTACTATGCAATACGAGGCGACGCTGGCTTGTCTTAAAAGAAAAAGGTCACAAGTAGCGTTAGAATGTTGACGTTATAGTTGCGTAGGATTGCTACTGCACTTTTGAGTTCTACTGTACCTACCAAGATTGTTTACGTTTTTTAAGTACCTAAACAAATGGACTATAGCTTATGTTATAAGTTAATAATAGTTACTAGTAATTTTTGTTGGTTCACTTGTCAAACCTCTCATCTGAAGTTGGCCTGGGTGATGTAACGCAGATATTATGTAACATTTGACCTTGGCACCCAATTTCCATAGTCGCTCCTGCCCCTGGTAAATGTTGTGCTAACCATTGAATTTCTAGCACATTCGCACTTATAGATTGGTCTATGGTTCCAGGTTCCAGATCTTCGGCGTGGGCGATATACATTGCCCCAATAATTAGAAAAAATATAATTGATGATATTGAACGGAATGATGTCATTGTGTAAGAACGTAGATGAACTGTAAACAGAAAATTATTAACGTCATTGATCGAAATTGCACTTTTTTTTATAATAGATAGATAGATAGATTACTCTTTATTGTACACCAAAAACAATACAAAAAAAAATACAAGAAAACACCAGGGACAAGTAGTGAGAATTACAGTTGTTCTAATGTACAATGGGCGGCCTTATCGCTGGAAGCGATCTCTTCCAGGCAACCTTGGGATGGACAGCAGCGTGACATAACAATAACAATATGTTGATTGGTGTAGTTAACAAATAATATAAATTAAGGCAAGACAATCAGTACAAGCAGTATTATACAAAACTATATTAGAAGTAGGAAACATAAATAAATATTAACACAAAATAAACAAACATTACCTATATGAGTATGAGTACTTAAAATAAATATTAAGTATATAGCACTAACCTCACTCTCGGATATATACAGTTATAACATACAATACGTAAATATGATATAATATCACGCCTATATCCCCGAAGGGGTAGGCAGAGGTGCTAGCACCAACATTTCGCCAGTTTATGTTTAGGTCCCAATGTAATAGGTGGCGAGCCTATTGCCATAAACCGGGCTCATATAGACCTGCGATAAATACACATATAACTTCGAAAAGCATCGAGTCATTGGTGTGTGCCATGGTAAAACCTGTTATCGAACCCGAGACCTCGTCTCAGCAGTCCATTACTCATACCACTAGGCTACCGCGGCTTTACTATTTTTTCCGTGCGCAAAATTCATCACGGATACCACCCCACCGAAAGTCGGTGAAGGTTGTTATGTCGGACTCGAACCGACCAAAACGCACGCCGTCCATGAGTCCCTTATTGCCGGAGGTGAGTTTATACAAGACATATATGTCGCACCCCGCCCCTATACACCATTAAGGAACCTAAATAAAGGTAAACAATCTTGTGGCAACTATTTTTAAAGACACATGTTAAACAAATAAACAAGATTAAGGGCCCAGATCGTGAAAATCACCGAAAAGAGTGTTACGATATTTCATATTTAACTTATTTAGATATGATTGATATCAATGATAATTTGTATATATTACAATCAAAGACCAAAATATATGTTAGTCTTATATTAAATCCTTAAAACCTAATAATTGCTATATAATAAACGTCAACAAACGCACAAAATTTGACAAAAATGCAAAAACATGCCTTCGTATTCTTCAAATATTACCCAATAAATCAACACAAATTGATAAAAAGAAACACTTTTTGAACACTGAAGAAACCAATACTTAAACCTATGTACTTTTTTTTGTACCTTTACAAACAAAGACTTCCTCTTTTAAAGCCCTAAAATCTAGATATGTTCTACGTAAATTCTCCATAGAAAAATGTATGAAAAATCACGCGCATCCCGATATTATGATTTAGTAACCCGCATCGCTACTGATCGGCAGTACGTTTTTATACTTCAAGGTGACACCACGCGTGTCGTATGCGCCAGCAATATTACGTGTTGTGAATTTGTGTTTTTTGTGAAAAACTGTAAGTATAACATTTTTATAACTAATTCACTTTTAGTAAGTAGGAAGTACCGATATAATGAATGTCTGGAAGAAAACCATGATGGAACTAGATATAAATCGTAAAAAATACAAAATTATTTAGATAGGTACGTAGTTTGTTGAGGAGGTTATTTTATGAACCTTGTAAAGTAGGTATAAATACCGAGGAAAAAAATTACGAGATTTGTGTGAAAGTGTCATGTAAAAATTCTAGTTTTATTTGAGTGCTTTATCATGTCTAAGTACTAATAATAATATATTCGCATTTGTTGTTGTTGTTGCATGTAAATATTGGTTTGTATTATAAGTAATAAAGTCGATTTCTATAGGAATATTCTCATAATAATTAATTTTATTACATAATATAGTTAAATATTCGTTTTCATGTTCATCATATTGTCTAAATATCAAATTGTGGAAGTAGGTATGTTTCCTATCTGAAATAGCATGGACGTACATACTTCGCTGCCGTCAAAGACGCGCGCGGCGCACCGCGCCTAGAGTCTGGTTAGGGTTAGGGTTGTACAAAAATTACAAAATAAATAAAAGTGGATACTATTGATGATTAATATTTCCAGTATTGAAAATAAAGAAAACCTTCAGGCCGAGACTCCGAGCAACACTGCTACGCGCTGTATAGAGGTAAGTTGTTATACGTAATTAGACTTGTTACATAAACAAACAAACCAACTACTTAGTTAGTGATGGGCGAAGACAAAATCTCAGTACCTATAGATTTTTTTCTTGCAATATTTATTATTTTCATTGGGAGACACGAACGAACTACCTAGTTAGTGATGGGCGAAGACAAAATCTCAGTACCTATAGATTTTTTTCTTGCAATATTTATTATTTTCATTGGGAGACACAAACGAACTACCTAGTTAGTGATGGGCGAAGACAAAATCTCAGTACCTATAGATTTTTTTCTTGCAATATTTATTATTTTCATTGGGAGACACAAACGAACTACCTAGTTAGTGATGGGCGAAGACAAAATCTCAGTACCTATAGATTTTTTTCTTGCAATATTTATTATTTTCATTGGGAGACACAAACGAACTACCTAGTTAGTGATGGGCGAAGACAAAATCTCAGTACCTATAGATTTTTTTCTTGCAATATTTATTATTTTCATTGGGAGACACAAACGAACTACCTAATTAGTGATGGGCGAAGACAAAATCTCAGTACCTATAGATTTTTTTCTTGCAATATTTATTATTTTCATTGGGAGACACAAACGAACTACCTAGTTAGTGATGGGCGAAGACAAAATCTCAGTACCTATAGATTTTTTTCTTGCAATATTTATTATTTTCATTGGGAGACACAAACGAACTACCTAGTTAGTGATGGGCGAAGACAAAATCTCAGTACCTATAGATTTTTTTCTTGCAATATTTATTATTTTCATTGGGAGACACAAACGAACTACCTAGTTAGTGATGGGCGAAGACAAAATCTCAGTACCTATAGATTTTTTTCTTGCAATATTTATTATTTTCATTGGGAGACACAAACGAACTACCTAGTTAGTGATGGGCGAAGACAAAATCTCAGTACCTATAGATTTTTTTCTTGCAATATTTATTATTTTCATTGGGAGACACAAACGAACTACCTAGTTAGTGATGGGCGAAGACAAAATCTCAGTACCTATAGATTTTTTTCTTGCAATATTTATTATTTTCATTGGGAGACACAAACGAACTACCTAGTTAGTGATGGGCGAAGACAAAATCTCAGTACCTATAGATTTTTTTCTTGCAATATTTATTATTTTCATTGGGAGACACAAACGAACTACCTAATTAGTGATGGGCGAAGACAAAATCTCAGTACCTATAGATTTTTTTCTTGCAATATTTATTATTTTCATTGGGAGACACAAACGAACTACCTAGTTAGTGATGGGCGAAGACAAAATCTCAGTACCTATAGATTTTTTTCTTGCAATATTTATTATTTTCATTGGGAGACACAAACGAACTACCTAGTTAGTGATGGGCGAAGACAAAATCTCAGTACCTATAGATTTTTTTCTTGCAATATTTATTATTTTCATTGGGAGACACAAACGAACTACCTAGTTAGTGATGGGCGAAGACAAAATCTCAGTACCTATAGATTTTTTTCTTGCAATATTTATTATTTTCATTGGGAGACACAAACGAACTACCTAGTTAGTGATGGGCGAAGACAAAATCTCAGTACCTATAGATTTTTTTCTTGCAATATTTATTATTTTCATTGGGAGACACAAACGAACTACCTAGTTAGTGATGGGCGAAGACAAAATCTCAGTACCTATAGATTTTTTTCTTGCAATATTTATTATTTTCATTGGGAGACACAAACGAACTACCTAGTTAGTGATGGGCGAAGACAAAATCTCAGTACCTATAGATTTTTTTCTTGCAATATTTATTATTTTCATTGGGAGACACAAACGAACTACCTAGTTAGTGATGGGCGAAGACAAAATCTCAGTACCTATAGATTTTTTTCTTGCAATATTTATTATTTTCATTGGGAGACACAAACGAACTACCTAGTTAGTGATGGGCGAAGACAAAATCTCAGTACCTATAGATTTTTTTCTTACAATATTTATTATTTTCATTGGGAGACACAAACGAACTACCTAGTTAGTGATGGGCGAAGACAAAATCTCAGTACCTTAGACTCAGACTTCTTAGCTATGTTTGAAGAAATTTGGCCCATTCTTTATTTATTATTTTTTATAAAAAAACAATCAAGCCATTATCTTTCTTTACAGGAACTAGTAATTGAAAACCGTCAAGAAGGAAAGGTGGTTGAAGTGGAAGTTGGGCGTAGAGTAGCAGATATTTCTTTTTTTTTAAAGCTGTTCAGGCCATAGGGGACCGCGGTCCAATGGATTGTATCCTCAGTATAATAGGTGAAGTAAAAGTTGGTCGGGACTCAAAACTCATCATGAAATGTATGTGTAATTAGTATGTGTAATATGAAATTTACTGGTGTGTTTGGTTGAAAGGAAGAAGATAGCATGGAAGTGAATCATCAAATTGTATCTGGTATCATATCATCTGGTGGGAGCTACTTTCAGTTAAAAACATTAACTGCCCTACCAATTATGTCACCTTCATTATATAATGAAATTTATAATACGGTTTGCGATTGATGGGAAAAGACAGGAGCACAATCCATGGCAGAAGCTGTCAAGGAAGAAGCAGAGTAAGCAGTGTCAGTGTCAAATTTTGGAAGGAGCAAATGGAGATGAAATTAGTTTGGTTTTATTACGATTGACTACTTCCAGAATTAGTTGATCCTCGGCAGTCACGAAGCGAATTCGTGACGCGCCCAGTTCCAGTATCATAGAGGCTACGAAAGAGAGGAAAGAAAGAACTTTACGTGTTTTGAAAGAGAAGGACGCCTAAGGATTTTGAAATAGACTGAGGTAACTTAACTACCCAGCCGGTCGATTCACGTGCATCCAAAAGTTGTTTTAACTTAGAAATCGCCTTATGGTTTTCTGTTTTAAACGCACTAACTTATCTAGTCTTGGATTGTCATAAATCAATTACTGTACAATTTACTGTACTGGTGTAAAGAATCATCAAAATCGGTTTAAAAATACAGCGAATTGAGAATCTTCCTCTTTTTTTAAGTCGGTTAAAAGGGTTTGTTTGCAAAAAAACAAAGTGACATTTTGAAGTCACCACGCTACGGTTTTTATTACGTGAATCGGGCATCTGGTAACATTTTCATTCTGATAGGTTTTGCAATAGCAATTGATTTTATAATCAAATTAGCAGAAATCAGAATTTATTCAGTAATTTATTTAAACAACTTTAAACATTAGAATTTTGAACTCAAATTTTGTTATTGTTTACTTACTTTTAATTTGTATATTAATAATTTATAAACTTGTTTTACAAATTTTTGCACAACCCTAGCACGCTTGGCGACTCATATTTGTTATTGTTTACCTACTTTTAAATTATATGAATCATTTTTATACTTGTGTTTCATTTATTGATATTTTTTTGTAAAACCCTAGGAGATTTTTAAGATATCAAGGTGATCGTAAACAAATAGTAAGTAATTATTTGAGTTTATCCAATAGGCACATATCCTTGCGTATAGATAAACAGTAGCGAGGAAAGGCTCGATGTTATTTCGACCGTACTTGCTACTGAATTTGCAATTATGTTATTGAATGAATATTTTACGAAATAAGAATAAACTGTGGTAGTAAAATTACAAATAAATACATAGTTGGAATTTTAGGTAAGTAGAATACAAAAAGGTGGCTCTCTGGGTCATTCACCCGCCCCGGTCGGTTGTTTCAGTAAACAGTAGCGCTGCGGTCGCGCGAAATCGATGTTGCGTCTGGGCAATCTGGGCCCTTAAGGGCCCAGATTGCCCAGACGCACCGGGGCGGGTGAATGACCCAGAGAGAGCCACCTTTTTGTATTCTACTTACCTAAAATTCCAACTATGTATTTATTTGTAATTTTACTACCACAGTTTATTCTTATTTCGTAAAATATTCATTCAATAACATAATTGCAAATTCAGTAGCAAGTACGGTCGAAATAACATCGAGCCTTTCCTCGCTACTGTTTATCTATACGCAAGGATATGTGCCTATTGGATAAACTCAAATAATTACTTACTATTTGTTTACGATCACCTTGATATCTTAAAAATCTCCTAGGGTTTTACAAAAAAATATCAATAAATGAAACACAAGTATAAAAATGATTCATATAATTTAAAAGTAGGTAAACAATAACAAATATGAGTCGCCAAGCGTGCTAGGGTTGTGCAAAAATTTGTAAAACAAGTTTATAAATTATTAATATACAAATTAAAAGTAAGTATACAATAACAAAATTTGAGTTCAAAATTCTAATGTTTAAAGTTGTTTAAATAAATTACTGAATAAATTCTGATTTCTGCTAATTTGATTATAAAATCAATTGCTATTGCAAAACCTATCAGAATGAAAATGTTACCAGATGCCCGATTCACGTAATAAAAACCGTAGCGTGGTGACTTCAAAATGTCACTTTGTTTTTTTGCAAACAAACCCTTTTAACCGACTTAAAAAAGAGGAAGATTCTCAATTCGCTGTATTTTTAAACCGATTTTGATGATTCTTTACACCAGGTAACTCTTCAAAATTGTATAAGAATTGTACAGTAATTGATTTATGACAATCCAAGACTAGATAAGTAAGTGCGTTTAAAACAGAAAACCATAAGGCGATTTCTAAGTTAAAACAACTTTTGGATGCACGTGTTCATCTCCATTTGCTCCTTCCAAAATTTGACACTGACACTGCTTACTCTGCTTCTTCCTTGACAGCTTCTGCCATGGATTGTGCTCCTGTCTTTTCCCATCAATCGCAAACCGTATTATAAATTTCATTATATAATGAAGGTGACATAATTGGTAGGGCAGTTAATGTTTTTAACTGAAAGTAGCTCCCACCAGATGATATGATACCAGATACAATTTGATGATTCACTTCCATGCTATCTTCTTCCTTTCAACCAAACACACAGTAAATTTCATATTACACATACTAATTACACATACATTTCATGATGAGTTTTGAGTCCCGACCAACTTTTACTTCACCTATTATACTGAGGATACAATCCATTGGACCGCGGTCCCCTATGGCCTGAACAGCTTTAAAAAAAAAAGAAATATCTGCTACTCTACGCCCAACTTCCACTTCAACCACCTTTCCTTCTTGACGGTTTTCAATTACTAGTTCCTGTAAAGAAAGATAATGGCTTGATTGTTTTTTTATAAAAAATAATAAATAAAGAATGGGCCAAATTTCTTCAAACATAGCTAAGAAGTCCCTTAGAATACATCTTTGAAACATATAGATCAAAAACATAAACGTTTTGTATAAAATGTAAAGTCGGTTTAGGATAATAATTTTACGGGATAACATTATAATATTATTCTCCATCGCTTGTTCCATGCTCTTGCTTGACCCTAACGTGACATAATGTGACACTTTTTCGTGCATGTTGCCTTTGTTCATCGATTTATAAGACATTATCACGTCAAAAAATAAATAAATCTGACTACATATATTATAAATTTCCTTTACGCTATAGGTGTTGGTTTTTTATGACGTCACCTACTCTATGTCACTCGGGCTTAGAAGACAATTCTAATGATTCTAAAATCATCAAAATCGGTTAAATAAATATTATTTATTATACCTACATACATAAAATATGGGATTTTAACGAGAATTTTCTTTTGAGAAAGCAATTGAGAACTATTTAGGTACTAATGTGTTTGTCACCCAATGAAAATAATAAATATTGCAAGAAAAAAATCTATAGGTACTGGGATTTTGTCTTCGCCCATCACTAACTAGGTAGTTCGTTTGTGTCTCCCAATGAAAATAATAAATATTGCAAGAAAAAAATCTATAGGTACTGAGATTTTGTCTTCGCCCATCACTAACTAAGTAGTTGGTTTGTTTGTTTATGTAACAAGTCTAATTACGTATAACAACTTACCTCTATACAGCGCGTAGCAGTGTTGCTCGGAGTCTCGGCCTGAAGGTTTTCTTTATTTTCAATACTGGAAATATTAATCATCAATAGTATCCACTTTTATTTATTTTGTAATTTTTGTACAACCCTAACCCTAACCAGACTCTAGGCGCGGTGCGCCGCGCGCGTCTTTGACGGCAGCGAAGTATGTACGCCCATGCTATTTCAGATAGGAAACATACCTACTTCCACAATCTGATATTTAGACAATATGATGAACATGAAAACGAATATTTAACTATATTATGTAATAAAATTAATTATTATGAGAATATTCCTATAGAAATCGACTTTATTACTTATAATACAAACCAATATTTACATGCAACAACAACAACAAATGCGAATATATTATTATTAGTACTTAGACATGATAAAGCACTCAAATAAAACTAGAATTTTTACATGACACTTTCACACAAATCTCGTAATTTTTTTCCTCGGTATTTATACCTACTTTACAAGGTTCATAAAATAACCTCCTCAACAAACTACGTACCTATCTAAATAATTTTGTATTTTTTACGATTTATATCTAGTTCCATCATGGTTTTCTTCCAGACATTCATTATATCGGTACTTCCTACTTACTAAAAGTGAATTAGTTATAAAAATGTTATACTTACAGTTTTTCACAAAAAACACAAATTCACAACACGTAATATTGCTAGCGCATCCGACACGCGTGGTGTCACCTTGAACCATAAAAACGTACTGCCGATCAGTAGCGATGCGGGTTACTAAATCATAATATCGGGATGCGCGTGATTTTTCATACATTTTTCTATGGAGAATTTACGTAGAACATATCTAGATTTTAGGGCTTTAAAAGAGGAAGTCTTTGTTTGTAAAGGTACAAAAAAAAGTACATAGGTTTAAGTATTGGTTTCTTCAGTGTTCAAAAAGTGTTTCTTTTTATCAATTTGTGTTGATTTATTGGGTAATATTTGAAAAATACGAAGGCATGTTTTTGCATTTTTGTCAAATTTTGTGCGTTTGTTGACGTTTATTATATAGCAATTATTAGGTTTTAAGGATTTAATATAAGACTAACATATATTTTGGTCTTTGATTGTAATATATACAAATTATCATTGATATCAATCATATCTAAATAAGTTAAATATGAAAAATCGTAACACTCTTTTCGGTGATTTTCACGATCTGGGCCCTTAACTAACTGACCTACTAGTGGTTCGACACAGGTTTTTAGTCTTCAAAATGCATTACTATGTAGAAAAGTATTTTTATACTGAGTTTTTCAACTAAACATAAGCTAACACAATACACATTGTTTACGTTGTTTTAAGTACTGAACAAATGGATGGGAAATAGGGTGTAGGAACCTACATGTATGTGTGTGTATGTGTGTGTGTGTGTGCGCGCGTGTGTATGTGTATTTGTATTATGTAGTTAGCTGCCCCTTTGAACATTGTACCTTTGTATTTTACCGCTGCACGTTCCATTCAAATTTACACGTGTATTTCTTATCCTGATTCACGCTACAGTTTCTATTCATTTTCTGAAATTTTCATGTGTACTTTAGATTCCGTAACAGCTGCCCGTGTACAGCCGTATTCGAGTTATATATAGTGCAATTAACACTACTTCATTTTACATATATGTTAACGGAAATGTATGTAATCCGTCATTGTATACAACTTCTAGGCAATGTATGCAATTTCTAAAATCGCCCGGAAATGTGTGAAATAAATTATATTAGAAACATTTCCTAGGAAATCTATGCATTTCCTAAATAGAAATCGGAAATTTGAAACATTTCAGATATCAATAGGTACGCAAGGAGCGAGGTTTTAAAAAATTCCACTGACCTCTATTGACCAAATCTTTTAATGGGTAATGGATTAATATTGATAGAATAGGTTAGGTTATGTTTGAACAGTGACCAATAACGCGTGAAGGCGAGCGAGTGAAGCGAACGTGCCGCGGTAGCGGCCGCCGAACGCCAGATCCCCTCTATTGTTGGTAAATTCGCCTACGGTCAACTCACCTGCGGTTTATACAACTATGATTAATTGAACTGATAGCCGATTCACCCACTGTATATCAATGATCAATATTTGTAGCCTAAAAAGTAACTTTAATTAACTATAAAGGGAATCTAGCGCTCGGCGGCCCCTACCGCAGCACGCTCGAGTCATGTGTAAACTCGCCCGCTACCTTCGCGCGTTATTGGTTACTGTTTAAACATAACCTAACCTAACCCTACTTTCTCAAAATATTTGTATCTATCGAACTAAATCATAGAGAAGAAAAATAGATTTAATACATAATCTATACTACGACCAGCATAATATACGATGCCTAGGTATTGTATACATTTCCTAGACAAAGTGTAAAATAATTGATTGAATTTCATTTCATACATTGCCGGAACAAACCTAGCATTTCCTAGGTATTGTATAGAATGGCTGCATAATACACATTGCCTGTAACATACCTATAATTATGTATACAACATACACACACACACAAGAAATACAAATTTTTCCTCTTTATAATATTATTGTAGTGTGTAGGTATATTAGTGTATCCATATGAAAAATATTAACGAATAAATTATAATTTTGGAATTTTAGTGAATTACCGTTTAAACTACTGAACAAACTTTGATGCGATTTTTTGGCAGAAATAGCTTGGTCAGACTTCATATATTTATGATTGTTTGATTGAAAAAGAAAAAAACATGGAAACAGGCATTCACGCGAGGAAAACACAGGTGCAGGCTAGTTTAGTAATATAATACATAGCCATACATACATTTTAAATGCCTTAACACTGTTCTCAGTAAAAAAAACTCGGCACTGAAGGGTTTTTTCTGTTCTTCGAGGATAAATTAGTTAATCAATGGGTGAAAACCAAAAGGGTGCAAGTGACAACAGAAATGTTCAAGGCAAAAAGATTCCAAACAATATCCTGTATCCTCATACAGTTACTCATTTGAGACTGTGGTGCTTTAGCTCTATTAGGTAATCCAAAATGTTGTGCATTAAACGTAATATTAGGTCATCGTTACAAATATGAAATTGCCGTTTTGTTTCAAGAAATTGGAGGAAACCCAATTTTCAGTACTAACATTTTTGCATTTTCTTTAGGGATGATAAATCCAAATTTTATATACCTATATTTATCAGAGACGATTTTTTTTGCGTATGAATGAGACAACATTATGCAAACAGCAACTTTTATTACATTTTTTAAAAGTGACAGCTGTAAAAAGGTAATACGAAATTGAACATCAAAATGGATAGCATTTAGGAAGTACTGTTTTTGAAGATTGAATTTAATTTATCAAATAGATAAATCGAAAAGTCATGTGTCATGGTGAACCTAGGTTCGAACTCGAGACCTCGTCTCAGTAGTCCATTACCCATACCACTAGGCTTCATAAAACTGGTAATTCGTTTGCAGGCACATGTATACAATATTTACTAAAATTCCTTTAAAAGAATTTGGTTGACCTGTCACTTATCATCATTCTCTGAACCTTTTCCCAACTCAGTCGGGCTCGGCTTTCCAGTCTAAGCGACTGTCATGTGACCTCCACAACCAATGGTCCAATGACCAATGGCTATATCGAATTTCCAAGTTAGACTGGTTGGACTTTTGAGGGTTCTAACTACCCGAAATGACTGCCATGGATGTTTGTATGGCAACCGGGACCGACAACTTAACGTGCTCTCCGAGGCACGACCGAGGCAGTGCAAACAGCCATATTTATGCATACAACTTTTTGCACTGAGCGGGGATCAAACCCGCGCCCCGTGCGTAGCAGTCGCGTGCACTACCGCCTCGCCACAGAGCCTGTGGAGTAGGACCTGCCACTTAATTAGTTTAAAATGAAAGTGAAAAAATGTTTGATGGAAAATGGAAAAGGTTATTATAAAGTCTGATACTCTACAAGACGTTAATTGGTAGTGCTTGTAAGCACGTAATTAATTTCCTTGCGATTTACACCGCATAGTAAGGAATCGGCTCAATTTTTTTACAAAATTATTTAGCTGCAATATTTTCGGGTAGATATTTATTTTCGGCATATCCATTTCTTTTTTTCTTTTTTACAAAGTGCCCGATTGACGGCAATAGACTAGCCCCCTATTACGTGGGACCGAATCATAGTTGGCGAAATGTGGGTGTTTAATACACCTCTGCCTACTCGTTCGGGGATTACGGGCGTGAGCATTTATGTATGTATATAAAAAAGCAGTTATCATCCCTATTGGACAAAAACCGTACGGAGACAGATTGAAAGAAAATGAAGCAATCATCCGAATGAATAGTCAATCGAGTGAAACGTCTAAAATCAGCTTTATGAAATGCAAAAAAAACTATATTTACGTACCTTTTAAATCTTATAAGTACGGTGACACGTTATGCTTCGATTATAATAAATTCTGTATTAAAATAAGTTTCCTGTTCCACAACTATTTATAGGTATAGGTGTAGGCACAAGTTGTGGACCAAAAATGGGCTCAAAATGCGCTCTATATACGCTGTACGATTACGTAGGTACCTACCTACGTTTTTGGGTATGTCATCAGAGGATAACATTAACTTATTTTCAAATAACAACACATTTTTAACAGTGGTAGAAGAACTCAAATCTACCAATTATAGACTATTTTTTACACCACTCAAAGTAAGTGGTTACCGTGGCCCATAGACGTTTGCTACACAAAAACGCCAATGTAACGAAATAGTGGTTTTAAAAAGGGATTTTAAAACTATAATGAATGTAGGTAATTTAGACACTGTAAAATGTAATTTTTTTTTTTAGGTTATCAATTGACTTATTTATTCATCCTCACAAATATCTACATATAACGCATTTACCGCAGGTTTATAAGTGCCTCGGAGAGCACGTTAAGCCGTCGGTCCCCGTTGCCATACAAACATCTATGGCAGTCGTTACGGGTAGTTGGAGCCCTCAAAAGTCAAACCAGCCTAACTTGGAACTTCGATATCGCCATTGGTCATTAGACCATTGATTGTGGAGGTCAGATGGCAGTCGCTTCACGGAAAATATCGAAGTTCAACCGCATCACAGTTAGACTGGAAAGCCGACCCCCAACTGAGTTGGGAAAAAGGTTCAGGGAATGATGAAATATCTACATATAAACTTACTATGTTATTAATCATGCAAATGTAAATTAAAATAATGTTGTTGGCTAGCTAGAACATGAGATAAATAAAAATAATTGGTTAATATTATAACAATATAATCCGCTTAAAAGTCGTTACATACATTTATTTTAAAAGGGAAATCACATGGGGGGCTTTCGTATAGAATAATGTGTCGTGGTGTCACAGTCTGGTCTGCCGGAGCGCGAGGGATTTGTTCGCTACCATCTGGCAAAGACGGCATGCGTTTTAGTCGGTTCGAGTCCGATATTACCTCTCTCATCGGCTGCCGTGGGATTGGTATCTATATTGATAAACATAGTTACCAATCCCGCCGGTATAGGAAATAAAAAACGTGTCACACTCGTGCTGCCGACCGTGTAGAGGAGAGGGGGGGAGGGGTGTAGGGTAAAGGTTAAAAAGATGGGGAATATCGTTCTCTCCGTATTATCACTATCACTATCATCACTATCACTATCACTACATAGTATAAAATAAAGTCGCGTTCTCTGTCCCTATTTTTCTTTTCCCTTTGTATGCTTAAATCTTCAAAAGTATGCAACGGATTTTGATGCGGTTTCTTTTAATAGATAGAATTGTTAAAGAGAAAGGTTTATATATATAACATCATGCTACAACAAACAGGTGTGGAGCAGGAATGAAAAATGTTGCAAAAACGGGGTGACGCAGACGAAGTAGCGCGGGTCAGCTAGTATCTAAATAAAACTTCTTGTACTAGGGCCCTGGTTCCTCTCATGACTTAGATCCAAGATCCGTGACGATAGGTATAACATTCTACAACAATTACTCGATTACGAATATTAGCTAGATAGGTAGCCTAGTGGTATGGGTAATGGACTGCTGAGACGAGGTCTCGGGTTTGAACACAGGTTTTACCATGGCCCACACCAATGACTTTTCGATCCTTCTCGAAGTTATGTGTGTATTTATCGCAGGATTATAGTGCCTAGTTAATAGCAATAGGCTCGCCACCTATTGCATTTCATTTTTTATTTTTTTATACAACTTAGGTCGCAGACAAGCACGCGGCCCACCCGATGGTAAGCGGTTACCGTGGCCTATGGGCGAATGTAACGCCAGAGGAATAACACTCGTGCCGCAACCCCCGTAAGAACAGAGACATTCTGTGTCGTCAGCGCAAAAGATGTAGGATAAGCCTTTGGTTTTCCCACGGACAACACAAAACCTCTCTAGTGAGCTCTGGCTACCCTACTCACCACCGAAAACACAATACAAGGTTATTAAACGGCGATATTCTGTAAGGTGGAGGTACTTCCCCAGTCGGACTGCTCGATTGGGACGGATATACCGTCATGTCCTACCTCCTCTAATATATATGTATATATGTATCCCTAATATATATGTATATATGTATATTAAAAAGTAGTTATCATCTCTATTGGACTTGTAAGTGATATTCTAAATTTGAAATCCACGACATAACCGACAGCCACGCAGGCGAAACCGCGGGCATAGGCTAGTAGCGAATATTATTATAATTTGTATTGTTTCACATCAATTTACAATAGTTTTGTATTATTTTCCTGAACAGACAATACTCATAGTTTATTGGTTAAGGAAAATGCAACAAATATTCATAACATAATATTACACATTTCGCCAGTTTATGTTTTAGGTCCCAATGTAATATGTGGCGATCCTATTGTCATTAACCGGGCACTTATAAACCTGCGATCAATACACACATAACTTCGAAAAGCATCGAAAAGTCATTGGTGTGGGCCATGGTAAAACCTAGAATCAAACCCGAGACCTCGTCTCAACAGTCCAGAGTGTTATAATGTACCTATATATATATATATATGTATCATCACGGATCTTGGATCTAAGTCATGCTATCATAGCTTTGCTGTATGTCGGCCTTTTGCAGGCTAAGCGGACAGAAATTTTGTTTTCATATTCGTTACTATATTAACCCCTACATACTTTTGACACCACATGGCGCCACGTTGAGAAGTCAGGCATAGAGTATAATATGAGTATTGAGACACAGATAATAATTTGTGTGTGCGTTTATAAAGAACGTAGGTAATACTGAAGTTTATTCACGTGCTATAATAAATATATTAATATTTTGTGGGTGCATACTGTCTCTGAAGCTTTGCAATGAACGATATAATACGATGAGAACGAAAGCCGTCCCCGTCTTTCTAACTTTTATCTTCAACTCCCCCCCCCCCCCCTCCCCCTCTCGTCTACACGGTCGGCAGCACGAGTGTGACACGTTTTTTATTCCCTATACCGGTGGGATTGGTAACTATGTTTATCAATATAGATACCAATCCCACCGCAGCCGATGAAAGAGGTAATATCGAACTCCAACCAACTAAAACGCATGCCGTCTTTGGGTCTTTAGTTGTCGGAGTTGGTTCACAACTCGTGCCTACACCTATACCTATAAATAATTCTGTTGTGGAACAGGAAACCCACCTTATTACATAATTTGTTATAATCGAAGCATAACGTGTCACCGTACTTGCAACATTTAAAAGGTACGTAAATATAGTTTTGTATTTCATAAAGCTGATTTCAGACGTTTCACTCGATTGACTATTCATTCGGATGATTGCTTCATTTTCTTTCAATCTATCTCCGTACGGTTTAAGCGGTTTGTAATAGAATTGAACATTTTTATTTTATTTTAAGCTGTCGAGGTAACTAGTTCAATCGCTTTTAAACTCAACACAGAGAAATCAAAGTGACGCAGGATATCCGTCGATAAAAACATTTTAATTGTTAGTTTGTTAATCTAAGCAGATTGCAATTTAATTATGTAGAATTATGGTATAATTTTTCGTCTTATAAAAAACATTCGTCGTGTAATCATATAATTGGTCGTGCCTCGGAGAGCACTTTAAGCTGTCGGTCCCGGTTGCCATACAATCATCTATGGCAGTCATTACTGGCAGTTGGAGTCCTCAAAAGTCCAACCAGTCTAACTTGGAACTTCGATATCGCCATTGGTCATCATCGCTCCACGGAAAATATCGAAATTCAGCCGTCAGTCCCTATGTATAGTAAAATCTTTAAAACTACGCATTTTTCTGTGGTTTACTAATAGGTAGAGTGATTCAAGAGGAAATTTTATATGTATATGAAGCATGAAAAAATATTATTGAACCGACGTAACCACAGATGACAGAATATATATGGACGTGACGCAGGAGAAGTAGCGCGGGTCAGCTAGTAATTTTATATATAAAATTCTCGTGTCACAATGTTCGTTCCTGTACTCCTCCGAAACGGCTTGACCGATTCTCATGAAATTTTGTGAGCATATCGAGTAGGTATGAGAATCGGCCAATATCTATTTTTCATACCCCTAAATGCTCGGAATGGAGCAGCGGGAACGGTATCAGAAGTCCAGGGGGCGGAGCCACGGGCAACAGCTAGTTTTATATAATATTCTCGTGTCACAATGTTCGTTCCCGTACTCCTCCGAAACGGCTTGACCGATTCTCATGAAATTTTGTGAGCATATTGAGTAAGTCTGAGAATCGGCCAACAGCTGTTTTTCATACCCCTTAGTGATAAGGGTTGTTCACGCTCAAAATTTATAAGGCAAAACAACGTTTGCCGGGACAGCTAGTGATTTTATAAAAAAAATCAACTCGCATTATGACGCAATTCGGGAATGTTAAATAACATCCTGTATATCCATATCGAGTCACGCGGTGTTGTATTCTGCGGACAATTATCTTATACGGGGTGTAAGGGCCACGCTCCCGAAGCCGAAGGCCCCTGGTAGTACTCATGGTATACAACATATCGGCAAGAAGAATTTTTGTCACTTTGTTTTCGCATTGTGTACTCTCCATCATATCAGTGAAGCTAAATGAAACGAAAATTTCATTAAAAAACACTCACTCAAAATCACTTAAAAAAGAACAAGTAGCGCCATCTTGCGATTTCATGTTTTTTCATGAAATTTTTGTTTCTTTCAGCTATACTAACACGATCGAGAGTGAAGAACGCAAGTTAAACGGTTTAAAAAAAAAATTGCGTTTCCGTAAATTTTTTTAGTGCCCATATGTTGTGTACCATGAGTACTACCAGGGGCCCTCGCTTCGGGAGCGTTCCCCTTACACCGATCATACATCTACCATTAAAATATGAACAGAAACAAAAATCATATTCCCTTCATTTTTTGTTTACAGTTTTTCTACGCTCTCACACAATGGCATCAACACGTTCAATAACCTCAATTATAATGTTTCTAATGGTGGTAATGTATACCACAAATGCCGAACCCCAGGAACTTGAATTCATAGACCAATCTATAGCTGAAGATGTATTAAATATTCAAATGATAACATTTCCTGACTCAGGTGGTATTATTAATGTCATATGCCCAGGTAAATGGTATAACGGTATGTGCCAAGCCACACCCAAGCCAGGTATTGATGATGTGTTTCGGAAGTAATACTGGCTGACAGTCACATCGAGTTTTAAACGAAGTGGCAATGTCAGATGACTATGGATTACAATTGACCAATATAGAAGAGGAAAATGGCGTTAAAATATATCAAATTAAATGTGTCACATTTTATAAACGCGTATAGATATTTAACGGTTTGCCACTCCGAATAATGCGCTTGATGTATTTAATAAAGTCTAAATAAAAGCAGTTTGAAATCCGTTGTTTTAATTTGCGTTTCTTTTCTGATGTTTTGGAACGGGACTCAAATCCGCTAAAGGAGAACGCAGACTTGGCCGCACCCACGGAGGACCGAATAATGATTAAATGACGGATATGTAACAGTTTGATTTCTCTTTACAAAAATGCGTGGCGAGTTGCGGGTGAAAGGGAGACGCGCGGGGGGTATAAATACCCCTCCGCCCGCACTTATATTCCCCTCTGTATAAACCCTTCCCACTTTTAAGAAATCAACCTACCAGAACATAGCGAAACTGAAAACTTCTGCAGTTGTAGTATGCGGTCGGCAACGGAATTATACCTAATTCTACAAACACAATCTCCAGAACTTAATATCATTACTTCACATTGGCGAAATCTTTTTTTTCCCCTTTTTTATCCCTACATAATTATCTCATATGGGCTGAGCCTTTCGCGAAAGAAATATCAAGCGTACTCTATAATACAGGGTGTAAGGGGAACCCTTTCGAAGCCGAAGGCCTCTGGTAGTACTCACAGTACACAACATATTGGCACTAAAAAAAATCCGATTAGTCTAACTACAGAACGATATAGCCAATTTGCTTATGGAGGTCCTATGGCAGTCACTTCACGGAAAATATCGAAGTTCAGCCGCATCTTAGTTAGACTAGAAAGCCCCAACTGAGTTGGGAATAGGCACAGACAATGATTTTTATTTCTGCTCTATATCTTATGTTTCAATCTATTAAATTGCTATCGTACTATTAACTTGGGATCCTGTTATCTAATTACACAAATTAAACACCCAGATACATTAAACTCAAAAATAGACCCATGAAAATTACCCGTACTTGATCGGCCGGCCTTGTCCCATAGTACAGCCTTGCCCTATATTCCAGCTTTGCCCTAACGAGGCGAAATAATGGTATGCCTTCAACGTCCCTGATTTTATTCCAGCCTTAATTTTGTTTTAATCAAATTAATTACATCCTGATTTTCGTGTTTTCCCAGATGAGGCTTTAGTAATTACAATTAAATAAAGGTGTCCATTAATTAACATGTTTCACTAAACAACATTGTTTAGTGAACATAACTTTCTTTGAAAGTTAAAGACTGGTATTATTTGCCTTAAAGTGCAGTGAAAAGAGTTGGGTTTGCGTTGTATTATGGTTGACTCTACACAACTCCAACCAGTAATTGCCTGCATCATTTTTTAAACGATTCAGGTGGCAGCCATTTGATGAGAAGTTGTTACTGTGGTATCTTACTCGTGCTACGGATTGTGTAATAACCTTCTAATGGCCTACTTTAAGAACCCCATATTGTAATCGCTTGGAAAAACCATAGAGATCGTGCGGATGCGAAATTTTATACCTCATAGTGCGCACCGTTACGGGTCGTAACGCGTGAGTTGATAATTTTAAACGAAACATTATCATAAAGGTGACGATGCACCCATGTGAACAGCTAGCGAGTATAAACAAAACACTTGAAAGTTTCTTTGTTCATAAAAAAATCTCCAAAGTAAGTACAGTGCAAGTAAGTACAAGTAAGGATAACGATAATCTACCTGAGTTTCTTTCTGGTCTCTTCTCAGGAGATTTAACTACAGAACCAGATAAAGAATAATTTTCTAATGATTTATTTACTAAATATTTTATTTATTATAAATTATAATATTTTTTGACAAATGTAGGTACATAATTATTGTAAAACTTTGACATTCATATGTGCTCTTTATGTGCCTAAACTGAATAAACGAAATTGATTCTTTGATTCTTTGAGTGCGCTTTTCAAAACGCAGTTATTGCCAGTATCATTACATGAAGAACAGTTCTTTGTTACACGTATTAATTTAGTTCAACAGGACAATTCATTTGTGACCTAGTTTGATTGGACTCATTGATAAATCTATAAATATACCACTTAAAATGTATGTCATAGGTGCGAAAGCTCACTAAACAAATATCAATACTAAGCTTAAGTAAAGTACTTGAACATCAGAACAGTAGGCGATAAGATAATATTTTCAATTGGCAACATAAATTAAAAAGTCAAGTGGGGGATTTAGAATGTAACTTTTAGTATGGTAACACCCATTGACATAGTTTGCGTTAAGTCTTTTTAGGTGTGTCATCTATACTGCTATCTAATATAATTGTAAATCGGTTGTGTTTGTACATTAGAAATGTTTCTATTTATAGAAAATTGCGTTATGTTAGAATATAGTTTGGGATTTTTGTCTGTTTGTTCTATATAAACGACAAACCTACTGAACGGATTTTCATGCGGTTTTTAATAAAAACACTACTTAGTGCTATTTAAAATTTACCATGGCTATATTTTTAACGTAATAAGTAAGACCGGAGACAATATGTCCATAATGCTACATGGAAGGTATCAGGTGCCTCAGCAATTAAAAACTATAAGTACTTACTAAAATAATTATAATTAATGGTTATGAAAAAATTCAAACGTCGAACATTTTGGAGTACCTACATACAAAAATACATAATTATAATCTGTTGCTCATTTTTGTGTAAGCAAAAGTCATGAAACTTATGTTATCCTCACCGAACGCTTGTGTGTATGTGTGTGTAACACTTGTGTGTATCTGACGTCGACATCACCGAACACGCACAAGTGCACAGTGAAATCGACGCAATCGACGTGTGATACTCGTACAAACAAGGTACAGAAAATCGGCAAGTTACTAGGCAAGAACCGCCAGCGCATATATGACGATTTTTGGTTCTCTTTTGCGGTAAAGCAGACATGATTCAAAATAAATGATGACATTCTGGTGAATGAATAGAATAATGACAAGCACTTTTTGTGCCTCTAAGTGTACAATGCGTGAACTTAACCCAACTATTATGCCAAGTTAGATGCCGTGCACTATACTTCGTTTTCACCAGTATTGACAGTCCCCAAAGGAATTCAATAAACGTACAGCCCTTGTACGGTTACTGAATTCCTTTTCTTTTGTAAGTTGATAAATATTCGGTTTTAGAACGAGTGTTGTTATTTAGACAAGTTGTTTCAACACACTGTGTTCTATTCGTTAAGTAGCTTTTAACCTAATCTAGCAATGACTTACAAGCGCCACAATATGCATATTCATTCTTCACAAGTGTAGCATGCACTCGAAAACTTTCGACATAACTGTTTAAATCTGTTTTTGAGAGATATCTACACTCATCAGTAAACACAGTTAAACTTATTGGAGTGTCTTATTGTCAAAACTAACGAACTTTTAGAAATATCCATTAACAGATTTTTTTTTAATAATATCACGCCTATATCCCCGAAGGGGTAGGCAGAGGTGCTAGCACCCACATTTCGCCAGTTTATATTTAGGTCCCAATGTAATAGGTGGCGAGCCTATTGCTATTAACCGGGCACTTATAAACCTGCGATAAATACACGCATAACTTCGAAAAGCATCGCAGTCATTGGTGTGTGCCATGGTATACCTGGGATCGAACCCGAGACCTCGTCTCAGCAGTCCATTACCCATACCACTAGGCTACCGCGGTAAAAATAACATATCATAATAATAAAAATAAAAAAATCTCCTCGAGTTTTCTTATTTGTCTAGCCTAGCAAAGCTTTTAAACTACCCTAAATGTCTTCTATATGAAATAATAATAAATTTATTGTAGTAGGTAGTTGCCAAAATGGGCATTACATATTTGTCACCATTGTGCCATTTCTTATTGGCAAGGAATTGGACTAGACAACGTTCCGCAGACAGCCAACGGGCTATTCAATAACAGAATCAATGTTATACCTAACTGGAGGATGATTCTGATAAATTATAAGATGTATAAAATTCAGTCTCGATTCCATCTTATACTCCTAAGCGTCGATAAAGGGTACATGCTTTTCATCGTTTTTAGAATTAGATTGAAGCAAAATTACTAAATCCTTATTGTTACGAGATTTACCGACCGGTTATTTAAAGGCCCGTCAAATCATTGATCAACTAACACTACTATTAATTTAACAAGGATGTCGAATCAATTTATGTTTCTGAAATAAATAAATAAATAAATAAAATATAAATAAATAAAAAAATATGTAAAATAATATTTTTTTTGTATATATTATTATTATATATTATTAGGTATTATTATTCTTTATATTTTATAATTACATATATTAAATATAAATAGCGGTTGCCATACGAATCTCCAGGTAAATTTGACAGCTGCTATGTTAACTGACACGATGATCAAATTAAACTATTTAATCATGCTTCTAGCAACCCAATTGCTACTTGTCAAGAGATTTAAGAGTTGATTAGTTAATTTTAGCGTTGATCTTTCTTTCGGTAACTGGGTGTTAGCCCTTTCTTTCCATTTAATTTGATTGTGACAGCCAATCGAATCGAAAGTATCAATTTAGCAGAATTGTTTAATCGAACAAATCAAAAAGTCCAATCGAAGATTCTGTTAAAAGGTCTTTTTATGTATAAAAATCAATGGCGTGTTGCTGTACAGTCAGAGCTCATAAGTGCAGTAGCACATCAATGCTCAAAATGGTTTAGCGTGCGGGTGTCTCGGGCCATCGTGTTTATGTGTGCGTGCGTCTACACGACGCGACGCATCATAGCGTAAAGGACAACAACAAAATATGACGTGTTAGAGGAAGATGACGATAGGTATAATAATATTATTATGTTCGTTTTCATAACTGTGTTATTCTATACGACTGCTGTGAGTCATTAGATACTAATACAGTAATTCACTTAGTTTGGTAAGTTAACTGATAGCTAAGTGGCTTAAGACACCACAGTGATTATAGATGGCTGTGGTTCGAATCCAGCTTTTTAGAGTTTTTATATTTATGACATAAATATAATTTTTAATATTGATAAAGTAATTTTGCATGAAGTTTAATTATTATTTATGTGATTAAGTAATTATGGGGTTATAATAAGAAATAATACAAAATTTTTGATTCGTAACTAAATATATTTCATTTTTACTATCTACCTGCCTACTCAGTGTAAATTTTATTGAGGTTTATAGCTTAAGTATTCGTTTTCTCAAGGAAAAGAGGATTGAAACTTAACCTCAATCTTACAATCTTAAAATAACTTGTCCTATAGCCAGCACGTCCCCTTTTTACCAAATTCACAAAACTACTTCTTACATAACTGGGTTATTCAATATATTTTTAAGATCATTCAGTATAAGTACTTAGTTTACTTACTTGTAAGTTATGAAACAAAAGTATTCTTTCTTACAGATTTAATATTTAGAACAACAGGATTACTTTTTTCAATTACCTACTCAATTAAGTAGGTATAATTAGTATTGTAGATCTTCGATAGGTATCGTCAATTTAGTTGTGGAGGTCAGATGGCAGTCGCTTCATGGAAAATATCTAAGCTCAGCCGGATCTTAAATAGACCAGAAAGCCGACCCCAACTGAGTTGGGAATAGGCTCAGAGAGAATGATAGTATTGTAGGCGGGCAAATTATTAATAATTAGATACTTAATAATAGTTTTTGTACTAATAATTATTAATATTTTTTATGACCTCCGTTATTCTCAATACCGCTGAGTAGAAGTCGGCGCATGGACCCCACAACATTCTGATAAATATCTGTCCCACGTAAATTGTCACATATTTGCATGCAATGTTGCTTTAGTAATTTAGGACATATTTGGAACATTACCGCATATATTTTCTAAAGGGTTTAAATCAGGGGATCGTGTTGGCCAAGGAATAACGTTGACCTCTGCATTTTCTCTAAGCCATTCGCGAACTATGACGAAAAACACTGCGCACTGTAACATTATATTATCTAAAAAGTCCACATAACTTCTGCTGATCGCTCGCGGCAGAATAAACTCCAGTTCGCCTGTCCTTGCGCTTATAACACTTATTCTGCCTAACTCCGTGTTAACAACAATGTTACTGTCAGACCTGCGTGTATTGTTCCTACGCCACAGCTGCATCCTTCCCTTCTGACAGGACTTAAAAGGCTTTTTCGTCCGAGAATATAATTGTTTCCACTGTCCCGGGCAAAACGTAACCTTTCGTCTTTATGCCGTTGCGTTAAAACCTGTTTTATTGCTGGCGTTCGGTGATGCAGGCCTTCGGCATGGAGTACGCGGCGAGCAGTCCTCAATGATGTTTCAAACTCATTGGCAAATCGTCGTGTTGGTATGAAACTATTGGTTTCATACTCTGCTACTATATAGCACCGCTGGTCGTGTTTAATCAGCGGTGGCCTTCCACTTGCGGCTCGTCCTCAAACCTCTTCTCCCAGCGGCTCACAGTATTCCTCTAAAAAGAATATTTTTACACATTAATGTAAGCAATAGATAGAATAGATTTTAATGAAACTTTACAATAATATAGCTTATATACCACAGAATAACACATGGGCTATGTTTGGTCGCGATAACCGATATCCGCGCGGGCGGAACCGCGGGCAACAGCTAGTATAATTTAAAAATAAAATGGTATATTATTATACTTACGGATATGCCAGTTTCATTTGCAATTTCACTTATATTTAGTCCATTCATATATAAAGCCACAATATTAGCATTGATTTCCATACTTATATTACTTGTAGACATGTTGAACTTAATAATTAATATTGATTCGATTCACGTGAATAACAAGCACAAAACAAGCAACTAAAAAACAACAACGTCATTTTATTTTCTCTAAGTCAGTAATTATTCCATTTTATTTCAAATCTACCTTCATACTTTTTACATTTTATGTTGATCTTTGCTAAAGTTTAACAAATAATAAATTCTACTTAAGAAACATATTTTATTCATCAACCTGTTGTTAATTTATAAATGAAACACAAAAAGTGTTATAGTTGATCGTAGGATTTGAACCATTGTTTGCCTTGCATTTTAGTAATCCTTAAGCCAAACCATTCGGCCACGGACTACATAGATGATTGTGACAAAATAATCAATAATATTCCTACAGAAGAACAATTTACATGTGTGCGTAAATTGTCTTAAAAGAAAAAGGTCACAAGTAGCGCTAGAATGTTGACGCTATAGTTGCGTAGGATTGCTACTGCACTTTTGAGTTCTACTGTACGTATGGTCGTTCGGAGGTGGAGGGTCTTGCTCAGTTTTTACCTTTTGGATACGAAATACTAGAAATATGCTTATTTTTTTCTCTCCGTTTTTATTCATATTTAAAATAATGAGCTTTTTACACGCATTAAAGTAATCAGTGAAACAGTTACCTTCCTACATAATTTATTGACTATTTCAAATTTTATTGCCGCGATAAACAACTTTGTTTCGTAAATAAATTAAAACGACGTTAGTAGGTGTGGAACTGGCCTTTTGCGTAATAAAACAATTACAAGATTATAAAAAAGCTAGCTGTTCCCTGCGGCTCCACGTCACTGCTCCGCACCAGTTGGTTGTAGCGTAATGTTATATGCATGTAAACCCTCCTCTTTAATCACTCTATCTAATAAAAAAACCGCATCAAAATCCGTTGCGTAGTTTCAAAGATTTAAGCGTACAAAGGGACATAGGGACAGAAAACGCGACTTTGTTTTATACTATGTAGTGATGAAGACGATCACAAAATAGTTTCCCTACTATCCAGTCAAAGTACACCAACTTACTTAACCTAAGTATTAAATCTCGATGTAGCCACAAGTACCGCACGATATGAAACACGTGCTGGTAATACGTTAGTAATATTAGGTATCATCCTTATATTGAAAACGTGGGCAGTTTTCATAAATCTGTCCACAACTGCTTAAGTTTATACGATGCGTTTTATAACTTGAAAAGTTTAGATTGATTGCTAAATTATTATTAGAAAAAATATTGGTGGGTTGGCCACAGTTTAACTATCCCAACGATAACAATAGCAATATATAGATTTGGAATGCCAAAGCAATTAAAGAAACTTACTTCCCGAGGAATTGCGGAATATTCAATTTTCCACATTTGTGAAGTAAAAAGAAAGAAAAAAGAAAAATATTTTATTTATGATCCTCACAATGTGTATGACATAACATAACATGACATAAACTCTCGCAGAGGTGCTAGCATCCACATTTCGCCAGTTTATGTTTAGGTCCCAATGTAATAGGTGGCGAGCCTATTGCCATTAACCGGGCACTTATAAACCTGCAATAAATACACACATAACTTCGAAAAGCATCGAAAAGTCATTGGTGTGTGTCATGGTAAAACCTGGGATCGATCCCGAGACCTCGTCTCAGCAGTCCATTACCCATACCACTACGCTACAATAAAAATAAATATTTCAGTGTTCATAGTACCTAAGGGAAACTGGGGACACTTGATCCCTATGGGAGACAAGGTACACCAATATTTTTGGAATTACTAAGCGTATTAGACTATTTTTAATGTGGTAACACTATGGGCAAAAATGTTTACTTAGTGTTGCCACACTAAAAAATACTCTAATACACTTAGTAATTCAAAAAATATTGGTGTACCTTGTCTTCCATAGGAATCAAGTGTCCCCAGTTTCCTCTATACCACGCTTCAGCTTACCAACTGAATTAATCCAAATTACCTTTAAGTTAAATGTTCACCAAGTTAACGATTGTATTAAGTGGCTATTTCATCTTCAAGTATAAAATGATAGTAATGAGGTAACGTCAAAACTTTCCAAAATTAAAGCTATGCAGATGCACATAAGGTTGATTTTGCAGTGAAAACATATTTGTTTAATAAAGGACTTCATATAAAATGTAGCTACTCGACATTATAATAATAAACCGAAAACTATTATTAGACTTACTATATGGCGGTTATTACATCGTTCGATTAGCATTCGGTATAACTCGTGGATATATATTTGTCGAAATGCCGAATTAAAAGGGTTTAGACAAGTGGCGTCGTTTTGTAGAAGGGAATTGATCAATGCATGGAATTGACATTAATTCACACCTGTCATAAATGTCATAAACGTCAAAATACTTGTCAATCCCATACATTGAACATTATATTCTATTCCATTCTATGAATCGTGTACCAACAAATTGCTGCTTACCCCCAATATCAAAATCTTTTTTGGTATTGGATTTGTCACTTCAGCATTGTCTTAAGGTCCCGGATCTGCCGGGGTGCGAAAGATATGTCTTGTATAATCTCACCTCCGGCAATCAAGGACCCATAGACGGCGTGCGTTTTAGTCGGTTGGAGTCCGACATAATCACCTTCACCGGTTATGGCGGAGGTCCCCCTTCCCCCTCTTTTCTCATTGGTTGGCAGCACGAATGTGACGCCCCTGGTGTTCCAAACGTCCATAGGCCACGGTAACTACTTTCCATCAGGTGGGCCGCATGCTTGTCTGCCACCTAAGTGGTATTAAAAAAATCTTTATAAATATAATTATTCCTATATCCTTGATGAGGTATATTTTTCAAGTTTCAATGTTCTTAATCGTTTCTTTATTATCAAATAAAAGGAACAATATTAATTTTGTGTAATTTCAATGAACTTTTTAAAGTAACTCTTATTCTAGGGCAAATATTCTCAATTATTTTATTGTAGGCTTATAACTGATTCTCCGGACGCGGGCCCAGGAGTGATATCATCGTCGCCAAGGAGCTGCCATAAATCCAGATAAAGCCAATATCATTGTTTTATCTATCTTTAGATACGACTATCTATTTCCTTCCCCTGTATCTATTAATCAATACAGAAAGGTCAGTGTTAAGTATTAGATTTATTGCCGAAACACTTTCGTATTTCTTGATTACTACGAATTGGCGATTGAAGTAATAAAGGCTATTATTCAAAATGATGGTGACTTCAAAGTGGTTTTGGGCTTTAGTTAATCATCTCTATGCCCTTGTCCTAATTACTTGAATTCGGTCTAACATGTCATTCTCCTCCACATATTCCTAGCAGATGTCATTTCCTCAGTCACTCCCTTCTTTGCCATATCCTCTTTCACACAATCTATTCAAAATCCAAAAATCATTTATTCTGTATTACACGACACTTACAAAACGCCAATATCAATAATATTTTATTATTAAATTAGTGAGCAAATGGACCACCGCACCGGTTCAAAGCGCGGCCCCGGCCTGAGAAGACTCCGGCAAGAAACTATTTTTAGACGGCATCTATTTTTAGACCGACCTCTGCATCTAAAGGCTAAACATTCACACTTTGGACCTTTTTTACAATATTACTATCATCTCTTCTCATAGTATTTGTTATGTACAGACGTTCCCTTCTCAATTTTTCATTAACTGGTGCCACTTTCAAACTTTCTCTACACTCTTTTATTCTACTCATTCCTTATTCTATCCATTCTCGTCACACCACGTCTTTCTTTCTTCCTACAGTCCCGGGTTCTTTAAGCGGGGCGTGAAAAAGCATCTAATGAGGCCGTCAAGCTGAGTACCATCTTTGTAGCACTGTACGTGTTCGCAGTGACCTTCTTTCATGAAACTTTGCCTTCAGCTTAAAATCAGGTGTGATGAAGTTAATTTGACATACATAAAAAAATGGATAAAAATGCCGGCTGGAATCGTGTAATAGGAATCCCTTACCACTGGTATTAAGATTCATAATGAAAGTAAAAGCGAATTCCACTGAATAAGAAATTGTATTACGTAATTTCTCTCGCTTTTCATGATCTTCAAGTGAAGCCAATTTAATGGTGTTTAACCAGTTTAACGTAACACGATTATAAACATCGGTGCTAAGGCTTTTGTGCCACCGATGGCGAAAAAAGTACTAACTATCGACTATTGCCTCGCAAAAGAAATAGAGATACAGGTTGCGCGTGTATAAGGAAATGTATACCTTTAAAAATACTTGATCATGGCGAAAAATGTATGAAATATAAAATGTCAGAAGAACCAAAAATCGTAAAAAGCAAGTGTTTCGAAGACTTCCCGAATGATATAGGAGAATTTCGAATGTTTCAGACGTGGCTTAGTGGTCAAAAAGTTCCTCCTGTAAGGGAAAGATCACGATTATATATGTAATTTTCCTTATTCCTCTCGCTCATTGCAAGCAGCAGGACTACGGCCTAATGAATACATACGTATCAAATTTTCAGAAATTCTCGCTTAAAATTTGGGCCGCGATCTGATTAAGAAGGTAATTTCTTTTGATTGCGATATTAATCTTTACGAGGTTTGTTGCCACCAGTGGGGGGGGGGGGGGTTAGGTGCTATGCTACTTAGTATTAATACTTATTATTAATAATAGTATTAATACTTAAGATAACAATTAATAAGGAGAACTTCGAAAACAGTACTTAATGTAAAACAAAGCATAGCTAAATTACAAAAATCTTTTTCACATAAAGCTGTCATCATTCTCTGAGCCTATTCCCAACTCAGTAGGGGTCGGCATTCTAGTCTAACTAAGATGTGGCTGAACTTCGATATTTTCCGTGAAGCAACTGCCATCGGACCTCCACAAACAAATTGGCGATATCGAAGTTCACTGTGAAGTCAGTAGTTACGCTAGTCGAACTTTTGAAGGCTCCAACTACCCGTAACAACTGTTCGTATGGCAATCGGGATCGATGGCTTAACGTGCTCTTCGAGGCACGACCATACCAGCAAATAGCCATATTCATGCATACATATATTTGCTATGAGCTGGGATTGAACCCGCATCTTTTCACAGAAAGCTGGATGAAAAGGAATAAAACATCTATTGACGTACCATTAACTTAATATAACGTAGAATTTCATGTAATATTTAAAACGTATTGATACAGTAGCACTTAGGCAACCGTAATGTTTCAGCACAAGCAACATGATAGGATAGAATGTACGGACAGAGTAAGTATTGAATTTCACATTCACAATAGTGGAGCAGAATAATAACGCTGGCTTTACTCTGTTTATAATAGAGCTGTTGCCCGCGACTCCGCCCGTGTGGATGTCGGTTATCGCGCAGTGTTGTAAATTTTTAGAGTATTTTGTAGATATTGATATGTTCTTTGATATTAGAGTATAGAGTAATAGAGTAGAGAGAGAGAAGAATAGGTCTTGGGTTCGATCCCAGGTTTTACTATAGCACACATCAATGACTGACACAATGACAAGCATCGAAAATGCTTTTCGGAATTATGTGTGTGTTTATCGCAGGTTTATAAGTGCTCGGTTAATGGCAATAAGCTCGCCGCCTATTACATTGGGAACTAAACATAAACTAATGAAAAACCTACTATATCTACCCCTTCGGGGATATTATGTTTATGTTACAAGGCGTGAGTTCATGTTATGTTATGGTTTTTCTTGTTCTTTAATATTAGAGAACAGACTTTTCTTCTAACAACAATAGTTTAGGACACTAAAGATGCTTAAGGGCATTTTTTACACCTTGGATTACGTTGCTTAAGTTTTAGTAAAGATCTCTAATCTTTTCTAGCAATAATTATAGCCTATGTTACTCAAGGTGAATGTAGCATTCCAATAGTGAAACAATTTTTGAAATCGATACAATAGTTTTAAATTTATTTATTAAATACATACACACACACACACACACACACACACAAATTTTCCTTTTTATAATATTAGTGTAGACAAAGTAAATCTATTTATATAACCAAACTAAATTTGTTTTAAATACAGGGTGAAAACGTACCTCACCGTGCGGTTTTAGTTGGTTCGAGTTCATAATCACCCACGCTGACTTAGGCAAGGAGGTTCTGTGGGTGTATCCATAGGAATTTCTTAGAAAAAAGGGTATAAACGTAAACTACTTAATATTTATACTTAAAATTATACATAAAACCTGCATTATTATCTATATTTGTTATTTTAATCGTTTTAACGTTGAAGTATTGAAATTGACGAAGTATTTTTAAGTTATTCAGTTTCAAGCTGGTTTCTAAGTACGAGAATATCATGCAGCTGTTATAGTCGTAAAATTGGCTAACGAAGAATTGTGACTAAAAATCTAGCTTTTGTGTTGATGTACCTACTTCAAATTCAGTACAAACAAATCCTGAATTTAATATCTAGAGCATTGTATCGTACAGTCAACAACCAAAGTAGTTTAATGAGTTTTTTGCATTACTCAACTTAAGTCTTTGATTATCTACTTCTACAGTATCACGATTTTTTCACGTTTATTGATTCAACGAATTCTTAATTGCATTTGCAGTACCTATACAGTTTGAAGCCCGGGGTCTTCCAAAATTTGTCAAGCATTTACACAAATACTTATGATACTAAAAAACAACCTGTATATAAATCCTCTTCCTCAATAATTTCTTAAGACGCCTTTCCGCGCCCTCCAATTTCACGCTGCATGTACTTCAGTGTGGACTACGAACCGTGAGATTGCGCTCAACCAGTGATAATGCAGCCACATTTTGTCATAGAATATGAATGTGCTCTTGGACACGGTCGGGGACACGTCAGCCTCCGAGAAACCTCACACCGTGGAAAGCCAGTGTAAGAAATAAAAGGCCACTTTTACTTAAGACTACCCTTCAGTAAAAGAGAATTCTTTAAAGGGTTGTCAGATATTTTCGAGAAATAAGTATATTTAGGTCTGAAAAGAATATTGGTTCGAATACATATTTTTTTAACTTCTCGTAGAACTTATTACTTAGTCATTTTTATAGTGTTATGCATTTTAATGCCAAAAAAACAGTATTTTTGGTACTTTATTATTGTTCAACAGTAAATAGTGTAATACGGTGTCAATAGGGTTGCCAACTCTAGAAAGGACGAACCCGGGAGATTTTGATAGCAGCATTTAGAAAATCGCGATATTTAGAACAAACTAAATTAATGCTCTTATTGTTCCTTTATTTGCTCCAAACCCACTCCATCATGCTTAATACGCGCTCGCATAAAGCATTAGAGACGGGGTATGGAGTGACGTGCTTCGGACACGACACGACAACCGATTTATACGACTAATTTTCTGTAAAATCTTAGAAAATACGGAAGAAATCGTCACATCTCGGGAGGTCGGGCGAGTAAACATTATTACCGGAGTCTTCCCCATTCCGAGAGAGTTTTCAACCCTAAGTGTCAAATATATAATACTGTTTTTAACAGTATGGTTGGCAACCCTAGTTCTTTAGTGAATATACCTAAAATCGTGTCTATCGACAACCTAATCTTGGCACATAATGCCAACAGCAGTGGGTCCCGCTGTCGCCAAAAGGCCGTGTTTACGCGTGCGTTCATATTTCGTTGCAGCTTTCATTGCTCCACAACGTGATGTGGTTTTGTTGGCACAGACAGCGAATGTTTTGAAGGTTTCTGGTTTCAATATTGAATTGTGAGATTGAATTTACTCAAACATGTGTACAGTACAAATACATATCGTGTTATAAGGTATTGAAGTCGGTGGTACGGTAGCGGAAATTTCTTACAAGAAAATACATTATGGGGGGTAAGGGAGGAGGGGTAACATAAACTAGTTAAGTTATGCTTACCATGAGGTCCGATGAGGCGCGCGTAGATTGTTCTAGGATTATTATTTATTAGAATATTTTGTTGCGTTTTGCTGCCTTCCCGGGCACGAAACTCTAAAAAATATGAAACGTAGGGTATACGAACTCTTAAAGGATTCGGTGTCCGAGAAAATTAAAGGACGAAATTTTTACTAATAGGCCTATCATATTGCACTAAAGCCTAAGGTTACTGTATACTGTATTGGGACTCCCTTCTCCGCACCCAGCCTCCCTTCCTGGGCCATTGTGCGTGCAGGGTTACTGGCTAGAGCAGCCAGCCCAGCTCCGCCCAGAAATGCAGAAGCTTACTGGGGCTTCACAGGACCTCAAAGCCTAAGGTTTTCATTTTCACTGACAAAAAGAACACAACTTTATCTCTTTATCTTTATTGCGTTCAAATGTTTGCCCAGATTTTCTGTAGTGAACATATTGAAATATTAGTAACTGTTGAATTCGCTTTCGACTCACTATTTTCATTTAGTCGAATTAATAACGTAGTAAGCCTTCCCGAAGAGCGAAACATATGCTCGGGCCCTCTCCGTGAGTAGCGACGCTGCCGTGAAACAAATGACTACACCACGATGGCAACTCTAAAATGTCAGCGACTCGACACAAGAAGAAGAATAAATTCATGAACTGAAAGATGATATTACCATCCTTTCAATGTTGACAAATAAGGCTAAATTGACTATGATGTGAGTGATAAAGATAGTTATAATTTTAGCCATTTCACGAAATAATTTGTAATCATGCAATAAGTGTAGTGTGAGTCTATTGCCATTAACCGGGCACTTATAAACCTGCGATAAATACACACATAACTTCGAAAAGCATCGAAAAGTCATGGGTCTTCATTGGTGTGTGTGGTAAAACCTGGGATCGAACCCGAGACCTCGTCTCAGCAGTCCATTACCCATACCACTATGCTACCACGGCGTATAACATCTATAATTTCGATAATAGATTCCACCACCATTAGTTAACAAAAACAGTTTTATCTTTCCGTTATAAATCGTCCACGGCACGAAATCGACCCGACAATCGTCTATTTAACGTTTATGTACAAAGTGCGTAGTTATAGCTATTAGTCAATGCGGGTTGAATTTATTGAGACTCTATCGACGCTGATTTGGGTCACAGAAATCTATTCAGATTCAGTTTTTTCGTAAAATTCTGTATAGTGCACGGCATCTTACTTGACGAGGTTTTGTAGTAGTTGGGGTAAGTTCGCGCATCTTACACTTAGAGGCACAAAAAGTGCTTGACATTATTCTATTCATTCACCAGAATGCCATCATTTATTTTGAATCATGTCTGCTTTACCGCAAAAGACACTCAATAATCATCTCAGATGCGCTGACGGTTCTTGCCAAGTTACTTGCCGATTTCTGTACTTACCATCTCGTGCAATGCTTGCTTATAAATACAGTTTGAACGATCACTCATCACCATCATCCATCTTGCGTTAATTCCGGTCTCATCCGAAGCCCGAGGTCCATTTTTTTCAGTCTAAATGCGTTGCAGCTGAACCTCGATATTTTCCATGAAACGATTGCCATCTGGCCTCCACAGCCTATAGAAATAGGCAATATCGAAAAATTGCAGCTAAGACCGGTTGTTGAACTTTTTAGCTGTTCGTATGACAACCGGGACCGATGGTTTAACATGCGCTTTGAGACACGACTAGAGCAGAGCATATAGCCATATTTATACATATAAATTTTGCACTGAGCGGGAATCAAACCTGCGCCACCTGCGTACCTACCAGTCGCGCGTGCAACGTTTGAAAGATCACTATTGGTCACAAATGGCGTAGCAATACTGTATTCACTTGTACGCATTGTATGCAATATAATTATGTATAAACATAGAAAAACAGTGTATTTAAGTATGTCTATCCGCATTGAAGATACCAACGCACAGCAGAAGATAATCCGTTCTACCGGTACGCCACAGAGGCCTTCATCTATGTGCTATATTATGATGGCCCTCAGAGAGAGACAAGAGGATATTTATGTAATGATTTTAAATAACATTCAGATGGCAGATAAGCACATGATCCACCTTTCGGAAAGTCACACTCGTGCTGTCGACCCTGTAGAGTTTAGGGGAAAGGGAGGAGAAGAGTTAAATGTTAAGTTTAAGAGAAGAATAATGGTGGAGTAATATGGTTTTAAAGGAGAAACTGGTAGAACCTATGTTCTATGCAATAAAGATACTATCAATTTCATTCAGGAGCTAAGTACCAAGCAAGATACACAAGAAATAGCGCAAGTAATAACAGTGTTTTGCTCTATTTCAACCTGGCATGCAAGGTGCGTAGATGAAATAGGTGCTTCGTATATAATGAAATTCCACAAGATTCCTGTATTAGGGTCTGTGTTACGCACAGTAAATCAAAGAAAAGACGTTGTTTCAAACTCCACTTTCGTACTTTTTATATATATAGTTCTAAAACGCATTGAAACTTATTTACCACCACCTCTTAAAAGTAATATAACACGTATTTCAGTTTTTAATTTTAACTAAATAAAATAATTATTACATAAAACTAAAGTTAAATAATAATAATTGAAAAACTGACTTAGACTTCAATTAAAATGCGGCGTGAAATTCCTCCGCATCGCATGCCTCTTGTGGTAGCCTTCCCAGAAGACTGGCAGCATTGCCACGTTGTATGGCAATGATTTCTGTAGTTAGGCTAGTCGGACTTCTGAAGGCTCCAACTACCCGTAACGACTGCCATAGATGCCAACCGGAACCGATGGCTTAACGTGCTTTCTAATGCACGACCAGACCAGTGCAAATAGCCATATTCATACATATTAATATTTACAGTAAGCGAGGATTGAACCAGCGCTTCCTGCGTAGCAGTCACGATAACTACCGTCACGTCACAGAGGTATAAGTTAAGTGGTATAAAAAAAGTAAATAAAGTATTCAGGGTTTGACTCAGTTTTAAGTCCATCACAATAATTAAATCCAGTTTACTAACCTGTCTTGTGATGAATTTTTACAAATTTTCTTGTGAAATCGATTTCAAATTACCTTATTTCTAATTTATTATTTCAAAATCTGTAATATGATCAAAGATTGAACATGATCTCTTAGAAAGTCATCAGTAAATCTTCTTAGCTTTTTCCATTTGTCTACAATATTGGACTATGTTCGATAATCCAATATTGTTGACACTTGGATAAAAGCCGACGCTTAGCCGACTCTCAGCCGTAGTTTGAGATGGATCCGCTTTCACTATCGTCTTCAGTCCGTCATTATGATCCTTTTCCTTCGGCCGGCAATGAGGATCGTTTAAGAGGTCAACATTTTCGGGATAAAAGCTATTAGACCAACGCGGTGACATACTATGCATCTGTTGACTGTAATAAGTTTATATATGTTGGGATATTATTCTAACCGTAATAAGTCATCTAAAGGGACCGTTATACAATTGTAAACAATACGCTATATATGTAGGAGTTACCTGGCGAATAAAATAAGGGCCCGCGATTTGCGAATAAATAAAAAATGCAAACGAAATTTCTACACGAGTTGCTAAAAGACTAACTTATTATTTAAGACTGAAAAAAAATCGTAAGCAAGAAAAAAGATGTCACCAAATGAAACAAACACAGATAACGACACTTTTAAAAAAAAATATTGACTTAAGAAATAAGCGTTGGGCACTTCATTGCAAAACTTACATAAGTGCCCGGAGAATAGCAATAGGTTCGCCACACATTGAGACCTAAACATAAACTGGCGAAATGTGAGTGCTAGCACCTCTGCCTACCCCTTCGGGAATATAGGCGTGTATTTATGTTATGTATGTTTAGTTCATTCAAATAAAGTAATATACATACCTGTACCAAATTTCAGCTAGCTCCGTTCAGCCTTATGAAGATAATTGAATAACAAACATTCAAATATCTCCAAAAATTTTCATATTTATAACATGAGTAAGAGTAAGATGTCTAAGAGTAGGATGTCTTGAAGATAAAAAAAACATTCATGGATCTTTCCTTTGACCACTGTAGCAAACTACCCGTAAAACCTTTCGAAAAAACCCAGCTATTTACTCGCATTTATTTTACGATTCTCTCTCGGCGCCTGTCTGGGAGTCAAACCCCAACTTGGACCGTCCTTGATGATACATCATAATGAAAAAGTGCTTCGGTAACCATTATATTTCCTGCATTTTATTTTTCGGAAAAAAAAAAGGAATTTTTGGAATGAAATATGAGTGAAGTTTTGTAGGGAGTATTGCGCGGAGTGGTGTTTGGAAACCAGTGCAGTAAACATTGCGTACTAGCGACGGTAGCATAATGGTTAAGGAGTCGATCTTACGATCGAGAGATCCCGAGTTCGAATCCTGACCAATAGGCTACAGATTTGAACCCACTCCTAATACAAGCCATTGACCTTAGCTGGAGGGGTTAGAGGGAATATACTCAATATTAGTAATAAAATACGTGAAGGGACGTAGCAAGCCTTCTCGAAGAGCGAAACCTATGCTCGAAACCTCTCCGTGAGTAGCGGTGCTGTCGTGAAACAAAATACTACACCACGATGGCAACTCAAAAAAATGCCGTCGTCGAATTGACAGAAGAAGAAGAAGTATGAAATAGTCATACCCTCCTCCCTCCTGGGTTTCGTAAATTACATTTTCAGTATCTTATCATTCCCTGAACCTTCTCCCAACTCAGTTGGGGTCGGCTTTCTAGTCTAACTGTGATGCGGCTGAACTTCGATATTTTCCGTGAAGCGACTGCCATCTGACCTCCACAACCAATGGTCTAGTGACCAATGGCGATATCGAAGTTCCGAATTAGACTGGTTGGACTTTTAAGGGCTCCAACTACCCGTAACGACTGCCATAGATGTTTGTATGGCAACCGGGACCGACGGCTTAACGTGCTCTCCGAGGCACGACCAGACCAGTGCAAACAGCCATATTCACTGCACTGAGCGGGGACCGAACCCGCGCCCAGTGCGTGGCAGTCGCGTGCACTACAGCCACGCCACGGAGGCTGCCTAAAAAAAAATTACATTTTCAATATCTGTGATTACAAAAAACTCAATTCATAATGGTTATAATACATTATTGATAACATACTTACTTGTAACTTACCATGATATTTATTATTGCATCTAACCGGTTTCGGTTATAAAAAATTCCTTATGAAAACGTAGATAGCTGAGGTAGAAAAGGTTTTCCCTAAGTTTTTCTTTGTAATCGAATTGAAATCATGCACTTCAAACACGTGGAATTACTAAATGTAATGAAAGCTACAAGGCTTTTTTTTCATTATTGCATAGTTAAAATGTTAAATCATATTCCCACTTGTCCCCAGGTCTAGCCGTACCATTTGTGGAGCTGACAGTGACCCACGCATCAGTACTCACGATCCTCGCGATCAGCTTCGAGCGCTACTACGCTATCTGCGAGCCTTTGAGAGCAGGGTACGTCTGCACAAAAACCAGGGCAACGCTGATTTGCGCGCTGGTATGGTTCTTCGCAGCGCTGTTTACAAGGTAAGGAGTGGAACGGCTTGGTCAATGAGCACTGATGGTGAATATTGGTAAAGTAATTGCAGGGTCCGTTGTCAATTTAAGGTTAAATAGGGTGAATTAGGGTCCTCAGAAAATTAAAAATGGCGTTACACTTTAATATTGACAAATGATTTACTATTCAGTGATTGGATAATAAATATAATTGAAATAATATCTGAACATGTAACAATTTTTTACTATTGTTTCTTCAATAAGCTTAGTTAAATTTAGATTTCTAAGGACGTATTATCTATTGAATTGGTAATATTCTAGAACCAAATGCACCATCACTACTCATTTTTATAACTTAACTTTGGTATGTATTTTTGCGTTTTTGGCAAATGTGGATTATAAAAACTACAAAAAAGTTGCCTCTTTTTGTGAAGCCTCGAGTGATTAACAAGCAAGCGATAAAAAAGCTGCTACGAGCGTTTAACAGCCACGATAAAACCGCAACGTGAAACCGCCAGTGTTGCTTTCTAACTGATTTTGACAGCTTATAACTTTACACCCAAAATGGACAATGGGTGCAGAATTTGCTTCCAAAAATAAACAATCAGATTTTTATGAACACCTACTGATAGGCAAAACGTTGAGATCAATAATAATTGAGTCACAGATTAATGGTAAGGAAATTCATCAATTAATTGTTATCTTAGTTTAACTATGAAAATATTAAATAGGGGACGATATATATCGATCGATCTTGTTAAACTAATATAAGAAAATGTATTGGGGGAAAAAGGAGAGCCCATTATTTACTCTATCATCACTACATAGTATACAACAAAGTCGCGTTCTCTGTCCCTATGTCCCTTTGTATGCTTAAATCTTTAAAACTACGCAACGGATTTTGATGCGGTTTGTTTTAATAGAGAAAATGTTTAAAGAGGAAGGTTTATATGTATATAACATCATGCTACGACCAACAGGTACGGAGCTGGTATGAAAAATGTTGCAGAAACGGGGTGACGCAGACGAAGTTGCGCGGGTCAACTAATATTTGATATACCTACCCAACGATAGCAATAGCAAAATATTACTTATTGTCATAGAAATGAATGCCAAACCGTACCCTTTAAAGCAAGTAAAAAGACTTCTTACCCGAGGAAAGATGTTGTCGTAGGTACCTATGTGCAATATTCCGTAAGTGCGAAGAACACATCTTGGCACGTGTTTCACCTATACAGGAGGCGTCTTCACAAGCAAAATAGTCGTGATTCTTAAACCGTGGATGAGTGGTTGGTTCCCCTCTCTCCCCCGATATATTTTCTTGTAATACATTTCCGCTATTTTATTTATTTATTTATTTTTATTTATTTATTTTATGTAATGTCTACTTCAATATCTCGTAATACTTGTAATGATGTGTAAACATGGTATTGTATAGCGTTACACTTGTCCCCGCTGTGTTGTACCCGCACGCACGGATACCGGCATGGCATAATATTCGGCGTTCTTATCGTTAAAAAGAAAAGTTGGCATTTTAACAAACTATACCCATATATCTGCAATGGAAATATACAGGCAAAGAAATGTATCACCAGTTTAACGACTCCTATTAAGACAGGATTGCTTTCAGCCTCATTCCTGTCATAACAACATTCTAAATGCCCAGTTTAGTTTGCACGGGAACACTTCGCTAACGCGTAATGGCGTTTGCACTCAAGCACTTTGAAACTGTGACATATTTTGTCTTTTTATAAGCCGGCTACTTTAAGTACGTAATTTTTTTACTTCTCTGATATTTCGAGATGGTCGTGATTTTTTTTTAATGAAGCCTACCAATCACAGCCAGAGTAGCATAGTGGACTCGGTATTCGTCTCGTAGTCTAACGAGCAGGTCCCCGTTCGCTTTCTTCCTCTTTTTGATCAAATCTTACTTTTAAAAAATAACATATGCTCACGCTTATAAAGAAGGGAAATACCCTTCGGTGTAGGCAGAGCTGAATTAACTTCCACCTTTCAACAATAGACTGGGAACCTATAGCCGCATTCCCGGCACTATTGTTAAGTCATTCATATCATATGCCTGACATTAAACAGTCTATCCCTTAGTCGCCTTGTATTGTATGACACCGCGAAGCTAAAACTACAGATATAGCGGAAAGAGTGAACCCAAGGTGAATTCATTCATTCAATATTCATTCAAACATTCATTCATTCAATGGTATGATGAAGAACAATGTATATCATAAAAATATACAATAATTGATATAAAATTCTACCTAATTTAACATAACATAACACACTCACGCCTATATCCCCGAAAGGGTAGCACCCACATTTCGCCAGTTTATGTTTAGGTCCCAATGTAATAATGTAACAATGGCGAGCCTATTGCCATTAACCGGGCACTTATAAACCTGCGATAAATACACACATAACTTCAAAAAACATCGAAAAGTCATTGGTGTTGTCATTCAAACATTCATTCAAAACATTCATTCAATCAATGGTATGATGAAGAACAATGTAAATGACAAAAATATAATATAATTGATATAAAATTCTACCTAATTTACCATAAGATAAATCCGTTTCGCATCTATTTCAAGGACTGCCAAGATTTGGCTATCAGGTGTAGGAGATTTATGACTCTTGAGGACTAAACATTATTCATGTGTCGATCAATATGATGGATGACTGGTTCTCAGTGCGTGTGAAGCTAATAGCATAGAAGGGTTCATGATAATATCGAGTGTAGGTATCTAGGAAGCAGGCGATATATCACAGATAGGTAACCATTGATGTAAGGAAATTTTAAAGCAATTAGTATGCTGTTTCAAATCAATTTAGATCAGAAAAAGTTAATACTCCAAGGGATTGGAAAAAGCGATCTTTCCCTTATAGGCGAATCCTATAACTGCTGAGCCACGGACCCACATCCTGAGCATTCCTAATTTTTCTATGCAATCATTGCACTAAGAAGAAAAAAAGGCCCGCTGAGGTAGGCCGGGGCCGCATTTCGAACCGTTGCCGTTGGTCCATTTGCTCACTAATTTCTAGAATATTGTTAATATTGACGATTTGTAAGTGCCGTTTAATTGTATATACAGAATGAATGATTTTTTTAATTTTGAATTTAGAATGTTGATGGTTGCATAGGAGAGCATTCCCCCTGTAAGGGAATGATCACAGGTTTCAGTTCCGTCAGAGCCACTTTTTCCAATCTAACCCATTGACAGAACACATGGTGATTATGATACAAAAAATAGGACGCATTCTACAGTCCCGGGTCCTTTGAAAACTTAGCGTATCGTCATTAATAACTTTGTATTACATTTACCACTTGACACTTGACATTGGCGAAATTGCAGCGATTCTGCTTCAGAAGCCATCTTAAGAAGAAGTTGAACTGAGTTGAAATAGTGGTAATAGGGAAAAACTGACGCCAATGTCAAGATATTCAGGAAAATCTACCAGAGCTACGTTAACCACGTGAGTAAATTTGTTTCCGTGTGTCCCCACCACTTCAGGTAGTCGAACAGGACGTGAGGTTGGATTTTAGAGGGCTACCACCGTTTCGTTACTAGTTCGTAACCGAAACTACAGTAATAGTTATTTACATTGACTTCGATGTGATATGTTGAGATACAAACACTTTCATCAATCGTTAGAAGCGTAACTCCGTACAAAGAAAATGCCAACACAGTACACTAGCGAAATAATTTTTTTGCCATCGGAACGACGTTATGATGTGCATTTTATAATAAACTGATGGTTTTAATCAGTTCCTACCCAAATAAACAGTATCACAATAACAAACACAGATTTCTAAATTAGATCTTAACTTTTCTTGTTCTCAAAATATAGAGTGAAGTACGTCTGGACCTGAGGAATACTTGAGAGACCTTGTTGACGACAAATTGTCGTGGACGAAAAATATTTTATATTTCCTTTTACCCAAAAACAGAAATTCTATTTGTGCTGAAGAAATAAACGATAAAATAGCCTTTTGAGTTGTGTCGTTACCTTATACAATAGTACAATATATTTCATCATATAAAAGTAGGTAAAATTTAGAATAAAATAAGCTGGTCGAGTACGAGTTGGATACGTGTACTAAAGGTTCCGTACAAACTTGATGTTATTATTTTAATTTATGAATTTTGATTCACATGTGATGATAATCTGGACGCTCATGCGAACGGCACTGCTTACTTATACATAATCGAGTATGTAATTTTCAAATTTCGAATTTAGTTGAATTAAAAAAATGATCATAATATCTACAAGTAGCTACATTACACTTGCCGAAAATAAAAAAGAAATTAGTTTTTGTTCATTTTCAAATGTGGAATGGTCGAAGAAGGAATATAAACGTCTGTATCTTTAATTGCATTGACGTAGAATCTTTTTTTCACAGCTTTGAGGTTTGAGTATTTAGTATTTTCAACTTGATGCCTGCACGAAGATAAAGGTCTTGATAGATAAACATACAGATATACAAACAAATAAGAAAGTGATCCTATAAGAGTTCAGTTTTTTCTTCTTTAGGTACAGAACCCTAAAAATAGTAAGGAGGATTCTACAATTATTATACCTGCAAAAATAACTCTCTGTTGGCTGTCTGTTACGCTTTTGCACCTAATCCGCTGAACCAGTCTTCATTAAATTTGGTACAGAGATAGATTGAGAATTTTGTGCCTACCTGTTCTTTGTACCGAAAAAAACTTTCTCACCTCATTCGGTTGATATAAAATTGTCGATCGTATTATGTATTCACATATACTGAGATTACCGAATTTAATAATTTACGTTTTTAGCTACAGAAATAGTAGCATAGGTATACAGTGATTTACTAACTTCCATCTACATAGTATTCACCAATTTTATCCATCAAGTAAAGCCTAAGAACTCCCTTCTTCTGTGTGTATCAACAGCTTTCAAATAAAGCTTTGAAAATATATCTTGTCCTTAAAACTTTCTTGCAATTTGTTCAATTCATACATTAAGATGAACTTAATCCTTGCTAAGAATTTTCGAGCATTTCCAAAACTCTTCAACAAAGTTCAAACCTCATTTACATCGACTGAATTTATATCCACATAGTCAGCTTTTCCTTGAATGTTATTGAGGAGTTGCTTCCATATGCTAAGTTTGTATGAATCGGATACTTATGCGACCACGTACCTACTCAAGCTCAAAGATTTATGAGTGTCGGGTAAAGTTTTCCAACTTTGGGTAAAGTTTTCTTTTAGCAATATTATGTCAACTTTATAGCTACAAATGCGTAAAGAATGCAAAATAATTGTGCATATATTTTATTTGTACGGGCAGGCAGGGGTAGTTGCCTAGGCTGGTGGGTGGTTAGGCAGTTCTTTTTTATGACCCGAACTAATCATAGCTTGTAATGTGAGTTCTAGAATGCCGATAGTCATATTTAAATATGATTTTTAGCATGAGTGCTTTTTATAGTACCAATGTCCTATTATATTAGGTATATTATCAAATAAATGAGAGGAAAATCTCACCCTAGATAATAAGGTACCTATCAGTGCGCGGGTACTCACGTCTGTATAAGTATGTATTAGTATTAACGATGATAGAACTCAGATATACAGAAATATGTTAAAACCCACATTTCATATTCTGTCTGTTAATTCCATTTATCTACTAAACGGCAAGCGTAATGTGAGACAATTTCATAACAGAATAAACCCATAATATATTGCCCGTTCCAAGAAATGACCTCAGAACTAAAGAAAGAGGAAATGTTTACAATTTTTTGTTTATTCACGGCTATAATCTCCACACTTCCCCCAATTAGCACGTACTACAAATTCACGTCCAAAATCAACCTTCACAACTCTCATGCCCCGTCAGCTATTTAAAAAATCTGCAGTAAAAAAATAAAGATTAGAATATTTTTCTCCAACCCTTCTGACCCAGATTTAAGGCTGTACAACACAAATAAGTCCACTTCTGCGATAAAGTTTTGGTCCTTTACACAATTGCCCGGACATATTGTTCACTTACTTTATACTTTTATGGTTAGCAGAACATATTGCAAGACGAATAAAACTGCTGAACGCTTGTCAAAATGGCCCGGGCAAAGTTTGAACGAAAAGAAGTTTTTCCAAGGATGTGGGTAGCCTTTAAAATAACTTGATCATAATTGAAGCTGGATATCGAGATAATATACGACATTTTACATAAAATTGGGGCTAAATTCCTCATAAAACTTAATAAAGTGTCTTAACCACACAATAACAGATTCTTTTGTAAAAGAATTCTTAGTACAAGACAACTAGACCAGCTTCTTCACTTGAAAGAATTTTTAATACTGCAGCTTATTGAAGTCACATGCGACGTCCGCTCTATATTGGTTCCGAGTTTAAATAATAGATGGCGTTTTGTAATAAATTGTTCGTCGCCATATTGGATGTCATTCGTTTAGCTCCGTTATTGGACTCAATGAAAAAGACGGTTTCCATTTGAAATTCTTGTTACTTTATTGTGAATTTGTCCATCTCGGTCCTTATTTCTTTTCGCAATATGATAGAAGTAACGTAGTGTCATTTTATTATTATGTAGAGCAATAATCGACATATTTGGCAGCAGATCTATAGTAAAACCAATGATTCCATGAACATCAACTTTAATTTCTTCATAAGATGGCTTCTGTAGCAGAATCAACGTAATTTCGCCAATGTCATCATAATTTCCTCAATCGGACTACTCAATTACGATAGGAGATACCGTAATGCCTCGCGATTTATTCATTTCTTATTACATAAAATATTTCAAGTATAATCTACTATCTTGACGGCAATCTAAGATAAGTGAAAATTATTTATTCTGTTGATTGATGACACTTGGTGGAACTTATTGTTATACATTATTGATGAAACACTTGTACTTCTCCACTGTGGAGAAGTAAAAGTGTGTTATCAATAATGTAAGGAGTGAAAATTAACTTACACTAAACGTTTAATACTGCTTTTTTGTGCACACAGTATGTGATAAATGCGTAAGATTTTGATATACAAAGATCTACAGTAAAACGTTTAGTCTCAAAATAGACCCTGTTATAAACAGGAACTTTCAAACTCTTTAATGAGTCCATTACTTATATCTACCAATAAATACCAATTTCCTACTGAGCGCCACCATTGTACCAATAATGTTAGAAGTAAAAAGTTTTTACTTCTAACATCATTGATTGTAACACTGTACGTGTTTTTAATGGTGACCCTCTTTCCTAAGACTTTGCCTTTGAAATAAAAAACTGCAATCTGCAAGAAGTGGACACACTGAAAATTAACCAAATATTCGATACTGCTTTTATTGACAGTATGTGATAAATGCGCGTGAATTGTGAATGATACAACAAAGCCTTTGAGAAACAAGGTTCGTATGGTTTATGCTTCATTTTTACGTGTACGTGTACGTGACGGCTACGTTGTGAATAAGCTTTACTTGTACATGTTTGTTCACCTCAATATTGGAAACATACTTAGCACACATCGTATTGTACTACGTCATGTGTTGATACTATAATTTTAGAAGGATTTCTGTTGCGTCTTAGAAGTTTGAATATCGAGTAACTAGACTTTTGGTATTCTTTAAATTTATTTACACATACTCACGTTACTATTTTTCACACACATTTCATCTGAGCAATAGAGTAGTGTATTACACTGTCACTGTCAGAGTAGTGTATTATGACAGTAGTGTATTATAGCAAAATGAAAAGTGTGTGAAAAATAGTAATGTGAGTTAAATTAATAAAACATGAGGTTTTATATCAGATATTTTTTATGTTCACTCAATATGCAGGTAGATAAGAATTCTAATTTAGTTAAATTAAAAAATATCCTTAATAATTACATTTGAACAGTTCAATTAATTTCATAAATAAAACGGAATGATGTGTACTAAGTATGTTTTAAGTTATTCATTGTGTGTGTGTCCTTTTTCATTTTATTTATATTGCATGAATTTGATGGTAATTGATGGTAGCTATTAGTCATACTTGCCATGTAGAACTTTTTGATTTAGTGTTTTTTTAATGTATTTTGTACTAACATATTATATTCTCTAAGTAGGTACCAAAAAACTTGGATGGCTTAATAGTTGGCGGTAATAATTACAGAATTGTACGTTGTAATGGATTTACATTGATAAATGTCATAGAGTATACATTAAGTATAGGTATATTAGGTACAGGTACAGATGGAGTTTGAAAAAACTCTGATTATAACATAACATAACATGACATAACATAAACTCACGCCTATATTCCCGAAGGGGTAGGCAGAGGTGCTAGCACCCACATTTCGTCAGTTTATGTTTAGGTCCCAATGTAATAGATAGCCTATTGCCATTAACCGGGCACTTATACACCTGCGATAAATACACACATAACTTCGAAAAGCATCGTAAAGTCATTGGTGTGGGGCCATGGTAAAACCTGGGATCGAACCCGAAACCTCGTCTTAGCAGTCTCTCCGATTATCTCTTCAGAAATATACTTATATAAAAACGTCTTTGTATAGAGGGTTCCGAAAATTCCTGGACAATTTGGAAGTAAAATTGTGTGAAGTGATTCCACTACACAACTTCTAGTCTTAGAAGCTACTGGATAATAGATCTGCTTATTAATGTAATTCTTCTTCTTCTTCTTCTCTTGGCTTGAGCTTGGTCGGTCGGTCGAGGCAAAATTTATGCAGGTGGGGAATGCGAGACCCACCGCATGCGACTGCGGTGCTACTGTGCAGTCCATGGCGCACTTAGTTTCGTGCTTCTTATGCCCTGCCTCCTGCACTAAAGACGACCTGAACGGAGCCACTAACGGTGCAGTCGATATGGCCAGGTTTTATTCTGGAGTGGTCTAAACATTGGTGGATTGTTGACACGACAGAAGAAGAATGTAATTAAGTATAGGATACTACTTCATTAGGTTATTTTCTTCTTATAAAGAAACAAAACAGCTTTCTAGTTTATTTTATTAACGCTATTTATGTTACTTTTGGTAAAATATACTTAGGCTGTCAAGGGATTTTAGATCTTAAGGTGTCCAGGATCTTTTGACGCCCACGAAAGAAAGAAATATCTTAGCAAGCGTCGGTAGCTTAATACCCCGATATATTTAACATTGAATATGTAAATGACCATGCCAATCTCATTATAATCAAGACAAAATTGCCATTTACATTCAGTAACAACATACCTTCAATCCTAACTACAAAACTGAGATAAAATAATGGACATTAGAAATCACTTAACGCAACAATATTATCTATTACCTACCACAAACTTGAAATAGGCGGATAGAACCAAAAATGTTGACTAACATCCAACGATAAATGACTCATTAAGGCAGTCAGCCAAATTGGGATCGGCCCGCTTTCCTACCAAAGACAATGACCTTTACAAGGAACGGTAAACACAAAATAGTTTTAAACATCTGTCATATTCAAAAAGAGAAAATAATAAACGGTTACACTAAATCGTTATGGATGATGATTTAAAAAAACGAGAAACAATTTGTAAGTGTCGCGATTGAACGAATGGAATGCCTAAAGGTAGTAAATAGTTCACTATATTGATGATTAAATTGAGTATTTGATTGTCTAATGAAATTTAGTTACTTTTTGCTAAACTTCAATGTGATAACTTATGTAGTAAACTATGAAACAACAATTGTGACGTCATTACTTTTTATTGTCAAAAAAATTACTACAATAGTTTGAGTGGATGATTAAAATTAAATAAAAATCATAAAAACAAACGCAATTTTTATTGTTAATTTAATGAGCTCAGTCAAACAATTTATTTTTTCTAAAGGAAAATACCTAATTGAAATATATGAACCAAATCCTAATAATTTAGACTACTTATCTCCCTACTTTCTTGTTTTTTACATAGAGAATAACAGAGAAAGTATTAGTGATAAGAATGAAATAATTTAAAGTAAGAAAAGACTCTTAGGATAAAAAAGTTGACTAACAAATTGAACCGAATATATCTAAACATAAAAATATAATATTTTATCATTTTGGAAGACGTAAACATATTAAAATAATAATTATGCGTTGAGCAAAAGATAATACGAAAATACAATATTCTGAAATATTCTGCCAATATTGACAAATACCATACTTTATTATAGCAGGTCAACAGTATTAAAGCCCGCTGTCGCAACGGCTATATTTTAAAATAAATTATTTCGATACACTGATGAAGTTTTTATGTGCGTTTGAACTATATAAACATCAAAGTTCACATTAATAAAACACACTTTTCAAAGGTAATCGCTTTACTACAGCACCTAAAAATGTGACAAGATTAATTGCAATGACATTTTTTTCATAGTGTTGACACTAGAAAATTGGAGTTCAGAGATAAGTAAACAACAAGTCAATAAAAAAATTACAAAGAATTTGACAGTGAACAATATTAATATGGCAATCCATTTTAAATAACATATAATTAATTTAGAAATGAAATATGTTGTTGTATTTTTTACTTTGAATGAAACGGTGAACGATGTTCCGGAAATTGCATGTCGTAAAAGTCTAGTGGTATTAAAATAATTTTGAAAATAGTTAACGGCCTTATCCATACGTGCATTGCGTAATAAATCGAGATTTACATCATTAACACTGAGTAGCTATTAATGAAACTCATTGCTGTAAAATACTTTTATAGTAGCATATCATATGTCGTTAATTTATTTTATTAGATACAGAATCATCTATAGGTTTCATTATTCTTGGTAGAATCATTTATATGTTATCTTCAAATACATTTTCAGTTTTGCAAATATCATTATCTAGTATTTTATTCTCTTTCAGTCCGATCTTGGCGATTGCAGAGCACCACACAGCCACTCGTGTCGACGGGACGACGTATTCACAGTGTCTCACACAGGCCCTCAATTTCTGGCAGATCACATTCTTCATAACCATTATAGTACTCTTATACGCTCTACCATTAGTTATCTTAATTGTATTATATAGTGTCATTGCCAAAAATTTAATTACTGCCGCTTCTAAAATAGTTATGAATAAAACTGTCGATCCTTATAATGCTAGAGCGAGAAAACAGGTCATTTTGATGCTGGGAACTGTAGTGTTATGCTTTTTCTTGTGTCTCATGCCATATAGAGCTTTGACTTTGTGGATTATCATGACACCAGCCGAGCATTACGATGATATGAGCCCAGAGAAATGGTATAACATACTCTATTTCTCTAGAGTTATGCTTTACATTAATTCTGCGATTAATCCAATTCTTTACAATTTAATGTCATCAAAATTTCGTATAGGCTTTTGTAAAGTATGTATTTGTTATAAGAAAAAACTAGAAATTAAGGCGAGGCGAGCACAAAGAACGATCACAAATGGATCAACAACTAGCAGTAGTTTGACACGTACAACGAACAGCTTAAAAAAGCTATTTACCCACAGAAGTAGCATTGATCGTACTGACACAGAATATGAAAGCAAAGATGAAGTAGAAAAGGGTATATTCGATAGAATATTTACCAGTAAAACATTTCTAAGACAACAATCAGCGCCAGTTAGTTCAAATATAAAGCCAGCAATTAATAGAATGAGGAGCGAAGGAAATATTGAAATTTCTGAAGTGGTCGATGTAGAAACTAAAGATGAGAGCACTGAATGTCACGGAAATGATACTGGACAATTTATCGGTCATTCCAATAGTAAAAATATTAGGTCAGATATTGAAGTGGATCGTACCAACTCTCTAAGACGCAGCGTCTTAATAAACAGCGCTAAAGCAAGAAGTATGGACTGTGAGAAAAAATCTGTTGCTTATCAGAAAATTAAAGTAGATTGTGTTGTCGCTTTTCAGAAATCTAAAAGCGTTGATTACGAGTTTCCTGAAAGCTTTGTATAAAATATGAGACAGACTTATGTTAAATCATTAGCTCATTGTTTATTTATAAAACATTTCTTTGTGTAATGCGACTGAAAGGTAAGTCTTACTATACGAGACACTTTAAAAAGCTTAGTAATTCGTAAAAATAAAATTGCTCATATTATATATGTCATTTATATAGATTATATTTATTTATTTTTTAATAGATTTTTAGTTAGTTGTGTGTTCATTATTGTGGCATGAGAATATTTAAGACATTGTAGAACGTTTTAGATCAGTTGTTCAACGAGTCGATATTTTGTTGCAAACTAATATCTTTTTTCATAAAAAAAAATTCAAAACTGATCAAACTGGTTAAGACTACAGTTACTTATTTATTGTTGGCAAGTCCCCCTCAATAGTTGCTGATCATTTGACCATTTAGGGAGTCACTTTACTTGTAATAAAATTAATATGGATGGCATTTAACAGATAGACGAGCTTAATATGAAGAGGAACGCTGAAAATCGATGAAATAACAAACAACAAAAATAATAACACATTATTTCTAATTATAAGAAATACAATATAGTACTGACTTGGAAACTAGAACTAAGTATTTCATTAATTTCCTTTTTCTTTGTTCAAATATATAAATACCCCGTATTCTATTTTTTTAATAACTGACTTAAATATATCTAAGCTGCCCTTTTTTAATTTTTGTATTTGATAGGGTTACTTTTGATTCTTCTCGTTCTCGGTTGCCCCCGAAAATTTTGAAGGGGAATCAAGACTAACCCCTTACAATAAAATATCTAGTTGTAATAAAAGAATCGACACCAAAGTCACAAGTGCCGCTAGAAAATTTAAACTAATTAGATATAAATGTATTAAGTACTGTTTTATTTGTATCACAAAGTCTGTTAAAATTATAGGGCAGTTGTATTCAATGTTTGTCTCATGTACTAAATGTGATTGAATTAGGTAACTATTTATTAAAATGTTAAAGAGAAATAAATGAGATATTAATAATAATAAGTGCCAAAGTATTTGTGTAGTTTTTCATTATTCTTTTGATTCTTAAGGGTCCCGTTAATGACGAAAATGTTTGACAATTTTAATGTTTGTCAAATTATTTGATAGTGTGCACTATGTTTGAAGTGTTGGTCAAACATTCCACTTGTCGTCGTGTTTGACAAAAACCTTGATTGAACACATGCTTAACAAACAAGTTTAAACGTGTATGGCGGTGTTTTTCAAACTAAGTTTCTTCAGCCGAATGACCTAAGCTTTTGTTTGATGAAAACGTTAAATTTCATCAAACTTTGTCAAACAATTTTGATCCTTAACGGGGCGTTTTAGCCTTCTGCATACAGTCTATTCCCATACGAGCTAGCTTTCACGTCGTTTGTATTTATTTTCCTATCAACTATTTTTTGCTTCACAGATTTTAATCCAGGCTAAATACTACTAGGTGCTGTCCGCGGATCCACCCGTGTGGAATTTTTATTAATGAAAATTTTTAAGCAAATAGTATGCCATTTGTTTCAAATTAATTTAGATCCGTAAAAGTGAAAGCTCCGACGGAACTCAAACCCGTGATCTTTCCCTTATTGAAGGAATGCATTAACCGCTGAGCTATGGAGTCACATCTTGAGCAGAAGGGAAAAAGTACGAGTCCCGTCGGAGCATTTACTTGTTCTGATCTTAATTGATTTTCTTCATTTTCAACCAAAGTATACATACATTAAAGATAATAATCAAAGGTATGAGATACACATAAATGAAAGTAAATGAAAGTTTCACGCAATTCCGGAGCTGCAGAAGATTCTAGAAATGTTAGTAATGTAAATATCAAAACAATGTACAGCAACGTTTTGCGAAGCAATGGAAGCCCGAAGTTAAATTAAATCTCAAACATGTAAGCAACGCGAAGTGAGATTGTTGCAGCAACAGAGAGTAGTGTTTGTGTAATTATGTTGTATCTTATCGTTTGAGTAAAACTAATACAATTGTGAGTAAATTCTGGACAGCATCAAATTTGTTTGTAATGGTTGTCGATAGTTTGCAGTGGTGATGTGTCCCTATAAGCCGACTCCTGCCGGCTTTCCAAAGGATCTCATGGTGCGTGAAAAAATAGATCAAGAAAAGACTTTCTTTATTTTTTTAAACCACTTATATCTGCCAACCCTGGCGTCCGTGGCGTGACGGTAGTGCACGCGACTGCTACGCACGGGGCGCGGGTTCGATCGCTGCTCAGTGCAAAAAGTTGTATGCATGAATATGACTGGTTGCACTGGTCTGGTCGTGCCTCGGAGAGCACGTTAATCCGTCGGTCACGGTTGCCATACTAACATCTATGGCAGTCGTTACGGGTAGTTGGAGTCCTCAAAAGTCCAATCAGTCTGACTTGTAACTTCGATATCGCCCTTGGTCATTGGTTGTGGAGGTCAGATGGCAGTCACTTCACGTAAAATATCGAAGTTCAGCCGCATCACAGTTGGACTGGAAAGCTGACCCCAACTGAGTTGGAAACAGGGTCAGTGAATGACGATTTTGTCTACCGACCCTATAGAAAGCTCCAAAGGTGTAGGTTAAGAGAGTTTCTGTGCCGTCAGCGCAGGAAACTAATTGTTCTTCCAACTGACGGCAATAAAGCAGTGTGCTCTGGCCACCATACTTTTTGCGGAATATATAACACAAGGTTATTATTAGCCGCGGTATTTTGTGGAGCGGAGATACTTCCCTAGTTGGACTGCTCAATTGGGACGGGAGGTACCGTCGCGTCCTACTGCCGTCAAGATATTTTTCTTGCCTTTTGAAAACGGTCACTCTTCGTCACTGTTTTCGTGTAATTATTCAACAAAGCTATCTTTAAAGCTTTCGACTTCTATCTATCCTTTACTGTACATAGTTATTCTGGACCCCTATTTTCGTCAAATCGTATTCCCGTTGCTTTGGCTGTCTTCTCTGCTCTTACTTGCAGAAACTAATAAGTACATTAATAAACTACCAACAGTGCCATAGTTCAGGTCATAAAAATGGCTACCAATTTGATATTGAGTTGTAAAGGCCGTACAACTGTTACTTCATTGTTAATAAAGATTTTATTACCCGTTATAATTACTGCGGAATTCTATTAAACAATAGCAGCTTTATGAGAGGCGACCTCTATACGGAGCACCACCCATATTTTTCGAACGAACTACGTCCTGTCGTGCCCGCTGTGCCCCTATACCTGCACAATTGCCGACCTGAATGAGGCGACGGAGGATGCGGTCGTATTTTCTCAAGATAGCTAGGGTTATATAGCAGTCATTTCAAAAGAGGTGAGTGTTATAGAAAGAGAGGAGTGAAACTATACACCTTATATAGCTCTATCTCTCTTTCTCTGAAACTGAAGTCCAAGACACGGTAGTTTGTGCGCGTCGGGTTAGTCGGAGAAGACTCATCACCGAGAATTTCAATGATATATCATGGGTGACTCTGATGATATGCTCACTTTTGGTACCTATATGCAGCCTAGTCTAAATGTCAAGCAAATCAAAAGATAAATTATTGTATTTACCATATACTCGCGTTACTACCAGGAATTCGCTAACCATAGACTCTGGTATGACTCCTAACCCTGAAAATAAAGCCTACGGTTTAACCCATCAGCACATGTACTGACTTGCAGGTATGGTTACCATGTCTTGCTGGCGCCATACAACCAATAATAAATTTACGACTGATTATTTTAATGGCATCAAATATCGCAATACAACTCTACTGAATACAAATTATGACTTAAATGCTTCTAAAGATTAATGACTACATCTTTCAGTTTTAATAGTCTAACTATGTATTATTAATATGTGTGAACAATATGAATACCGCGGCAGCTTAGCTGTTATGAATGGGTGATCTAAGACAATGTATAGGCTTTAGTTTATAGTGAGTTTAAGTTATGGCACATTGTGTTTTAACAACAATGGATTAAGAGGCCTATGCGTGCTAGCCGTTTATATCTTTAAACAAATTAATCCTCACACTCAAAAGCTGGTTGTTCTGTGTGTGAAGGGACCGTATGTAGAGCGGCCTCGAAGCTCGCCCCTAATAATTAGTTTGGTATAATCGATGTTTGGTAGATTCGAGCTCGCTCACCACCGTTGCACCCCGTGCTATCCCCAAAAAGACAGCCCAAACACGCGTACTGTGCTGCGCGTAAAAAGCGCATTTTGAACACATTACCTACGTGTAAATGTTTAAAAAGATGCGAATAGTCTGGTATACACAAAAGTCTTTGACTTTGCGTTTTAAATTCTAGGTAGGTACGGTACGTTTTAACTTCAACTTCAAGTAAGTAATCGGTTACACATCGATGTGACTAACTAACTATACTCCATTTGTTTAGGTAGATACTTAAATAAAGGTAGGACGCCCCCCAAAATCCAACCACACGTCCTGATCGACTACCTAATCTTGTGGGGGCGGACACACGGAAACAAGTTTACTGGCGTGGCTAACGTGGCTTTGGTAGACTTTTTTAAAACTTGAAACTTGACATTAGCGTCTCGCCATTAATTTTATAAGACGTTTACCATATTTTACTAGAGCGGCTATTCTGCTGCAGAAACCATTTTAAGAAAAGAAGAAGTTAAATAAAGATAAACAATCTTGTGGCAACTTTTTATAAAAAACAAGTTAAACAAATAAACTAGACTAACTTACTGACTAACTGGTGGTTCGACACAGGTTTTTATTCTTCAAAATGCGATGCTAAGTAGAAAAGTATTTTTATACTGAGTTTTTAAACAAAACATATTACAAAGACACGCTAAGATTGTTTACGTTTTTGAAGTACAAATGAACAATTAACAGTTTTCATTTTAATTATGTAATAAATTTAGTACAAAACTGTCTATAATGATTTACCTAATATATTATTTACCATGTCATTATATCCGACTCGCCACCTTCATGTGACCTTATCAGAGTATTAATATATCCATCCAGTGTAGTTTAGCAACGAGATTACATCTTCTCTAATTAGCATTATAATCATATACGATTCTATAGAATAATCATATCCAATTATGAGTTTACGTCATCATTATCATCATCATCATCGTTGCGGTAGTCACGGCCGCATCCGACGCTTTCATTCTTTTTATACCACTTCGAAAAGTGATCACCGTGGCTTAGGAACGTTTGTAATACCAGGGACGTTCCACTCATGCTGCCGTAGAAACCTTCTAATTCTATAATCTATTGAAGGACCCCATATTATAGTCGCTTGGAAAAACCACAGCTGGGAGTTTATTCCACAGCATGAGCGCACGTGAGATGAAATTCCTTTCATACCGCACAGTGCGCACCGTCGTGATTTGTGAGGATGAACACTTTGCCAAGCGGTGTGATGATAGAAATTAGGCGTGGGCATCATGTCTAGCAATTCTTCTGAACGCAAACTATTGTACAGGCGGCAAAATATACACAGTCCCTACTTTTTTTTTTATTGTGTGCAAAATCCCCACGGATACCACCCCCGCCGGAGCCGGTGAGATTGCTTATGTCACACGTACGCCGTCCTTGGGTCTTGCTGGGTGAAATATTACAAGACATATCTCTTACACCTCAGCAGACCCGGTGCCATATCTTTCGGGGTGGCCCCTTAGCCTTGTGTGGTATTTACGGTGTCCCCATCTAACACAAAAGCCCTGCTGAGAATCATTCTATATTTTTAACACAACATTTTTCTTTTTCTTTAAAATAAGTTACTTGTCGTTATTCACGGAATGTTAATCATCATTCCCTGAACCTTTTCCCAACAAACAACAGGCTTTTGAGTTTAACTTTACACTGAACGTTTACCGACTGTTGATATTATATTATAAATCTGGAACAACCGAAATACCAAAGTTATTGAAGCCATATTATATTATAAATACAGCATTTCTAATACAATAAACTTGAATTGCTTACTTGTTAGCTAATATTTCAAGTAATTGCTGGATAAATAAACCGTACAATTAGTAAGTACGACGACCTCCGTGGTGTGGCGGTAGTGAAAGCGATTGCTACACAGGAGGCGTGGGTTCAATTCCCGCTCAGTACAAATATTTGTGTGTATGAATATGAATATTTACATTGGCCTGGGTGTTTCTATGTATAATGTGTATGTATTTACAAAAAGAAGTATCTAAGTATGTTTATCCGCATTCTAGAACTTATAACACAAGCTAGTTAAACTATGCTTACCATGGGTCTAGGTGGGTCGTGCGCTTATCTGCCATCTAAGTTGTATAAAAAAGCCCTTTACTCGGTAGAAGGGATAGATTTCTTAACCTTACTCGATTCGTACTGTGTAGTAGTAGTAATTGAGTGAATTTTTCTGAAGAATGTTTGGTTCTTGTAGACGTCGTATCCTGGTAATAAAACTAGTCTATTTTAGCTTCTATAGAAGAATATCCTATAGCTGAAATTAATCAAATAAGCTCACTAAAATTTGACCCTCAAATTGTTTTTCCTTTTCTTGTTACTTGCCATATAAATTGACAAAGAAAGGACGGTAGACAATAAAATTTTATTATTATCGGACACAACGACACCAATCATCTCAATAGCCTGTTTCATTCAATTGACTCATAGCCATGAGATCAGGCGACAAGATTTCTGCTTCCAGATTATTTATATGACGTAGGGGTCAGGGGTTGTTATACTACCCCCGGGTCCGGCAGAGGTGTGTGTTGGCTACTATCTCACCTTTGTGGTTGGTTTATTTATCACCACTAACTCCCTGCCGTGGTTTTCCGAAACGACTACAGTATGTGGTTCTTCTAGAAGAGCATTAGAAGGAATGTAACGCCACTGGTGTTGCAAACGCCCATAAGCCCCGGTGAACGCTTTTCATCAGATAGGCCGTGCACTTGTCTACCACCTAAGTGGTTTATAAAAACTTCCACCAACTAAGAACCCGAGCCTCCACCAACTAAGAATACGACTTATAACTCGAAAACGGCGGTATCGATTTTGATAGTAGCAAAAATTATTTATATTTTTTGGTTATTCTGTTTAGTATTCAGTATTACGTGGGCGGCCGCTCACGTAATAGGTACTGTAAAGCCAGGCAGTAGCCCCCCAACGATCACAAATCGTCGGCACAATGAGGTCGCTCCGCGAAACCTGTGGAGTCCCCAGTAAGCTTCTGCGTTTCTGGGCGAAGCTAGGCTGGCTGCATTAGCCGGTAACTCTGCACGCACGCAATTGCCCAAAAAGGGAAGTTAGGTGCGGACGAAAGAGTTCCATTCAATCAATGAATCATGTGGAAGTTATTTCACTATCTTTTCAGAGAGTCACAGGCATGAATATAATGTTTGAAGGAATGACAAACTCTCAGCGAGTCCCAAAATGGTATAATTAATGTTTAAGATCGACATCCTCGTTATCCGACCGTCTTAAGAGACCCTTAATATAAATAACGTAATTTTCAATTACTTTTCTTTGTGTCTTTGTGTTAAGTTCAACATAGTAAGGCTCTGTATTGACTGATAGTGTTTAGCGATGTAAGGAGCTTTTCAATGTGTATAAGTATACAGAATTGAAGCGGTGTAGAGGCGAAACACGTGTCGAGGTTTGTTTTTCACGCTTGTGGAATATTACACATACGAGAATATATCTCCTCGATTAAGAAGTCTTTTTACTTCCTTTGAGGAGTGCGTATTACACATTTTTTCAAAAAAAATGGTTTTTAAATTTTTTCTTTATATGCAATGTATAACTACGACCTGTTCTACATACATACTATACCTACACTTTGTAAAGAAGTCAACTCACAAACCACATTTCGCCGAATACGTTTCCAGTCCCATAACATTGTCGTCATCCAGGTACCTCATACGTCGTACAGGTAGGTCTACTTATCTATGTAAACCAGAGATTATGGTCATTATGAATATCCAGTTAGTAATATGATTTCTAGAATACGAATTATACTGCAGACAAAACAGTCTCCTGCATTTGTCCGTAATATCCCGGACAAACGTCGCATTTCCTGGTGTGGCTATATTCTATGGCAACCACCCGCCTACGTGGTTAACAAATGTCGCCTCCACCGGGTCCCGGTAGGAGGGGTAGATGCAAGAAGTGAATGAGAAAAAGCTGGAGAGCGGACCCCAGTCGCCGAGGGGAAAACTTCGGATGCGACCGAAACTAACGCAAGCATGATGATGATGATGGTGATGAATACGAATAATACATACAAAACATATAAATATCCAAATATTTGCACTGAGTGGAAAACGAACTTTCGACCTCCATACTTTACACAGCTCTTCAGAAAATTAAGAAAGCATCTTTAGGAAAGAATTCCACTCCCCCATACATATAAATAAATATATTTTTTTGACAAATACCTACATCTCATTTTAATACATATAATATTTTAACAAGATTTATAAATTAAAGATAAAGATGACTATCTAAATTAAAAAATTATCTTACTAGGTTTATCTTTTTCAAATTCTTAGTTAAATGCCATTAAGACATTAAAACTGGATTAAGTACTGAGATAAAACTCTGGCAGTCCACGACTGTTAAAGTTAAAAATAAGTAATTTATTTCTATTTCAGTTACCACAGAATGAAGTCTTTTTTTCCTTTTTTGTTCTAAATAATTATAGTACGACACATTTTTCAATTTACATTTTATGGCATTTCAGCTAGTTATTTGATTATACAAAAACGTAAATCTTTTATTTGACAGGGTCACACTTCAATGTGATGAATGGGGATATCTGTCTCAATAGATAAATGATATTGCAATACATTTGTAGAATAGGATAGAATGATAACTGTAACCCTCGTTTTCACTAAGAAAGAAGTTGTAGACATGTTTGAGAAAACAAAACTGAAAACAAACATAACATAACATAACATAACAACATAACATAAACGATACTGTATCGCACGGCTGTGGTATGAGGTGAATAGGATAGGAATATATAATACACGTCTCTTTCTCTCTCTCTCCACACTCTCACTTTTCTTTCCAAAGTGCCAAAAGCTGGTTTCCTATATACATGAATATCTAAACAGGGTTCATGAATATAAGCCAGTTTCCCGCTTCATACACCAGAAAATTCATGTTAATGATTAAAGGAACGCTGAAATCATATACTTGGCCATAATTTACAATGTAAGTGATATCATCCATCATGACGTATTGTCACTACGGAGGATGATTTTGGACCAGATAAACATACTTTCTCCTTTCTTAGTAACACGGAACACAGATAACTATCTACCTAATAATATTTCTTTTCTAAGGCATACAGAGTGGAATTTTTGGACCATGTCTGGAAAGAAAATACTAATATCAAATTTTACTTCAAATGAAACTTTCTTTTATTTCATTAAAGACCCAAATTTCTGTTGAAATAATTACTCCAGCCATTACTAAACTGCTGAACAAAGCTTTGTTAAACGTTCCTTCCGAGATTAGGGGGTCAGGCGACTTTCGTTGTCGCAAAAGCCTAGATAAAATAAAATAAATATTCTATGACAATCTATACAACGCCATCTAGACCCATGGTAAGCATAGCTTAACTAGCTTCTTTTACGGGTTCTAGAATGCAAATAAACATACTTAGATACATTTATTTATGTAAATACATACATAGAAACACCCAAACTAATGCAGATATTCATATTCATGCACACAAATATTTGCACTGAGCGGGAATCAAATGCACTACGGCCACGCTATCGAGGTTGTCAATTAAAAAAATCCAATAAAGTAGAGAAATCATAACCGGAATTGTAATATAAGAAAATGATAGTATATCTATCTAACTATAAGGAAAAAAATCAAGGCAAGTAAGAAATTGATTCCCCAAAAGCCTACATGGATCATCTGCAATGGGTATACGTAAAAAAAATTGTCGTATCGAACATCCGGATAAAGTTATTTTAGCCACTTAATTTTGTGGTTGATTGGAAGGCTTGCTGGTAAATTTTCCGCTACAATTACTACGATAAAATCAGTTTTGGTGGATATAAAGATAAATATTTTTTGCTGGATTTACAATAATAGAAAAAGACAAGTAGTTCCTTTTCTAGAATTTTGTCAGGAACATTTTTTATATCAAACGTATCTTTAAAACTGCTTACTCACGGTTTTAAGGATATGATATACATAAAAACTTCTGTTTTCATCAGCTTAGTAAGATACAAACTAATCATTTCTATTTGTCCTAATACATAAGCTGTTTAGAATAAAAAATGATAAGAAAAGGAACACCATTTATTCAGAGCGTAGTGTGCCATATATGACAGTAACAATAAGTGTCATTCAGTTACTAGTCAAGAAATAGACCTAAAGCAAATTAGCATAAACTTAAACTATTCATTTCTTTTCCAGCCCGATCCTCGCCGTGGCAACCTTCACTTACGAAACCTTCGGAGATGGCACTGAAGTTCCAGTTTGCCTCACTCAAGCCGACACTTTCTGGTCAGCCCTTTTCTTCATTCTCACAATTGCCGTGTTCTTCATCGTCCCACTCGCAGTACTCTTGGTGCTCTACAGCGTCATCGCCAAAAACTTGATGGAAAACCCTGTCATCATCGCACAGAATAGTAAGAATACAAGCAATACAGGCAATGTCGTCCGATACAGGAAACAAGTAATTCTCATGCTCGGTACCGTCGTCTTATCATTCTTCATCTGCCTCCTTCCTTTTAAGGCACTCACACTTTGGATAATTGTATTTCCACCAGAGACAATAATGTCATTAGGTATAGAAGGTTATTATATACTTTTATATTTTTGTAGAGTTATGCTGTATTTAAATTCGGCAATCAATCCAATATTATACAATTTGATGTCGTCTAAATTTAGGGAAGGTTTTGTAAAGTTATTAAGGATAAATAAATTAATGAGGTGCAGTAGAAATTTGAGGGAGACAATGCAAAGAAGGGACACATTTAATACAACAACGTCAACTGGATTTTCTAGCAGTCAGAATACCTCTGAATCATTTTGGAGAAGATATAGTAATAGAAATTCATCACAAAAAAATATTGTTAAAAAAGAAAGTAAGAAAGTCAAAGAAGAAAATGTACAGCAAATGAAAGTAGGTGAAATTATAAATGTTGAAAACACAAGACGCAATAGTATGAAATTTGTTGCTGCTCTTAATGAAATCGATAATGATACGTACGCCGAAGTACACAATAACGATTGCTCTAATGACTTAGCCATAGATACCACTGCCAATGAGAACAATAAACAAATACAAATATTAAATCTAGATGTAAAAACTAACCATGTTTATTCTATTACTTTCGATGTAAGTGACTCAGTTGAGGGTAGATCCAAATTCGTTTGTATACCAACACTTGACAAAGAGAATAATATATTTATATACGATTACAAAACTAAGGAAAGTTTCGTATAAAAGCCATTTTTTATTTGATATAGTGTCTACTGGCCTGGAGCCAGATAAATCAATGCATTTAATACAAACAACTAAATGTATTTACGATAAATATATCAAGATAATCGAACTTAAATCACAAGAATCAAGTGTTTTGTTTCGTATTTTCTCACTATTCAACTGTTAATAGGATTGAATTCGGACTATGTTTTATTTATAAAAAATTCTTTTGTTTATGTTACGGCATAAATTTATTTTGAAACGGGCCAAAGACTAGAAGTGATAATATATTAAACTTTTAACGTTGGGAATTTATGTTCGTACTATATTATTTTTCGCTAAAATCCACAATCCCGGGCTCTTCTAGCGAGACGTGAAAAGGCATCTCTCAAGTAATCAAGTTAGAAAGTTAGGGACACCATTTTAAAATCAATAGTATTTGGAATGACCATATATTGACCATATAGAAGGGGTGCAGTCAAATAACCTTCTGAATGTTAAAAAACTGTGTCTTTATTGTTTTCATTTACATTCAAATTAATGATTATTCTACTAAAAAGAAATAAAATGCCAGACTTTATCTCTTCTGTACGTATTTGTCATCTGTGCCCAACAGGATGATATATAGAATGGTCTATTTGTCAGACGTCTATGATATATGCTCTAACATAAAAACAGTATATTCTTCTTATTTGTTTGTAAATTGCTGAATTAGTATTATATACATTTCTGCTGGGATAGCGTCTATCGTAAACTGAATTTAAATTATTAAATTCGGACGGTTCGCCAAACCTATCAGAAGCAAAATAGACTTTTTAATGTTAAAGGGTCTGGTATTTACTGGCTACCTACGCAATTGAGAGTAATGTTACTACTCAGAGTTTTATTGTTTACGTTTTCATTATTTTGTTTACAAAATCATAGAAGTTTTTCTTTTATACTTTGTTAATTTACCGTTTTATTTTATTAACATTAGTATATTGAAGTAATAACTGTCATTGGTGGTCTATTTATCGTATTGTATGTACACTATAGTAATACATGAAATTTCTGTTGTTAACGAGGGCAAATACGTTTATACAGCGTGTTGAAAATTTATTTATTAGCCTCATGTTTAGTCTCAGAGTAACATAATATTTAAAAATAATTTGGAAAGTTAATATTATTGCAACACTGGATTAGCTAACCGCTTATCATTTTCAGACAATACAAAAAAATTTCAATGAGCTAAAACTGTGTACTAGCTTCTCTAACAATAATCTCCACAAATAATTCTGAAGCAACAGGGTGGTCACAGCGTGAAACAAGCTCCCAGAGCATGTTTTAGCAGCTTACAGTGACAGTTTAAGAACCGACTTGATGCACATTACCTCAAAGAAAACCACTAATAAACTGCAAAAGATAACCGAATACAGGCATCCTAGGTCGCTCATGTCAGCCTGCTCGATGTATTATATTAATAATAATTATTATTACTTATAATAATTATTCCTAAAAAAGATAATATTATTTCACACATACGTATACTTTGAATCTGAGTTCCTCCTAAATTACACTATCGTTTTTTATTACCAAGCTACTCTCGAAATCCATTCCTTTCTTGTTGAAGTTCATTGAATATGCGGGACTGACACTTCCAGTTTTTGGCCCTTCGATATTTTAGCATTATTTTATATTACCTCATTTTCGTATCTGTCCATTATCTTCTCATTCATAAAATATCGGCTCAGTATCTCACAGCTGTCAAGAAACAATCTAACATAATTTTTAATTTATTTCAAATTTGTATACAAGGCCATTACAGCAGGTGATGAACTGTGGGCTTCAAAAGATCCTGGACAATTGAAAGTAAAATTGTATGTAGTTATGCTACTACACAACTACTAGTCTAAGAAGATACTGGTCAATAGATCTACTTATTAATGTAATTAAGTTTAGGCTACTACTTATATGAGTTTACTTATTTTTTTGGAAAGATACAAGACATCGATCTAGTTTTTTTTTATACCACTTAGGTGGCAAACAAGCACACGGCCTACCTGATGGGAAGCGGTCACCGTGGCCTATGGACGTTTGCAACACCAGAGACGTCACACAGGTTTTGTTTGTGTGTGTTTGTTTTATTAACGCTATTTATGTAAATTTTAGTTACATTAGGTTTAGATTGTTAAAGGATTATATATTTTAAGGTGTCCAGGAACTATTGGAGCAGTGCATGGTTGGCATAAAACCTTTTCGGATTTCTCTAGACAACAGCTCTTACATTCAACTGGGGCTTACTTCTAAACATTTACTTTCCCTTCTATTTGGATTCAATACACTTTTTTTTTAACCTGACCCGTCTAATTTATACACCAAAATAAATTTATTTCACACTCTTATCTCTTAAATATATATATTATTGAATAAGGTCAAATTACTTTTAATGTATCATAGGCTACCCATATGAGTTCATTCGCAGGCTACAATTTTATCGAGAAAAGTTAATTTTACATCATGTTTTCAATCTCATTCCACTAAATTAGCCCCATCCTATATGTTTTCATTAATCGTACGACACCTTTAATTGTAAGCTTCTCAAAGTAACAAGTTAAACGTACAACTCTTCAAGGTTAATGAGCTTAGAAGGGCAGACAGAGAATCAAGTGTTATTTGATCTGTTTAATATCGTCTTCAAGATTACAAGTGGAAAACGTTTCAATTATTTCAAATCGCTCTGAAGTAATAATAATTATGTATACAAATACATGGATAAAACTAATTGTATGTTATTATCGAATGTATGTTATATAACGAATGTATCTGTGTAAGTGTAAATTAAATTCCAATCCAATCTATATTTAATTTTTTTTCCTTAATTTGATACGTTTTCAAGTGTTCCGGCAATAAGATCATTCATGAATATTTGGTATTATTCGTAAAATACATAATTTCACGAAAATTATACGACGTTGTACCTAATTTTTAATAGTATTGGTGGAGAATGTTAATTTAATTAACTGAAGCAAATTTTAAAATATTATTAAAATGTTTACTAGAACCCGTTACGTATTTTTCGTTAATGTTAATGTATAGTGTTATTTTCTTCGTTGAGTGTTTATACATGTAATTATTTTTGTTATTTAATTTGTTATTTTTAAAAACGAAACTGCCATTGTAATATAAGACAAAAATACATTAAATGTCAACTAAAAGACTATTTCAAACAACATTTATACTTTGAATTGTAGTGTGTATAAAAATAACACTGCCTATAAGAATTAGTCGATTGTTGCATTTAGCAATGACTTCTATGTATCTATTTTATTTAAATCAATTGAAGTAAATTTTAAAGGATTACTAAAATGTTTACTAGAACCCGTTACGTATTGTTCGTTAATGTTAATGTATAATGTTATTTTCTTTGTTGAGTGTTTACACGTGTAATTATTTTTGTTATTTAATTTGTTATTTTTAAAACAGAAACTGCCATAGTAATAAAAGACATACAGTGTGTGTATTGAAATATCACTGCCTATAAGAATTAGTCGATTGTTCCATTTAGCAATGACTTCTATGTATCTATTAATTTATATCAATTGAAGTAAATATTAAAGGATTACGTAAATGTTTACTAGAACCCGTTACATATTGTTCGTTAATGTATAATGTTATTTTCTTTGTTGAGTGTTTACACATGTAATTATTTTTGTTATTTAATTTATTACTTTTGAAAACAAAAACTGCCATTGTAATAAAAGACATACAGTGTGTGTATTAAAATATCACTGCCTATAAGAACTAGTCGATTGTTGCATATAAGAATTAGTCGATTGTTGCATTTAACATTGACTTCTATGTATATATTAAGAACTGTCCGTATGAAACAAAAAATATGAATACACGAAAGGCCATAAACTGACCATCAGCAAGCGCAACTTTTTGTAACTTTCAAGGCGCGTTTCAAGGGCTACGAAGAATTATTTTCAATTGATTTACTTACTTTATTGTAATATTTTTGACAAATAAAATTGTAAATCTGTGCCATTCAAATGTGCTCTTTTTGTGTGCCTAATCTGAATGAACGAAATTGATAGATCATTCTTGGATGATATTCCGGTGTCACAATTCATTTATCTAGTCTCTTTGTCCTTTTTTTATCGTATGAAAAATCCCCACGGACACCCCCCACCCCCCCACCGGAGCCGGTTATGTCGGACTCGAACCGACTAAAACGCACGCCGTCTTTGGGTCTTCAGTTGCCGGAGGCGAGGTAGTCGTAGCCAACATATCCCTCGCACCCGAGGCCTTCTCTTTGAGATGATCCCCGTCGAGTCTCTATGTCCTGAAACTGTGACATATTTCTTGTTCAAAACTGCTTAACTGGGAAAATTTGAATATTTTTGCAAATTCTTGAAAACTGGTCGTTAGTCTTTCGCCATTAATTTCATATTACGTTTACCATATTTACTGGACTGGCAATCTTAACTGGTACTTAGTATACATACATAAAAGTCATTGGCACTTAGATTAGAATGTATCATATAGAACGTTTATGTAATACGAATTTGGGAACAGAATTTTGTGACTGTCCGGTATAATAAAAGATAGGTATGTGAGTAAACAAAGGTTTAAAGCAAATGTTGAAAACTACTAGTATTTTCTTAATTCTCTCTGATTGATGGCAAAGTGTTGCCATGAGTATTATTTTCAAACTGATGGTTAATGAAATTAGTCCATGTTAATTTACTTTTGATAAGGTTGTTCGGAAAGTCATGTTGCTTACGAAACATTTATTGCGATTTCTTTTTTCGTCACAAAAAATACAATTTGGACAAGATTAAAAAAAATAATTATTATTTTATGTAAAACAATAAGGTCCGAATTGTATTCTTTACATTTATTCTTGCGTAAATTCAATTGGATGCTATTCAATACTTCTAAATCGCAGACAAAAGCCATACCCACTCTATTTGGATAGGTACCTACTTAACTAAAGGTAAACCATCTTGAAGAGACTTGTAACACAAACATAATTTTAAAGTGGTTACATTTTGGTTGATAATTAAAAAAAATAAACTGTGCTTTTTAACAAAACACGATGAGGAAATTTGTTTTATAATACAAATTAAAAGATACATCAAGATTGTTAGTACCTTTAGTTAAGTTGATAACTAAATGTAGAACAGTAGTATTTAAAGATTTGACAAATTACCAGACTTTCAATATTTATTCTAATTTTATTCAGATATTTGCCGTACCTAATAAAACTGTACCTATCCTATAAAATAGTGAAGGAAGAAGAAGTTAGTGAAACTAACTATTATTGTTGTTGGAATTGTTGGTTTCCTGTGCCAAAACTATAATCTATAATAATGTTGTATATAAAATGTATAATATATGTTAAATGTAAAAAAATTGATGTGTGTGGAAGATAAAGTAAACTATGATTATTTTTGAAAACATAACTTATGAAAATATAATAGTTCTGGTTACACAAAAATAATTTTCTAATTGACATGTTCAAAACTTAGCTTAGAAAAAATTTAAACAGAGTAATGAATCCCAACTCTCTTGGGAAAAGACTCAGAAAATGATTGTGACGTTCAAAAGTTATTTCTTTTCGTGTTAATTGATTTATCTATCATCATCTCCTAGCCCTTGTTCCAATTACTTCTGTCGTCGTAACATGTCATTCTCTTCCATACATTACTTTCAGATATCATTTCCTAAGTCACTTTCGTCTTTATCATATTCTCTTTCACACAATCCATTCATGTTTAGGTCCATGTGAAGGTTTAGGAGCAGGGGTCGACCAAAAAAGATTTGGTCGACCCCTGCTCCTAAACCTTCACACTTTTTACCTTTTTTACAATATTACTATCATTTATTCTCATAATATCCATACCATGACAGACGTTCACTTCTCAATTTTCACTTTTTACTGGTGTCACTTCCAAACTTTCTCTAATATAAGGAATGTGTTCCTTATTATATCAATTCTCGTCAAACGACACATCCATCTTTAAATTTCCATCTCCACTACAAGCAGGTTTCTTTCATCCTTCACTTGGTTATAATTATATTTAGTCCCTTATTAGTAAAAAATAAATATTGTAGTTACGCAACCAAAGGTTCGCCAAAACACTACAAAATAAACATTGTGTAGTTGTAAATCTGCATTACCAACTACTGACTATATTTTATCTTTCCACACTCACCCAAAATGAGCTAAATAAGATGAATGTAATGAAATTGTATTCTCTTGCCTTAGTTATGTGCAAAAGTGGAAAATACATGTAATATTTACAATACCGTAGCCAGTGTTTTATTAAAACTTATATTATTGAGTTTGCCTCTAATGTGTTATCACCTAATGAATATTAGTAATCGCCCTATCGTAGTAAACTGTAGGCGTCTCCCAATATCCACCATTTTTTCCGCCTCAGCTTTCCACCTCCAGTCCACCTTTTACAGGTCGTCAGTCCATCAGGCTAGGGAGCCTGATGGACGAGACCTGGGGTCTCACCTTTTATTTACCTTCTCGCTGTCTCCACTCCACTTCAGCTTCTTTATTCTGAATACTGAATCATTGGTAAAAAGGTAACTATTTTTCAAGAGGACCAGTTGGAAGTCCGTAAATAAACTGCGAACACAGGTTGCCCAAAGCAGGGACAATCGGTCAAGGCGGGGTTTTTCGAATGACGTAGACCTGTAGTGTGAGTGCGGAGTTAAACCACAGATCATGACACACCTGCTGACGTGTGCTACTTGCCAATATACTTGTACACCGAAAGATCAAAAGAGCGCTTTCGAGAACGCAATACAGGTGGCAGCACACTTTTTTCCCTAATACCCCCTAGCCGAAGTCAGCGCGCGTGGTTAAGTCGGACCAACCATCAGTTGCCGGGGGCGAGGTAGCCTCTGGCATATCTATCACACCTCGGTTGAGGCAAGGCCAACGAAGGCCATCTTGGGTCTACGGTGTCCACATATTTTACCTGGATAAGAAGAGGCATGCATCACACTACCGTCGAAGTGGCATCACACTGGTAAAACAAAATTTGAGAGTCAAAACGCCATAGACACGATATAAAAACAAAAAGGTAAGTATTTGTCCATCGTAAAATTTAGCGACACCAGATTGTACCTAATTTACCATATGACTCGGTAATTTACCAACTTTTAGGAAACTAAACTACTTAGGAAGTAAGTAGGTTGGTTCCGGAAAACCACACTTCAGAATCGATCATAATTCGCGCTGACGAAGTCTCTTGAAGTTAGTTAGGCGTATTTGCGACATTCCCTTCATGTTTTATTCAATTCTTATATTGATTCTGACAAATCAACCAACAAAAGCTTCGTGTTTTTTATTATCCTTCAGTCGATAGGACATGACCTTGTATTCACAAGAAACAAAATTATTTCATGCTCGGATGCGAACTGTGTAAGTGCCTACAGTATTTCAGAAATTAGGTATTTTCAAGGTAAAGAAGAAAACGTAATAAATCACATGTGTTAAGGATCTTTAAAATAATGGTACAATCTTCATGACAAACAGTTTTAATGTAATATTTTAGCAAAAGGTACAAACATGGGTGTGTCTCGAATGTAGAATGAATATGAATGAATAGGAATGCTGCGTGCCTTCGTTCGTTAGGTTCCACAGATTAAATATAGATGCGACAAGGGCGCACCTACCATTAAATTTCTATTTGTGTAAACAACATGCCTCTTGTGCTAACGGTGCCAGAAGACTGGCTGCATTGCCTCGTTGTTACTCAAAGAAGGTCATCTCGAAAGAGAGGGCCCCAGGTTTGCCGGGGTGCGAAGGATATGTTGGGTACTATATCACCTCCAGCAACTAAAGACCTAAAGACAACGTGCGTTTTAGTCGGTTCGAGTCCGACATAACCTCCCCAACCGGGGAGTTTCTATGAGGATTTATGGCACGATAAAAAAAACCATTGTCACCTCCTTCGTCCTTAAACTCTGGTCACGAGAAGCGATATAGCTACAAGAAAGATGAACTTTACAGAGAAAATTTCCATATAAATTTTCCATAAGTGCACCAAAATATTTTTGTTGTTGTATTTATTATACTACAATTTATTGAGGTCCTATTCATCCCTTGTGAAGAGGCGAATCAGTACACCGAAAAGGTCAAGTGGACCGTTTTACATCTGAAGGAGCAAGTTTAAGAGGGCGAGCGGTACCGACACCTTTTATCGACAAGTGGGTAAAATAATAACGTACTTTTATATCACAATATTTTTAAAATCCGAATCGAGATTTCCGCTTGGTAACGCCTGCTTCTATAACATATGTTTTTTTTTTATTTAAGACACGTCAATTTGACTTCACCCCGCCTGATGTTAAGCTGAAGGCAAAGTCTCATGAAAGAGGGTCACCATTGCAAAAACGTTCAGTGCTACAATGGTGGCGCTCAGCTTGACGGCCTCATCAGATGCTTTTTCATGCCCCGCTTAAAGGACCCGGGACTGTAGGAAAAAGGAAACGTGAATATATCTAGTTTGTATGTAGGCAGGACTTTTCGATACCACAACTAGTAACTCTGCGTGAAACGGATTAACTGTTGCGTAATGACTTAATCACGTGTGAATCACGAGCGATTGAGTAATCACTCAACGGCCCACGTCATGAACACCGGTTTCAATGTAGTTTCTGAACGTATTCTATTAATCAATTACGTTCGGGAATTGTTAGGACATAATAATTAACTACTGTTCACATACTGATACTCTCCAAGATATTAATTGGTAGTGCTTGCGCGGCTAAGCACGTAATAATTTTTTTTTGCAAATTTATTTAGTTGCAACATTTTTAGTTAAGAATTTATTTTCGGCATACCCATTTTTTACAGTGTCCGATTGGTGGCAATAGGCTCGCACCTATGACGGGACCGAAAATCATAGTTGGCGAAATGTATTAGATGTAAGAGAGGGCCTCAGGATTACCCGAGGCCCTCTCATGATGATCCACTTCGGGCGTTTTCTCTACCCTTCCCTTAGGGAAACAAGCTCAAATATTTCGTCTACTTATTTGGATATTATTCTTATAGAAATTAATAGCCTTTAGCAAGCTTAAAGCTGTAGCTTATCCAATACCAAAAATAAATATTTTTCCTCTGGCTATAAGTAAGGACGATTTATTGGAACAGAGCCACAGGAGGTGATAACTAACAAAGTATTCCCATTAGCTACCAAAATACGCTGAATGTTATTATATTCAGAATATCGACTATTGTCTTTAAATGGGTCAGGTTATGAAACGATTGAAAGAAATTTATTTATTTAGGTACTAGCTGTTGCCCCGCGTGGACTTCTGATCCCGTTCCCGCTGCTCCATTCCGAGCATTTAGGGGTATGAAAAATAGATGTTGGCCGATTCTCAGACCTACTCAATATGCTCACAAAATTTCATGAGAATCGGTCAAGCCGTTTCGGAGGAGTACGGGAACGAATATTTTGTGATACGAAAATTGTATATATAAGATTTATTTCTTAGTTGGAAAACTTACAGCTAACAATTAATGTTACATAATATATTTAAGATAGGAGACGGAAAATTAAAAGTTTTCACTGATAAACATTGGTTGAAAATTAGTATGCGATAGACAATTTTCAAAATAACGAAAACGAAGGTCGAGAAAAAAAATGGTTTAAGAATAAAACAGGAACACTGAGAACAAAAAAGAAACGAGAACTAAGATCCTCTTTCATTTACGGCCAGTTCACACCAAGATGCGAAGCGAGGCGTTGATGCGCGCACATTTTAATAGAGCAACTTAAAATATACTTTATTTACAACGCTGTAAGATACACATTTCATTTACAGAATCCAGAATACGTTGCATCTCGACCTCGAGATGTCTCGCGACGTATTGCGGTCCATTGCCGGTACGCGGGGCATGCAAGAGCAGTGCTGCGTCTCGTAATCCCGCGAGGCGCAGCCAGTGTGAACAGACCCTTAGGGATACTTGATGCAAACAAGTCAAGACCGACCTTACAACACTCTAAATTAAATGAGCGACAAGCTCTAATGAGACACAAGTTCTGTCTACACGTAGTTTTAACAACAGGCACATTTAAAATGACATGACGTTATCTCCCGTCCGTTGAGCAGTCCGACTGGGGAAGTACCTCCGCCCTACAGAATACGGTGGCTTATAATAACCTTGTGTTGTGTTTCCAGGCGGTGAGTAGGGTAGCCAGAGTACACTGGAGACGTATTGTGTTCTTAACTTCTGCACTGACAGCACAGAGACTCTCTTAACTTGCTCCCCTCCCCCCCCCCTCCCCCCTACTGCTCTATATGGTCATCAGCACGAATACGCCGTTGTTGTTGGTACGGTGTTGGCAAACGTCCATAGGGCGCGGTAACCACTTTCCATCAGGTGGGCTGTATGACTGTCTGCCACCTAAGTGGTACAAAAAAAGCATTTTTGCTAACCAATTCAGGGACGTCAATACGACCATTCATCACATCTGATATAAAAGGTTCTTATATAATAATTGTGTACAGCTGAATAGAATTATGTCACTACGAACGGAACCGATCAAAAAATGTAAGGAAAGAAGGAGGAAATTGTAGCATTATGGAATGGACGATAGAAATGTCATGCTTTCTGTCAATACTCCCAGAATGCTTTTTATTTTCTTTTAGGTATTTGTCTGACGGTAAGGGTTTGATCACACAGTGACCACACTACCCCCATAGGATGCTACTAATTACAATAATTATTTTAATCGTGTCTGGATGTCAAGCCTATATCTTCTATATACTATTATATAATTGTAAAATGTTTGTCCGAGATGGACGCAAAAACTACTGAACGGATTTCGATGCGGTCTTTTGTTTGTTTAAAGGGGTTTGGTCCACCTTAAAATCTTCCGTTTATTTGATTGTAATCGGTTTAGTAGAACCAGAACTTTGATTAGTAATATAGAATTTAAGTAGCACAGATGGTGCTGGTGGTCGCGATAACCGACACTCACGCAGATGGAGCCGCGGACATAGGCTAGTTTCTATACAAATCTCTTATCATTTCACCACCGCATTATCACCTCATTCGATATGTAAAACTACTTCCAAGAATATGCGTAGGTGTTTGACATTAAAAGCAACTTTTTAATTATTTTATTCTCTTTCAACGAATGACTAAGCATGTCGCATTAGTCAAAATTAATGAACAACGGATGACGAACTGCATACAAGAATTGAAACTAATTTACCGTTATATGGCATGTATATTTAGATAATATTAGATAATTACTTGGTATTACTAGAATGAACTTGCATAGTAGTAACGCTAAGAAAGCTTGTCTTGGTGGACCTCCACCCCCTTGTACTTGCTGTTTTGAAAAGTCTTAGGGCTAGTACACAAAACTGCAATGCGACACTATGCGATGCGAATCAACGAAAAAATCTATTGAAATAACTGTTTTGCGAACTCGCATCGCAACGCATCGCAGCACTTAATCCGTTAACTCACAAACTGATAGTCTACCAGCAGTATAACAGCTTCGAGGATACTACGTAATAAGGCCATGTCTCCAACACTACATCATAACTTCATACTGTTGACAATCAACTTAGTTTTTCAACACATGTCCCACCCCTATTATCTTAATTAATTAAGTAGGACCATGATACGGGACATGGCTAAACACCGTTTGTCACTACATGACAATGATAAATTTACGTTAAGGTTAAACTGCCCGTGTCGTAAGGCTGGCTGTCCATTGGAGCGGAACTAGTGAGGGAAATAGTAATGTAATCGGTTTATGAAGTTATTGAAGTATTTCCTATACTTATATATTTCCATTATATATTTCCATACTAATGCAGACTGACATAAGTCAGTCTGCATTAGTATGTTGCCATGTATGTTAAATGGTCTGCCTACCGAAACCCGTAACGCACTAAATAGAAAAAATGGTAGACGTGTCCTAAAGAAAAAATATTTTTGTTTTTTAAATATTCTTCATGTAGGTACACATAAATTATATTTATATAAAATAGTGAGACGAGATGTACAAAGGCGAGCTTAACTCAAAGTTGAGTTTTCTTCCAGCAAACCTGGGAGTGCACAGAGGAATTGCTATATGAGTGGCAAAGTCTAATGTACCTACAAGAAGCATCGAATTTGATGTAGATGTTACCTTATCTAGTTACTGCCTTCTATTAATTTAATTATTTTGTAGCGAGATGAGTGTCAACATACCGCTGTTAAACCCCAGACGGTTTGTGCAGTATGTACTATAAACATATTGTATCTTTGTTTGTGTTTAAGAAATAAAAAACTAAAAAAAAATACTACAGCGATAACCGGCAAGTAACTTGGTAAGAATCGTCAAGGCATATAAGACGATTTTTGGATGGATAAAGCAGACATGATTTGAAATAAATGTTGGCATTCCGGTGAATGAATAGAATAATGACAATCCCTTTTTCTGCCTCTAAGTGTACGATGCGTGAACTTACCCCAACTACTACAAAACTTTGCCAAGTTAGATGACGTACACTGTACCTTATACCCACGGCTCCACCCGCATGAATGTTCGTTATCGTTATTATTCGTCATATCTTCATCTACTCAATCAATTACAATCGAACAAATGTAGAAATTTTAAGTCTAACAAAGGATTTAAAACAACAAAGTTCAAAAGAATACTTTTTGGATTTTTCGCTTTAGCTTATTTACAAGAACGACTGCCGTCTAACCCCCTACGGTCTACGTAATCATTTCATGTACTCTGTCGCTTTCTCACGCCTAGGTATTGTGTAAAGATAGGTATGTCACTCGCTCACTTTGTTCCTCTAAGGAGAACTGTATGATTAAAACAATTTACGCACGCCAAGGCATCTTTTCTACAAGACGAAGAGTCTTTCGTTACTTTCTTACAAGACATGTGACATGTAACTCACGCCTATATCCCTGAAGGGATAGGCAGAGCTGCTAGCACCCACATTTCGCCAGTTTATGTTTAGCTCCCAATGTAATAGGGGGCAAGCCTATTGCCATTTATATACACACATAACTTCGAAAAGCATGGAAAAGTCATTGGTAAAACCTGGGATTGAACCCGAGGCCTCGTTTCAGCAGTCCATTGCCCATACCACAGGGCTACCGCTAGTACAAGACATGTGGCCCGAGGTATATTAACATTAATAATAAATAGATCACTTATTTAACCAAACAGACTATCTCATTTTGGCTTGGCCTTATTAAAACATGCGCTCAATAATGAAAAACGTTGTTAAATTATTGTTAGGCTTTCGCAGGCTTGTAGTGATGGCAACTAATTTGTTTGTGCTTTAAAACGAATGTTTCCAATTTATCATTGGAGTGGCCCTTCAAGAGAAATGCTTAGAGTTTATTACGGAATTTGATTATTTTTTCCTCAGGATTTGCTAGCGAGAGTCAAGGGCGAGGATTCTTTTCAACATACACTTATTATACTACGCTTTTTGAGTAGGCAAAGACCATTACCCTCTATTTGAACATTAGACTGCATTGATTTTCCTAACATGAATGAAGTTTAGTTAGATCTCAGTTGTGTTTCCATGACATTATTTATAATTTTAAACCATAGGCCACGGTAACCACTTACCATCAGGTGCGCCGCGTGCTTGTCTGCGACCTAAGTTGTATAAAAAAAAACCATAGAGTGTGTGTGTGGATTTATATAGAGTTGAACGAGGAATGCACGATACGTCATCTGAACGCTCGTGTTGTCTATAGAAATAAAACAATGTCATGCACGGTTGCAAAGCATGGTCTCTGCTAGAGCGACATAAGCAAGAATTGTGTGTCGCAGAGAGGAATATGCTGGGGTGGATGTGTGGAGTCACGCGTAAAGACCACAGGAGGAACTCTCGCATCCGGGGCAGCCTCCATATCCGTGACATTGCAGACAAAACTCAGGAGAGTCACCTTCACTGGTACAGCTATGTTCAGCGGCCACCACCCAGCTACGTGGATAACAGATGTCTTACCATGCCGCCTCCCGTCCCGGTAGAAGGGGTAGACCCAAGAAGTGCTGGCATGGTGACATGGAGGATGACATGCGTGCCAATGGGCTCACCACCATGGATGCGCAAGACCGTGCGAAATGAAAGAAAAAAAGCCGGAAAACGGACCCCAGACTCCAAGGTGAAAGCTTCGGATGCGACCGGGACTAACGCTACGATGATGATGATTGCTTTGGGGCCCCAGTTAGTATTTACTGCTTGCATCTGCAGTTGACGTATGCGGTCGGCTACGGACTCATACTTTACAAGTCAGACAGATTAGACTAATGATCTGTTTAACACATAAGGTAGACACGTATTTTGACTTTTAGGTATAACATACGTGAACTATAGCACTAGCATGAACTTCTATCGAATTCGTAATGTAAAGGTTTCAAGAGAACGGAGCATTGTGATTGGCAGTCTGCCTCTTGTGAACCTGTGTGCGTGAGTAGCCAGCCAATCACAATGCTCTGTTCTGTCGATACCTTTACATTACGAATTCGATAGTAATTCGTGCTCAGGCTACTAATGTCCATCTCATAGGTACATTGATCGATCTATTCTATTCTATATTACAATACGCCGATAACATGTCTAGTAGGCTGATATAGCGCAACCGCTGGCTGCCTAGCGTTGAGTTATGTCCGACATATTGTAGCCGCTGATAACGCCAATCAATCATCTGCCTATATATAGACGAGATATAGTTACATGACAAATTGGTTCGCGAGAGTGATTAGCCTTCGTAGAGGGATGGATTATAGTGTGTTGTCAATAAGTTGGTGAAAACGGATATTCATACTAACGTACATACATAGGCTCACGCATGTAATCCCCGTAGGGGTAGGCAGAAATGTATTAAACACCCACATTTCGCCAACTATGATTTTCGGTCCCACGTAATAAGGGGCGAGTCTATTGCCGCTAATTGGCCACTTTGTAAAAAAGTGAGTAGTCCGAAAATAAATTTCTAATCGAAAATGTTTCAGCTAAATAAATTTGGAAAAGTATTTTTTGACCCGATTCCTTGCCAGTAGGGGAAGAGGGTCATCTCAAAAGAAATGTCCCCGGGTGTGCCGGGTTGCGAAAGATATGTCTTGTATAATCTCACCTCCGGCAATCAAGGACCCATAAACGGCGTGCGTTTTGATCGGTTCGAGTCCGACATAATTACCTCTACCGATTTTGGACGATGTGGTATCCGTGGGGATTTTGCGCACGATAAAAAAGGGTATAACGTTAGCGGTTTCTCTGCATTGATGAATCATACAAAGCAAGTACCTAATTAAATAGGCACAAGTACATCACATACAATCTAAAACTCAACAAGTAATAACATAGATAAAAGCCTGTACTTTAATAGCCTATAAAATACAATACAATCATTTATGATGTACTAGCTGACCCGCGCAACTTCGTCTGCGTCACCCCGTTTTTGCGACATTTTTCATTTCTGCTCCGTACCCGTTGATCGTAGCATGATGTTATGTACATATAAACCTTCCTCTTTAACCATTCTATCTAATAAAACAAACTGCATCAAAATCCGTTGCGTAGTTTTAAAGATTTTAGCATACAAAGGGACATAGGGACAGAGAACGAAACTTTATTTTATACTATGTAGTGATATTATAAGTAGGTACTTTATAAGTACGCCCTCATAGCTATTCAATATTGCAATTCTCATGGACAGAGAGTTAAATAAAAGCCAGTAAATCCTTTACTACAAACAATGGTTATTCATTACGATAGTTTTCAAATAACCAAATAAAATGTCCACTGAGTTGTTGAGTTTTTCGCAACAAAGGTAGCGTTGTACCGGAATGGTAATACAATATTTAAATGGGTAGTGATGTGGATGTTTCGATGAAATTCTATTATTAAGATACTGAAATTAACATAGGTACAGGTAGGAACAACCGCGGTAGCCTAGTGGTATGGGTAATGGACTGCTGAGACAAGGTCTCGGGTTCGATCCCTGGTTTACTATGGCACACACCAATGACTGCGATGCTTTTCGAAGTTATGTGTGTATTTGTCGCAGGTTTATAAGTGCCCGGTTAATGACAATAGGCTCGCCACCTATTACATTGGGACCTAAATATGGCGAAATGTGTGTGCTAGCACCTTTGCATACCCCTTCGGGGATATAGGCGTGATATTACAAAGAAAATATTAACATAGGTGTCAGATTAAAGATACGCAAGGTGATGATCTCTGTGGCTTAGTGGTAGTGGACGCCACTGCTACGCAGGAACCACGGTTTTGTTTCAGTGTCTCGGAGAACAATTTAAGGCGTGCGTCGGTCCCGGTTGTAATACCAACATCTACAGTAATTACGGGTAGTTGAAACCATAAAAAGTCTGGTCCCTAAAACCATAAAAAAACTGGTCCGAAGTACTTTTTTTGCAAGTTTATCATTCAAATTTAATGGCGAATGGAGTATAGTCCTTTCTCGCTCACTCTAGACTCTGATCTTTGTTTCTCTTTCTTTACCACTTTCCATGCCACGCCACGCACATCATAGTAACGGTATAGCAGTTGTGTTCAGACGATAAGAAACTAGAAAGATATGTAAACGATTTCATTATACCACTAACATGATGAAATTCTTTTAATTTAATTCATTATAGTTTCTTTGAAGAGAGTAACAAGCCTTGTGTACTAATTGATCGAGATTCCTCAAGATATTAGTAAGCTTTACTAGCAAGTTATTAGTAAACTTATTCTGTTGAAGCAGGAACTTCAACTGAATAAGCTACTTATAAAAATGAATAAGACTGCAAGACGGAGTAGTGTAATAGGGAGCTCATTAATTCAAAAGCATCCTTTCGCTGCGAAGATTGGAGCTTGAATAGTATTGTGAAAATACTGATGGGAAAATAGAGGTCTTATGCGTTATGGAACTAAAGCATATGCTATGCTACAGCATAATATATATGCAAGCATATGTGTAGAACTGTAGAGTGTACTCCCAATGTTCCTGGATACCTTAAGGTCCTTTTTTTTCGTGCGGAAAATCCCCACTGATACCATCCTAAATTATATTCTTTTCTGTCGATATTAATAAGTACACTATATGTAATGCGTGTCTTGCGAAGTAGTTGTGGAATAATTTTGAGAGATAGAGTCAGAAATAGCGTGATAAGAGAGCGATGTGTGTGGATTTTGTGGATAGAAGATGTAGTGATGAGAATTGAGAAAACTGTGTTAAGATGGTTCGGTCATGTTGAGAGAATTGATGAAAGAAGACTAACGAAAGAGGTGTATGAGGCTAGTGTGGATGGCACCGTCGGAAGGGGAAGACCTAGGCGCACATACCTACCAAATTGGGGAAGTGTTAGAAAAGGGGCAGGTCAGAAGTACCCTAAACCGACGAGCATGTATGAAGAAGGTAATGAGAGTGAATGAAGCGAAAGTAGTGTGTCGGGATCGTAGCAAGTGGAGATCCGCGATCACTGTCTACCCCTATGGGAAACAGGTGTGATTTTATGTATGTATGTATGTAGGTATGTACTAATTGAAATTAAATTATTTAAAACAGACATTAACACATTTCCAAATTCACTATTAAATCTATCGGGATATTTACCATGTTTGTTAATTTCTACGCGTAACCGATATTTCGGCGCTGTTGCAAGCACCATGATCACGGTATACTATCACGCTTGCAACAGCGCCGAAATATCGGTTACGCGTAGAAATTAACAAACATGGTAAATATCCCGATAGATTTAATAGTGAATTTGTAAACGACCATGTCAATCTAAAATCATACATTAACACATTTCATTAATTTGTAAGAAAACATAAAGTACAACGGCGGACTTAATACCATGGGATTAAGATGGCAACTCCATCGCATGCCTCTTGTGGTACCGTTCCCAGAAGACTGGCAGCATTGCCATATTGTATGGCAATGGTTTTTCTCTGTCCTAAGAAAAGTTCAGCTTTCTGGTCACGGGAAGCATCGACCATACGCTTCGAAATCTCCACTCCATGACCAGAACGTTTCGATTCCAAACGACACAAATTAGTAATCTCCAATGAGATTGGAGTATTTGCGCCGTTTAAGAGCCTCTGCAGAAGCAATAGAAGCCGGCACAGCTAGCCGTGTCAAGTATATGGGTAGGGCTTCTTCTAGGGTGACAGGCGGCTCTACCCGTCACCCAAGACCCGCACTCATGAAGGACAGAGGTCATTCTGCGACCTCCGACGCTAAAAGTTTAGGTACTGTATTGATGAATCAGTCAGACACGTAATTATTATGTATCTATAGTTGCTAACATCATAAAGCTGAAGATTTATTTTGTTTGATTTATTGATTTATTGAATCTCAGGAACTACTGCTTTGATTTGAAAAATTCTTTCAGTGTTCGATAGCCCATTTATTAAGCAAGGCTATAAGCTATATTACATCACGTTACTACAAACGGAAATGAAGCAGTAATTATAAATGTCGATTTATACGGTGCATTCTCATTCTTATTTGAAAATTATGGAAGCCAAAAATATAGCCCGGGTGAAACCAGAATGGCTCTGCTCGTCTAATATAGATGTACAGAAATCGGCAACTAACTTGTCAAGAACCGTCAGCGCATCTAATACGATTTTGGGTCTCTTTTGCGGTAAAGCAGACATGATTCAAAATGATGGCATTCTGGTAAATGAATAGAATAATGACACCACTTTTTGTGCCTTTAAGTGTACCTACGATACGCGAACTTACCCCAACTACTACAAAACCTTGCCAAGTTAGATGCCGTGCACTATACTATAATGCTCCTAGGTAACGTGATATCGTAATGAATCACGTAACAAAGGCCATCGATATACATTACACCCCGTCTCTAATCCCAAAGGTCAGAGAAAGGTCATTTCTCTCAATCAGCGGGTTTTTGGGCAGGCAATAATACCAACGTAAAATCACCCTATTACGGTCGTATCGAACTCACTAATGTAAATACATGTATCTTTATACTGATTAAATGAATGGGGTAGGCAGTGATTTGTATTCTTAACAGAAATAGCTTCAGGAAGTTGTTTGATGGTATTAAACCCTGTTTTGTTTTCTGTTCCTTCCCCCTCCCTCTCTTCAGAGTCAGCAGGCAGCTGCACGAGTGTTAGGCCCCTGAAAGGAAGAAAGAAAGAAAGAAAGAAAGAAAGAAAGAAAGAAAGAAAAAAAGAAAACTCATGTATTGGGAATCAGCGCAAAATGGCACACAAAATATACAAGTAAAACTATTTTCGACAGAGAAAAAAAAGCGACTAAAAAGACTAAGTGTTTTAGGTACTCAGCGAGTAAGCGGTATTGTAAACGTTTATATTCATAGATTTTTTTTTTCAAACACAATGTAAATTGTTCATGAAATATATAAATGAATGAATGAAAACGTCCATATAAGCCACAGAATTTTTAAATCAGCTAGGGGATATAGCCAAAAGTGGCATATTCGTATACAACTGCAAGTTGACAACTCTTGAATATGAATTTTCAGCCAAATTAAGGAGGGGACGTAGTAAGACTTCACGAAGAGCGAAACTTATGATCGGGCCCTCTCCGTGAGTAGCGGCGCTGCAGTAAAACAAATTACTTCACCACGATGGCAACTGAAAACCAATTCTGCCAGGAGGATTCTGATAGGAGTGTAAATGCCGTCGACTCGAATACGATACGAAATCAACAAAAATCTTTTTTTAAAATCACGTTTGTGATACCGAAACTAAAAGATATTACCGCTGAATGCAATATCTCTAAAGTAAGACATATTTACGTCTCAAAATACAACAACTGTATAAAAATAGTTTGATTCTACGGAACTAGATCAATCACCCTTTATATTTACCCCAGAGCCTTTCAACGTCATATAATCCGATACTTTATAAAGTGACATTGTAGCCACAGAGTGCAAAGCATACAGAAGTTTAACTCAAAGAATCAAAGAATCAATATCGTTATATACATACAATTGTATTTGTCAAAACTGTTATCTTATATATAAAATTCTCGTGTCACAATGTTCGTTCCCGTACTCCTCCGAAACGGCTTGACCGATTCTCATGACATTTTGTGAACATATTGAGTAGGTCTGAGAATCGGCTACTATATGTTTTCCATACACCTAAGTGATAAGGGTTGTTCACACTTTATTTTGTTTTATAAGGCAGAATAACGTTTGCCGGGTCAGCTAGTAATTTATAATGAACTAGCTGTTGCCAGCGGCTTCGTCCGCTGGTTTTCTGTTCCCGTTCCCGCAGCTTGGACTTCTGATTCCGTTCCCACTGCTCCATAAAACCCTTCCGTAGAGTTCAAGAAACAAATAATAAAAAGAATTACTCGAATTGGTCCAGCCGTCTTCGAGTTATGCACTTACCAACATATTTCGCGATTCATTTTTATACTTATATTATATAGATAAAATAGTAAATTAATCATTTGAAAATAATCCTTTCGCTGGTTCGGTAGTTATATCTACTGAGAAGAGACCAGCAAGAAACTTAGGTAGATTATCGTTATCCTTTCATTCTTTTTTAATTATGTAGTTTTGTTTATTTATAATAAATAGGTAACTAATGTACGTAGAAGTCCAACTGAGGAAGTACCACCTGCACGCACGTTACAAGAAGCTCAAGTTCTGTATGTATTCTGTTCTGTAGGTTGCCGACCCGATATGCTCGGAATCAAATTCCTAGACACAAGTACTGAATACAGATCTATAGGGGAAACAACCTCGCTGACTTGCACATACAATACAGCAAATGTTATTTAGAGAATTCTGTTTAGTTGTTTACTTCAATGTTTTGGTGAAAATAATATGAAATAGATAGTATTTTAGCCGACAAATTTTACGGCATGCATGTATGCTAACTGTGGCCTTAGGTGATTATTTCTTATCATCCATGCATTAGACTGGGTCGTATCCGAGACCTTCCCTCGAAGTCCTCAGTCTAGGGTTCAACGGTAACGGCCGTCTGACCTCCCAGCTTGAGTTGTGGTTATTAATCAACCCCTGATAGAACTCTCAGGTTGCCCATATTGGCAGCTCTACTTTCTACTGATCGTAAATAGAACGAATCGAAATCGTAATGTGGCTTTGTATAATGGCTTCACAGGTACACAGGTTCACAGTAGCAATGCCAATCGCAATGCTCCGTTCTGTACTTAATGCCTATACATAATCACATAATTGGATTGTACCTATTTAGTGCCAGGAGCACAGTGCGCGCACTTGGCAACGAAGCTTCAGCTTATCAAAATAACATCCATAAAAAGGGATATTTTTAAATGCTGCTGCATATCTAATTACTGAATGCATACCAGAAACAAAAATGCTGTGTAAAAAACTAATTGCCTAAGTAAATACTAGCCCTTTAATCCTTTACAGTCAAAACTCTACCCAAACGATTATCAAAAGTAGTATCAAAGTAAATCCTCGAACAAATTTCCGATAAAACGTGTGATCGTGAATGATTTTCAATCAAGCCTGGCCATACCCGGTCTCGAGATAGCGCACTTAAGGAGCGAAATAGCAGCCTTTGTCCCCAATACCTGACGATGATGATACGCTATATTACGGACACTTATCGCGGGTACTATGGCCTCGAATAACCAAGATTTGGATATAGGATATGTACTTTGAAAATCGTAAGATTTTACAGCTTAAGGAAAATCGTTCTCAATTATTTGGCCTATATATAAGCTTAGAATGGAAGCATACAAAATATTTGGGATTTAAGGTTATTCTGAAAGGTACCTTTCCACTATCTTGGGAACCAACCAGGGGCTCTAGCCAAAATGCATTCGTTCCAAATCTACATTCGCCATGCATCGCTCTGAAAATGTATGGGGGTGATATTTGTTGTCGAATGTCATGTGATCCGATTCCGATAACAAATGTCACTCCCATACATTTTCAGAGGGATGACGAATGTAGATTCGGAACGAATGCATTTTGGCTAGAGCCTCTGACCTGCCGTGGAGCCCTCTGCCTGTCTACAAACGAGGCTCTGGCTACCCGCCACCTCGACCAGCGCAGCGGGAATATGTTATGTAGTGGTCCAACCCTCCCCCTCTCCTTCTGTTCTATAGCTGATATTATGATGAAGTATGATAAAAACATAAGATTTCAAGTCTTATCTTGACTTTACACAAATAACTGCATCAAAATCTGTTCAGTAGTTTTTGCGTCTATCACGAACACACAGACAAAAATTACAAAACAAGTTTGTTTAGTGCCCGTACCGTGAACTTTTAAAACATGCCAATATTTAACGGCTGTCATACTGCCAACTGCAAATATATCTTTGTAATGCTATATATTTATATGGGATCTTCGCCCGCGTGGACATCTGGTCCCGTTCCCGCTGCACCATAAAATCCTTTCGTAGAGTTCAAAAAAAGATTTACTCGAATTGGTCCAGCCGTCTTCGAGTTATGCGCTTACCAACATATTTCGAGATTCATTTTTATACTTATATATTAGATTACAACAACATTTTCGTTCAGACCACACGAATGAAAGATACGGTATATTTTTTTTCACCACAGCAGCTCAAACAAGTGAGTTTTGCTGCGTAAAAACAGTGTGCAAAATGCGATTTTGCTCACTCAGTGAGACAAAGTAGCTTTTTAATCATTTTTTTTTAATTTTCAATAAAGAGTGCCAACCATAGATTCAAAAAGAATTGTTCCGCGAATAACTTTCGAATTACATACACTGCGCTCTGTCTCTTGGCCGTCCATAAAAAAGTTCGAGTGACAAACAAGTATTTTGAAGGTTTTTTTTTAATTTATGGCACGTCAAAGGTCCTATTTCGAAATTCTAAATTTGAAAGATATTTGTAAAAGAATAACCATGTATTTTATTTACATTATTTAATAATTATACTTTGTAAAATGTAGCTTGGGTCCTATGACAGCTGTCAATGAAATCCCCCACATGAAGTCTTGAATTTTCTAATAATGAATGTAGTAGCTGTCAATGTCATACTTTATGGGCATATCGAGCTAATTAGTGATGGGCGATGAATCATCGTGACCACATACTATAAACTACCCATATTTTGATTAAAGCTTAATTTAAAATTGAAATTAATGTAAGAAAAAAATAATTAGAATTTAATTTTATTGCTTAGGTATTTTAATATCATAATAATATTTATATTTTAACATACTTGATTCTAAATAATATTGAGTAAATAAAATCCTACATTCAATCCATCAACGCCCTGAACCTGTTTTTGGATTTTGTAAGAAGACACGCCGCGTTTGGCTCTTGGGCCATGATATAGACATAAGATACACGCGCCAACATCTTGTTTGATATGAACTTCCACTGATCCACTCCACTCATTCTCATCAGTACGAGTGCCGACGCCTTGTATACTACGTATATTTCGTTCTCATTACAATTAAATACATACATACAATTAAATTAAACCTAATTATATGTAACACGCATCAATAATAGCTGGTAGTATCGATATTTTCATCGAATTTCGGACATCCCTATGCACCTCATTTTGACATCTGTCATAGGACCCAAGCTATATTTTACAAAGTATATGTAATGTTATTGAATACCAAAATAAGTAATGCATACCTAAGTATTTATAATGATTACTATTATCAACATTTGAAAAATAAAATGTCACGTACGCTGTTTCTGAACACACCTTAAAAATAATGGGTATAAAATTTAACTTTTAACTTTCAACTTTAAATTTGCAGAACAGCAATAAGTAATTAGATTAATTATTAACTTTTAAAATTTTCAGCATTATTTTAATTAATAATAGGTGTTCTGTTCTGTTAATAAGTGTTGCATTATCTTCTAAGTAATATTTCTTATGTGTTCTCGCTGCTGAAGTGAAAAGTAATGTGTGCCACACGAGAGCAAAATTATTTGCATCTCGTGCATTTGAATCCCTCACTACGCTCAGGATTCTACAGTAGAATCACTCGCTACGCTCGTGATTCAATCCTAGAATCCCTCGCTTGCTCAGGATTCAAAAATCAGCACTCGCAGCAAAAAACAGTTTTGCTCTCTTGTTGCACAAATAACTATTTCATTACCTGCAATGGTTATATGATAATTTTAGAACGAAATGCGTGACTGCGCTTGCGACGAACTAATTCATTGACGTATAATGTTATTTTTAGAAAAATAAGAGCAAGCATGTTATTTGGCTGAGAGACTCGCGTTAATGATAGTGAATGATACATTAATAATATCATTTATTATTAATTAAATACAAAATTTAATAGCCATTGTAGCCTGTATACTAAAAGCTGTTGCCCGCAGCTCCTTCGGAACTCAGACCTCATGACTTTCTAAATGTCTGTAATATAATAGTTTTCACATAATGTATGGTGCTCTTCTGAACTTATTCATATTTATGATTACAGCTTTGCTCCCGTGTATAGGTGAAAGAATTTTCAAAATCAATTCTATTGGTGAAAGAATTTTCAAGATCAGTTCAGTAGAGAGAACACAAACTTTATCTTTTTATAATAATACCTGGGGTCGCACCCCAACCTTTTAAAAGGAATATTATTTCTCTCTTACTATACTTTCATAGTGCATAACATACATAAAAAAAAAACATTTTCATTGTGTGATTCAGACCTTCAGTGTACGTCATACCCTGACGGACGCTTTCAGGATACTAATGTTTTATAATCTTTTATTTATTCAGGTCTTGTTAACTTGACTTCCCTCACTTCATGGTAAGCTGAAGGCAAAGTCTCAGGAAAGAGGGTCACTATTACAAACACGAAGAGTGTTACAATGGTGGCGCTCAGCTTGACGGCCTCATCAGATCAGATCAGATCACGAAATGACCTCCGTCCAGCAGGCCACGGCGGCAGAGCAAAGTGCATGTCCCCGTGTTCATAAGCTAGATGGGAATACCATCCCTCCCACATTAGGGTAAAGGGGTCATCTGTAAGAAATATCCCGAAGTGCGAGAGATATGTCTTGTATAATTTTACCCCCGGCAATCAAAGACCCATAGACGACGTGTGTTTTTAGTCGGTTCGAGTCCGACATAACCTCTCTTACCGGTTTTGGTGGGATTGGTATCCGTGGGGATTTCGCACGGAAAGAAACAGATTCTGTCCGTAGAGACGACAACAGTACGAGTGCGAATCACACTACGAAAGTAACATAACATAACAAAAACTCACGCCTTTATCTCCGAAGGGGTAGGCAGAGGTGCTAGTGCTAGCACCCACATTTCGCCAGCTTATGTTTAGGTCCCAATATAATATAGGTGGCTAGTCTATTGCCATTATAAACCTGCGATAAATACACACATAAAAGCATCGAAAAGTTATTGGTGTGTGCCATGGTAAAACATGGTATGAAAGTAAATTGAGATTAAAACTTTTAACAGGTTGTGACCACGCTCAAACGTATACCTAGGTAACGTATACATACATAGGTACCTGCTGAAAGTGAAGAAACTCCCAAGAAGTTATACAATAATCCGATATTCTTACGACAATAGAATTCCCTTCTATTATGTTTCCAATTCCTTGGGGTCTAACGCGCCGACGTAAGCGCGAGTCACGCAGTAAGTTAACCCAATTTGTAATGGCGCGTGCGCACTGCTGATCACATTGTCGCTGTACACAGATAAATTATGTCTTTATACATTCAGAATAGAGGTTCACAAACAATGTATCAAAATTCTTAGTTGATATATTGGCTGGAGAGCTTTGTGTTAATACAGATTTTTTCAGAAAATGGATCTAGCATAGGAATCAAAAGCAAAGCAACAGAAGGTGAGTAGTATTTCATAAAAAACGTCACTGCCAAAAAGTTCAAGCGGCGCCATCTTGCGAGTTCATATTTTTTTACGAAATTTTTATTTCATTCAGCTTTACTAACTCGATGGGGAGTGAATAACGCAAGTAAAACCCCCATGAGCATGGGCAAAAAAGAACAAGCGGCGCCATCTTGCGAGTTCATATTTTTTCATGAAATTTTTATTTCATTCAGCTTTACTAACACGATGGGGAGTGAATAACGCAAGTAAAACCCCCATGAGCATGGGCCTGGTGGTGACTGGGGTGGATCCGCCTGTCACCCTAGCAGAAGCAGGCCGCGGCGGCGGCGCAAAGTGCGCCTCCCCACACTCGGGAGCTAGACGGGGATACCATGGTCCCTATATCCGAAGGCGGTCATATCGAAAGAGAGGGCCCAGGATCGAGGTATATGTTCGCTACTATCTCACCTCCGGTAACTAAAGAACCAAAGACGGCGTGTGTTTAAGTCGGTTCGAGTCCGACATAACCTCCCCAACCCACACCGGCGGTATTTTTCGCACGATGAAAAAATAGGTTGCACTAGCCGTGGTCACCATCTAACTGGTAAAATATTGTACCTATTTACCATTAAGATCGCGTTAATACCCGAATTTCGCTAACCATATTTCACGCAACGCGAAAGAAGAAGTACGACATCCACGTAAGAGATGAGATGACCAACAGACTCGGTTTCACGGTTTTAATATCAGACTTGAAAACAAATTATACCGGAACTGAAATGTTACAAGTGATAAATTAAACACATTAATAAAATCAACAAACCATTAAATTCCAGCTCAAATAATTTAATCATTCAATTATCAGTTACAATTCGCACGTGTATGTACGCATCCGTCATGGCCAATTTGTATTTCGAACACTTCGTAATGTAACCTCATTATAATGTTGCCAACAAAAATATAATAATATACGAAAGCATTCAACATTATTATTCTGAAGAAAAAAGCAACACTGTTTTGTACATAGTAGTAAAAGTATATTAACAAATTTAATGTATTAGTTCCGCATTTCTTTAGTCTATACAGGGTGTAAGGGGAACCCTCCCGAAGCCGAAGGCCCCTGGTAGTACTCATGGTACACAACATATTGGCATGAAAAAAAATTACGGCAAAGCATTTTTTTCTTTTTGATTTTTTTTTTTACTTTTGTAATATGTTTTTCGCATTGTTTACTCTCCATATACATAAAGCTATATGAAAGGAAAATTTCACAAAAAAATCTCACTGCAAAAAAGAACAAGGAGTGCCATCTTGCGAGTTCATGTTTTTTCATGAAATTTTTGTTTCATTCAGCTATACTAACACGATCGAGAGTAAATAACGTAAGTTAAACGGCTTAAAACCTTAAAAAAAAATGAAAAATAAAATAAAATTGCCGTAATTATTTTTAGTGCCAATATGTTGTGTAGGTACCATGAGTACTACCAGTGGCTTTCGGCTTCGGGAGCGTTCCCCTTACACCCTGTATACAAGAGCTATTACAATTTGATCATACCTACTAATATGAACTAAACTTCGCAACTTTCACAATGTTTCGGATACAATGCGCTTGTGTTCACTGTTCAGTAATTAAAACTATGCAGCCTCGCCTCGATATTGCCAAGTTCCTATCTAAGAATGTGGGACAGATTTATCAACAGCTATTAGATGCACTAAAAGTTGCGCGATGCTCGCTATTTGTGTTTGAATTTGGAACTTTATTATTATTTAATCTGTGCTTAGAGTTTTCAAAGTTTCTACACGATATTGTTACGCGAATATTTTTTTTTTTAATAAAGTACCAACTATGTATACTTTATTTCAATTACAATCTATCTGTATCTAATTAGTAAACAAATTTCACCTAAACTACTACGTAAGTATAATTCTAAGAATGCGTCCATTAACACTTCCTTAGGTTTTATTAAGGCGAAGACACTTTGTTCATGTGTTCATTTGTTTATTTGCCACTAAAACACTACACTAACTCGAACGGTTTCGTCCGTTTCAGTTTTCTTATCTATATTAGTAATGTCAAGAAGCTGGATAGCCTAAACATTCACATGGTGATGAAGTCTATTTTCGTGAACGCGAATATTGAACATTAAAGTCAAATGTGAGATCATACCACAGGTATTCCTAGGGGGCCTTCTCAACCGAGGGAACCATCTCGAAAAAAAGGGCAATTGGCATTGGTTTCGAGTCCAAGATCTTGTTGAGACATTAGTATGAATTATGTTTCCGTCATCATTACAAAATCGTGGTATGGATAATGGACGGCTGAGACGAGGTCTCGGGTTCGATCCCAAGATTTACCATGGCACACATCAATGAATTTTCGATGCTTTTCGAAGTTATGTGTGTATTTATCGTAGGTTTATAAGTGCCCGGTTAATGGCAACAGGCTCGCCACCTATTACATTGGGACCTTGGTGGATATAGGCGTGATATTATAAAAAAAAACGAACGTACAAAATTCAGATTACGTCAATGAAGTTAAATTTGTTTACCCACATTCTAAGACTAGAAACTATTGGTTTAATAAACTGTGCTTCATTTATGTCTAGATAGCGCTGCGTAGTATGTGCTACAATATTTAATAAATGAAAATTCCCTACGATTGGCAACATCTAAAACATCTCATTTCTAAACAGAATAGTTGATTGGCAATAGAACAGTTGCTCGGGAGGCGCCCGTTCCTTCAACTTGCACTTAACTAAATTGAGACGATTTCATGTGGTTGGTTAATCTATGGTTGTGTTTTATATATTCGCACATACAATCTCATTGTAAGCTGCTAACATTTATTTGAAAGCTGTGCTAATTTAAATTATTGTAGTTAGATTACGTTTCTTATATTTTATTCGTCTGATACTCTCCATGACGTTAATTGGTAATGCTTGTGCGGCTGAGCACGTACTAATTAAGTTCATTGCGATTCACATTGCATAGCAAGGAATCTGGTTATAAAAAATTACAAATTTATTTAGCTGCTATATTTCGATTAGGAATTTATTTTATTTTTTTTGTACAAAGTGCCCGATTGGCTGCAATAGACTCGCCCCCTATTACTGAAACTGGACCCCTAGGACTGAAATATACCTCTGCCTACCCCTTCGGGGATTGCAGGCGTGAGCGTGTGTATGTGTATGTATGTGTATCTATATTTTATTTTTTTATACAACTAATCCCTCATTTTTACCAAGTTTGAAAATTTAAAAAGTTGCAATGAGTCCCATACTTCAGTGTGAACGCAAATCTGTTTTAAACTTGTTTACAAATTGTTTCAGACAGTCTCAACGGGAAGATCATCCCTGACACAGCTTAATAAATTATTTTTATTTTTTATCCCGAAATTTAAATATTTTAACCCGGAAGCCGATACATTGTTGATATTCAAATTATTCATGTTAACATTTATCGTCAAAAGTTCAAAGATGAAGCTGATACAAACTCGGAGTTACTGAATGTAATATTCGTGTTACACAACACTTTGTATAGTTTATAAGAATATTCCAGAAAAGATATCAAAAAAAAATAATTAGAAAAGAACTTTTTCGTTTATAAACTATCGGTTCAAAGTTCGCTACACGGACGAAAATAATCAAAGGAAAACACCATCAAAACACTACCTAATGATATATCTCGCGCCATTTCCTAAACCCATTTTGAATTCAGCATTCGATCTATAACAACGTTCTTAAAAAATTAAAACGTCTTTGATATACCCTTCTTTTGTTTCCCTTCCGTACATAAACGCATGTTGCAGCTAAATCATATTAATGATTGTGGAACAAGGTGACAACATGCAGACGTTTGGAGATATGTCCGAAACTAAACTAACAGACATCATATTTATAAACAGAGTGTTGTGTGGTGTAGTGGATAAGCGGAAGCGTTTGAGCGTATGCTTCTCAATATTTAGCGCGCACAATTTTATTGTAAACGAGGTATGAAACTGTTGGAGCCTGAAATTCAATTATTTCTTATTTAGCTCAACAGTATTTAATCAATAAATTATTATAACTAATTTATATACAGAATATTAATAACTACACTTATACAAAATTTTTACACACCTATACTAATTACAATATATTTTATTTTATTTTATTTGGGATAACAACAGTCGTTTACAAAACTTTATATCAGCAAATAATTACTAAAACAATGACCAATTACAGCTATCCACATTGTATATAAGCAGACTGATTGCAAAAAGTAACAAAAACAAAATACCTAGACGCCAAAAATTGAACATAATAATGTATTTTTTTTAAATTTAATAAAATTAAAAAAAAATATAAATACAGAAATAAAATACAAAAGGTAGAGAGCCTGCAACTTTAGGCATCAAAATATTCCTCTCCATCGATCTCTTCTTTATTTATCTTATACAGTTTTATGACGACAACTGCAGTGTAACTGCTCAACTAAAAGAAAAAATATCGCCATAGGGTCGTCGTAGAATCAGACGGTGTACTGGCTTATTACATAGATTTTTGAGTGGGGTTAATTTTTTTCTTAACTTTGAGTATTTTAGTACGTTTGTTTAATTCCTACTGTACTCGAACTCATTCCATGCTGAAAAAATTTGATAAAGAGAAGTCAGATTTAAAAAAAATAGGTACTTAGTAAAATATACAAAATAACAAACAAGTTTTAAAAGTGCGTTATAATAACATATATATTGGATCTTTATCAGTCGATATTCTATGACAGTCTGACCGTGTTCGTATATAGGTCAATGTAGGCATCAATACAATAAATTTTCCAAGTCAAAAGCGCTTAACTTGTACCACACCTTCCATAATAAACGATGCAAGGCAAAGAATAAATATTTATTTGAAAGAAAATTATGCGTTTTGCCACCACCATGCATATTTCCGTTGTTTACATGCTTCACAGACATAACTGTCACTGTTTAAGCAAATAAATGACGTTCAGGAATCTGATGGATGTAAACAATTTATTAATTTATGAGAAACGTGAAATTAAGGGCTAGACGGATATACTGTTTCTTTAGCAGAAGTTGGCCCAGAGTGGAGATGCCCTCAATGGGAGAGAAGGGATTTAATCCTTAATGACACGTTCCCTGCTTCGGAGAGCATCTTTACACGCCCTGTTGGTTGCCAACCTCTGAACGCGACTGCTATGCAGGAGACACGGGTTCATTCCCTCCAGTCATAACATCTGTTTGCATGAATATGACTATTTGAATCAGTCTGGTCGTGCCTCGGAGAACACGTTAAGTCGTCGGTCCCGGTTGTCATAAGAACATCTATGGCAGTCGTTACGGGTAGTTGGAACCCTCAAAAGTCCGATTAGCCGTTAGGTCTGTAGTTATACAGAACAGAATCGAAGTTATGTAGTTATACAGAACTACAAGTAACTGTACCTAAAGACAGACATAAAACAGCTTAATCAAACGGCCGTACAAGGTTTTAGATTATAGTAGCTGTCTGTAAAACAGCTTGACTACATATCTGTATCAACCATAAATCTTTAAAAAGATTCCTTCGAGGGTATTAAAAAAGTCCGACCATAAATATGCATCGGGACTTATCTTGTACTTTTATGGCGGTTGGAGTACTCGTCTATCAGATCACTACTCAAGCGAAATCAACCCATATTTTGATGTAACGTAGAGCTCATAACGCCGTGTTGAGGGAGCTATTAAGGCTTAGTACGGAGTCAGTTTATGGTCATTTCAAGGGGTAACATTACAGGCCAGTGAGAGACTCGTTACAGTTTTGTAGGACAACGCGTAAAGAATCTGCGACAAACTGTTTAATGGCTGATATACTGAGAATGTAGAATTGAAGTCGTTACGACTTTATGAGTGTTTGTCTTTAAAAACGATTTAGGACTAATTTACACAGAGCGTAGTAGTGATAGAGTCACACAGTGGCGATCTGAAGCGAGGGCGTCGACTTCACTCTCGTGCTCGCGCTCTCTCGCCTAACCTGGTCGAGAGTGCAGAGCTAGCATAAAAAGTTCGATAACTGGTCAAACTGCATATTTTAACACCACTTTGGAGGCAGACAAGCACACGGCATACCTGATGGGTAGCAGTTACCGTCCTATGGACGGGTGCAACACCAGCGTAACAATCTTTCTGCCAATCCTATATTATAATTTTTCCTCACTGTCTGTGGTATAACTTCTCTGTCAGGGTCAATGAATTACATCCGTAAGTCGAGGTCAAGATCCTACCCTACGTAATAATCCTAAATACGGAAACTATAACCGTTAAGACCACAACAGGACACTTTTGCTAAATTGTTTCGAGAGTGAACGGAAATTATTCGAAATAAAAGTTGTATCGCGTAATGGTTGTTGACGGATAGTAAGAAGAATTTTATGAAAAGATGTGGTTGAGGGAAGATTTAGTTGTTGTGTGCTAGGCGGATGTATGTGCGTGTGTGAGCGTACGTGCGTGCGTGCGTGCGAGCGAGCGTGCGTGCATGCGTGCGTGCGTGTATGTGCGTGTACGCGTCCCTGCCTTTGCTTGCGCGTGTCTGTACAAAGAAATCAAAAGAGTAGAGAATGGACCTCAGGACGTATATGATACTATTACTTGCTGTCGAATGGTTCAATACTACACTGCTTCAATACTTTTAATACAGTACTATCGCTTGGTTCAAAATGAAAGCTTTGAATGCAACCGGTATGCACAACACTGTGATAATAATAATCATTATCATATTTGCGATAGTCCCAGTCATATATACCCGAGGTTTTCACCTCAAATTCTAATGTAATTGGCGTTTAGTCCATTTCTTTACACGGCTTTGTTTAGAACAATGATGACACTTACGATACATAAATTAATGTTCTATTCTATTTTTTGTTCTGTGATTGAGATCATTTTTAAACTTATATGGCTATAGCACGGTTTGTCCGTAAAACAATACATCTGCAACAATTTTTGGTATCTGATTTACTTCCTAGCTACAATTAGGAATTCCACGACGCTTTTTAATTTAAGTCTTTTTTTGTTTTTCTTTTTCATTTTAGTTTTAATTTTATTTCATTTCTTATTCAATTATATTATAGGTAAATATTATACCGCGGTAGCCTAGTGGTATGGGTAATGGACTGCTGAGACGAGGTCTCGAGTTCGATTCCAGGTTTACCATGGCACACACCAATGACTTTTCGATGCTTTTCGAAGTTATGTGTGTATTTATCGCAGGTTTATAAGTGCCTCGGAGAGCACGTTAAGCCGTCGGTCCCGGTTGCCATACAAACATCTATGGCAGTCGTTACGGGTATTTGGAGCCCTCAAAAGTCCAACCAAGCCTAACTTGGAACTTCGATATCGCCATTGGTCATTAGACCATTGGTTGTGGAGGTCAGATGGCAGTCGCTTCACGGAAAATATCGAAGTTCAGCCGCATCACAGTTAGACTGGAAAGCCGACCCCAACTGAGTGGGAAAAAAGGTTCAGGGAATGATGATGATATAGGTAAATATTATGTACTTATTGTAAATATACTACGTTTTTAAAATGAATGTGAAATAATATACTTCTTAGCTGAAAAAACCTATGAAAGTTAGAGCGTCTATTTTCCTGCGTTATCACTTGTAACCCTTTACACAAAATTTTGTTTTTTTCTGTGCCATAGAATATCTAGAATGATCTGATATAATAAAATACAGCAAAATATGGCATTGATTCATAACGATATTTATAACTTTCGGTTGGATAGAGTTTATTTTTATATCGCCGGCTTTTATTGTACACAAAATCCTTATAGAAAATGTTTTAGGTATTGTTTTTTTTCTGAAATAGAAGTCACATTTGGTTTAGATTTAATGGTAGATATACAGAAATGTGACGTTGTAGTTATAAATTGCGATTTTTTTTGTGCGCATAATCGCCAAAAATACCAGTATCCAGAGCGGATATTTGTGTTATCCTACTAATATTATAAATGCGAAAGTTTGTAGGTATGGATGAATGGGATTAATCGATTATTCCTAGTAGTCATAAGATATTTGTTGCTCTGTCACGTAAAAACTACTGAACGGACTTTATTGAAACTTTAAAGTAATACAGTTTACACATCAGAATAACACATAGTATTTTTTTTATAATATCACGCCTATATCCCCGAAGGGGTAGCCAGAGGTGCTAGCACCCACATTTCGCCAGTTTATATTTAGGTCCCAATGTAATAGGTGGCGAGCCTATTGCCATTAACCGGGCACTTATAGGTAAACCTGCGATAAATACACACATAACTTTGAAAAGCATCGCAGTCATTGGTGTATGCCATGGTAAACCTGGGATCGAACCCGAAACCTCGTCTCAGCAGTCCATTACCCATACCACTAGGCTAACACATAGTACTCCCATTATTATTCGGATTCTGTCACTGCTGTGACTAATTATTTTTTCGCTCAGCTGTGCTCAGCTTCAGCGCATACATAATAACTATATCCCAATAGTATGAAACAAAGTATTGTACCTAATCCCGTGTGAGAGTATCTTCTTATAGCGCATACAATATACATATACAATATTCAATCAAAATGACATAAGGGAGACACGTAAATCTCTCCCAGTCACGTACATATGACGACCCAGCACGTTGCCCCCTTATAGTTATTCGTAAAGTTTCACACTTGTGTGGGTTCAATATGATGTTTGACATAATGTGGACATGCATACAGACATAACCTGGGGCCTTACTACCTCTTAAAAGTAATGTTATTTCAATCTTACTTTATTTCCATAGTGAGATTGGGACCGTCAGCGTTTGAATGCTACTGTAATATATTATGTTTGGCATGAACAATATTTCTTAGGTACAGTAGTGGATACATTTTTTTTTGTCTGAATTTTCACATGTCTTACAAGATACAAGACATAAATATCAATGTCAATGATTTGAGTCTGAATCACACTGTGAGCCTGAGGGTGCCGGGTGGAGTTGCCTGTCACCCTAGCAGAAGCGTGCCTCCCCATACCCGGGGGCTAGACGGGGACACCGTGGTCCTTACACCCGATGGAGGTCATCTCGAAAGAGACGGCTCCGAGTCTGCTGGGATGCGAGTGATATGTTGACTACTATCTCACCTCCAGTAACTATAGACCCAAAGACGGAGTGCGTTTTAGTCGGTTCGAGTCCGACATAATCATCTCCACCGACTTTGGTTAGGTTGGTATCCGTGGGAATTTCGCACACGGAAAAAAACGTCAGAATACTAGTGTTATATGGTTAGTGTTATAGGTCAAATATCCATAGACGAAAATGGTCTGAGTCTGAATCACACTATGAAAGTAAAGTAAGATTGAAATAATATTACTGTTGGAGGCAAGGGGGTGAAGGGCCACTAAAACTATTACTTATGGGGGTTCTGCAAAAGGCAAAAGAAGGTTTTGCACATGCTGTTTTAACCATAAAATGATATAAAAAACATAATAAGACAGTCTTTGGAAACTGCCGATATAATTAAAACTAAAAGTTAAAGTACATACATTTTAGCTTCTAGTTAGTTTCTCGTAACTTTCCAAATAATTACGCCCCTTTTATTGGTGACCTCGCCGGCAGTTCGCTACAAAAAATGAGACCTATAAGCTGTTCTATCGGTAAAGCGGCTTATACAGCGACAAAGTATTATACTAAGGCAGTAGTTAAACATTGAGGCTCAATTTACACCGCCGCGGAATGGAAAGCGAACAAAATTGTAGGTACAAAGCATAATGGTTGCAGAATGACCTCCGTCCTCCATGAGCGTGGGCCTAGGGGAGGCGCCTGTCACCCTAGCAGAAGCAGGCCGCGGCTGCGGTGCAAGAATTGCGCCTCCCCAAACCGGGGGGCTAAATGGGGTCACCGTGGTCCCTACACCCGACGGGGGATATCTCGAAGAGAAGGCTTCGGGTCTGCCGGGGTGCGAGGGATATGTTGGCTACTACCTCACCTCCGGCAACCAAAGATGGCGTGTTTCGTTCGCTTCCATTTCGTTGCGGTGTAAATTGAGCCCTTAGTTTTATTTTAGCCTTAGTTTCGCCCAACTGCCCGACTTTTGTCACCCGTCATTTTATGAGAAAAGATACATTGAATAGTGCGGTTGTATCAGAATTCACCCGTGCAATTCTAAATTAGTTGTGATTCCCTCCGTCTAGAAAATGCGTTTTATCACGCTAATATTATATAACAACGGCAAAATTTAGCAGTCCGACTGGGGAAGTACCTTCGCCCTACAGAATACTGCGGCTAATGATAATCCTGAAGTTCTCTAAAGAATTTTGTCCTGTCAGTGGGACCACAAATTCGTCTTCTGCGCTGACGGTACAGAAGTTCTCATAACCTTCATCCCCTCTAGAAGGGCATTAGAAGGTTTCTATAAGATCAGTAGCACAAGCGTGACGCCCCAGGGGGCCTAGACGAAATGCATTCGCTCCGATGCGCAAAACACTTATATCCTGCTCCAAAGCTACATTCGTCATCGAATCAATGGTCAACATTCGTCTTGTCTGCATACATGCACTGCAGCAACAACGAATGCATTTTGTCTAGGCCTCCTGGTGTTGTAAACATCCGTAATACACGGTAACCACTTTCCATCAGGTGAGCTGTGTGCTTTCAAGCCACCTAAGTGGTATAAAAAGCAAAAAGACATCAGGGGAATCGCTACTAACATGAAATTGTGATGCCATTCTCGTAACCTTTATGTTATTTCAGACATGGATCTCAGTTATCGCTTGACATATATAGCTGTCAGAATTTGGGGATTAATATATCTCTGCCTACCCATTTGGAGGTAAGGTGACGTGACTAGATTTAATGTAGTATCCTTCTAAATTTTCTACGTCATAGATTAGGTAAGTAAGTATATCACAATATTAATATTATAAAATAGTAAACTTATTTTCTCTGAGCGTCGTGCGAACGTAATCTAATCTCAATTGAGATGACATGATCCCCTCTTATCGCAAGCGCAAAGGTTAGCAGAGCTTCCATTAACAGAAATTAATCCTGGTTATCCTATAACTTAAGAATGAGTTTACAAATTTCATTGCTACCTTTTTTGAAGAAAAATTGCGTAAGAAAATTACGCGGGTTAGTGGCTGATAAAATACTGTTGAATGCTTCTGACATTATTAATATATATTATAATAGGTGAAAAGTCATGGAAGATGACCCTTTACTGTTCTGATGACCAGATAAGTCACTTTTCGACACATAAATTATCATCATAGACATGTTCACTTCATAATAAGTCTTGTGTAAAATTTGTAAATACTACACACTTCCACGGCCAACGAACAGTGCAAACTGTGACTTATAGGACATATTTTATTGAATTGAGACGCTGTCATACTGCTAGCGATATATTGACGCTTATAACCGACGCTTATTATATAATTCACAGGATATTTACCATGTTTGTTAGTTTTGGAGCTTTTGCAAGCGCTATGATTAAGGTATGTACTGACAACCGCCGAGCTAGTTCTTATGGTGGCCAACCGTATCGATCTACCTTCTTTCTCACTCGTATATTACGCGCGATGACCATGTCAAATATTAATTACGATATCAATATAAAAAGCGTATATAACTATTTCCAATACGTCGTTTAATTAGATTTCTGATTCCAAGAGTCATACTTCCAAAAGGATAGTTACGTTCATAGCGATTTCCTACATTGTTATGTTTTTGAGTGACACCAAATGACCGTATATTTTTTAAGTTATGAGTTGCATAATCACGATCACTGCATTTGGTTTCTTAAAAAAGTCCCATTCGATAAACACGTTGTTTGCAAACAGGAGTTTTCTATGAAATCGAACTCAGTTCTTAATGAAAATTACGCGAACCACAACACATTTTTTACGGTATATGGCTTCACCATTTCAAGTCCGGGTTCTATTCATATTTTTTGTTTTTCGGGCTTTTCCCGGTAAGACTGCCTGTATGACCTTCGAACCCCAAGAGTAAAACCTTCGCCAGAGCCTTTTTCTTCAATCTTCCGGCGGGCTTCTTGCAACTGAAGTTGTCTGGGGTCTTTGACTTTAATGAGCCTTGGTAATTAGTGCATCAAAAGATCAACCTACTACAGTTCTGAGTCCGCTGACTTATCCAGATCACAGGAGATCATCTTCTGAAAACAAGATATAAAAATATAACCGTAAACGCAAAATCCGCTGCAAGCTTTTAGTCAGACCTACACCTATCTATACTATTACATAATTGTTAAAGTTTATGTTTGTCCGTAATGAACGCAAAAACTACTGAACGGGTTGCGATGCGGTTTTTTTTTTGTTTGCAAGGGTTGGGTTCAACTTAAAATCTTACGTTTGTTTTATTGCAATCTGTTAAGTAGAACCAGAATTATGATTAGTAATTTAGAATTTAAGTTACACAGGTGGTGCTTAGGTCGCGAGAACCGACAGCCACGCGGGTGGCGCCGCGGGCATTGGCTAGTTTAGAAATAAAAGTAGTCCCGCTGTCATTAGCACCAATAGGCAGCGGTCCGAGTGCGTCACGTCAACGACACGCTCTCTTTGACAAATGTAGTATGCAATGCTTTAAGTACAGATTAGGTTGGCGAGATTTGGCTTTGCACAGACGGTTTCACATCTATGAGGTGTAGAGCCGTTACCAGCATATATATTGACCCTAATATAGTCATAATCGGTCAGTGCAAATAGGCATATTCGACCAGTGCAAATAGACATATTCGACCAGTGCAAATAGATATATTCATGCATACAAATATTTACACACAGCGTAGCACTGCGTAGCAGTCACAATCCCCACCGCTACGTCATAATTTTCCTACTAACCCGCACCCGTATACGGTTTCCTTCTTTCTACAGTCGCGGGTCCTTTAAGCAGGGCGTGAAAAAGCATCTGATGAGGCGATCAAGCTAAGTGCCACCATTATAACACTGAGTGTTTGTCAAGACAAAAAGTTAATAAGGATGTTGTCAAGGTAGTTCCATTCTACCCACTACTGCTTAGTATGTAAGTTTTTTCTGCAAAAATATTCATTATTTAAAGTAAATGAAAAATTCAGTTGAAATTGATGACTTTTGAAATTCCTTATGAAATTTCAAATTAATTTCATTATGAACATTACACGTGTAAATGCAACGCAAACCGATATAAATGCGATATACTCTCCCGCTTCATAATTTGACAGGCACGTGACGTCAACTGCATGTATTGATTTTGTATAGAGCGTTTTCGTGCGGATCCAACAATTGTTTTTTTTCATCAAATATCGCGTGGTATAATAATGTCGTAGGAATATTTCACTTTGGCGGTTCATTATATAACGTGATCACTTATCCAGAACAAAATAATCATCATTCTTTTTCCTTTTCTCTCCTATTGTTTCAGTAGGTATTCTTTTCTTTAAATTAGTGTCCTACAAATAATATAATCCGAATGGGTCATATACTTTCCCGCGCCATTAACTTTAATGATAAGGGACGTGACCTCTACGGACATTTTTATTTTCACGGATTCTTCATTCACTTTGTCTAGGAAGGAATTATGTTATACTCATTGCGTTATCCTTATAGGAACAAAGTGTGGGAGTGACATACTATCTTTACAGATCTTCTTCTTCTTTTCTTAAAATGGCTTCAGCAGCAGAATAGCCGCAATTTTGCCAGTCTCTAGTAAACGTAAACTTCTTATAAAATTAATGGCGAGACGCCAAAGTCAAGTTTCAAGTTTAAAAAAGTCTACCAGTCACGTTAGCCACGCCAGTAAATTTGTTTCCGTGTGTCCGCCGCAAACAAGATCAGGTAGTCGATCAGGACGTGTGGTTGGATTTTAGGGGGCTCTTTACACAAAACCTAGGCGTGAGAAAGTGACAAACTCACGTCGACGTGTCGTCGACGTGAGTTTGTGTTCACTCATTTTCAATAGACAATAGCTTACATTCTTTCTAACGCATTCATTTCATTCATTCAAAAATTCTATTTTGTCATCGCCACACGTTGCACTTACAAAAAAATATTACTCTTGTTAACCTAATAAAGAAGAATAAAGTTAATCTTGTTTCATTTATCTCGAACAACCTATAATTTAAAATTATGATTGTATCTATAAGTGCTTGGAATTATCATACTAGGTGTTATAACAACTAGTTACTACCCGTGATTTCTCACGGGTATTCATCCCGAGCGCTTGCAATGTGGAGTTATTGAAGATGGACTTGAAGGTTCCTTCAGGGTAGGCAGCGCGAAAAGACGCCCCTTTTTTATCGTGCACAAGTGTGACGCGCTCCTCGTTATCCGAGGAAAGATATGGACACCATTGTCCTACTCCACTTACGAGAGGATCTTCGCTGGTCCTGGGTCATCCAGGGCGTGAGTGGTGAGTGGCCCAAGACGGCCGTGCGCTTTTAGTCGGTTAGAGACCGAATAACCACTCTCGCTGATACTTTGACGTTGGGGTAGGTATCCGTAGGGATTTCTGCGCGGAGTAAAGAAGGGTAGACCGCGTGTTGTGCTGCCACCTGAGTGGTTGTTACATCTGAAAATAATGGACAGAGGTGTACCCATCACCCACATTTCGCCATCAATGATGTTTAGTCCACATAATAGGTTGGTCCCACCTATTACTGTCAAGCTAGTGGAACTCACACGAAGAAATTGGAGACCTCATTCAACTCCATCAGGATCCAACATGGTATGTAGAAAAAAGAACATTTAGTTCGATTAATGTACCTGAAATTGGATAGTCCGAGAGAAAAAAATAATAATAAAGCAGTCTAAGGTAAATCCAAGACTTATTCGCTAAAAAATTACAATGGCTCCACAAATACTACCTACTAATGTTATTTTTCCGGCAAATATCTACAAAACCATTTTACTAAATGTTTGTTTGACCGGGTCATATTTCTACGACTTGCCCTGAAATATAATAAATAAACGCGGGAAAATTGCTCTACGTTTAATTTATGGTTTTTACTACCAATTTTTGGCATTTGCTTAGCTTTACTGATTTTGACGATTTGTGAGTGCCTATTTATTTTTAAACTGTCAATATGTTTCACGTTAGGTACGTCATCTATACTAATATTATAAAGAAGTAATTGTGTTTGTATATTTGTTAAATTGTAAGGGGTAATCTCGGGATCTACTTAACCGATTTTAAAAATTCTTTCACCAATAGAAAGCCACATTATTGCTCAGTGTCATAGGCTATATTGCACTGCGCGATAACCGACTTCCACGCAGGCGGAGCCGCGGGTAACAGCTAGTGTAAATATATTATAATAATGCGTAGATATGTCAAACTTGTACTAAATGTGAGTAATAGCAAAATTTCAGGTTCAAGCATTATTACAAACATTAACTCATAACCTTGTAGGTCTGCTCTGTACACTTAATTAGGTACCTATATTAAAATCTCTTACTCACAAAAGTATGACCTTATTATTAGACAAGTTTGTATTTAAATCAGTATCATATTTCAATATTATCTGTGCACAGAAAAATTAAAAATAGTTTATTGTGAAGTAAAATAGAAACTTAATGGTGACTGATCACAAATATTGCAAAACCCTCCAAAGGTTTTACTTCATAAAATCAACTTGGTTGTATGGTCATTGCTTCACATATGGCAGTTAAAAAAACATTCAGTGGCGCTAGTGCAGATCTACATAATCGTAAAATTAATTTATTGGCCGTAAACTGTTACGAACTCTATGACAATACGGCCAATGTTTATGGCCCAGCCTATCCAAATAAAAAAAGAACTGTTTAAAATTGGAATACAAACGTTTACAAAACTGTTAGACATAGGTTTAAGGAGATTTATTTTCACGGAGATAATTAAATTGCCACTTATATTATGAAAACATAATTTACAATATTATTGGTGGTTGAAAACCGCATGTGGACCAAAGAAAAAGGAACAGTTAAGAAGTGAGATTAACAAATTACCAATTTTCAGGTATGTACAATGACAATCGCGACTTAAATAATATTGAAAAAGTCGGGGTAAAAACGACGGGGTGTTATAAGTTTCACGCGTCTGTCTGTGGCATCGTAGCTCCCGAACGGATGAGCCGATTGCGATGTAGTTTTTTTTGTTTGAAAGCAGAATTAGTCGGTACTGTTCTTAGATAGGTTTTATGAAATTCGATCCAAGATGGCCGCCGCCACAAAATATCGGTCTACATATTTTTGCACAAGTCCCTCAATATGGGAGAAGGAATCTCAAATGCAAGAGTTTGACAAGGAGATCAATTTGAAAAGTATAAAATAAAAATAAAATTAAAAATGACAAAACCCCACGAAAACCCCAGCGAAATGTGGGTGCTAGTACCTCTGCCTACCCCTTCGGGGAAATAGGCGTGAGTTTATGTTATGTTATGTTAAAAAATAAGTTATCGTTTGTCGTCGGCTACGTAGTCATACCTTTACAAACATACCAACAGGCGAGCCTAATGACATCTTGCCTCCCAATTCCTGGAAAGATTAATAACTGTGGAAATTAAAAAGCAAGTAAAATATTCTAAGAAAGATTGATTGCATATAAAGGTCATTCTAGATCAGGTGCAAAAATGCTCATACCGTTTTCTAGAAGTTTTAGTAGGAGGGTTAATTCTCTTAATTGTAACGCTCTGGCTGTGAAATGACCACTCTGCAGTGGTTTTTCTAAGTTACTACAATGTGGGGTTCTTCAAGAAGGGTATTAGAAGGTTTCTACCCCTAGTGTTGCAAACGTCCATAGTCGGTAACCACTTTCCATCAGGTTGACCATGTGCTTGTCTGCCTCCTAAATGGTATAAAAAGGGTGCACATACCCCAAACCAGAAAGCTTGGGGTAGCCCTTTCCCAGAAGATCCATTCGTTGTCTTCCTAGGGCGTACCTAACACTGGCACAGTATGAGTTTCATTGTTTCATCGTCCACTTCAGTCTGCGCTCAAGTGGTAACTAAATTTCAGCTTTATTGTATTTGAACAAAGCTGGAAATAGAATGCAACATTAAAATCTTATTCAATGGATAGATAGCAGCCCGTGGTCGAATATTCGCTAGCTTGGCGTTTACGCGAACATACGCGGCTGTTTGAACATGTTCCCGACGTCATCAATATGTTCCGTCATATGTAAACTGACCTTTACACTTTTAAAAGCACGCATCAATCATAAGACCCGACATTCGATTCCCGGCTTTCGGGGACTTTTTCGTCAAGTCACGGCTGTCACAATTAGGGAATAGTAGAATGGCTAATGGCGACTTAGATTTTGGTTAGATTTAAGACGTTTGATGAGACTTTACATACTTAAATGATTATGTATGTTTTTTTATACCACTTATAAGTGCAATAAGTGCCGGGTTAATGGCAATAGGCTCGCCACCTATTACATTGGGACCCAAATATAAACTGACGAATTGTGGGTGCTAGCATCTCTGCCTACCCCTTCGGGGATAAAGGCGTGAGTTCATGTTATGTTATGTTTTTTTTATACCACTTAGGTGGCAGACATGCACATGAACCATCTGATGGAAAGACCCACACATCCTGTGCAGCAGTGACATTCGCTACCGCCACGCCACGTTCTAAATCTAAGTACCTATTAATATTGATTAGAAGGTAATACCTTCAAAACGATGAGTACTTCTAAGTACGTACATAAATTAAAACAGATTTCTCAAAGTGAACAAAAACATTATCATACTACACGGAACGGAAACCCAGCCTTTTTGCTCGTCCGTCCAAACGGCAAATTGAAATATATCCCGCCATTTTATTTCCACGTTAATGTGTTTTTATTTACAAAATGGCGCGGGGTTACTATTGTTTTTGGTAATACGCAAAATGATTGATTTGCTGATTGATGTCGTGTTATTAAACAGGAATTAGGGGAAATTGTGACCTTATGACCTGAAGGGAAGTGGAATCTTTACTAAAATATAGGTCATTTTGTTAATATTTCCCTAATTTGGTCGTACGTAACTACATACCCATGACCAATATATTAGGCACATGATACACTCATAACGGAACCGTGTGGTCTAGTCATCGTCATCAACCCAAAGTCCTGATTGCCACTACAGTACTTTTCGCATATAATGCGTGAAGCTATTGAAATTAACAAGTATAAAAATTTCAATATGTATTAAGTATTACTGGCCGGGATGTGGAACGCTCAAGCCTAAACACAGTTCCATTAAAATCTGACACAGTGAGTGTGGTGTGTCGCCAGCCTTATCATTCATTATAAAAGTAATGGAGGGTAGGCGCACAAAAAAGGTTTCTGCGAATCTTACGGCGTTCACTGGTCAGTCAAGTCGTGAACACGTTGCTGCAACGAATCCAAAACGTCAACTAAAGTAAAAATAGATAAATAAAAAGTTTATGTTTACACTGCGATAGTTTAAAATTAACCGGTCTATGAAATAGAAGCATTCTAAATACAAATATATTAATAATCACTGATAGAAAAAAAACCTACCACATTATCAATGGAACGGCTACGGAAATTCCAATTTCAAATAAAAATATTGGATCCTGGATATAGGTAAGCTTTGATAAAAATGTCAGCACATGATTTGTTCCACGCATAAATTCTATATTAAATCTGCAGAAGTCGAACCGAAGACTCTTTGAATGTTGCCAGTTTGACCAGCGATAATATTAGGAATGAAGAGGGATATACCAATAGATAGCCAAGATAGAAAGCTGTTGCCCGTAGCTCCGTCGTTGTATATTTAAACCGTTCTCATAACCCTTGGGGACACATTCCCTCATTCTACTCCCCCCATTCTACTACAAACTACTGAGATTACAAAAATTGGTATTGAATTTTAATGTTACTGTTATGCTCTTAAAGTTTAAAATTAAATGGTATCGTGTAGACTGAATGAAACGATCTAATATTTTTTATTTAATTTTGAACATCAATTCGATGCACATGTGGTGAAACTTCGCTTTCGCGATAAAGGATCCGGAGTGTAGTAGTTACTCTTGCTGTGAATAGATGGCGCTCAGTGGGAAGACCGCACTTTAATTCAAAGCACATGTGACGATACCACATGTGGTATCGCGACATGTGCATCGAATCCTGCATCGCGAGAGCGAAGTTCTCGCGCTGGTACAACATACACGTTGGACCGCGGCCCGCCCGGCCTGGTCGGAAGATCCTCCCTTTGTGTTGTTGTGTTGGATATCACATCCCGTTCCTCCACAGACATACAGCTGAAAATTCAATGACTATTTAATTTCAGTGGCTTGACCATGAATAGCTATCATTAGTAAAATCGGGGTTTGTATACGGATATTTTTCATATCTATAGATGTGTTATTTCAGATCTAATCAAACCCTGTACCATAGCTTGATCCGTCCAGCAGTTAGATCAAACATTTTCGAAAATTTTCACGTTTTATCAGTAGGAAATAGGATCGTTGATTGAACATCGTAATCGCCACGCTTCCGCCCCACAACGCTATTATGAATCTGGGCTACTCCTTTGTAGATATCAAATGATTTGGGTTTGACATGTATCCGTTCGAATTTCAAATCATATTCCGCGCAATGTCGCATAATGTCGATCCGTTTTAGTGTCGCCAGCAATTTATGTCAACTGAAAATTGAAGTCGATTTTGATGAGATTATGAAGTTAAGGGAAGTGGTATAAGTGTTGAATATCATTATTAAGTCTGGTATACACCAAATGAATGCAAGAGCATGCAAATATACTTAGAATTCGGCTATTTACATGTGTACAAATATTTCTATGCGTATATTTATACAACAATACAATAATAAATTATGTAGCTAAGTACGTATGTATGTATGTTATCAAGCTATGGTTAGTTCAAGTCTAGATATAACTATAATAAATATATAAATAAAATCCTATATTAATATTATTCCTGTTAATCAATTATGAAAAAAAATAGGAAAACGAAAATTAATGAACACGGAAAATGGAATAGAATGTTCAATGTATGGTATTGACACATAACGTTTAGGTATGTTATTGACGTAAATGGATAAAGTTGTCGAATTTAAAATGTCAGTGGCAGTATTTTTTTGTGTAGAGACATTGAGGTCACTGCAATATCTATTTCTGTCAAAAGATGATAATATTCAGTTTATATAAAAATGTTTCACGGTTCATATACTTTATCACTTTCTCACGCCTAGTGTTTGTTTAAAAATACATAATGCCACTCGCACAGTTTGCTAATCTAAGAATAAGTTTATGGATAGACACGTATTTTGACGTTTATGACACCCGTGAACGAATGTCAATCTCATACATTGAACATTTTATTCTATGCCATTCTACTAAACAACGACTACCAAATTATCACTTGTCTAGGGCAACAGTGTAGATGACGTGTCATTCTCTTAAGTATTACTCCTCTTAACGATTACTGGAACGGTTTAACAATGAGAAAACAAAGTGACGCCTTCCAGACAGATGACTAACGACCTCAAAGAAGTAGCTGGAAAGACTAGATGTAGAATGTAGGCAAAGGATTGAGAGTAATGGCGTACATTGGAAGATACCCAGCCATGGACTGCGGTAGGCTGTTTCATTGATGGTATTGGAGAAAACATATTATTGACTCACACCTCTACGCCCGTTCTATTTCATTCGGTTGGTGTGTACCAAGCATTACTGTAAATTGACTATGTTCAGCTTATAACTTCATCTAAGTTAAATTAGCTTTACCTATTGATATTTGTATTTTAATAGATAATCATCGTATCATGTTCGGTTAATTACTTCGCTTTAGTTTATCAGCTGTATAATATTCTCAAACATAATATATACATTATACAGTAGACTATGTCTTGTCTTTATAACTCCGAAGTGAATTTTATCCTTCAAAGAGACTCCAAGCAGAGTTGTAATATTTCAAAACATTACTAGAGGTACAATATTTTTATTTTTTTTATTTTTTCCGATCTATATTATGATATTGTCTGTATTTTTTTATACCACTTAGATGGCAGACATGCACGCGGCCCACCTGATGGAAAGTGGTTACCGTGGCCTATTGACGTTTGCAACACCAGGGGCGTCTGCTGACCAATGAAAGAAGAGAGTGAGGGAAAGGGGGGGAGGAAGGGGAAGAGGAAATGGTTAAGAAAGTATCTGTGCTGTCAGTACAGAAGACAAAGAAGGGTTTCTCGGTCTTACCACTGACAACACAAAACCTCTCCAGTGAGCTCTGGCTATGCTACTCACCGGGAAACACAACACAAGGTTATTATTAGCCGCGGTATTCTATAGGGCGGAGGTACTTCTCCAATCGGACTGCTCAATTAGGACGGGAGTTACCGTCATGTCCTATCTCCCTCAATCATCATTCCCTGAACCTTTTTTCCCAACTCAGTTGGGGTCGGCTTTCCAGTCTAACTGTGATGCGGCTGAACTTCGATATTTTCCGTGAAGCGACTGCCATCTGACCTCCACAACCAATGGTCTAATGACCAATGGCGATATCGAAGTTCCAAGTTAGGCTGGTTGGACTTTTGAGGGCTCCAACTACCCGTAACGACTGCCATAGATGTTTGTATGGCAACCGGGACCAACGGCTTAACGTGCTCTCCGAAGCACTTATAAACCTGCGATAAATACACACATAACTTCGAAAAGCATCGAAAAGTCATTGGTGTGTGCCATGGTGAACCTGGGATCGAACTCGAGACCTCGTCTCAGCAGTCCATTACCCATACCACTAGGCTACCGCGGCTATCCTATCTCCCTCAATATAAATCCTTATTTGTTTAAATAAAATATTATTATTATTATAATCTGTGTCCCGCTGCGCGACTTTGAACTAAGCCTCCTGTCAGTGCCCGCGTTTCAAAAATCGAATAGGAAATATCAAGAACTGTCCAGCTAAATTAAATTTGGACGTAAATCGAACCAATCGAGCCTCAGATGGATGATCGCCATTTATAAGTCAACACCCTTCCGTGCAAATTAAACCGTCAATCCCGGTTGTAATTCGAATATATGACTGTGGTTATGGGCCGTTATCCTTCTAAAATCTTTTTTTTTTTCATTTAGGTAGACATAGATTTTTTATATATGGACCTATGTGTCCTACAATTGGAAACGACTTGCTTTTTATTCAGCATACGTCAATTTGATCTCAGCTCGCTTTTCGCCAGCTGAAGGGAATCTGAAGACAACGTCTCAGGTAAGGGGGTCGCCATTACAAACACAGTGTTGCAACGGTAGCGCTCAGCTTAGCGCCCCGCTTAAGGAACCCGGGACTAAAGGAAGAGGAAAACACGTACGCTGGTATGGCATTTCCAGACTTAATCGTGTAGCAAAGGAAAATATATCTTTCCTACTAACGTAATTTGTTCCTCTAAATTGTTTCATGCAGTGTCTTACCAAGACCTTCAGGAGATCAGGACCAAATTAAGCACACCTGCAAACGATTGATGCTCTAGTACAGGTTTTACTCACGGAATGTCCGCGCGAGCGGTCCCACACTTAGGTTCGTCATATAAATATTCTTGTACAGTTTCAAGTCACCCCACAAGGCGCTGAGTATGGTGTACCCATAGACTTACTAGCTAGTTACTAACGTAAATAGACCCACAGACTCCTTTATCATCGCGTTATCAAATTTACGTCCCACCTGATGGAAAGTGGTTACCGTGACCTATGGACATTTGTAACAGCAAGGACGCCACACTCGTACTGCCAAGACGGGGAGGGGTGAAGGATGAAGGATAAGAGAGTTTCTGTCATCTAATCATATATTCGGTCCTCCGTGGTTTCTATGCTGTAAGTATGAAGACAAAGGAAAGTTTCCTTTGTCTTCCTACTGACCAGAATAAAACCTCTCCAGTGAGCCCTGGCTACACAACACACACAAGGTTAATATTAGCCACGGCTTTTATTGAATTTGTGCTATTTAAAAGTTAGGTAGGCGGGTCCATTTGTACTAAGTCTATGGTAGTCAATATTTTATTCAGGCATTCATACTGTCAGCATAATATAAGTAGTAGTAAATTTATCGTTCTCAAGACTCAGCAGTGGAAACTGGCCTTTTGTGTTACAATTTCCTTCTTTTTTCTTTTTCGGTAAAGAACATTTTTAGAATATAGGAGCCGCGTAAAAGGAGACTATTGGAAAACGTAGACGATATTACTGCAAGAGAAGAAAATTACCATCGAAATAAAACTCCTAACCAACCCATTCAGCGTGGAAACAATAGGTCAAAGCCTCGTAACATTAGGGGAGGCCTAGATCCAGCAGTAGATAGGCTAATTGATGGATTGATGCATAAGTGTCAATTTCCGTTGAAAAAGCAGACACTACTAGTAGAAGAATGTAGAATTATTTGCAAGAAGGTTCATGCAACCGCGTAACATCGCTTGGCAATTGGATATTGTAGGTAATATTGTTTGTGCAGTTAAGTGTCTTACATAGGTCTTTGCTTAGGGATAATTTATTAGTTGTGCCTGAACTAGGTAATCCTGTGTTTCAGGCATCATATCACAAAAGAATGCATCTATTCAATTTATTTTCCCAATCCATCTAGTATCTACGTAACTACACATTACGGATAACAGTCGTTACTTATATGCCCATGCATCTGTTCCAACGGCCATTGGTCCTTCGACAGATGTGGCCAGTCCACTGCCACTTCAGCTTGCTAGTTCTGCAAGCTGTCTCTATATAGCCGGAGAAAACGACACATCATATTAAAGTGGATCTTATTCCTTGACTCTTAGGTGAAGTCCTATGAAGATGATTTTTTAATTTTTTATCATCTATCACGCCTATATCCCCGAAGGGGTAGGCAGAGGTGCTAGCACCCACATTTCGCCATTGTATATTTAGGTCCCAATGTAATGGCGAGCCTATTGCTATCAACCGGGCACTTATAAACCTGCGATAAATACACACATAACTTCGAAAAGCATCGCAGTCATTGGTGTGTGCCATGGTAAACCTGGGATCGAACCCGAAACCTCGTCTCAGCAGTCCACCACCCATACCACTAGGCTACCGCGGTTACTAGTCTCATTATCATATCAAAATATCTGCAGTAATCCCCTGCCAAGTGTAACCCCAGACAATCAGACAACATTATAGGCAAGCAAACAGTGAAATCAATTAATACACGTCCATTTGTGGACGAAGCCGAGTATTTGCGGTGTCGTTGCAAACATTTGGTCTGCACTCGCCACTTTAAAAACACAATGAGAGAAAATTATTTCTTTTATTTCAGTTTAATGGGCGATTTAAATTGAATTGTAATTAATAACGATTAAAAACTCACGGTTACTTGTTTTTATTACTGAATAGGTATAGTTCCCGGCATGATTCGTGACCCTAAATCGCAAGAGTGACGAGACTCTGGCGTGCAGATTGGTTTGATAAGAGTATAAATCTATAATTAATAGATTTCAGCTATTCTGCCACCGTAGCATCTTATGCTATCCTCAAATGATACTAATAAGTAATAAAGTAAAACGGGGTCCCTATTCACCATGCAGGGGTGAATAGGGATAAAATGGTCAATGGAATATTTTAAATAATTTCTTTTACTAAATTTCAAATAAGCCTGTTATCAGATATTTGATGATTTTGTTATTACGAGAAGAAGAGTTTCACTTGAAAGAAATTATTTAGCTGACCATTTTATCCCTCTTCACCCCTGCATCCCTATTCACCCCGCTTGACAGTATTCTAAGACAATCTACACAACGCCATATATGGTAAGCATAGCCATAACTAGCTTGTGTTATGGGTTCACTACCGCGACGCCACGGAGGTCGTCAGTATATTTTGACACATTTTGGAGACAAGGTATATGCTGGTAACTATATCTATTTGTATTATTTTCTGTTAAACTTCTGGCTTTCGTGATCTGAATGTACAGGTATTGACAAAATTTATTTAAAAAAATCGTGAAGAAATACCAAAACAAATATGCATAAAATAGTCTGTCACTCATGGAGGAAATTAGCCATATTATTTATTATAATTATAATAGTATCGAGTGTAGTTTACTCGTACTATATAATCCTACAAGATATCTGTCTTAGAGAATCTAACATCGATAAAACTTGGAGGTAAGCTCTTACGATTTACTAGCCACACATACTGCTCAACGGTCAAGGTTCTGGTGAAGGTTTCTCTCTATGGAGGGTTTCATCTTAGCCATAGCCTTGTGAAGACCTCTAACACAAAGGAAGACCTCCTTCGACCAGTCAAGGTGAGGTGGTATCACTCTTGACTCGATAGAATTTAGAGGTAAGCAATACAAGTCATACTTGCTGCTTAACGGTCTCTGTAGCCTAGCACGAAATACTATCGAATTCGTAACGTAAAGGTATCGACAGAACGGAGCATTGCGATTGGCGGGCTACACACGCACACAGCTTCACAAGAGGCAGACTGCCAATCACAATGCTCCGTTCTCTCGAAACCTTTACATTACGAATTCGAAAGGAGTTCATGCTAGTGCTGGTGCAGGCATCTCTGTCGGTGAAGGTTCAGTATTCAATTGGGTGCGTTCCTGAGGCGTCGCGTAGCGTAATAGTTACCACGTAGAGGATGTAGAAACTACTACGCCGTAGAACCTACTGCATAGTTACTGTTAGATTTTCGTATAAATGCTGTTTAGGTATATCGTAGGTATTTTTATTGAGTCTACGACAATATATAGTCAGCTAATCTGACGGACTTCGTAGCAGAGGCAAGGGGTCCATATAACACTATTCCTGCTAGCTTCGCAATGCGACACATGATAAACTAAATAGGTACCAACATCGAGATAAGATTGTTTGCACCGACTTACCTTTTGAAAATTTTTACCCTTTTCCAGCCGCTTAATAACGAACATAAAACAAAAACTGTTATCTATCCAATTTGGTACAGTCATTTTGAAGTTATGAGCATGATATACATACTTTGTTTAATTTAGCTATTGTAAGATTATTGATAATAATAAAATTTATTAAAAATTTCTTTTTCAACAGACGAGCATCTAAAACTATAAAACACTTATATGAGATGAACAGCAAGATATTGACAGCAAGATATTGGCACTAACCAGAGACATAACAAATCATTTGGTAAGTTAACGTAAAGAAAACTTAAACTGTAAAAAATTAAAGGTTATAGATGGCGCTAGTTGTCATAGAAACATCGGCTCCATATTTATTATTTCTAAATAAATAGTAAACTACTATTTAAAAGTGTGTTTGTGTTATCACCCTATTAAATATTGTCTAAAAACTGGTGAAAAACTATATAAAGTGGAAGAGTAGACACAAATAAATAAACTGTACATGCCAACCTCATTTTTTTTTCACTATATACCTAGGTACCTAATTGTTATGTAGTTATGTCTTCTTCTTTTTTTTTTTCTTAGATGGCAACATATCTTCGAACTTCGAAGCGGCGGTAGCTTAGTGGTTAAGGAGTCGGCCTTACGATCGAGAGGTCTCGGGTTCGAATCCTGGCCACTACACTACCGACGTGAACCCACTCCTAACACAAACCATTGAGCTTAGCTGGAGGGGTTAAAAGGGAATATTAGTAACTTCGGTTGTTAATATTCTTTTATAAAAAAAATATATATATAAAAAAATATCGATCCAATTTAGGGGACAATCTTGCCAATATGTCTGTACATTGGAGATATTTGAAAAAAAACTAGTTAAAAATCGGTGGCGAGCCTATTGCCAACTTATAAACCTGCTATATACCTATAGCAGGTTTATAAGTTGGCACACACATAACTTCGAAAAGTATCAAACAGTCATTGATTGAGCCATGGTAAACCTGGGATCGAACCCGAAACCTCGTCTTAGCAGTCCATTACCCATACCACTAGGCTACCCCTGTTTAACGTTAAAAACTCATAACTTAGAATTATTTCAGTCACTTTTGTCATCGCCTTTATCTTCCTATATAACAAGGATATCACTAAATGGAATCGAGCACAAATTCTATGTAAGCACCTTTTACTGAGATTACAATAGGTATGTACTATGTAGATATGTACTTAGACTTATTTAGTGTCCACTGTGGTAGTTAACACCACGAAATAATGATTATAGCATCGCATATCGGCCGATCAGGATATTGAACTGTCAATTTGAATTAGTTTAATTTTATTAAATTGAACTTACTGAAATTTAAATTTGTTTCTACTTTTCGGTAAACATTGTCAAACAACTGAGAAAAGCTGCCATTAAATTTTCACCTTTATGAACATGATTTTAAATTTCAAAATTAAAGGAAAAAGTGTTCATATCCTCGTTTGATACGATCTACAAGATGCCATTTAATTTGAGACTTTAACAGCATAGCAGTAATGTTTATTATTCAATGGCCTTTTAGCAAACTTAATGGTTTGACACTGGTTGATGATTAGTAGAATCGAAGCCCTTTTTAGTGAACAATCAGGGGGTCCATATGTGTGTGGTTGCTATCATGATGGGTGACCGCTTATAGTATTTCATTTCAGCGTTTCTGTGGTTTGGGGGGGTTTTTAAATTTTGATTTCAGTTTAACTCTTTCGCTCCTCCACAATATTCCAAATCAAAAGCCGGAAACTGTACTCGTTTGAACAGCGACCCCGGCCAACAAAACCGCAGTTTGCGTTCATTGACAATTTACGCCTCGCTTAAACTGCCTCGTCTATTCTGTCTCAATTAATTACAATAAAACGGTTATATTGATGTAGCTTTTAGAGAATTATAATAATCATTATGTAGGCAAGACAAACCTCTGTGCGTTGGTGGTAATGAACGCGACTGCTATGCATGAGGCGCAGCTTCGATCCCCAATTAGTACAAATGTTTGTATTCATGAATAGGGCATTTGCACTGGTTTGGTCGTGCCTCGGAGAGCACGTTAAGCCGTCGATCCTGGTTGCCATACGAACATCTATAGCAGTCGTTACGGGTTGTCGGAGACCTCAAAAATCCGACTAGCCTAACTACAGAACTTCTATATCGCCAATTTGGTTGTGGAAGTCCGATGGCAACGCTTCACGGCAAATATCGAACTTCAGAGACTAGAAAGCCGACCACAACCGAGTTGGGAATAAGTTCAAAGAATGATGAGAATAATGAACATGGTGTGGATATAATATGCCCCAGTTTATTACTAACACAATAAAATTGTCAAGTAGCACGAGAGCAGCGAGGCATGCAGTGGCCCGATTCTATTAACGACCCAATGCTCCCAACAATTTGATTACTGTGTCGATATCCCGTCAATTTCCTGGCGATTAATATAGTAGCTGTTATCTCCTCGTATAGTTATTTCAGTGTAGATGCATGGAAAGTAAATAGCCAAGCGGCCATTTTGGAAACACTGCATCACTACATAGTATAAAACAAAGTCGCGTTCTCTGTCCCTATTCTTTTTTTCATGTCGCTTTGTATGCTTTAATTTTTAAAACTACGCAATGGATTTTGATGCGGTTTTTTTAATAGATAGGATGATTAAAGAGGAAGATTTATATGTATATAACATCATGCTAAAACCAACTGGTGCGGAGCAGAAGTGAAAAATATTGCAAAAACGGGGTGTAAATAAAATGAAAATTTATCTTGTTTATTTCTGGTGGGGTAGAATAGGGCTACCTCATCTCTTGATGGTGACGTAAGGCAACTAAGGGTTGTTCTCTATAACAACGGCAGTAACATACAGCCAATGGACAAAGCACCCGCTTGACGACAATAGACTCTTCCTTTATGGGATCTCGTGGGATCGAAAATTATAGTTTGCGAAATGTGAATATTTATACACCTCTGCCAATTCCTTCGGAGATTACAGGCGTGAATATTGTAGCACTCGTTTGAAGGCAATAGGCTCGTTATTAGATATATTGCGTGGTAACGAAAATTATAGTTTGCAAAATGTGGATGTTTCTACACCTCTGCCTATTCCTTCGGAGATAACAGGCGTGAACAATATTTGAATGTGAAATTGAAAGCCTGATTATTCACCCTCGTTCTTCGAATGCATAATTGAATTTTTCATTTGCTCAATGACGGACCCGAAGCGTTTGTTATTTTTTCATATAGATTCCAGCGCCATCTAGCGGCAGCAAGCCGAACGATACTACTACGTCGCTACTGACAGCGAAAATTATTTTCTCGCACTGGTATAAAAAACTTATATAACGTAAACATATAAAAAATGTAAGGTGTGTAAATAAATATATAAGAAACAAGAAACATAGAACAGAGTACACAGAATAAAATAGTAATAATAGGGTCGGTAGTAATAGCCAGAATGGGGAGAGAAACTGCTTTTATATCCCTCCCAAAGAATCGACCCTGACTTGTCAAATAATGTCGAATATAAATGTCAAAAGTGTCAAAACTCCTATGGAGGGAGGATATCCATTTTGAATCTTCTTAAATAGCAACAATAACTAGGAGTAACATAGGCTATATATAATTACGCTAACTTCCAAGGGAGCAGAGTAATAATCATAAATCTCAATCGATTCGGTAAATTTCTATACATTGGCGCTAATATCGACAGCAAGGAAAAGTAGTATAGAGAGACAAGTAGAGAATCGAGTAGAGTTGTACAACGCGATAATCGACATCCACGCGGGCGGAGCCGCGAGCAACAGCTAGTGTTCCTTAAAATAATAATATTAAACAAAGTCACTTAATTTATTAGCATTACCTTTAATTTATTCCTATTATTACTTACAAAATATAAACACAAAATGCATGCTTAATTTTACAAGTATAACATATCCATAAACAATTTAAATAAATATAACCTTTAACCATAGAGTTATAGGGCTGTTCACCATCTGACTGTAAACATTGTCTATGACAATGTACCTGCTTGATGGCAATAGGCTTATCACTTAAGGTAGCCATTGACAATATGTCCTAACGATTTTCATGGAGTGGACGTCTTCCAAAAATCGTTTGGTGAATATGATAAGTGTGCCAATGAAATGGACATCTTCCAGTTTTGGACTTGCATTGAGATTGAGGAATCCATTCCAAATGGATATATTGTTAATGGCTACCTCTATTTCATTATAGTTTGGTGGTTAAACCTTCCAGGTCCATATTGGAATTAAACATAGGTCACAAACACATTAACATACTTATTTCTTACAATCTAATCTAGTATACATGTACCATTCCATATATAAATGTCCAAAATAGTACATAAGTGAACAGTGCTCCGAAGAAACCGTTTGTGAGGAGACTCTGCCTTGAAATATAGTACTTATTCCAGTTTGATCCGGTTTTTATCATGAACATGACCCACAAGCTGACTACAGCAAACACGTAGAATGCAAAACCATAGAGTCCAGTGAGGCCGAGTATTCCTGAAATTGAAACATGAACTTATTTAGAACAAGAAATTCAAACTTCCAAGTCATAAATTTGTTAAATACTTTTTTAATTGTTTTTTTTAATATTCCAAAGTAGATAGGTGCTTAGATACTATGGTTAAGTAGACATAGATATCCATAATTTCATTTTACTTAAATTAGTTTTGTAATATGTTTTAATTTTGTTTAACATAATTATTATGTAATTGATATATTGACTATTTAAATAAATGTATAAATACTATTTGCATATGCCTTTAGGCGGAACTTGGAAGAGCATATTATATGTATGTTAAATAAAATAAAATTAATTATTGATTATTATTATTGATTTTATTAAGTCTAGTAGGTACATTACAGACGCTGACAATCCTAAAATGGTAGATTATAACTTGATGAAATTAATACATAATAATATAGTTTTAAGGTATTTTCAAGTGATTACAATCAAATGGAGTTCTTCAAGAAGAGCATTACAAGGTTATTATAGAGCCAGCAGTACAAGTTTGAAGCCCCTGGTGTTGCAAACTTCCATGGGCCACAGTAACTACTTTACATCATGGGAAATGTATGCTTATCTGCCACCTAAGTGGTATAAATCATGCTTATAAAGCTATTGATATTAAAATTTACAAGCATATTTAGCTTCGTAGAGTGGAACAGATTAATTATATAGGTACTCGCTAGTTTCTAAGACCTTTTAGCTAGGCGTCCACTAGACAGGTCAAATCAGGCCAGCAAAAATTCACCTGTTTACATTTTGAATGAAACTGTGCTGCGCCTGCATCAACTAGACGCGCGACGCCTAGCTTACTGTAATATTCCTAGCAATAAATGATTTGACTTGAAACGCGAAGGAATGAGATTAAAAATCTAACAAAAGATTGGTGACTGAAAGTATTGAACGTGATTCGTTAATGAATAAATGCGTTAGTTATCAGAGATGTAGTCACCGCAACAGTCTTTAAGTGAATATTATTTACATGATTAAGCATTAAATTACCAGCAATTGATCCCGACAGCGCAGCCATGGACGTTCGACAATATTCAACGACTGCAGCATTATTTCTTAGTGCTGCTTCACTGTAAGCGATGCCTTCGGTCTTACCGTCTTTTACTTTATTTGCCGACATTTTAATAAGGTGTTTCTTTTTAATTTAATGGACAATAATAGAATACAATTATGAGGAATGTGTGAACTGAGCTGATTTTAACATGGATCAGCAGCAAATTTTGACAGAGTGTTGACAGATGACACATTGACACTGTTGACAGCAGAAGCATAGACAAATGTCACATGAATTTCAGGCAGATAAAAATAACACTTTGAAATTAAAATAGCTTTGTTTTTATTATGGTAAGCATATAAGTAAGTAATAGATTGTAAAAAGGTGTATTGATTTCATAGTAATTGTTGTTTCGGGCATGTTATATCATTGTTATATTGAATTTCATAGATAATTTTATATTTTCATTTGACGTCTCAGAAACATTTTTAACTTGAAACTCGTTTAATTAGTTATGTGGTTCCGTACATTTTTTAATTAATTTTGAGGTATAATTTCATTCAGTTTACTTAGTACAAGACATAAGTCAATTTGCTTAGGTAGTATATGGTTAAAATATCTGTATGAGTAAGTATTTAGTAAGTATTTTATTTTTAATAAAGAAAAGATTACAGAAACATACTATTGAACAATCGCGTTCTAAAAAGTTTTAAACAAGAAAATACTCTCATTTGTAATTATTATAATGAATGAATTATTACATAATATTTAGATTGAGTAATAAATGTGAATTTCGTATTAGTTACAGCTCATAAAAATTCATACCTACTATCGTTATTGCATTAGGCGAATAGCCTGTAATGGTAGCGTAAGGAAATAATACTGCGCGAGCCCTCACAAAAGTCAAAGTCTGTATTTCATTCAGAACCTCACCACGACTCATTTGGATTTTCTGAATTTGCGGATCCCTAAAAACGAACTATTTTGAAAGCGTCGGTAAAACAGTTCTGATAAGCCAAGCCATTGAACTGTGTGAAACTATAGAGCTGTGTGTGTACATGTCGTCTATATTTATTGAAAATTTTGTCGTTGTATTCGAACGCACACACATGCATTACATTCATGTGTTTTCGCGGTACCGAGCGTCAGTATTTCTGTGGCGGAACTTATTTTCATTTGATATTCAGAAAATAGTATATTGTAATTAACAATAGAAGGTTTATTGGTGAGATATATAATAATAACGTGTGTGTAATATGCAGTAACGCTATCCATAGCTTGGTTTCGTTTCCAACAGCGAATGAAATTATGATGGCGCGTGTTTGACTCTAGCAGTAGGTGCTTTCTCGTAATAAATTGGGACTTTGCTCGAACGATGTATATGCGTTGACAATTATAGGTAATATTCCTGTTTCAGTGTTATGAACCCATTCTATGACTAGCGGTGATTTAATTATAAGTGGAAACGTCTGTGTGTAAAAAAGGAATTGAAGTTTTCGATATACAGTGCTACAATTATGCATTAAGACCCCGCCAATCTGACGAATTGGCTTGTGCAAATTGCAGTCACTGACGCGACAAAACTGAATTAATCGATGGTGAGTCGACACAATACGTTTTTAATTCACAAAAAATACCATATCTTTAAACAAAATATGTTTTTTAGTTCAAATATTGAATTAACCTATTTCATTAGAAAAACGAAACTTCATTTCGATTCTTTTGTTTCAGAGAACCAAGTGAAACATTTATGGATTATTTTAAACCATAAATAGTGAGTTGTGGTTACATTTCGCATTGTATTATACAGATAAATGTGAGTTTTTATTAAAATATTCGTAATTCAGTATTCGCCATACGATGTTTTATTCTGTTACGTCAGTCGCATATTAGAGGGCCAGTGTACATTTTGTAGAAGACAAAATGGATGAATCTGAAGATAACTTGAGTACTGAGGATATGAAATCTACTGATAGTCCGCTGACTGTCAAAAATAAACCAAAGAAACGCTCATTGATTGAACGTGAACTTGAAACAAATTTGACTTCAAGAATAACCTCACCGGCGATTAACAAAGATGGTACAAGTACTAGCCGATATGGTAGAGCCCGTCGTCTCAAATCTGAATTGGAACAATCGGATGTAAAGCAAGTGACAGTTGAACTAAAATCACCATTAGAGGAGAGATCACCTGTAAGGACGCTCTCTCAATCCCCTGTCTACAAAATGCATGCTTCAAATTCTCCATTGAAGCGCTCTGAATCACCCAAAAAGATCGTCGAACAATTTTTGGACAATCAAATTGAGAGCATCTATCAAGAAACCATATCACTTAGCCGTTTTGGTAATGAAGAAGTTAGTGCTGCTGTTGTCTCGCCCGCTAAAAAGTTTCCTAAAGTTTATATACGTAAAGATTTAATACAAAAACGAGAGCCTGAAGATACAGTTACCGTTATTCAAAATATGTTTTCGCCAACGAAGAGTACTAAGAAATCATCCAGTACACATTTAAATAATATTCTAGAAAGGTCTTCGGAGAGATACAGTTTAAATAATAAACCCCAGAATGGATATATGGATAATTCATCAGTTGTGAAGACTTTAGATTTTGACAGTAAAAAGAAAAAGAAAGATAATAACGATATAAAGGTCCTTCCTTCAAAGAGTGAACTATTTGACATGGAAGCAAAATGTCCATACCAGGTCGGAGATTTGGCTTGGGCTAGAATGGGTACTTATCCATTCTGGCCATCTATTGTCACAAGGGATCCATCTACTGGAATATTTGTTAAAAAGAAGTGTAAGTATAAAATCATTTGTATGCTCTGCTCGTCTTAACTTTGTTAGTGAAAACGTTATTAAGTACAGTCACTATTGTCAGGTAGTAGCTGAAAGCAATCCCAAGTTAGGCAAGGCTGTCTTTTTTTGAGAACACGGGATGCACTGGTGGTGGCCGAGCTCAAATCTACCAGTCATAGATCATTATAGACCAATCCGCAAACATTGGGACCTTGTTTCTCTCATGACTTAGGTCCAAGATCAGTGCCATTAGGTAGTTAATTGCCGTTACTCATGTTACATTGAAATTAAATCTGTTCATCTATTACCAATAATAAACTTTCCTCATGTGACTACAATATGGGGTTATTCAAAGACGATGTCAGAAGGTTTCTACAGGGTAGGCAGCATGAGCATAGTGCCCCTAGTGTAGCAGTACTCGAAGGCTATTTCTGGACTTTATTAAGGCCGGAGTAATTCTCTAGTGTCTTATATTACTATTCTTTCATAAAAAAAAATAGGCAACCCACTCACGCAAACAACGCCCCATGACATGAAGGTACATTATTATCCTGCAAAGAAGTAGTACTGTACCATACCATGCCAAGCATTTTATCAACGATTTCAAAAAAAAGAGTGCGCCTGTTTGGTGATCCCTACAGTAAATTTATTGGTTGTAGTAAATTATTTTGTATTTATTGTAATCTATGTTCAGACTGAAATAATATATTCTTATTTGTACCGACTGATTGATAAAAATATGTGTATAAATAAATATATTGTTGCATTACTACAAAATATGATAACAGCCACTGTTTAGATACTTCATGATGATAACAATTATGTATTTTTTAACTTCCTTACGTTTTGACGTAACTTTTTGCTAATTACAACTGTTCAGGTTTTTTTTGAATAAGGCCAGGATCCCGATTCTATAAAATTGTTAACCATTGTCGAACTTCTTCTGTTTTTTATTCAATCCACTGGGATTATATAAACTGTCATTGCATTTTAGACCTTACTGCTATGTTGAAATGAAACAACATCGAGTATAGCAAAAGAAATGATGCAAATACTTTTTCTCATTAAATATTGAACTTTCACACATATTGAGAACTCACTTGTACTTTTCCACAATATTTTTATTTTTTATGTTTTAATAGACCTGACCGGTTTCGCCTTACGGCATCCTCAAAGGTTTACGATGACATACGTATGTCATCGTAAACCTGTGTAAACCATGTATTAAAACATAAAAAATAAAAATATTGTGGAAAAGTACAAGTGAGTTCTCAATATGTGTAACAACAAATTCCACCAAGTGCCATCAATCAACAGTATAAATAGATTGAACTTTCAGTTTATGTCGATAAAGTCGAAAATTCAATGATAGTCTTCGTAATCTGAGTGGTGTAAAAATTTTTAACAATTAGGAGAATTGTGGTCCAGGTTTTATATGTAAAGAAGACAAGCGATAGGCTTATGCTAGAATTGTAGTGAATCGATGTCTCTGTTGAAAAGGAATATGACTATTTGTATGTATTTATGAATATATGTATAGAACAATCTATGTTTATACATTATGTATGTACTTACAATGGTAGTTTTGTAATTCAATAAGTTAAATGACAAGCAAAATAAGTTTTTGGAAATTTATTATTGTTTTACATACATATACATGTTCATGCATATTTCCCTTTGGGGTAGACAGACATGAATTAACACCAGAATTTCACCAGTCATTGTATTCGTTCCCTATTCTGGGTAGATCCTATTGCCATATTGCAGTCTCGGCTGAGTCGGCTGAGTCTGCGTTGCATGTATCGGTCTAATGTTAAACAATTCTATCCCTTAGTTGCCTTGTAAGACAACTGGAAAGCCATCGGGTAGCCCACATCATTCTACTCTGCCGGGAACCATGCAGTGTTATAATTGTTTTGTTGTCATGTTTTTTTTCATGCTGATAACATAATTAGTTCTCATTTACCCTGTGTTTTAAACATGTCTCGTTCGTATTCCTTATGTTTTCAAGTGCCTTTAACCTGGGCGTAGATTTCACTAATACTTAATTTTGAACTAAACTATTATACTGTTAAAGTCTGTAATTGAATGGCATAAAAATGTATGAAGTGTCCTTAATTTAATTTTGGACTTAATGTCTACATCAATAAAGTTTTATGTTTAATGATTTTAATTTTATAATTTCCAGTGTTTGGCCGTATTGAACGAGATATCATTCATGTTACATTCTTCGGCGACAATGGACGACGCAGTTGGATTGTCGACAATATGCTCCGGAAGTATGTCGGACAGCTTGAATTCGAGACTGCTAGAGAGAACTTTACACCTGAGGTATTAAGCAAATATTCATTATCTTATTCTCATAATACCTGCTATTTTCATTACTTAGTATTCAGGCTAGTTTGAGAAGTGATATAAAAAATAGTTTAATTAAATATGTATAGTAAAACAAGTTTATCTTAACTTATTCAATACTTTTTGTTTAATTACAAAGCTGGTTTGTCAAGTAACTTAGTATAAGATATAGTGCCTTATTAATTAATAATAAATTATTTTCTATTTAAGGCCAAGAAAAAGGACCCGAAACTCTATGCAGCTTATTTTATCTCTGAAAAGAAACTTCCCTTATGGAACAATTCGGTTGAGGAAGCAGAAATGCTGCTGCGGGAACCAAAACGTCTGAGAATTGATATATTTAATGATATGTTACAAAAATCGAGATATAACAAAGCTAAACAGCCTAAAAGTAAAATTAGTAGAACGGACAGTGATGTATCTTTAAGTGAGAGCCTATATGATAGTCTATTTTCTGAAGAAGATGGAAAGTCTGATAATCTAGATGGGTCTAAAAGCAGATCGAGAAAGAAGTCTTTAGACATGTTTGAAGTGGTCACAGCATGCCTTGATAATATGGCAGCTAAAACTGGAATCACTAAAATACAACGACAGTCGCACATGGACCGGTGGCTGCAGAAAGCCAAATCCAAAACTCCAGAGAAAACTCAAACCAAAACTCAAGTAACTATAAAGAAGGAGGATAAAAAAGAAGCTGTTTTAAAAGTTTCAAAAAAAAGAAAGAGCTCAACACCAAAACGACCAGTTCGGAAAAGTTATAGCTCAAGAAAGTCTAATGAATCTCATAAATTGATTTCAAATCAGAATGAGAATTGTGAAATGGAAGTGGATAATGTTGACACTGAAACAAATAACATCTTTAGTGACCATGAGACTTCGAAAGAAGGCAATGAAATATGTATTATAAGTAAAGTTGAAAGCTTGGCTGAGAAAACTCAAGATAAAATTGTAGAAACAATATTAAGCAATGAAACTGGTCATTCTGAGAGTCTTAAAGACATCTCCACTTGTGAATCTGATACATATACGGAAGAATATTCGAATTTAGATAATGACGTTAACAACAGTATGATAGATGAAGATAAATCTGTTATTAGTACACTCAATTCAGAGACTATATCAAAAAGTTTGTCCGATAATTATTCTAGCACTGAACATGATTCTTCTAAGGTAGACTATGAATCTGAGAAAGATCATACTGAAAGTCAGGACAAAGTTAACACTGAAACATCTAACACAGACAGCTCAGAAGTTAGTCATAGTAATGAAAGTGGTACAAACGATAAAGGATCTAATAGTGGCTTAAAGTCAAAATCAGATAACATTGAAATACAGAATAATACAAACACGAAAGCGCCAACTGAAGATCATAGCCCAAAGTTTGAAATTAATTCTAAGAAAAGAGATAGTGTTGAGTTGAGAAGGAGTTCTAGGAGAAACATCAAATCTGAAACCAACAATATCATTACGAAGCAAGAGAATACTGCAATGGGAAGTGGTATAAACGATAAGAATAATGTCTTAGAGTCAAAATCTGATAAATTCGAAATACAGAATACTAACACGAAATCGCCAAATGACAATCATACTTCAAAAGTAGAATATAAATCTAAGAAAAGTGTTGAGTTGAGAAGAAGTTCCAGGGCAAACATCAATTCTGAAACAAACCATATTATTGCAAAGCAAGACAATGCTACAATGAGAAGCGATGTAGATGAAATAGAATTACGCAGTGGCTTAGAGTCAAAACCTCTTAACATTGAAATACAGAATAGTACTAACATAGAAACACCAAACGAAGGTCCAAAACTTGAATCTAAGAAAAGAGATAGTGTTGAGTTGAGAAGAAGTTCCAGGAGAAACGTCAATTCTGAACCAAACAATATTATTGCGAAGCAAGATAGTGCTGCAATGAGAAGCGATATAGATGAAACAGAATGTCATAGTAGCTTAGGGTCAAAATCTAACAACATAGAAATAGAAAATAGTACAAACACGAAAACGTCAAACGAAGATCATAGTCCAAAAGTTGAAGTGAATTTCAAGAAAAGAGATAGTGTTGAGTTGAGAAGAAGTACCAGAGGAAATGTCAATGCTGAAATAAACAATATCATTGCGAAACAATGTAGTGCTGCAATGCAAAACTGTGTAAACGAAAAAAAATGTCACATTGACTTGGGGTCAAAACTTGATAATATTGACATACGAAATAGTATAAACACGGAAATGTCAAATGAAGATCATAATACAAAAGACAATTCTAAGAAAATAGATAGTGTTGAGTTGAGAAGCTCGAAAGAGAACATTAATTGTGAAACAAGCAATATCATAACGCAGGAAGATCATGCTGCAATGATGTTACTTAGTCCCGTCCTAGTTTCACAAACTAATAACATAGTTGAAAATGATACAGTACATAATTTGCCAGACAAAACTGCTGTCACAGACATAAATACTGACGATATTCAGAAACAAAGTGAAAAAATAGATGAATGTGATACATCCAGTGTAACCAAAAAAGATAAGGGCGGAATGACATTAACTACACAGGAAAATATAGAAAATTTCTATAAGCAAAAGAGTAATATAAATCAAGACGTTATTGATATTGAAGAAAATGTAGCTGATAATATGTCTGTAGATGATGACAGTGATAGTGAACACCTACCATATAGCCCCTTATCAAATCTAGGCAATAACAGTGATGATAATTTAAGCCTAAATGATGCCCCATTTGTAAATGACAATGTGACTGAATTTGAGAAACAATCCGTTGATATTACAAATGAAGGTAATATGGACAATATTTCTCCAATGGTTGGTAATGAAATTAATGTAATAGAGGACTTAGGTTATGATTACTGTAAAAAAGTGACTGATGATTATAATTTGATTATAAATTCTGATCAATCTAAATCAAAAGATCTTAAGAATGGTATGAGTGATAAAATAGTAGAAAATGGGTATTGTAGTGAAAATGACATAAAAAGTATTCCAAAAAACAAAGATAACATTACAAAAGGAATGAAGATTATTGAACACAAAGTAGTTTTACATAATAATACTAAAGAAGACAAGCAAGATAGTATAAATAAAACTAACAATGGTTATAGAGGAGAAAACGTGAGAGAAATTGAAATGGCTTCTAAAGAAGTTCATATATATGTATCCGAAAGCGGTAATAAAAATAGTAAAGCTATCAAAGAAAATGGTTTCCATGACACAAACGAAGATTTTGATGTAGATACAACGTCTATCCATTCAGAAAGTAGTGTTACTTCCACAAAGTCTCTGAATAGGCATAAACTGCGTTCAAACCAAGATAAGACGCTAGAGGATGCTTTATTAAATCCTGAATTTGTGAAATATATGGAAATAAGGCAAGATGCGCTTGCAGAAGAGAATCCAAATTTAAACGAGCAGGAAATCATAGCTTATTTATATAAAACTTGGCTTTACGAAGAAAGCATGAAATCTGATGTGAAAAAAAATGACGACCTAAGAGATATTAATCTAGTGAAAGGGTTGAATCAGCCTCAATCAGAAGCACCTGCCCGAACTAAGCGAAATTTAAGCCTCAATAAAAAGGGAGCGACGAAAACCAATACTTTGCAAAGATACTTACGTAAAAAGAAAGATGTAGTAGATGACAGGGAAAATGAAGAAATAGTTACATTTAGGAAAAGAGGTATGCGAAAAAATATGATAATAGATGACGATGACGCCAATATTGTTAAAAACAAAGTAGATCTGTCAGAATTTAATTCAGAAACAGATAAGCAACCGACTGAAGATGATTTAGAAACCTCAGTTGAATCAACCATACCTGATACAGATCAAGAGATTGTAGAGGAAGGGAAAGAAAATCTTTTTCTAGAAGCATTGCCATCATCATCTGATAACGTCGTACCTTCATCATCTAGTAACGTCGCCGAGAAAACACCACATGTGGAAAAACTAAATTTAGATCCCATCATACAAACTAAGGCTAAAGATGATTTGGATCGAGAATCTGTTGATTCAGAAGATAGTGAAACACCTCTAATACGATGTAAGTTACGTTCCAAGGCAAAGAAAGAAACAGAAAACAGTGTAGATGTAAAAATCAAAGATGAGGATGCTGACACATTGTCTATTAACTCAGAAGATAGTGAAATATCCAGTACTAAACGTAAAAAGAAGTTTAATGGTAAGAAGATTGAAACCACAATGGATGACCCTGAATTTCTTAAATATCTTGAATTGAGACAAGATGCGCTCATAGACGAACATCCTGAACTCACACAAGATGAAATTGTGACATATTTGTATCAAACTTGGTTGTACGAAGAAAATAATAAATCGGAAACAAAGAAAAATGATGAAATTCAACAATCCACCTTAGTTAAAGGTCTTAAGGATTCGGTACAAGAACCTAAAAAAATTAAACGTAAGGTACCTAAAACAGAAAAGGCTGAAAAGGACAGTGTAGAAGAAGATATGCCTGGTAAAGAAAAACCCAAAAGAAAAAGTGTTAAGCCATTTTACAACGAAGAATACTCGGATATTGAAGAGGAACTCGAAGTTTTCGAAATATTCAAGCCCAAAAGCCACAAAGTGCCAACAGAACAGCCTATCAATAGTGAACTCAATCCATCTGCTTCAACATCCGAAGTATTACAAAGCACAATTGAAGTATACGACGAGGTAGAACTATATTTCGCAGAATTGACTAAACCAAAACCAAATGTATTTAAAGGTTTATTAAGAGAAAAAGTCTGTGAGATTTGTGAAAAATGTAACAATTTAGTGAAATGCAAAGGCTGCAATGGCATGTTCCATCTTAATTGTGTTAAAAAAGAATCTGAAGTTGTTGACGCTCCAGTTCCAAATAGAGGGAGAAAGAAAAAGAAAAGAGGACGCAAATCTAAGAACTCGGAAGAATTCGACAATGAGGATAGTCAAGATACTATATTAGAAGATAACATATCAATTGAAGAAATTTTAGAAACCGATTCTCACGCGGTTGATGCGGAACTTTTAGAAGCTCAACTCAGCGCAAAAATGAAAGAGATATTAGATAGTGCTGAAAAAATTGATTACGACTCATATTCAAGTGACGATTGCCTCGATTGGAACGAAACTTTACCAGGAAAATGTCAAATAGTCGATGTAAAATTAAAACCTAGACGTTCAATAACTGAAATTGAGAATTTCAAATGCAATAACTGCCAACAGTACGACACACCTGTCTGCTTCGTGTGTAAGAACGCGGTTTCGAAACAAGAAACAACGAAAAGACAGAAATGTCACTTCGCACATTGTCAGAAATACTATCATTTGGAATGTTTGGATATATGGCCTCAGACCCAATTTAATGGAGGAGAACCCTCGAAGAATAATAAGAAAATTAATGAATACTTTGAGGCTTTGACTTGTCCTAGGCATGTGTGCCACACGTGCGTGTCTGACGATCCTAGAGGCTGTAAGACGAGATTTAGTGGAGATAAGTTAGCCAGGTGTGTAAGATGCCCGGCCACATATCATTCGTTCACGAAGTGTTTGCCGGCTGGTACGCAGATTTTGACGGCGTCTCATATTATATGTCCCAGGCATTATGAACACAGGTACTTACTTAATTTTATGATGTATGGTTTGTGTATTTTTCCGTTTGTCGCCTCTTTCTACATCCTGCGGATGAGATGAAGTGGTGATATTCTTTCTTCGTCCACACAAAGGACGCACTATAGTGTCATCATCATTAATGTTAGTATCCAGTTGAAATCCTAGCTTTGAATACCAAGAACCGTGGATCTTGCCCGCCTGTAAAACTATCGGTCCCGGTTGTCATACGAACATCTATAGCAGTCGTTACGGGTAGTTGGAGCCACAAAAAGTCCAACGACTAGTTAGACTTTGATATTGCCAAGAAGTGGAGGCCAGATGGCAGTCGCTTTACGGAAAATATCGAAGTTCAGACATTCGGACTCCGAGGTGATAACTTCGTATATTCTTCAGCATTACCTTCTGACACTCCAACCTTGAAAAGACTATTAAGAGATTTTTTTTTTAAATTGCATGAAACATTGAATTGTTGAGCATAATATTTTTATAAACCTATATTGTATCTATATTTTTATAAAGTATGTTTTATATCTTCTCCAGGCCGGGTAAAGTGCCATGCCACGTGAATACAGGGTGGTGTTTCATATGTGCTCTGGGAGGTTCACTTATATGCTGCGAGTACTGCCCTACGTCCTTCCACGCTGAGTGCCTTAACATAGACCCGCCTGAAGGTAAAATGCTATTACATTATAATCCATACTAATATTATCAATGCGAAAGAAACTCTTTGGTCTATATTTGTAACTACTATAACCAGTTACTAAAGATTTTATTTCACTTTTCGTAACTTACCAACTAATATTTTTCATTCTACTTTCATAACTGTGGCTCGTTACCACCTTACAAATTAAGATTTTTAATCCACGTTTATAGCTATATTCGTATTTGCCGTAAGTAGACAGACCGAAGGTAGGACGCATTCTAGCCAGATGGACCGACATCCTGAAAAAGGCGACTGGGACAGACTGTCTGTATGCCTATATCCAGTAGTAGACTGTAGGCCAATTGATTGATAATTGTACTGTACAAATCACAATTAAGATTTTTTATTCCACTTTCATAACTGGTTCATAACCAACAACAGAAGACAGCTTTTATTTTAGTTTTTCATAACTAGTTATCGTACAATTAAGATTTGATATTCCATATTCGTACCTGTGACTGTGTTCATAGCCTGCTAACTCTTCAACTCTTTGTTTTAGGTGGATATATGTGCGAAGATTGTGAAACAGGACGGTTGCCACTATATGGGGAAATGGTGTGGGTGAAACTTGGACACTACAGGTTGGTGGAAACATTACTTTCTGATAAAATAAATAATAAATTGTTTATGTACTCCCCATCATATCAGTGAACCTAAATTTCGTAAAAAAAAACCTCACTGCAAAAAGAACAAGTAGCGCCATCTTGCGAGATTTTTTCATGAAATTTTATTTCATTCAGCTATATTAACACGATTGAGAGTGAATCACGCAAGTTAAACGGTTAAAAAAAAAAAAAAAAAAAAAGCGTTGCCGTAATTTTTTTGTACCAATATGTTGTGTACCATGAGCTACTTACTACCAGGTTCCTTCGGCTTCGGGAGCGTTCCCCATACACCCTGTATATTATATCAAATCAAACCGAGCGTGCCAACGCACGTCTCGTTTCTTTTGAGACTTGCAGTAATGATATATGCTGGTAACTTGGTATAAAATTTTACATTACATACACAAAACTGCTTCTTCAAAGTGTATTCTGTGTAACGCAACGCATTTTTAATAAGATTCCAATACAAGCTGCTAGTTGCGAAATGTTACTACCAAATTGATGAATTTTAAAAGCATTTGAATTTGAATTTTGAATTTGAATTTATTTTTAATTCCACAGATGGTGGCCAGGTATAATACTTCATCCTTATGAGATACCGGAGAACTTGCTCGCGGTAAAGCACAGTTTAGGCGAGTTTGTCGTGCGATTCTTTGGGCAGTACGACCACTATTGGGTCAATAGGGGCCGCGTGTTCCCATTCCAAGAAGGTAAATATGCTTAGTACAATTGTTTAGGTACTTAAATAAATGTAAACAATCTTGGTGTATCTTATCAATAATGTTCTGTAGAAAAACTCAGTATAAAAATCGTATCGAACCAATAGTTAGTCAGTTAGTTTGCCTATTTTGTTTCTTTAATGTGTGTTTTTATCAAAAGTTGCCACAAGATTGTTTACCTTTATTTAAGTACCTAAACAGATAGAGTATAGGAAATCTTTTTATGCACTGGAGTGGCAAATAAAAGTGTATTGATTGACCTTTAAAACCCAATTTTTTTTCTAAAACTCAGAAATTATTTAATTACTTGTATACCATTAAACGGAATTTACAAAACGTCAACATTAAAAATATATTATAGGTTAGTTCAGCAAAGGGACTACTGGTTCGAAACACCGCCCCGACTTGAGGAGATTTCGTCAAGAAACTCAGCGGGCTTTTTTTTGTTCGATTTAAAACATTTACTTAGTAGAAACAATAATTTGCTTGAATAGCAAGTTGAGCTCAACTTGTTTATCATTCAAACAATCTTGAATGTTATCAACGAATTTAAGTCTTATATACAGTGTTTAAAGTGTATATTACCAATTTATGCTATCATAAAATTGCTGATAATGATGAAATATTGAACGGAAGTTTATTATCGTTACCAAATAACAAAATTTGCGAAGTGTAATAATTGAGATTGCGACATTTCGCTTGTGTGCAACTTTGCGAGTGTGTTATTTTGCGAGTTGTATCATTTTGCTAGATGTATCATTAATATTCTTTATGATACAAAAATATTTAGATACTCGTTGCGTCAGATAAAGCTAGCTGTACTTAAATTTTGTTTTTAATCTTTTAAAATGAATTAAATAAATAAATAAAATGAATATAAACATTTTATTTATTCCTTTATTTTATTTTATAGAAAAAAAATAGAAATCTAGATTTCCACTCAAACTCCGTTAAGTAAAAAATTTTTAGACTATAAAATGTCTTATTCTCTGTTTTTTTCTTAATTTTTACAAATTTTGTTTGTAGGGGATTCCGGTCGAGTGTCGGGTCAGAAATCAAAAATAGACGCTGCATTCACTACCGCCATGGAACACGCGCAGAGGGCGTGCGAAATATTAAAAAGTGAGTATGTATATTTAAAAAAAAAATTAATATAGATACATGATGATGATGAGACTTTGCCTTCAGCTTAACATCAGGCGAGGTGAAGTCAAATTGACGTGCCATAAATAAAAAAAAATAAAAAAAAAAACATTGATATAACGCTCTGACCGCTAAACCACGAAGCTACGTCTAAAGCATGCGAAATTCTCCTATACAACCATCTTTGGGGCGATGGTGGGAGCCATCTATCGACAATCATACGAACTATCGGCACAATGAATAACGTAAAAGTCATTTAAAAAAAAAACAATGTTTAAACTATTAAAATCTATGTACAGTCGACAAAAGAGATACTATACTTACCACTTTTTCATATAATGTTGTAAGTAAATGTGGAACCGTATCTCTTTTGTTGATTGTACATATGTAGTAAGCACATATAATTTATCTCATTTAAGTGGGATGCAAATATATGTACTTTAATTGTGTGCCTGCTAAATGAAGTACTTCTTTTCCATCTTATATATAAATTTCTCGTGTCACAATGTTTGTGCCCGTACTCCTCCGAAACAGCTTGACCGATTCTCATGAAATTTTGAGAGCATATTGAGTAGGTCTGAGAATCAGCTAACATCTATTTTTCATACCCCTTAGTGATAAGGGTTGTCCACCCTTAAAATTTATAAGGCAAAACAATGTTTGCCGGGTCAGCTAGTATTCTTATAAATATCTTCTCTGCAGAGGCTGAACCAAATGAAGAAGAATCCATGGATATAGCTTCATCATTGTTGCCGCCACACTACGTGAAGTTAAAGGTCAACAAACCCTGCGGAACTCTCTGCGGCAGGAAGATGGAGGACCCCGAGAGTTCTCTGACGCAGTGCGAGTGTAATCCTCACGACGAGGACCCTTGTGGGCCTTACTCGCAGTGTTTAAATAGGTAATTTTCACTAATATTATAAATATGAAAGAATTTTTTGTTTGTTTTTTTTTTTAATACTACGTAGGTGGCAGACAAGCACACGGCCCACCTGATGGAAAGCGGCCACCGTGGCCTATGAACGTGTGCAACACTAAGGGTGTCACACACGCGCTGCCCGCCTTGAAGGGAAAGTGGGAGAGCTGGGAAGGGGTGGGGAGGCTAGGAAGGGGAGGGGAAGGAGGGGTACAGTGAGCTCTGGCTACCCTACTTACCGGCGGGAACACAACACGATGGTTATTATGACCGCGGTCTTCTGTAGGGCGGAGGTACTTCCCCAATTGGACAGCTCATTTCGGACGGGAGATACCGTCGTGTCCTACCTCCGTTATTTTTGTTTGTTTGTAAAGAATAGGGGCTGAAACTTCTGGACCGATTTCTGATAACCGCGGTAGCCTAGTGGTATGGGTAATGGACTGATGAGACAAGGTCTCGGGTTCGATCCCAGGTTTTACCAAGGCACACACAAATGACTTATCCATGCTTTTCGAAGCTATGTGTGTATTTTAAGCAGGTTTATAAGTGCCTAGTTAATGGCAACAGGCTCGCTACCTATTACATTGGAACCTAAACATAAGCTGGCGAAATGTGGGTGGTGTAGCACCTCTACCCCTTCGGGGATATAGGAGTGAGTTTATGTTATGTTATATTTAGTAGTTAGGTATAAAAACTGTTCAACGCGTTTAAAAATTTTTCAATTCTAAAAATATAACCTCTCAAATATATGTCTACAGAATGCTTCTGACGGAATGTGGCCCGACGTGTCGAGCTGGCGACCGCTGTAACAACCGCGCCTTCGAGAAACGCTTGTACCCCAAACTGGTGCCCTACAGGACACCCAGCAGGGGCTGGGGGCTCAAGACATTAGATGATATCAAAGCTGGTATGTATTCATGAATACGTTTCCCTACTCTATCGATGACGGCAATCTCTATAGATATGTAGTTTTTAAAATAATACAACAAAACAAAATTGTGACATTTCTGTGGCGTGGCGGTAGTGAACTCGGCTGCTACGCAGGAGGCGCGGGTTCGGTCCCAGTGCAATAACTTGTACTCGCCTGTCATTGAGAAAAGCAGTCATCTTGCAATTCAGTAATTTTGGGAATTATATAGTCATTCTGAAAAAAAGACCAATCGGAGATTCAGGTTTTTTTGGTATTTGTGCTTTATGAACCGGAGGGAATATTATATATTCACTTTACCCCACTAAATTCATTCTGGCGGGGAAAAACTGTTCCCACTAGGGTTAGCAACTATTATCCACATTATAATTTTCTGTTACAGGACAATTTGTGATAGAGTACGTGGGAGAGTTAATAGACGAAGAAGAATTCAGAAGAAGAATGCGCAGAAAGCACGAAATAAGAGATGAGAATTTTTACTTTTTGACGTTAGACAAGGAGAGAATGATTGACGCGGGACCTAAAGGGAATCTAGCTAGGTAAGTTTCTAAACGCAGTGATGTACCACTAACTGACCTGCCCCGGCTTTACCCATGGCGTACTTAGAAACCTCGTATCACCCTACCTCCCTTAAAGTTTATTGATTTTTTAATAACATTTTTAATAGCACTCCCTGAGTTACTGCATAATTAAAAAGAAAACAAAAAGAGACACATACATTTTATCACTAGAAGTGAACACAGCTTGTACCTGCTTGCTCATAAAAAAATATAAATAAATAATGATGTAATGTTGCGTATTTAGGAAGATATAAACACCCACATTTCGCCAACTATGATTTTCGGTTTCACGTAATATGGGGCGAGCCTATTGCCGCTAATCGGGCACTTTGTAAAAAATTGTATATGCCGAAAATAAATTCCTAACCAAAAATGGTACAGTTAAATAAATTTGAAAAAAATATTTTTTTTTGCCTTGCTATGCGGTGCAAGTTAAACTGGTTGGACTTTTGAGGGCTCCAACTACCCGTAACGACTGCCATAGATGTTTGTATGGCAACCGGGACCGACGGCTTAACGTGCTCTCCGACCGTAGATTGTTCTAGAATATTTATTATCATTATTATTGAACTTGCAGGTTTATGAATCACTGTTGTGAGCCGAACTGTGAGACTCAGAAGTGGACGGTCCTCGGCGATGTACGAGTGGGACTGTTCGCGCTGTACGACATACCGGCGGTGAGTATGTCAGGCTTTACTAGTTGAGCCTAGCAGATTTATTGGGCGAATCTTGGATATACTCGCAAATTTCATGTGAATTTGTAAGGTACTGTACCATGTAGCAAAGATCGTGGGTTCGATTCCCGCTGAGTGTAAATATTGTTGTGCATATATATTTTTATTGGTCTGGAATGTTTTCTATAACGAACTGACCCGCGCAACTTCGTCTGCGTCACCCCGTTTTTGCAACATTTTTCACTTCTGCTTTTGGATGTAGCATGATGTTATATACATATTACATATAAACCATCCTCTTTAATCACTCTATCTATTAAAAAAAATCGCATCGAAATCCGTGGTGTAGTTTTAAAGATTTAAGCATACAAAGGGACATAGGGACGGAGAACGCGACTTTATTTTATACTATGTAGTGAAGTGATATGCTATCCGCATTCTAGCGGCGGTTGCCTAGTGGTAGGTAATGGACTGCTGAAACGAAGTCTTGGGTTTGATCCCAGGTTTTACCATGGCACACACCAATGAATATTCGATGCTTTTCGAAGTTATGTGTGTATTTATCGCAGGTTTATAAGTGCCCATTTAATGGCAATAGGCTCGCCATCTATTAAATTGGGACCTAAACATAAACTGTCGAAATGTGGGTGCTAGCACCTTTGCCTACCTCTGAGTTTATGTTATGTTGGAATATCAAAAAAATATTTCCATTTTTTATATTTACAGCATAGTGAAGTGACCTTCAATTATAATTTGGAATGCGCCGGCATAGACAAGAAGCGGTGTATGTGCGGAGCTAAACGGTGTTCAGGGTACATCGGCGCTAAGCCTAAACAGGTACGTCTATTATACCATTACCTTAGGAAATAAGACCCAAAGTAAACATAAGGTACTTAAATAAAGGTAAACAATCTTGTGGCAATCTATATATATAAAAATGAAACCCGTTTTCCGTTGTCACGAAATAACATGAAAACGGCTTGACCAATTTGGCTGTTTTTTTTTCTAATTAATTTCTAATACTCTGTACAAGGTTCTTACGGAAAAAAATATAAAGAAAATCTCTCAGAAAGATTGAAAAATATACATCAAAGCTACGCTAAGGCGGTACGAAGTTCGCCGGGTCAGCTAGGTTTTTTTTATAAAAATACACGTTAGATAAATAAACTAGGGAAAATTAACTGACAAACTAGTGGTTCGATACCGGTTTTTAGTCTTTAAAATGTAATATAGATGTAGGCGTTACCTGGCGGAAATCCATTACAAAATAATATATATTGGGGGATGGAGGGGAAGCACTCACCCGCGGTTCAACAATCCTACGATAAAAAATATAATAGAATCTCAAACCGACCCCATCAAAGCAAGTAAAATACTTCTTTGGTAAGATGTTGTATTCTATGTGCAATATTCCGCAAGTGCAAAGGATAAACCTCAACACGTGTTTCGCCTCTACACGAGGCATCTTCAGGAGCGCTGTCAAGCGAATGAGCCGAGCTGCGAGTGTCTGGCGCTTTTATATTATTTCACCGCTACCCCCACCGTTCGATAAAACGTCAGATGTTGTGTGTTGCCGGTTTGAAAATAAATTTAGTAGGAGTAGGGGGGACGAATGTTCGTTCAGCAGTTTGACATTCCATCATATATTGTTATCGTTGGATTGTTGAACCGCGAGTGTTGTTTCTCACGCGGCTTGGGGTCTAGATATATGCCGCTAACGTTCTTGGACCCTCAATGGGAGAGTAAATATCCCATACTACCCTATCTTTAGTACACTAATCTTCATCTTAACTATCATTTTAGGAAGAATCTCAATCAAAGAAAACCAAAACGCATCCAGTCAAAAGAACCTACAAAAAACGGAAGCCCGAAGAGTCTCCTTCAACGAAGAACAAGCCCAAACGTCCTATAGGCCGACCGCCGAAACCAAAAGAGCTTACAGAGATAGAGAAAGACTTACTTATAATACGTAATGCTACTAACGGTCTCTCCAGTGACGAGAGTAGCCGAAGTATGAGTTCTGAACTCGACAAGAATCCGAAAGCTTTGAAAAGAAAACGGGTGAATTTCTCAACGGAAGAAGTAGTTGTATTCGACGGTACGGAGTCTCCTAGTGTTAAAAAATGTAAAATAGACGATAAATTGGAAGGTGATTGAAGGAATTTAATGTCGGTATAGTTGTGATTACTTCCTAATTAAATATTATGTAATTTTTTTATTGGACAATGTTAATGAAGGCTGGCAATACAACTGTCCTAATGTTAATGAGTTCTATCAGAAGCTGAGTTACCTGAGACAGGTTTGGTTTGTTAAGATTTCTGTTGTCTTAGTGTCATTAAAAGAATTACGTATAAATGTACTAGCTGTTGCTTCTGACTCTGCCAGTTTTGGTATCGGTTATCCCGACTGAATAACCTACTGCCTTTTACAAATTTCATCAATATCGGTTCAGTAGTTTGGGCGTGAAAGCGTGTCTATCTGTTACAGACATACTGATAGATAATATTAGTAAGGTGTATGTAATATCTTATGATGACGAGCCTATTGCCGTCAAATGGGGCTTTTGTTAATGGGCTAATGTCTTAGCCTTAGTTGCACGATCTTACTTTGACCGTGACAAAGCCGTTGACCGTGGTCAACGTACCGGTCAGGTATAAAACGTCATAGCCTTGGTTGTAACTATGACCAGCCACGCTCAAACGTCAAATTCTGTCAAAAACAGAGCTACAAAAATCATGGAAAACAAAAATAAGTGGAAGCGGCATGTAGTCGGTGCACGCGTGTCATTGGTTGACGTATTTATGCTACGAAGGATAAATTCGATAATATGAACGTTTTTGATAAGAATACGTCTAAACTTTTTCGTAAATATTCAAGCTTTTTCAATTCAAAGTATGAAATGCCATAAATACTTTTTTCACTACGGCAGCTCAAACAAGTAAGTTTTACTGCATAACAACAGTGTGCAAAATGCGATTTTGCCCACTGCGTGAGACAAAGTAACTTTTTGATATATATTTTTTATGTTTCTATAAACAGTGCCAACCATAGATTTTAAAAAGAATTGTTCCGCGATGAACTTTCCAACTACATAATCTGCACTCTATTCCTTGGCCGTCCTTTAGAAAGTTCTTTAAAATATGAAGGTCCAATTTCGAAATTCTAAATTTGAAAGGTATTTGTAAAACGAATAACCATGTTTTTTATTTAAATTATTTAATATTTTAATGTATTATAACATAACATAAACTCACGCCTATATCCCGGAAAGGGTAGGCAAAAAAAAACAATTATTTACTAGTAGAGCACGGTATTATTAACGGTTATGTGTGTGAGTTTGGCGACATCGGTTCCGCTACTGCAGCTATCGCGTCGCAGTTCTACTAGTTTTTCTGTTCTGTGTACTAAACATAGAGTTAACCAAACCATTTCTATCAAACTGTTAAATTTGACGGTGACCGTGACTTTGACGATGACCATGACAGATAGTTCGTGCAACTAAGCCTTAGTAACATGTCGTTAAAAATATTACAATTAAATTGTTAAAGGTGACTATAAAATAAATCATGTTTATCATGTTTTATTTAATCTATATAAATAAAAATGAATCGCGATATTACTAAACGCATAACTCGAAAACGGCTGGACCAATTCGAGTTTTTTTTGTGTATTCCTTGAACTCTGACGGTTTTTATGGAGCAGCGGGAACGGGATTAGAAATCCACGCGAGCAGAGCCGCGAGCAACAGCTAGTTCCATAATAAAATCAACAAAATTATGAGTTAACAATTATATCGACAGATAAACTAATCAGAAAATTATATCAAAGATTGTCTAGTGTATATAGTATTTTAGTTTAGGCTAGTTCATTGCTTCATATTGACGAAAATGTAGTCTGATGGCTTAATGTCGCCTTTTATTGATCCAAATTTAAGGTTCAGAATACGTTGTGTTCAGTGTACATGGTAGATTTTATATGGGCGTAGCACATATTTGTTATAAAATGCCAAATTTGGTTGAATATCTTGTGGTTTTTTATTTTTTTACAATTATGTTGGAAGTGGAATTAGTTTGTTAATATTTATATCAATAAGCCTTTCGTAACCCACTGCTGGACATAGGCTTTTCCCAATAAGCGCTATTGCTTCCGATTCTCAGCAGAGTTTCAGGTCGTTAGACCCCTGACTGAGGGGTCACCTTCCGTTTACCTTCTCGCGGTCTTCACTCAAGGATTGGTTGACTCCATCGGCCATCGGTCCTTCGACCGATGAGGCGAACTGTTTTAGTGACATCATTTCTTTTTTGGAAGACCTCATTGCTAATTTTATCCCTTGAAGAAACTTAATATAATAATTCCATAGACCGCTGCGCGACTGTTTTGTTTTATACAGGCAGACATGCACACGGTCTATCTGATGGAAAGTGATCACCGTGGTCTATGGACGTTTGCAACACTAGAGGCGTTAAACTTGTACTGTCTACCCTTACCCTTCTTACCCCATATTGTAGTCGCTTGGGAAAACCACGGCAGAGAGTTCATTCCACAGCTTGAGCGTGTGCGGTGAAGTTCCTTTCATACACAGAACGCACCATTTTCGGTCGTAGTGTGTGAGGATGAACTCCCTCCCTATGGCGAGCGGTGCGATGATAGAAAGTAGGTTTGGGCATCATGTCGAACAATTCTTCTGAATACAAACCATTACAGATGGTAAAACACACAATGATGTGAGCTCACCCCACTGCCAGTCAGCCAATATTAACATCTAATATATAAAATTCTCGTGTCACAGTTTTCGTTGCCATACTCCTCCGAAACGGCTTGACCGATTTTCATGAAATTTTGTGAGCATATTGAGTAGGTCTGAGAATCGGCCAACATTTCTCGTACCTCTAAATGGAGCAGCGGGAACGAGATCAGAAGTCCACGCGGGCGGACCGCGAGCAACAGCTTGTTAATGTATGTAAATCTGTAATCTTCAGACAAGATGATCTGTGAGACCTAATGGCAACAAATCTAGCCCACCCCAGGTGAACAATGTCACAACTTTTCGAAATATGTTGCTCTGTCCACCACTCGTGGACAGCGGAACATAATTTCATAATTTGTCTCTGTCCACCAGTGGTGGCCAAATTGGTGGTGGGCACCGCGAATAATCTATATTTTTTGGCAAATTTGTAATTTTGAGTGGCAACATTTTATTACAAAATATTTTTTTTTTTTTTATACTATCACGCCTATATCCCCGAAGGGGTAGGCAGAGGTGCTAGCACCCACATTTCGCCAGTGCATATTTAGGTCCCAATGTAATAGGGGGCGAGCCTATTGCCATCAACCGGGCACTTATAAACCTGCGATAAATACACACATAACTTCGAAAAGCATCGTAGTCATTGGTGTGTGCCATGGTAAACCTGGGATCGAACCCGAGACCTCGTCTCAGCAGTCCACCACCCATACCACTAGGCTACCGCGGCTATTACAAAATATAAATTTTGCTAGAAAATATATTGGGGGAGGGTGAGGAGCCCACAACTCGTCCACGGTTAGACAATTCCGATGATAGCAATGGCAAAATATTACTTATTGTCATAGAAAGGAATGCTAAAACACCCCTTAAAGCAAGTAAAAAGACTTCTTCCTTGCCCGAGGAGATTATGATTTCGTACGTGCAATATTTTCTGTATGTAACACCTACTTACTAGAGAGCTACTAGCTCACTAAGGTTTTGTGTTGTCAGTGGGAAAACCAAAGGCTTATCCTACATCTTTTGCGCTGACGACACAGAATATCTCTGTTCTTACAGGGGTTGCGGCACGAGTGTTATTCCTCTGGTGTTACACTCGCCCATAGGTCACGGTAACCACTTACCATCAGGTGGGCCACGTGCTTGTCTGCGACCTAAGTTGTATAAAAAAAAATTATTAAGTATAATGTTATCATAATAAATGTTGCCGACAAAAAAAAAAATATATTTCCCTATTGGAATTGTAAGTTTTTTTCTAATTATTATGATTATAAAACTACAGGATGTTCAATCTGTATATCGTATTAGTAATGAGCGTAAAGCTGTGAAGTAAAAAAATTCTGTGATGCAAAAATAGGAATCGTAAAACTTTGTAGGTAATTAACATTAAGACGATTCTAAATTATGTAAGTAATAATTAATTTTACTGTGAAGCCTTATTAGGAGCGCGTACCTATATACAAGCGAGGGTGGTTATGTCGGACTCGAACCGACCAAAACCGCACGGCCGTCTAGGGTCATCAGTTGCCTAGGGTATATATAATATTGCGATCAAATATCGTGATTCGGTACACACGATTCATGATCGCAATATATTAAATGTGTACACGCAATGGCAATTTTAAGTTCGGTATAGGTTAGATGTTTAGATTTTTAGTTTAATTTTCCGTTTGGTCTCAAATTTACAATATTGGGTACATATGCATAGGTTACTTGTTTTCAAGTTCCTTTTTGTTCGCACTTTTGATACCTGCAATTAAAATAATTGGACCCTATACCCGAAAGGGATCATCTCAAATACCTACTAATCTCACCCGAACCGGTGGGAGACGTCCGTCGGACTAACACCGACTAAAATGCGCCGTCTTTGGGTCTTTAGTTGCAGGCGGTGAGATAGTAGCAAACATATCCCTCGTACCCCGGCAGACCGGAAGCCATCTCTTTTGAGATGAGCCCCCTGCGGGTGTAGGAACCACGGTGTCCCCGTCTAGCCCACGGGTATGGGGAGGCGCATGTTGCGCTATTGCTGCTGTCTCCTAGACCCCTAGAGTAGAAACCAAGGTATATAGAAGGTAGGACGCTCCCTTACAAGATGGACAGACGACCTGTACCGTTAGCACGAAATACTATCGAATTCATAATGTAAAGGTATCGACAGAACGGGGCATTGCGATTGGCAGGCTATACACGCACACAGATTCACAAAAAGCAGACCGCCAATCGCAATGCTCCCTTCTTTCGATACCTTTGCATTACGAATTCGGAAGTGTTTCGTGCTAAGGGCACTGAAAATATACGGAAGTCTGGAGAATCTAGACTCTAGATTCTAGAGCAACGGAGGCGCCCACGATTTCAGGGTCGGCAGCATAAGCATGAGGCCATGGTATTACAATCAAACGGGGTGAATAGGAATGCAGGGGTGAATAGTAATAAAATGGTCAGCTAAATTCTGTAGTTAATTTCTTTCAAGCGAAACTTTGGACTAGTTCATCGTAATAACAAAATCATCGAAATATCTGAAAACAGGCTTATTTGAAATTTAGTAAAAGAAATTATTTAAAATATTCCATTGACCATTTTATTCCTATTTACCCCTGCATTCCTATTCACCCCGTTTGACGGTACACACGTCCACAGGCTACGGTAACCACTTTCCATCAGGTGGGCCGGTGCTTGTCTGCCATCTAGACGTACGAGAATAACAACACCACATCTCATGTAGAGGGTGTCTAACCGTCAAATGCTTCAAATGGACTGTTTTGTTGTGTATTGAGATGTTTAAGCCCGGAAGACTAATGCGAACTGTAGTATAAAAATATGTTTAAAAAAAAGCAATTTCTAAAGTTTTGTTTATGGTTAAAAAAAATTGTTTTTAAAACTCTAGCTTTGCCATTTAACGTTATAAATAGCTCTTCCATTGTATAAACATAAGTTAGGTGACTTAGTTTAAGTTGATTTATATTGTTTTGTGTTATTGACAGGATTACTCTAAAGAATGTTTTGACGATATTGTGGTATTGAATTATCTATCTTAACTTAACAGACCAAAATATAACTTAGCTATCAGTGATATACCTCCCGCCATATATATTGGACCAAAATGTGAACTATCTATACATAGTGTAAGGAGTACTTACTACCAGGGGCCTTCGGCTTCAAGAGTGTACCTTTACATTCTGTATAAGCAGTAGGTATGCGTATTTGGATGTCTTTTGAGAATTGTTCGAGGTGCTCGTATGGACAAGCAATCATAGATTTAATGAAAATATTTTAAAGCAATCATTATGCTGTTTCAAATCAAATTTAAGTTGAAAAAAGTAAATGCTTCGACGGGATTAGAACCCGCAATCTTTTCCTTACAGGCGCATGCTTTGAGCGTAGAAACACGAAGCCATCACACCACAAACCATCTTTGGGGCGATCCCGTCGAAGCATTAATTTATTCGGTTTAAATTTAATTTGAAACAATCATAGATAATATCCGTGCGCGCCAGGATCACGATTTGATTTCAAAATATATATAGTGAGGTGGTGAGTTCCCAGTAAACATTCACCTTGACCAATATTTGGCCTTGCACATTGGATCAAATGTTGGACGAGCTGGTATTACACAATGCAGGTCATTGGTAGTGAAATAATATTTCACTACCAATGACCTGCATTGTGTAATAAGTGCTGGATGTTGTTTCTTGAATAGAGTAATCCCGTTAATGTTTTTACAGAGTTACTGAATGCTTGCACTCGAAATAAAATATTGTACATTATTATTAATTTTGTTGTTTTTATTTTGACTTTATTCTTTCAGTATAGAATAGAAATCCTTTTTCACACGGAACAGTGTGAAAGATTATGTTCGATTGGTTTCTGCAGCCTTAGCATGGCGGACATCGACATAATCGAAATAACTGTTCGACCAATGAAATCGCTGAAAAAAATGTCACATAACCAATACGACTTGTCTTCACTTGTGTGCCTAGGTAAGCCTCGTATGTCTATCTGTATGTATTATCGTTTGTATAAATTCTAAAAGCTGTGATTGGTTAATGAGAGAGAAATAAATAAAAAAAAATGTGAACGTAATTCGAATGCAGTTCGAGTTTGTAGTGAAACCAGTGGTAGTGTTATGATGCATAACAAAACTCGAAAGAGGGTAGATCGATATAATGTACTCTTAGGCTCAATTTACACCGCGGCGGAATGGAAGCGAACGAAATTGTAGGTACAAAGTATAATGAACTTTATGACAATTGGGATAAATATGATCTTAGCAGAAGTCTTTGAGAACACGCAACAATTCCGAGGAAGACGCCACCTTTTTTAACTCGAATACTGAAGTCTTTATAATATGCTGTTGTATGCTGTATATTATATTGGGAGGCTGTGGACTAGAGAACACGCTGACCAGATGGGTTGGCTACACCAATCGTGGTTTCATTTCGAGTTTATCTTTGATAGTGATGTCGTCGGCGTATTTTTTTGGTTCTTGCCTACATCACACACACGCACCGGAGTAGATGTGGTGATATTCCTTCTTTGTCGGATGAGCTTAGAATTCTATCCGTTAATACAGCGTAGGTACCGTGAAATGGGCTGATATATCTGCTGTTGTTATATGCGGTCGGCTACGAATTCAGAGCTTAACCGGTACTACGATGGGATAATGATTTAGGAAAAGAAAACTCTAGTGTAATGTATAGTTATATGTAAAATAACAGCGAGTATACAAGACACGTATAAAGTAAATACTACAGTATATAATAGCCCGAGAGCCCACGACCAAAACCATGTCTCATAGCAATACGGCAAAAACCCTATAAAATCGTTAGATTGTATGATTCTGAACCCGACTAGGTGTGTAGTAACGGTCGAAAATGTAGCAACTGCGTGGGAGGCCATTTCTGCTGTGTCAAAAAAAAAGACAGTCGGTATTATAGCAATACGTCTGATAGTGAAAATGTACATAGATTTTATAATTGTATTACGAAAAAGTTTGTTTTCAGACATTTTGCGCGTAGCATATAGCCTGAGCGCATTTTTGAAAATGTCAACAAATTTAGCCGACTTGTATCATAGCAATACGGATAATTTTTTTTTTCAACTTTTCGTATTGCTGCCATGATTACCAAAAACCTGTTTTCAGACACTTTAAGTGTAGCATATACTCCCAAAAACGAAAATAACGTTTAACGTTTCGACGACGATTCCAAATCCGACAGCGATTGAATACGAGAATATTTTGTAACTTTGAATAAACTGTTTTTTTTTTCAACTTCATCCCAGTTTCCTTTTGTGCGATTTATTTCAGTTCTTCAAGTTCAATGTTACGGTTTCGGGTAAATTCTTTGTTAATTATCATCTAATAAATTCAGGGTCGCAACGTATTCATTGGTTTGTAACAGAAAATTCAAGATGCCTCAATACGATTTTTAAATGATATCTGAGTATCGCAAAGTTCGTCTGATAGAGAAGGTGCTACACTTAATTTGTCTGATATAAATTTTTTGCACATGTGGACAACTTATTTTATCATGTCCTACAATTTTCAGACATATTGCTATGATACCGTTCGGTAAAATTTGTTAACATATTCAAAACGGTCTACAAATTTATTGCGTTCACATTTCCGTCTGAAAATTGTTTTGTTCGCATCAAATAAACAAAATTTACTAATAAAAAAGATTTTCAGACGTATTGCTATGAGACATTTTTTTTGTCTCATTTTTAATTTTTTTAATTGACTTTACGGGTTTGCGCTACACCACTAACGTCTGAAAAATATGTTTCCGGTATCTCAGAACTATTATTCAACTACAGTCTGCAAATCAGACATATTGCTATGATGCAGTTCGGTAAAATTCTTTGACATTTTTGAAAATCCGGTCAGATCAAACGCTACGCGGAAAATGTCTGATATTGGTATTTTCGAGTTCAGAATAATCGTATCTATCGATTTGATGCGGTTTTGGCCGTATTGCTATGAGACAAAAATTTTGGTCATGGGCTCTCGTACTATAAGACCTTGTAGCGGCTCTCATTCAGATACGTTACGATCTTATACCGCTTGTCGAAAAGCAAGTCTGAACACCATAGCAACTGAAAACAATGAAATATTATATGATTATTGAAGTATTTGTTTTAGTTATTCAATAATTTGCTAATTATTTTGGTTATAATTATAGATATCAGCTTAATACCATCAGCTATCTACACTTGTAAATTAAGACAATACCTAATTGGCCTAGCCGTTTCGACCATTACCCTTTACCAACAGACATCATGCTCTGAATCTTTTCCCAACTCAGATAGGATCTGCTTACCAGTCTAACTGTGATGCGGCTGAACGACCAGACCGGTGCAAACAGCCATATTCATGCATAACTTTTTGCACTGAGCGGGGATCGAACCCGCGCCCCATGCGTAGCACTCGCGCACACTACATTACCAACAGACATACTTCGTCAAATTCATCTGCAAGCTAGTTTATTTGTCGATGACAGACAATCTCTGGCGCGGGTTTCCGAGTTCAGATGGCAGTTGCTCCCCTTAAAGTCAGATAATTAATCGGAGCTCTGAAATTATAGCTTCCGATGCGACCGAGACAACTCTAAGAATAATGATAATGATGATTGATCATCTCTTACTACGAGGGTTGATAAAGGTCGAAGTAATTACTTACAATGCCAATTGAAGCAATAAACATACACCCTGTTTTCAAACTTAATGTGTAACTGATGTTGTCTGGATCATTGTCATGTAAAAAATATTTAAGCATTTCGTGTTTCTTGATCTTTTCTTTCGTTCATTTATAACCATTGATGTTGTTTTTACATCACTGAAATGATAATCATGAAAATTTATTGACATTTGTAAGTCCATAGATTAGTGAAAAACGATTTCGCTATCTTTAGTTGTCTGTGGACGTCTTGTTGACAGCCTCTGTGGCGTGGCATTAGTGAACGCGACTGCTACGCAGAAGACGCGGGTTCGATCCTCGCTCAGTGCAAATATTTGTATTTGCACCATATGCTATTTGCACTAGTCAGGTCGAGCCTCGGAGAGCATATTAAGTGGTCGGTCCCGGTTGCCATACGAACATCTATAGGCAGTCGTTACGGGTAGTTGGAGCCCTCAAAAGTCCGACTAGCCTAACCACAGAACTTTGATATCACCCGTTTGGTTGTGGAGGTTCAATATCAGTCGCTTCACGGAAAATATCGAAGTTCAGCCGCATCTTAGTAAGACTAGATAGCCGACCCCAATAAAGTTGGGTTTAGGCTCAGAGAATGATGAGTTATCTGTGATCCTTAGTAAGTGCAAGTAGTTCGAATTCTGCTCAACAGATGGCGCTATAAGTAGTGTTTACTGCTACTGTGTAGGAAAAAATAAAAGAATAAAAAAAACCCATTTCATATTTCACTCAAAAAACTGTATACAATCAGTACCTAATATCTGTGTACGCTGTGTTTGTACATAGGTACTAATGAGCCGCTGTGTGATTGTATTCTACTTGATGCGAAAACTACATACAATGTTTAAATTAATACCAAAGAAAAACGTAACAATATACATGAATAAATGTTACAATAGTTAGGTACTTACAAACAAATTAATCACTGATGCTATTCTCTTTCTAAAAGAGGCCAAAGAATCGTGACGAATAAATACATCAATTTTATTACATTACATTCACATTGAGGCACTCATAACATAACATAAACTCACGCCTTTATCCCCGAAGGGGTAGGCAGAGTTACTAGCACCCACATTTCGCCAGTTTATGTTTAGGTCCCAATGTAACAGGTGGCGAGCCTATTGCCATTAACCAGGCACTTGTAAGCCTGCGATAAATACACACATAACTTCGAAAAGCATCGAAAAGTCATTGGTGTCAGTAGTCCATCCCATACCACTAGGCTACAGCGGCTTTTTGAGGCACTCATCCGATATATAAAACAGTGTTGGCCAACTAAATTGTTATATCCAAATTGTTAAGATCGAAATTAAAACGTATCTATTACTAACTACCCTAAACCACGGTTTGCTTGGTTTAAGTTTCTGGTTCCCCACAGGATCCTGAAAAGTACCTACCCTCTAATGATAACCTACAAATATCGATGTCTCTGTGCCTATTAAGTGAATCGATTCAATATGTTCAGCATGATTGTGTATCAAATATCGCTGGTAGATTTTAATGAATAGTACCTAACGCTAGCTAAACGATATAAGAATGCTAGCCTAGTGGTATGGGTAATGGACTGCTGAGACGAGGTCTCCGGTTCGATCCCAGGTTTTACTATAGCACACCCCAGTGACTTTTCGATGCTTTTCAAAGTTAAGTGTGTATTTATAGCAGGTTTGTAAGTGCCCGGTTAATGGCAATAGGCTCGCCACCTACTATATTGGGACCTAAACATAAACTGGCGAAATGTGGGTGCTAGCACCTCTGCCTACCCCTTCGGGGATATAGACGTGAGTTTACGTTATGTTATGATTTTAATGACGACCTCCGTGGCGTAGCGGTAGTGAACGTGACTGCTACGCAGGAGGCGTGGGTTCAATTCCCGCTCAGTGCAAATATTTGTGCGCATGAATATGAATATTTGCATTGGTCTGGGTGTTTCTATGTAAAGTACCTATGTATTTATTTACAAAAAAAGGTATCTATGTATGTTTATCCGCATTCTAGAACCCGTAACATAAGCTAGTTAAACTATGCTTACCATGGGTCTAGGTGACGTTGTGTAGATTGTCCTATAATATTTATTTATTTATTTATATTTAAGTATCTAAATAGTATCACAAATCTTCACATAGGTATACATCATTAGTAGGTAGGATTCCTTACAAAAAGCTTTGATTGCACAACAATAATATTCTGTACTGTCGGAAGTCGAATGATATCAAGCAATATCCTGTTGATGGATTCGCGACTGATCTTCTAAACGATACGGAAATCATATTTCTCGACATCAGATGCATAAGGTCGGATGTACAAAAGTCCAACTTTTCAGGAGAGCCAAAATAAAATTGACTTACTCATCGGAACTATTAGTATTTGAATAACTTTTATTATTTTTTATTTGGCAGACAATTGCACCTTTCATTTTTAACGAAAAGCATCACTATATCACTTAAAATAAATTAATAAAAAAGGTTTTTTTGTTTAATTGTTGTCATCCGACCTTATGCCTGAAATATTATGGATTTATAATTGAAACTGCAAGCATATGTCTAGATCCAAACTTATGCTTGCAATTTCAGGTGTTTAATGTAAGCTTTATATTGACATATTATTTTTATAGCAAACTAAAGCTTTTGAACTATCTGGATTTGGAGATAAAAATATTGTTTCGTGAGTGTGTGGCGTATCGGAATCATTACTTAATTCACCAGTTTCAAAAATGTGAATCAGTGGTATTTCTAAACGTGGCCTTTTCTTGGGTGGGGTATAAAAACATTCGTCAAAATCAGGCATGGTATCAGGGGTTTATGGTCACCTAATTATTTGTAGACCTAAATCTTCTATTGATATTAAATCAGAAGTATTCTCAGCATTTACTGGAGATTTAGTTGTATTTTTATTAGGTGATAATATATGTCTTTTACAGCGTTCTGTATGTACACACATCCAAAAAAAGTTTGCGATCGATATTATGATTTTTTCTTCTTTTTAGATTCTTTATTTAAAGATAAAGAATTAGAACACAAAACAATGACACCGTTCAATTGTTTTTTTCTTACAAAAAGGCTTTCAATCCTAGCTCACGCTCATTCTGAAATCGGATTTAGTGAATTATAACCGATTTAAGATATTTTTCGCAGAAAGTTGTGATTGAAAAAATGCCAAGAGGATTATCAGAGGTTTTACGAGCTAAATAGTAACTTTGAGGGAAGAAGGATACACCACGAGAGTAATAGCACGCAGACTTGCTTTATCCCAATCCTGTGTCGTGGCTACGTTGCAGAGGTACCACGGAATGGAGAATTTAGCTGACCGACTCCGCAGCGGTCGCCCAATTGTTTTGACAGCTGCCCAAAAGCGCTATATCAGATTGCTGGCAGCCCGTGATCCCACAATCAACGCCACTAAAATAAAAGCAGAAGTCAGGGCCGCCTCTGGGCTTGAAGTTAGCACGCAGACCTTTCGCAATTGCTTGCACCAGGCTGGATTACGAGCACGGAGGTCATGGCGAGCTCCGCTCAATTCCCGGCAACGTCAACAACGAAGATTGCAGTGGGCTAGACTTCGGCAAAATGAAGAAGGTGAGGAAGAAAACATTTGGCAAAACTGTCTCTTCGTTGACGAATCCCGAATCTACACTCATCCAGATAACCGACGTGTCCGTGTCTGGAGAAGACCAGGCGAGCGTGAAAGACAAAGTACTGCCACTGGAACAGTTCAGCAAGGCGGAAAATCGGTGTCTTTTTGGGGTGGCATTATGGTTGGACGCCTTTGATCCCGTATCGGGGCTTCATGACAGCAGACATGTACAAAGCAGTTGCTATTGATGATATCGTCAAACCATTCTGAATAAACCATGGGCACCAATTTGTACTGGTCGATGATAATGCGCCCGCACATCGAGCTCAACGAGTCAATGCTGCTCTTCAAGAATACGATATCACACGATTAGACTGGCCTGCCCGCTCGCCCGACTTACACCTAATAGAGCACGCGTGGGATGCTCTTAAACGAGCTGTATGGAACCGTGAGCCACATCCCCAGACAGTTCCAGAGCTCAGGGAAGGCGCTATTGAAGAATGGGATAGGTTTCCTCAGGAAATGCTGGATAACATGATCCTCAGCATGCTCAGGAGGATCTCCGCATGTGTTCGAGCTAGGGGAGGAGTTATTTTATATTGAATTTACACCTTTTAATAATAAATTGTAGTTTAAGTTTAAGTAAACAGTCTTTTTCTTTCTATGAAATTTCTATCACATTGCATTATGATTAATGGCTCATTTTTTTAAAATAGGTAAATAATAAAAAATTGTTTTATATTTGAATTTCAGACAGGGTACCTAATCCTATTTAAAGAAAGCATACAACATAGATTTTTCTTGATAAAGTTAAATTTAAAGAATTCTAGAAGCTTATGCCATTGATCGCAAATTTTTTTTGATGTGTGTATGTACTTAATATACACAATCACAACTTTTTCACATAATCAATCAAACGAAGGAAGAAAAATAAAAGCAAATTGCCCGTTTTTTCATACCACTTAGGTGGCAGACAAGCACACGGCCCACCTGATGGGAAGCGGCCGGCACGTGCTTCACTACCGGTCTCTGTCACTCTAGCGGTAACAAGCTATAATTCTGTCGTACGCCATTTGCCGATGCGCCGCGTGTCTCAAGGACGACAACGAAGCGGTACGGGAATATCCGAACTATCTCAACTACCAACCAAGTACGACGAGGTATTTAACTTTAATTTTGGAGGCATAAGGTTAGAATGCCACAAATTTACACAAAAATTTATTAAAATTGTTGTTATTACAGCAAGACAGTCTCATATTGACATGCGACTTTATGCCTTAACAGTGCTAGATAACATTGTTTCAAGCATAATGCTATTTGTGATGATACGTATCTATATTTGAATGAAAATGTTAGATGCATAAATGCGTATCTGCTGATAAGCCTAGCGTAAGGGGTCGCAAAGTTTCGAGGCATAATAGTTTAAGTTAAAATACAGCTACTTAATATAATAATAATTCGGTGCATAAAAGTGTAAGTAAAGATAAAAGTTTATACCTCCCAGGCTATTCAAAAAGTCCGTATATCCGACTTTATGCACGCATGTAACTCGTCAATAAAAAGAGATAGGAATACCAGGGTCAGTTTGGTAGAAAGAGAAACAAAAACGTATTACCCCTATATTAAAATGACATTTTAGTCGGATCTATACATCAGACCTAATGCCTCTGATGTCGAGATTTATCTTTGCGATATTTCGTATATTTTGAGTGTGTGACGTAAAATTTAATATAGAAGGTAATAGGGAAACGCTCCCGAAGTCACATAGTACACTACATATTGGTATGAAAAATTACCGTTTGGCATTTTTATACCGTTTTATTAGAATTGTTCACTATCCCATCGTATTAGTAAAACAGTGAAAGGATAATTTCATAAAAAAATAGCGCCATGATTCGCATTATGGCGCTATTTTTTTTTATTAAATTTTATTATATAATTTAGTTTTACTAACACGGTAAAGAGTGAAAAACGCTAGTATAACGATAAAAAAATACCAAATCCTATTTTTTAGACCAATATGTAGCGTACCTAGAGTAGGTAGGTACCTACTACCAGGGGCCTTCGGGTTAGGTAGCGGTGCTTTTAATGACTCCTTTTCCCTTGATTTCGCTTATATTACTTTTGGGATCGATTTCTGATGGACCTCCAAATCCATGTGGAAAACCTGCGCCAGCTCTCAGTCCATTAATAAGGAAATTTATCCACCTACAGTTTTGTTAGTAAGGTCATCATTTTCACACATACTGTGGAATATATTCCCTGCTACGGTTTATCTAAGCGACTACAATATGGGATTTTTCAAGAAGGGATTTAGAAGGTTCTTAGTATTTTAAAGGCTCCGTTGAACAAGTCTGACGTCCCTGGTATTGCACACGTCCTTAGGCTACCACTTTCCATAAGGTGGGCTTGTTTTGTTAGGGCTTTGTCTCTCACCTTAACATAAACATAACATAACATAAATTCACGCCTATATCCCCGAACGGGTAAGCAGAGGTGCTAGCATTCACATTTTGCCAATTTATGTTTAGGTCCCAATCCCAGGTGGCGAGCCTATTGCCATTAACCGGGCATTTACAAACCTGCGAAAAATACACACATAACTTCGAAAAGCATCGAAAAGTCATTGGTGTGTGCCATGGTAATACCTGGGATCGAACCGGAGACCTCGCTAGGCTACAACGGGGTACAGATTCGATGGTAAACATAATACACACACAGACGTATCAGAACTTCGATTTGAATAATTTTATCCTCTTACAGTTTCAAAAACTCCGGTAAGCCGTTTTAAGCTGCTCGGCCCTCGATGTGCGGTTATTGTAAGCCGTTCGATACTAATAGAGCTGCAATATTTGAGAACTTGATCGTTCAATAACAATTTATTTCATTATTGTACACATAAATGACATTAATACAATAAATATGAGATGTTATGTACAAAGGCGAGCTTAACCCAGGAAAGCACAGAGAATCGTAATGATTACGCAGTCAAACGAATTCTTTCATAAGATTTGTGCCCTTAGCACGTAAAACTATGAAATCCGTAATGTATAGGTATATGTCTACTGTGTACCTGTGTACGTGAAGCCCGCCTACTTATTGCAATAATCACTTTACCAATTCTATAGCTGTTTATGCTACAGACTCAGTAGCCTTAGCACGAAATACTATCGAATTCGTAATGTAAAGGTATCGACAGAAAGGAGCATTGCGATTGGCGGGCTACACACGCATACAGGTTCACAAGAGGCAGACTGCCAATCACAATGCTCCATTCTCTCGAAACCTTTACATTACGAATTCGATAAGAGTTCATGCTAGAGCTACAGTACAGGGTACCTTCTTTTTCATCTCCTTCGGTATTACTCCCTTGTCTAATTTATCGAATACCCCTTCAGTTAATGCGTGTGAGATTATTTAAGACATACGCATCCCACGCAACCCTATCCAAATAAATTCTGAAGAACATGATGTGCCGGTCCGGCCGTGAAAAATACATAAATAATTTCAAAACCAACGAACATGGAAAATTAATAAAAACTAGCAAACCCGGCGAACTCCGTTTCGCCACCAGATGGCTTCGAACATTTCGTTTGGTGATTAAAAGATAAAAAAAAAAAATCCTGAATTTTCTTTTCTATAAACCTCACGGAGCCCGAGACCTTTCCAACGAATGCAAAACCGTGGAAATCGGCTCGTGCGTTCAGGAAGGAAAACCCGACTTATTTTTATATAGTAGATAGAAAATAAGCGTTATTATTATTTACTATGTTATTTACCATTTAACATGTTCGTTGGTTTTATGGAGTAACCAGTACACCGTGATCAAGTGCTTGCAACAGTGCGGAAATATCGGTTTCCATAAAACCAAGTAACATGGTAAATTTCCCGTCACATTTAATAAGTGGCTCCATGTTTTTTTTTTAATTTATGGCACGTCAATTGGACTTCACCTCGCCTGATGTTAAGCTGAAGGCAAAGTCTCCTGAAAGAGGGTCACCATTGCAAACACGTTCAGTGCTACAATGGTGGTGCTCAGCTTGACGGCCTCATCAGATGCTTTTTCACGCCCCGCTTAAAGGACCCGGGACTGTAGGAAGAAGAATTCCAGGACTTAATGGTGCGGCAGAGAAAAGACTCACCGAAACGTTTGGTTTTTGATGGAATATTCTGTACCGTATGCGAGTGTATCCATTTGTTCTATACACAAATGGATACCTACCTACCTACCTAATTCAAGTGATATAATATATTCCTTCAGGTTTAACATAAGCTTCTAAGGTTTCATGCGTAAATGGATCTTACATTGTATTATGTGAGCAACTTATACCATATACTGAATGTTGGTAGGTAAGTGAACTCCTATCTAAGTGCTCAAGTGGCTTGTCAGAGAAATACTAACCGCTGTAGTGTTGTACTGGCTTTTATCGCTAGGGTGGTGGTTCACGTATATGGCAAATGAAATGTGGCAGATTATATTGATTTTGGCAAGCAGAAAAGGTCACCAGTGTTCGACATGTATGTGTGTGTAACAATAACTCGTTTCCTCACTCACACACACCTACACACTTGCAAATTACAATTGATTCAAAACCATTCGTATTTATTTATCTTCAATCATCAGTTTACATTTTCTTAAGTAATAAGAATAACTCATAAAATTCTTATTACTAGTATATGAACGTGGTTTTTGATACCATATTAGTAAGCCTTCGTGACCCCGGGGTTTACATATACGCTTTTGAAGAATTAAAATATCGTAAGGTTTTGAGTTCGATTCCCAGTCGAGAGTGCATAGAGTACCTACCTACCTAATTCAAGTGATATAATATATTCCTTCAGGTTTAACATAAGCTTCTAAGGTTTCATGCGTAAATGGATCTTACATTGTATTATGTGAGCAACTTATACAATATACTGAATGTACGAGTAGGTAGGTAAGTGAAACGCGTAGAATCTAAGTGCTCAAGTGGCTTGTCAGAGAAATACTAACCGCGCTGTAGTGTTATACTGGCTTTTATCGCTAGGGTGGTGGTTCACGTATATGGCAAATGAAATGTGGCAGAATAGTATACTATTGACTATATTTTTATTTGTATCATATTAATTGATGATTATTTTCAATACTATGACATTCCATATATATATATTATTATAATGACTGGCCGGAGCCCTTAAGAATGTTATTACTAATTATTTAGGTATTATTTGCACATTAATTTTAACATTATCAAGTAAACATGTTATATGTATTTCAACGCCACACGGCAGAATATGACGTTCTTATATATATGTTTCACAAAATCTACTGTATACCATATTCCATGAAATAAAGTTTGAGTTTGAGAAAGTACGCAATAAATTAACTAATGTTCAGAAGAATTCATTTCGTCGGAGGTCGGAGAATAAGTCCTCCATGAGCGCGGGTCTAGGGGTAACAGGTGAAGCTATCTGTCACCCTTGAATGAGCAGGTCGCGGTGGCAGCCTGGGGAAAGATATGGACACTGTAATTCCGCACCCGAGAGGGCCTTCGCTGGCCCTAGGTCAGCCGGTGCGTAAGGGATATTCCAGAGGCTATCATCCTAGGCAACTGATGGCCCGAGATGACCAGTTTCAGTCGGTTCGAGACCGACATAACCACCCGCGCTGACTTCAGCGAGGAGGTATCCGTGGGGGTTTTCCGCACGGACAAAAAAAGGCAGTGGCTTCAAATTATCTACCTGTATTGAGAGAGGCCTATGCCCAGCAGTGGACTGAAATAATGGCTAATTGATTAATTCTAAAATTATAGATATTTGAAATTATAACATAACATAAGCCAGTGCAGACCCACCAAGCTGAGGCCTATATCCCCGAAGAGGTAGGCAGAGGTGCTAGCACCCACATTTCGCCAGTTTATGTTTAGGTCCCAATGTAATAGGTGGAGAGCCTATTGCCATTATTATAGTAACATTATATTTTGTTATTATTATATTTTATTATGTTTTACATATAATATATAATTTCATTGTCATGTTTTGCCTGGTTAGATCATAACCTAATACCTACTCAACCTCCCAACATTAGTGGTAAATACAAATATAATGTCTACATAATATGAAGTGTTGCTATAATACATGAATCAAAAAATCACCTCACACTTGAATATTCTTATGTGTATTATTGCGGTACTTATGTGATTACAGCTCCCATACACAAGTGGCAATGCCTTAGCCATTCGTTTATAGAATAAAAAAAAATATATATTTTTAGCGCCTAGATAAAGATAGAGACCGCGGTAGCCTAGTGGTATGGGTAATGGACTGCTGAGACGAGGTCTCGGGTTCGATCCCAGGTTCACCATGGCACACACCAATGACTTTTCAAAGTTATGTGTGTATTTATCGCAGGTTTATAAGTGCCCGGTTAATGGCAATAGGCTCGCCACCTATTACATTGGGACCTAAACATAAACTGGCGAAATGTGGGTGCTAGCACCTCTGCCTACCCCTTCGGGGATATAGGCGTGAGTTTATGTTATGTTATGTTTTATTTTTAGATCAATGTGTGTGATAGACACGTATTTTGACGTTTATGACAGGCGTAAATGCATGTCAATATTCTGGGGCGTGAATTCCATAGTGACCAATAAGTACTGCATATCCTATCCAAATTATATGTATTTGACTACTTGCATACTAAATAAAGAATTTATAATTTATAAGCTTAGTTGCTTCAACTACCTGTTAAAGTCGAGGTTTCCGTCAAATTTAACAGTAACACTAACATTGATTCTAATGGTTTGGCTAAAGGTGTTGCACCAGAGTATTTAGTAGCTCAGTTATTAGTTATATTTTTGATAGAATTATACGTTTGAGTGTAGCCGGTTACAGTTAGCGTCAGGTTATGACGTGATTTTAACAATTGTCAAATGGTGCAACCTATTTTATACCTGACCGGTATTTTAACGGCACTGTTAATGTTAATGTACGATCGTGCAACCCAGGCATAGTATTTTTGTAGTGTACCTATACCTTCTCAGGACATGGGACCTGGGGGTATTATTGCTGATCCTTGTCTGGCTAAATAGTTTTCTTTCTTATTCCCTTTTATCTACTGTGCCTTACGTAATTGAAGTGTCACATACTACCCAAATATTAATTCTCATAAATATCCACAAAAATATAATGGCAACATATATATACCTAATACTAATTCTCCCAAAAAAATGAGGCAATATGTCTAATCCCTGAGCATTTCGATGATAATCGTACATCATATAGAAGTTAATAAAGATGAATGAGTTTCGGTAATATCGAGGAAAATAACCCGAGTTTCCCACGAGAGTGTTCAGACGTAATCGAGTTATATTTCACAGCATATTCCCAGCTTGAAACTCGAGTAAAGGATACTTTTCACTGCACTGTACTAGCCTACAAGTAGTTCAGTGTAGTGATGGTGATCTATACTATTGATCTAGTTCAACTAGATCAATGTTCTAGTTCACCATCATTCGTGCGTTAATCCCGGTTGTATCTGAAGTGGGCATCCAGAAGTTCAGATTCGCTTTTTTCCAGTCTGACTGTATTGCAGCTGAACTTCGATATTTTCCGTTAAGTGATTGCATATAAGTACTGCAGTTAGACTTGTTCTTGAACTTTCTAGGGCTCCGATTACCCGTCATACCTGTCATAGATGTTCGTATGATTCGGACTTGGACAGTTGTCGTCCATCGATATTTGTGTACTGTATCTTATAAGACAAGTGTGAATTTTGCTAAATTAAACGAATAAAATGTATCCACTACAGTCAGAGATACTGTTTGACCCATTTTAACTGTACAATTCTAGTAACCTGTGTATCCTGGGAGATCCGATTCCGAATCTCACTATAAAAGTAAAGCAAGTTTAAAATCATATTACTTTTAAGAGGTGATGGTAGGGCCCCTGATATTGACGTTGAAGAATAAATGATTTTTGATTTGATTTGATTTGAATAACTATCCGAGGTTGGCCATCAAACGCAACTCAGGGTTGCTAGTATCACAAACTTCAGCCGTATTCTCTGTAGTGTAGTGAGAAGTCTCCTTATCAATACCTGGATGTCAGGAAAACAGGCTGAATTAAATCGGGTTACGTTACGTCTACCTACGTATAGAATATTGGACACAATTTTAACATTGTTGTGCTAAACTTTAACATGATTTTAGATACACACATACAAACATTTGCTCACGCCCATAATCCCCGAAGTGGTTAGCAGAGGTGTAGTAAACATTAACATTTCGCCAACTATGATTTTCGGTCCCACGTAATAGGGGGGAACGTATTGCCGCCAATCGGTATGTCGTATGGGTATGTCGAAAATAAATTCCTAACCGAAGATGTTGCAGTTAAATAAATTTGCCGAAACGTCAAGGAAATCAAACGGCATATTGTATTTACCATATTATTATGGTCACACAATACCGAGGTTTCGTTAATCATAATCATGCAACGCGAAAGTTGAAGAAGTGTGATCTGAGTGGGAACCAAATCCAGGTCCAACGGAGCATGTTTATTTGTTCTTCTTCCGTACAAACATCGCAGTCGTAATGACGTCTTGAATGACAAATACTTCAGACCGCGACTGTACTTAATATTTCAGAAATGGTCTCTCGTCACAAGAGAATTACTTCACTTCCGTTTGAGTGCGTACTTAGTGGGATGAAATTTCATCACCTGTAGCACCCTGGGGGTGTTTATGTAATAAATTCATTACGGTGTTATTTCAAGGTGTGAGGAAGTAAAGAACATTTGCTGTGGTACTCGGTTCAATTTCTGGACTAGGTTTTATTGAGAAATTCTTTGTAACCATGAAAACCTTCAACTCACCTCGTGGATGAAGTAAAGTTCTATGAGAATTCATTGTGAAACAACCAAACTAGTAAGAGAGTTACTGGTTGGAAAAAAGCCTTCAGGACCATTAAGTTGAATTCCCAATACGTTGAATTCTCTGAAAGTTGGATTCCCATTAAGTTGGATTCCCAATATGTTGAATTCTCTGAAAGTTGGATTCCCATTATCAGATCGAACAAAATTTTAGAGTGAGTGCAGAAAGTGTATTATAATAATTTTCAGAGATATTTTGTTCCCACAAAAAATATAACTTTATTTAATTATAGCCTTTTAAGTTCAAAATCATGTTTTAATATTGTTTGTTTAAAATTCCTCTAAAACGCCACGTTATGTCATCTGAGATATTCTTCATTCTGAGTCCTGAGAGCTATGCGTGAAGAAGCACCATTGTAACACTGTACGTGTTTCTAATGACCAGTACCGTCTTTACTGGCACAAAAACTCACGGTCCACCTGATGGATCGATTATCGTGCCGCCGATAAATTTATCTTCAAACTGATGGCACAAAATCAACTCTCCAGTCAATTTTTGTGTGAGAAAAGTGTTCTTAAGTTGGTGCGCGAGAAATTGTCACTTCTCTAGTGGGCCCCACTAAAGCGGTGGGCCCTCCTACAGCAGTAGGCCCTAGGTACGAGCTCCGAGTGCCTCTATGGTAAAGATTGCATCGGTAATGCTTTCCTGAGACTTTGCCTTCACCTTACAATCAAGGTGAAGTCAAATTGACGTGTCCTAAATTAAAATGCCCTATTAGCTACAATAACTGGAGAAATATAAAATCAAATCTGACGTGAAGGAGCCCTAAAAAGGAGAAATAAGTTAACAAACACATGAGAAAGTAAATAAATTGGGGCTTGCGTTTAATCAATAACCGGAAGGGACTTGATGGAGGACGTTCCGATTGGACAGATATGGAAATTAAATTAGTGCGGGCCCTACGAGAAAATGTACAAATGTACGGAAGATATCGGGGTTTTGTGATTGAGAAAGTATTGTTGGTGTAACAAAGCACAGAATTGGGGTAACATGGAGTAATAACACTCAGAATTAGGGTATGAAGTTGATTTGACGGATGGATTGCTGTACTTTAGATGATATGAGATTCATATCGCCACTGAGAGTAATTAATTAATCTTCTTCTTCTCATACATTTCTGAGTTGCCATCGTGGTGTAGTAATTTGTTTCACGGCAGCGCTGCTGTGCCGCTACTCATGGAGAGGGCCTGAGCATAGGTTTCGCTCTTCGGGAAGGCTAACTACGTAAGTAATTATTATTGTACTTATTGTGAAGTTTCGGGTTTGAATCTTGGCGATTACACTACCGACTTGAAGCCACACTCCTAACAAAAACTATTGAGCTTAGCTGCAGGGGTTATTATGGAATGTTAGTAATTGAAAAAAATACGGTTTTTTTATAGCTTACAGGTAGGTACTATGACTACGGTATTTCCTGTTACCATTTTTTTGTAGAAGATTCACCGGCGCCCCTAGACAACCGACATTTCATTTGTTGTCGTTTTTTAGAATAGAATAGATCAATGTATGGTATTGACATTCGTTCACGCTTGTCATAAATGTCAATACATTGAACTTTTTATTATATTTTATTCTACAAAACGATTATCAATGACTTGACTTGTCTATGGGGCAGCTCAACGATAGAAGGTGGTCACTCGAAAGGTCGTAAGTAATATTGGGTCCTATAACTTTAAAACCGTTTGATTGTGAAACCTTTGACCGCGGTAGCCTAGTAGTATGGGTGGTGGACTGCTAAGACGAGATCTCGGGTTCGATCCCAGGTTTACCATGGCACACACCAATGACTGCGGTGCTTTTCGAAGTTATGTGTGTATTTATCGTAGGTTTAAAAGTGCCCGGTTGATGGCAATAGGCTCGCCCCTATTACATTGGGACCTAAATATACACTGCCGAAATGTGGGTGCTAGCACCTCTGCCTACCCCGTCGGGGATGTAGGCGTGATAGTATATAAAAAAAAATATTAAAAAAAAATTAAAAAAATTGCATATGCTCCAAACTCATTACAATTCGCATATGACAGATAAAGTTAGGTTAAGTACAAATTGAATTCTGAAGTGTGTGGTTCGTCAGTTGGAGGGGCTTAAAGTTGTGTGTGAACTTCATTTGCATAGGAGGCGGTACTGTCGTCTGCTAGTCTAGGAGTTTTAAGCGCCCTCTGTGTGTACTATGTTTTACGAATTCTATAACAATATATCTGGGCTCTGATTCTACTAAATGCCTACCATTGTCAATCCATTGAGATGACAAAAAGTTGTATGCATAAATGTGACTGTTTGCACTGGTTTGGTCGTGCACGTTAAGCCGTCGTTCCTGGTTGCCATACTAACATCTATGGTAGTCGTTACGGGTAGTAGGAGCCCTCTAAAGTTCAACCAGTCTAACTTGGAACTTCGATATCGCCATTGGTCATTGGATTATTGATTGTGGAGGTCAGATGGCAGTCGCTTCACGTGAAATATCGAAGTTCAGCGGCATCACAGTTGGACTGGAAAGCCGACCCCTGTACAGGAGGTATACCAAAATTCGAAAAAAAACAATGTATGTCCAGTGACAGTAGATGAAGGATTGACCTTTTATGACATTCACAAGTATATACAAAAGAATGGTTAACGCCTATGGAAACTATCGCAGCAAAGATTGTGACTATTATTTTGTCTTTAATAACATGTAGGCATTAACACCGTCTGATAGTAGCTTTCTTCTCATAAATTAACTTAATTCTAAACATGCCCCCGGCCGTTGGAAGCTCGCCTTTCAACCCGAAGAGTCAGCATCCAGTAAAGGGCATATCTTGGAGAATGCACGTCGAACAACACCTGTTGCAGTTCTGACATCAGCCACTCGGCTAAGTCCATCCTTGCCAGGGAATAGCGCGATGATACGTCCCATTTTCCACTTCAAGGGCGGCAGATGGTCCTCCTTAATCACAACAAGGGTGTTCAATGTCAGGCTGTCCTTGCTTGTGTGCCACTTGACGCGTTGTTGTAGCTCAGAAATATATTCTGCACTCCATCTGGCCCAAAAATGCTGCCGCAGCTGCTCTATTCTCTGATGGCGTGTCAGATTATTGAAGTACTGCTCCCGCTGATCCTTGACAGGCAGAGAAGTGAAGGGTCTTCCTATGATGAAATGACCAGGAGTGAGAGGCGTAAGGTCCTCCGGATTCGATGACAATGGTGTGAGGGGTCTAGAGTTTAGTATGGCCTCGATTTGAATAAGCGTTGTATTAAGTTCCTCATAAGTAAGGTGACAATTTCCCAGCACTCTATATAAATGATATTTGGTCGATTTGACACCCGCCTCCCAAAGGCCACCGAAATGTGGTGCATATGCTGGAATGAAGTGGAAGGTTATCCCATCGCTAGCAGTAGTCTCAGAAATGGAATTGCAATTGTTTTTAAGAAATGTAGATAACTCATTGTAGGCACCTACGAATGATGTTCCATTGTCAGAGTATAGATTTGACGGCTTTCCTCTGCGGGAAATGAATCGTCTCAAGGCTTGTAAGTAGTTACTGCTCGTCATATCTCCCACCAGCTCTAAATGGATTGCCTTCGTGGCAAAACATACAAAAATAACGATGTATACCTTTACCAGCCTACATCCACGACCCTGACGGCTAGCACAATTAATAGGCCCTGCGTAATCGACGCCTACATTCTGGAAGGGGTAAGCTGCCAACGTTACTCGATCCCCAGGTAAGTCACCCATTTTAGGAACGACTGTCGTTCCTTTCATACGCTTACATAGAACACACTGGCGGTAAGTATATCTAGCTAGATTACGCCCACCAAGAGGCCAGTATGTTTCTCTTATCGTCGACAACAATAATTGCGGTCCTGCGTGCATCAACTTTAAATGTTCGAATCTAAATAATAACTTTGTAAAATGATTAGCGGACTGTATAATAACTGGGTGTTTTTTATCAAATGAGAAATTAGAGTTCGATAACCGCCCACCAACTCGCATGATTTTGTTGTCGTCGAGAAAGGGATCCAGTTTTAGAAGAGGACTTTTTTGAGGTAAGGGTAAATTATTCAATAATATCTGATATTCGGGAAAGGATTCCCTTTGTGACTGAATGATGATAACATTTAAAGCATCTTGTAATTCCTTATTACTAAGATGTGAATGTGAATTAGTAGTTTCTTTCTTGCATAGTCTAATGAATCTAAGCGCACAGGCTACGCTTCGCTGAAGTCGTAGGAAGTTTGAGAAACGTTCAAAATTGATGATTTTGTCGTCTTTAATATTCAACGAATGAAATGAAACGTCTGACTTCGTTTCAGGAAGAACATCAGTACACCCAGGCAAGGAAGGCCAAGTCGAACTTTCCTCCTGCAAAAACGATGGTCCTAACCACCACATATCTAGCGACTGCATCGTTTCAGCACTCACTCCCCGTGTAATTAAATCGGCTGGGTTTTCATTCGTTGGGACATGTCTCCATATGAATGAACCAGTTGTCTCCACGATTTCAGCTACTCGATTGCGCACAAATGTATTTAATTTAGAAGGCATCATTTTCAGCCACCCCAGAACTATCATAGAGTCCGTCCAAAAGGTGACTGTAGAAACTTGGCTCCGAAGTGAACTAATAACCTTCTGATAGAGGCGTGCTCCAATCAACGCAGCACAAAGCTCGAGGCGCGGAATGGTTGTTGGTTTGATAGGTGCGACACGACTTTTAGCAATGAGCAATCGCACTGATACTGCACCATTCTCACCGACGCTTCGGACATACACACAAGCACCATAAGCTTGTTCCGATGCGTCAGTGAAAATGTGGAGCTCCAGAGACTTATGAGAATCAATGACAACATGACGCGGAATTCGTAATTTATTTAACGATGGCAATGATTTGATGACGTTAGTCCAGGCTTTACTGACTTCATCTGGTAGCTGTTCATCCCATGAAAGTTTCTCTAACCATAACCTTTGTAATAAACACTTCATCACAATGACACACGGCGCTAACAGTCCTAAAGGATCAAAAATCTGCGCAATAACTGATAGCATGTCACGCTTTGTATTTCCAACGTCAGTAGAAATATTCATGGGAAAGCACAGCTCATCTGTGTTTGTTTGCCAGTTCAGTCCTAATGTTTTATTGGGTTCGGTTCCTCCAATATTCAAATCGATAGAAGACTGAGAGGACCTGTCAGGCAACAAAGAAGGCTCATTGGACCTCCACTTCCTTAAAGGCATGCAAGCAGAAGCAAGAGCTGTGGTAACATTCTCACGTAACTTATGGGCTACATCAATCTGATCTGCGCCCGTTAAAAGATCATCAACGTAAAAATCATGTAAGATGACTTGTGCCACTTCCGGGTCGCTGCAATCAAGACCGATTTGTTTAAGACATCGTGTTGCAAGAAACGGAGCGCTAGCAGTACCATAAGTTACGGTGTTAAGCTGATATGCCTTGAGAGGACTGGACGGCTCGTCACGCCAGATGATTTGCTGTAAATAACGGTCTGAAGGATGTACTAACACCTGTCGATACATTTTCTCTACGTCTGCAGAGAGAATGTATTTATAAAGTCTGAACCTTATGAGAATTGAGAGTAGATCGTCCTGGACGGTGGGTCCTACCATCTGAATACTATTAAAGGAAACTCCAGAGGTGGTAGGCGCGCTAGCATTAAATACCACTCGTAATTTGGTGGTGGTACTACTTTCTCGCAGCACACCGTGATGAGGAATAAAGTACGATTTACTTGTTGTATCAATATTGCACTCGGTCATATGACATAAATGTATATATTCTGACATAAAGTCCTTATAAAGTTTATCAAATGAAGGTTGCCTCTGATTTCTTTTTTCTAATGAAAGGAAGCATCGTTTAGCTCGCTGCAATGATTCGCCTAACACCTCCGAGGATTCCTTCAACGGTATTCTCACCATAAAACGACCATCTTCTGAGCGAGTTGTGGTACTAATAAAATAATCTTCACAACTTCTCTCTTCGTTGGAGTAGACAGGCGATTGGAGATTAACTTCCTCCAATTGCCAGAACTTAGTAAGTTGATTTTGAATGCTATCAAAGTCTAAGTCCAGCGAAGGGCTCTGAGACCTGACACTAATAAAATTACATTTTATTGGTGCGGTTGAAGTGGATACGTAGCCATGCTCAATCGAACCACAGACGAGCCAGCCAAGCTTGGTTTGACACAGTGTAGGTTTTCCAGTACCCAGTGAAATTTTACCCGTTTCCAATAAATTCCAAAAAACGTCAGCACCAATAATCAAATCAATCTCGGCCGGCGCGTGGAAGTTCGGATCAGCTAGATAAATATCTGACGGGATGCTAATGTTACTTAAATCAACTGATTGAGCCGGCACATTATCAGTTATAGTGGGCAGAACGAAACATTTAAGATCAGTTGTGTAACTTTCATTTAATGACTGAATGTGTACATCACACATTTTGCCTACTGGCGTTAAGGAATTGTTTATTCCTTGTATGGATTTGGCAACATGAATGAATGGTAAGTTTAATTTATTGAACATATTTTGTGTAATTAAACAGGACGAGCTACCTGAATCGAGGAGAGCGCGGGCTAAGTGTTGTCGATTGTTATGATCGTACAACTTAATTAATGCAGTTGATAGCAGAACGTTGCTAGAACTGCTTGCGTGCGCGCACGGAATAACGTGTGCCGAGAGCGCCACCTGCGGAGTGTCGGCCGAGGTCGGCGCGGCGGCGGAGGGAGGGCACTCGGACCGGTTATCATTGTTATTCTGAGTAGAATCAGCTGTTGTCGATTTAAAATCTGAAACATGTATTAAGGTATGATGTTTACGCTTACAAACTTTACAACCCGATGATTTGCATCGGTTAGCAAGATGACCAGTATTGAAGCAATTATAACACACTTTGTAAGTAGGTATAACTGTCAATCTTTCCTTGTTAGTTAAAGTGAGAAATTGTGGACATGAAAATAATTTATGATCGCCATTACAGTTAGGACACGAGTGGGAAGGGGAATTATTGTTATTAGTGTTCAATGTTACCATCGCCTTAATTTTTGAATTTGATTTTTGAGCATGGTTTTGAGAAGGAATAGTGTGACGTGAAACTTCTAAAGTTTCTATTAAATCAGCGCGGTTTCTTATGAACTCTGTGAATTTATTAAATTTAATAGGGATTGTTTTGTCTAGATTCCCTTTATATTCCTCCCACTCTCGGAATGTTTTGGTGTCTAATTTATGACTGATTATGTAGATCAACAAAGTGTCCCAGAAATCTACCGGTTCGCCTAGTGATTTGAGCGCTCGTATGTTTTTATTAATGTGGTCTAAGAGACGTTTCAACGAAGCTGAGGATTCTTTAGTAATTTGTTCGATTTTAAATAGCGATGAGATGTGATTCTGTATAAGAAGCCGTTTGTTGTCAAATCTTTCACATAAAAGTTGCCAAGCCACAGTGTAGTTCTGAGCAGAGAACTCGATGGACTGAATAACGACAGCAGCCGAACCTTCCAGAGAAGACCTAAGATAATGGAACTTATTGATTTCGTCTATGTCGTCGCAGTCGTGTACGAGACTGGCAAAGGTGTCGCGGAACTCAAGCCAGTTTTCATAAGATCCACTGAACTTTGGTAATTGAATGGTAGGCAATTTGACGATCTGGCGATTACATCCTGAATTACGACTCATACGATCATCATCTTCCCTTTCAGCCTTTGAATACATCTTCAACATATTCTTAGCTTTAGCAATTAATGAAAAATACTGATTTTCGATAACGGTTCTCTCGTCTGACTCAGTTTCTAGGTCTGACAAGCACTCGATATCTGTCTGCACTTCATCAAAATCTTTAAATAAGCTCTCTAATTTGTCAACACGCAATTGCAATTCCATTACCTGACACGATGATAACTTGGAAACTTCCAATGAAGATAAATAAGTGCTGAATACTGTTATACGCCCTTTATAGGTGCTCCGTTTCTTTCTAAGTTCCTTAATATCGGCCATTATAGGAGACGAGTATCGTAGACCTGGAATTTATACAAGGAAAAGATCAACAAAATAAAGATCAAGTCACTGAAACAGTACAACTACTAATACTCCTAGTATCACAACTATGTATATAGTTTATGAATTCCTAAATTAAGTATAGGTGTAGGTAAGTATTTAACTTATGTTTAAATTTAAATTACACCTTTACAATGATTTACAATGAATGAGTGACAAAACTACAATGCAAATATCATTAAGGATTAAAAATTAACAATGAGATAGGTTATGAATGCAACTTACTTGTTGTTGCAAGTATTGTAAAAATACGTACTACCTATCTATTGTTGAGAAATAATATTTTTAATCGAATGCAATGTAATTAAGAAGGGAATAACAATTTAAATTTTATAAATGTGATACTAACCTTAGTAATACCTTATATAAGCTAAAATACAACCTGACCAGAGTGCTGGGTGGAATCTATGTTATATACACTTTCAATCAATTATCTTGATGAGACCACCTCAATAACACCAACTTCTAGCCTTCTTCTTCCACTTCGGTTATATATCCGGTTCGTATTGGACCATGTACAGGAGGTATACCAAAATTCGAAAAAAAACAATGTATGTCCAGTGACAGTAGATGAAGGATTGACCTTTTATGACATTCACAAGTATATACAAAAGAATGGTTAACGCCTATGGAAACTATCGCAGCAAAGATTGTGACTATTATTTTGTCTTTAATAACATGTAGGCATTAACACCGTCTGATAGTAGCTTTCTTCTCATAAATTAACTTAATTCTAAACAACCCCAAAGAATGATGATGATGAGATGACATAAAACATTATTCAACTATAGACGTTACTGCTGTGCTGTTTAAGTCTTAAATTAAATGACATCGTGTACAGTGACAGAAACAATGTAATGACTTCTTTTTCATTTAATTTTGAACTTTAAATCCTTGGTCATAATGGCGAAAATTCAATTAGATTCAATTAGATATTGGTTAATAATTAGGAGAATTAGAATTCTGGTATTATTTACTTATAGCCCCGACGCCTACCCCTACTGAGATTTACAGTGGGGAGTGTGTGTATGTATGATATTAGCGTACACAGGATGGAGGTACGACGCGACAGTATCCCGTTCCAATTGGGCAGTCCGACTGGGGAAGTACTGCTACTACAGAATACTTCGACTAATAATAACCTTATGTTTACAGCGGTGAGTAGGGTAGCCATAGCTCAGTAGAAAGTTTTTGGACTTCCAGTGGGAGAACCAATTTGTCTCTTTCCAGTCTAACTGTGATGCGGATGAACTTCGATATTTTCCGTGAAGCGACTGCCATATGACCTCCCCAACAATGGCTCAATGACCAATGTTGATATCGAAGTTCGAAGTAAAACCACCAAATTCCAAGTCTACCATATAAATTGTATAAAAATCACATTCTGAAAACTTCCCTCTAATTTTTTTAAATAATACATACGTCACTATACGTTGCATATTTGTGGTTCCAAGACATCTTCCTTCGATTAATATTTTGTTCCCCTTGCATTTTCCTTTGTGCATTTGAACTCAACTAAACTCAACAGGTGACCTATGTATCACCCAGGGAACACATTAAAGCGCTGTTAACGAGAAACTGGCGCAGAACAGAGGCAAATATGTTGTGAAAACATTGCCTTTTGTCTGTTATTTATTGATTACGGGGGTAGAACAAGTTGTGCGAATCGGAACAGTGGTGAAATAACTTTGGGCTTACAATTGGAGGTACTATTAAGTAGGTAGTGGGTTCTTTTTATACTACTTAGGTTGCAGAAAAGCATACTGTCCACCTGATGGATAGTGGTTACCATGGTCTATGGACGTTTGCAATACTAGGGGCGTTGACAATTTAAAGGGGTAAAGGAGTGGGAGAGGGATTAGGATTTAAAGAGTTTCGGTGCCGTCAGTGCAGAAGACAAAGTAATGTTTCTCGGTTTACCCTTTTTTTTAATAATATCATGCCTATACCTCCGAAGGGGTAGGCAGAGGTGCTAGCACCCACATATCGCCAGTTTATATTTAGGTCCCAATGTAATAGGTGGCGAGCCTATTGACATTAACCGAGCACTTAGAAACCTGCGATAAATACACACATAACTTCGAAAAGCATCGCAGTCATTGGTGTGTGCCATGGTAAACCTGTGATCGAACCCGAGACCTCACCCAGACCCATACCACTAGGCTACCGCGGTGTTTTTTTAGATGTAGGTGTATACTTATATACCTATATTCAGTAGTAGACTGCAATAGGCTAATTAATTCATTAATTGATTAATATACTTACGTCGAACCTTTCGGCGACTTACAAAAGTATATATCTACGTGTATATATTAGTCCAGTTTTGAGTTAGTTTGTGTTTCCCGAGTTCCCGGGAAGAGAGACTAAGCTCCTAAAAGTTTAAGCGGCTATCATTGGAACTCACCAATTGAGTTATTGAAAACTGCAATCTAACTACTGCAAACTTTTGCCTAGCTTAATCTAATAATTGCTAGACTAGGGATGGGTACATACAAAATTAAATTTGATAAAATGTTTTTTACATATTATTTATGTCGTGTATTAGCACCCACAGTTCGCTATGATTTTCGGTCCCATAATATATAATAAGAGGCGAGCCTTTTGCCGTCAAGAGGACTCTATGTTTACTGTCCAATGGATAACAGTAGGTACTATCAAGAGAAGAGGAATAATCATTTTACATTCAAATTATACCTTTTACAGAAATCAGCAAGTAACTTGGCAAGAACCGTCAGCGCATCTGAGATGATTTTTGGATCTCTTTTGCGGTAAAGCAGACATGATGGGAAAAAATAAATAAAAATAATAAAATAAATGATGGGAAAGTGGAATTCGTTACGGGTAGTTGGAGCCCTCAAAAGTCCAACCAGTCTAACTTGGAACTTCGATATCGCCATTGGTCAGTGGACCATTGGTTGTGGAGGTCAGATGCTTCACGTAAAATATCGAAGTTCAGCCGCATCATAGTTAGACTGGAAAGCCGACCCCAACTGAGTTGGGAAAAAGGTTCAGAGAATTATGAATAAGTCACATAGTGAAATTCAAATTAAGCCAATTAGATAATTAAATAGTCCCATTTCAAATCCATTTGAGTATGTCAGCAAAATGCCAATTAAAAACAGATACAAATACAGTTCAAAGACAGTGGGCTATAATATGGTAATCAAACCCATGCTGTTTTCCTGTCACGTCTAAATTACCAGGGTACCAGGTGTGCACTACTAAAGAAATCTCCAGGAAAATAGATAGGGTGAATCTACGGCCTTTTATAATCAATCTAACCCCTTTCAATCTTCAAGTTTGAGATGTTGACACGACCGTTTCAGAATGATGGATGGCACAACGAACGTTTTGGTAACAGATGAGAAACGGAGATGTTTGATGACGTCATAGAAAACAAAATGGGTGTCATACTGTGATAAATTAATGCTGTCATTTTTTTTATATAAAACTAGCTGACCCGCGCAACTTCGTCTGCGTCACCCCGTTTTTGCAACATTTTTCATTCCTGCTCCGCACCTGTTGGTCGTAGCATGATGTTATATACATATAAACCTTCCTCTTTAACCATTCTATCTATTTAAAAAACCGCATCAACATCCGTTGCGTAGTTTTGAAGATTTAAGCATACGAAGGGACATAGAGACAGAAAACGCGACTTTGTTTTATACTATGTAGTGATAACCGCGGTAGCCTAGTGGTATGGGTAATGGACTGTTGAGACGAGGTCTAGGGTTCGATCCCAGGTTTACTATGGCACACGCCAATGACTTTTCGATGCTTTTCGAAGTTATGTGTGTTACCGCAAGTTTATAAGTTCCCGGTTAATTTTTTTTTGTCTAAGAATATTAGCAACCGAAGTTACTAATATTCCCTTTAACCCCTCCAACTAAGCTTAATGGCTTGTTTTAGGAGTGTGTTCACGTCGGTAAAATTGTATTTATAAGGCCTGGGAGGATAAGCATGATGCATTGGGTATCTTTTGTGATCTATCCAAGGCTTTCGATTGCGTCCACCATGATACGTTAATCAGGAAATTAGAACATTATGGGATAAGGAACAAGGCTCTCGAGCTTCTGACTTCATATTTGAACAATAGAATTCAGAGGGTCGACGTTAACGGTACACGCTCAGCAGGGTCTGTGGTTTCTATGGGCGTTCCGCAGGGGTCGATACTTGGACCATTTTTATTTTTAATTTATATTAATGACCTCCCCTACTACGTAGGGGATAAAAATAATATTGTTTTATTTGCTGACGATACTTCGTTAATATTTAAAATTAAAAGACAGTTACACAATTATGACGAAGTGAATAGCGCAATCTCAAGAGTGGTTCATTGGTTTAGTACAAATAATCTTTGCCTTAATGGTAACAAAACAAAATGTATAAAATTTACACTACCTAATGTTACACAGGTGGAAACCAATGTACAGCTCAATGGACAAGTGTTGAACCTTGTGGAATCGACAGTGTTCCTAGGCTTAAGCATCGATGCTAAGCTGCAGTGGGGAACACATATTGAAAAAATAGCCAGTAGGTTAAGTTCGGCTTCGTATGCTGTAAAGAGAGTAAGGACTTTAACAGACGTGGATACGGCTAGAATAGTTTATTTCAGCTATTTTCACAGCATTATGAGCTACGGAATTCTCCTTTGGGGTAATTCCGCGGATCTAAATGCAATATTCGTTCTTCAAAAACGGGCTGTGCGAGCCATTTATAATTTGGGCCCAAGAGTCTCCCTCCGAGATAAGTTTAAGGAAATAAGCATTCTTACCGTAATCTCACAATATATATTCGAAAACTTGATGTATGTTAGAAAAAATATTACAAACTTTCCAAGAGTTTGTGATAGGCATAACCTAAATACCAGACACAAAAATAATCTCGTTGTCTGTGATAGTAGACTCCACAAAATTTCAAATTCTTTTCAGGGTAATTGTATACGCTTTTTTAATAAGCTCCCCTATGAAATGAGAGATTTGCCTATCAATAAGTTTAAAAATTTAGTAAAAAATAAGCTATGTCAAAAAGCTTACTATAAAATCCAGGATTATTTGGATGATAAACAAGCCTGGAAATGAACTGTTCACTCCACTTGCTACTCAGCTAAATTTTGTATCTAGACTAAGTAAACTATTGTAAATAGACCAAAAAAAAAAGAAAAGCCCGCTGAGTTTCTTGCCGGAGTCTTCTCAGGTCGGGGCCGCGTTTCGAACCGGTGGTCCATTTGCATTTGATAAAATATTGTTTGTATTGACGTTTTGTAAGTGCCGTTTACTGGTCTATGCAGAATAAATGATTTTTGATTTTGATTTTGATTTTGATTTTGATTTTGGTAGTGTAATGGCCAGGATGTGAACCCGGGACCTCTCGATCGTAACGCCGACTCCTTAACCACTAAGCTACCGAGGCTTCAATTGTTAATGTTAATGGCATTAGGCTCGCCACCTATTACATTGGCCACCTAGACATATTTTGGCGAAATATGGGTGCTAGCACCTATGCCTACCCTTTCGTGGATACAGGCGTGAGTTTATGTAGTATGTTTTTCTTTTTGCCCTGCTACAATAATTAATTCCTTTTCTATTACAGATATCATAGAAATTCGTTGGTTACTTCGGTACCTCAGTGGTAGAACAATAAGTACCTTATCTACTAAATAAGATTGCCTGGAAGAGATCACTTCTGGCGATAAGGCCGCCCATTGTATGTACAATTATTCACATATAATAAATAGTTATGTTTTCTCTTTACTGTAGCTCATAAATCATTCCAGTGCCTTCTACCTCCTCCCCTCTACGTGGTTGGCAGCACGAGTGTGACGGCCCGTTTTTCCGTGTTCTCGATTCTGGTGTTGCAAACGTCCATAGGCCATAGTTGGCCAACCACTTTCCATCAGGTGGGCTGAGTGCTTTTCTGCCACCTAAATGGTACAAAGAAAAAGTTAAACATATTCACGACAAATACATATCCCTTTTTCATCCCTGAGGGAGAAATACCGATACGGTCATTTTTTAAGACTACTTTAGTGCGTATTCAAAGCAACCATTTTGAAAAACTCACATTACAACCCATAGAGCTTAAAATTAGAAACATTTCGAACCAATATCCCCACAAATAGTCTTCAAAGCCTCAAATATCTTTCAGTAATTAAAAATTGTGAAGTTGCTGACCTTATTCTAGTACAGAGATAACGAATCGACCTCTTTTGAAATGGCACTGGTCTGTGTTTGAAGCCGTACGCTCTCGATATTGATTCAGTCTTGGCATAGCCGCAGTAAGTATTTATTAATCTGTGGTATAGCTATCATTTGTAGTTGTCGGGTAGTAAATTGTTTTTTTCTTTAATGAGTTGTGGTGGTTGACTTTATGGTATGCACTGCACGTTTTACGATCGTGCAAAGCGAAAGTTTCAAAAGTGAATATGATAGGTGAAACCGCCTGTTATCCTAGCAGAAGGAGGCGGACGGTAACGGAAGATAGGACACGGACACCGTGGTCCCATACTCATGGTTCTGGGTTAGTCTGGGTGTTAGGACAATGCCAGAGGATCTCAACTTCGATGACAACTAATGACCTAACTAGTGTGGGGTTTTCGTCAGTTGCAACATAACCACAACCGTTGGCTTCAGTGTGTTATCTGTGGTAAGAATTTCTGCACTTCTTCTTCTTATCGTATCGACAGCATTTTTGAGTTGCCATCGTGGTGTAGTAATTAGATTCATGGCAGCGCCGCTACTCACGGAGAGGGCCCGAGCATAGGTTTCGCTCTTCGGGAAGACTTACTTCGTCCCTAAAACTACTACTAAAACGTGTAGTAAAAATCGGGTATTGTAAGTATGTATGTGTAAAAATGTACTAAAAAGGTCGCCCATTGTATGTACCTAATAATCTGCATTTCCTTAACATGATGTAATTTTTTGGTGTACAATAAAGACATATATTATTATTATTATTATAACAAAGGATTGCTCACAAAACGGCTACCTTCACCCTTATTATAAAAAAAGTATAAAGTACCTACGCTGTTGAAGAACACTTCAATGAACAACTGATGGTATGTTTTATTAAAAAACGATGCATCAAAGAAGTATTTGCTGCAATCACTAAAAGTATTCTTGTGTTGAATATTTAAAATTATTGTGATGCCAGTTTAAAAGTGATTTTGGTTGCATGAAATCGTATTATTATTGAGTCTTTTACAATTGAATCACCGATTGAATAAACAACTGCATGCCTGTGAACTTTTAGTGGTATTCTGTCAATACAATAAATTTGATTTAATTTTATTCGAACGAATATATTGTTGTATGGTATTTATTTTATATTTTAAAAGTTGATAGTTACAATAGACGAGCTGTGTTTGTTTGACAATAATTTTCACAGTTCTTTAACTCCTTGAAAATGCACAGAAATAATATAAAAAGTAATGTAATGCAATGTTTGCAGGCGCGTACACAATCTGTCTCCTAGTCTACCCAAATTAGATAAATATATAGGATGTACGGTAAGCTGCATAAGTGCATGGATAGCTTAAGATCGACAATCCTATGAACTTTCAAACCCCAGTTTATAAAAATATAAACTAGATGGCGCCAGTGGTTTTACTAGCTTTAAGCCCATTAGTAGTAAGTAGTAGCAAAAATTATTTGGTTAACTCAGTTCAACGATAATAGAAACAGGAATGATGTTAGCGAACGAACGAACTAGCAAATCCCTGAGTTTAAGCAGCTAATAAATAAATTGAACTACCCACGTAGTTCATTTATTTATAAATTAAGTTCATCCTCTAAGATTAAAACATTAAGTTAAACTAAAAAAATCTAGTAATATTCTATTTCAATGCATGAATAATTTGTAATAATATACAAAAATAAGTGAAAATGATGTTTCGGATACAATAAACTACTTTGATAGTTTTTCTTACATTTGAAAAGTAGCGCGGCGCCATCTAGTGAAATATAACATAACATAAACAACCATGTGAACCATTTTATTTTTTTACAAGAGATGGCGTAGAAAACAGGCGCAAACGATTTAGTTTTTGTAATGTCCATGCACTTTTGCAGTCTACTGTACTTTAATTTTTATTTACTTTGACATTTTTTAGAATTGTATACCATCCAAATCGCATCAATGATATGCAGTTTACTATATCGCCGTAAAGAATGCCGTGTCTATTTGTCTCTAGGGACTGAACGCCCCTGAACGTTTATACATGTAGGTATACGTGTAAAATAATCAAATTCAAATTTATTTATTGTACAATACCATCATCAATCAATAATTAGCCTATCACAGTCGAATCCGAAGGTCTCTCCTAATATTGGGAGGCTTTCATAAATTCAAAGAAACCGCTTCTTACGGATACCATCGCGATATATTAGGTACTAATAATCTGAATTTTTTTTCAGAAGTTATGCTTGCGGAGTAGTTAACCTTAGGCTCTATATCTATGTAAGTACTAAATTTCAGCAAAATCAGCCCAGTTAGTTTTTAGTATTTACAGAATACTAATCGTTTTTTACTATTGTTCAAAAATATTGCCATATAATATTATTAATTTAGTACATTTTTGGTTTTGACTAAAATTTCCCATTAAGGTCAAAGTTCTCTAAGCGGGCTCTAAAGACATAGAAAATAACTGAGTCAGCGTGAGAGAGTCAGAGTTATTATTACATCTAGAATATTAGTTATATACGAGTATAATATTACCTCATCATATTTCCTTCTTCCTAAAGTTCCGGGTCCTTTAAGCAGAGTGTGAAAAAGCATCTCGTGACGCTGTCAAGCTGAGCGTTACGTGTACAAACACACTGAACGTGTTTGTAATGGTCACCCTCTTTCCTAAGACTTTGCCTACAGCTTACGAGGTTAGATCAAATTGGCGTGTCTTATACGAAAAAATAGTAACAATAATATGAAAACTGCGTTTTTTGGAACCGTAGTTATAATTATAAACGTCTCAGTTTACAGAACGGGGCGTGTATCTGTCGCTGTCGGCTGCAATCAGTCGGTACGTAAATTCAAAGCAATTCTTTGGATACAAACAACTATCATTGTGCAGAGGCTTTGCTCGTGTGAAATGAGGCGTGTTCATGTTGAGACGAAAATATTAAAACAGCCCTAAAGTTCTATTTAAAAGTTCTAAAGAAGGATCTTTAGAACAAAATTTCGTTTATTCATTTTAACCACATAAAGCCTCATCGGATGCTTTTTACGCCCCGCTTAAAGGACCCGGGACTGTAGGTAGAAGGAAACACGTGGCCGTGTCAGCACAACTCTAGATTGTGTGCCCATATACCTTACTTTAGTGATTACGTCCCCACTCAACGTCATGTCTTGGCTATGCTGTCCGGTCCGTTGTTCATGTCACAAATTTCGACACACCTTTAGGCAATCGGTCCTGGTTATCATTCAAACATCTATGGCGGTCATTACGAGTAGTCCAAAATCCAATGGCTGGATTTTGGTAGGTGGTGTAACTGAGTCAAGTTATGACGTCATTTTAACAATTGTCAAATGGTGCAACCTGTTTTGTACCTGACGGGTACTTTAACTGCCCTGTTAATGTTAAAATAAGAATTTGCAACCCAGGCTAAGGTAATCTTTATCACCCAATATGATAACACTAAGACCACCTGGTCTTTTTCTTTGATTCCTCATCATAATAATAAATATTTCTCAAAGTATTAAATGCCTAAACGGGGATAAACCTATCAAAGCATAATATGATCATGAATTTTATATGTTTAAACGTACCGGTCTGAGTGAAAAGCGGTTTATTTCATTAAATATTGATGTGGGTATTGGTATCTAAATGTGAAACTCGCTTCCAAGGAACCAATAACACAGAAGATTGAATCGAATACAGGTATTAAGTACTTATAAATAGTTATTTAATGTTCCAATTTATAATCATTACCGACATCTATGTTGAAGTGAAAATAGATATAATAGTGAAAATAGCCGCGATAGCCTAGTGGTATGGGTAATGGACTGCTGAGACGAGGTCTCGAGTTCGATCCCAGGTTACCATGGCACACACCAATGACTTTTCGATGCTTTTCGAAGTTATGTGTGTATTTATCGCAGGTTTATAAGTGCCTCGGAGAGCACGTTAAGCCGTCGGTCCCGGTTGCCATACAAACATCTATGGCAGTCGTTACGGGTAGTTGGAGCCCTCAAAAGTCCAACCAGCCTAACTTGGAACTTCGATATCGCCATTGGTCATTAGACTATTGGTTGTGGAGGTCAGATGGCAGTCGCTTCACGGAAAATATCGAAGTTCAGCCGCATCACAGTTAGACTGGAAAGCCGACCCCAACTGAGTTGGGAAAAAGGTTCAGGGAATGATGATAAATTTTATTATATCTTATAGAGAAATCATCTTCATCATTCTTGCGTTTACCCTGGTCGCTTCCAAAGCTGCCACACCACACATCTGGCCTCCACAGCCTTTAGGTATCGGCTATGTCGAAGTACTGCCAGCAGTCTTCTTCTTCGAGACAATGGCTCGGGTAAATCCGGTTTTATTAAATCTTGTTGGCCGAATAGTTGGCTACAGCAATAGCGTTATCCGTTGCTCTACAGAGATCTTCGGTGGTGCAAGTTAGGGGCACAGTGAGCAAGAGAGCAAGTGCGACATGGACTTTTTTTTTTTTTTTTTTTTTTTTTATCGTGCGCAAAATCCCCACGGATACCACCTCCACCAAAACCGATGGAGTTGATTATGTCGGACTCGAACCGACCAAAACGCACGCCGTCCATGGGTCCTTGATTGCCGGAGGTGAGATTATACAAGACATATCTCTCGCACACCGGCAGACCCGGGGACATCTCTGTTGAGATGACCCTCTTCCCCTAATGTGGGGACCATGGTGTCCCCATCTAGCCCCTGTGTATGGGGTGGCATTTGCGCCATCGCCGTGGCCTGCTTCTGCTAGGGTGACCGGCGGCTCCACCCGTCACCCCCAGGCCCGCGCTCATGGGGGACGGAGGTCATTTTGCGACCTCCGACGTCCGAGTCGCCTCCGCAGTGCGACATGGACTGCAGTTACATAGAGATGATTTATTTACTAAGTATTTTATTTATTATAAATTATAATATTTTTGACAAATGTAGGTACATAAATTATTGTAAAACTTTGACATTCATAAGTGCTTTTTATGTGCCTAAACTGAATAAATGAAATTGCTTCTTTGATTCTTGATTCTTTGATCGGTTGTTGAACTTTTTAGGGCTCCAACTACCTGTAGCGACTGCCATAGATGTTTGCATGATAACCGGGACCGATGGCTTAACATGCTCTCCGAGGCAAGAGCAGACCAGTTCAAATAGTTCAAATATTCATCATCGAGCAGAGATTGAAACCGCGCCTCCTTAGTAGCTGTCGTATTCACTACTACTTTTGCCACTAAGCGAACACTTTATCATAGCCTGTATGTTTATTGGTTAATGGAGAATAATCCGTTTTTTTATTGGGACTCCTTAACCGCACCTAGCCTCCTTTTTAAGGTATTGTGCGTGCAGAGTTACTAGCTAAAGCATCCAGCCTAGTTCCACCCAAAAACGCAGAAGCTTACTGGGGACTTTACAGGTTTCACGAAGCAATCTCACTGTGCCGAGGATTTGTGATCATTGGGGGGCTACTACCTTGCATTCCAGTATTACGTGGGTGGCCAATCCGCCTGCCGATTGCAATTGAAAAGTCCTGCAACATCTACTTGAACATATGAGGAGGCTCTATTTTACTTCAATAAGTACCAACATGCCTATTGTATATCTATAGAATTTTTCGAGGAATACCTCAAGGACTGTGGGTGAAGAAGAAAGAAAAAAGAAGAAGCCGCGGTAGCCTAGTGGTATGGGTAATGGACTGCTGAGACGAGGTCTCGAGTTCGATCCCAGGTTACCATGGCACACACCAATGACTTTTCGATGCTTTTCGAAGTTATGTGTGTATTTATCGCAGGTTTATAAGTGCCTCGGAGAGCACGTTAAGCTGTCGTCGGTCCCGGTTGCCATACAAACATCTATGGCAGTCGTTACGGGTAGTTGGAGCCCTCAAAAGTCCAACCAGCCTAACTTGGAACTTCGATATCGCCATTGGTCATTAGACCATTGGTTGTGGAGGTCAGATGGCAGTCGCTTCACGGAAAATATCGAAGTTCAGCCGCATCACAGTTAGACTGGAAAGCCGACCCCAACTGAGTTGGGAAAAAGGTTCAGGGAATGATGACTGTGGGTGAAGAATGTATTGTGAGCTATTTATAGACAGATCCTTATAACGATTATGAAATTGATGAAAATAAAGTGTTCCTACTTAGTTGTGAGTGAGGGGGGAAGGGGGTGCATTGGCGCTGTATCTCGCCTTCCCCCTTCATGCCACGCCTGAACACACTAATATTGCAAATGTGTAAATTTGGCACAATTATGTATATATACATAATACTGCGCAATGACTTTTCCCGTATGATATAAAATTCTAAGTCATTGCATACACGTGCATACACGTGGTTTAGTTTTGCGCGAGTTTTCTCCTCCATGTGAACCAATTGAAATTCACCATCTATTCACGTTACGACTGCGTTCGAAACTTATCGTCAAGTAGAATAATACTATAGGATAGTATAATTGATTACCTTTGTAATGTTCTAACCTATGTTATAGTGCACGGCATCTAACTTGGCAAGGTTTTGCAGTAGTTGGGGTAAATTCGCGCATCGTACACTTAGAGGCACAAAAATTGCTTGTCATTATTCTATTCATTCACCAGAATGCCAACATTTATTTTGGATCATGTCTGCTTTACCGCAAAAGAGACCCAAAAAGCGTGTAGGATGCGCTGACGGTTCTTGCCAAGTTACTTGCCGATTTCTGTATCAATTTCTCCACGAGCCTTTATAGCTATCATCAGATATCGTGACTCCGAAATATTTTCTATATGCATAGGATGCGTTTTTTGGTGTCATTTGAGGATAGCATGGGGTGGCAAAGCGCTGGAGGAATTCAAATTCACCCATCATGCATTACATCAAAGCAATCTACGTGTGCCTGTGCTGGTAAAGCTGTAGTATCAATATATAATTATACCAGGAATTATACGATACTACTTAAGCGTCAGTAGTTTAGTGATTAGGAAGTTGGCCTTACGATCGACAGGTTTCGGGTTCGAATTCTGGCCATTACAATAACAACGTGAACCCACTCTCAACAAAAGTCATTGACCTTAGTTGGAGAGGTTGGAGTGAATATTAGTAATTTCGGTTGCTAATATTTTTTCACAAAAAAAATGAGTGTTATTCCTTTTTTTTTACTAAACTAAGTTCTTAGTGCTAGTTTTCGAAGGTATGATTTTTATTTGTATTTATTTATGAATGTTATAGACGAATGAGATATAAAATCTGAGTGTGCAGTGTGGCTACTTGAAACGAGAGGTTCGCACTTGACCCGCATCTCGTATGCGGAAGCGGTAGGGTTGTACGAAACAAGAATCAGTTTTAATTCAGCACTACGATTCTACTAATTGTCAACTAAAAAGATGCCATTGAATTTGACGAAACAGGTGTCGAGATTTTTGTTGTTTGCAGTTGCGGAATATTACACATACAACATCATATTTCCTCGGATAAGAAATCTTTTACTTGGTTTGAGGGTTGCAGCGGTTTGCTATTCCTTTTTATGACATTTACTAATATTTCACTATTGTTATTGTTACTATTCTACAATATATCAAGATGTTGAATTAGCAAAATGTTGAATTAGCAAAATGTTGAATTAGCAAAATGTTGAACTAGCAAAATGTTGAATTACCAAAATGTTAAATTATAATGTTAAAGTAAAAAAAGACCGCGGTAGCCTAGGCTATGAGTAATGGACTGCTGAGAAGAGGTCTCGGGCTCGATCCCAGGTTTTACCATGGCACACACCAATGATTTTTCGATGCTTTACGAAGTTATGTGTGTATTTATTGCAGGTTTATAAGTGCCGGGTTAGTGGCAATAGGCTCGCCACCTACACATTGGGTCCTAAACATAAACTGGGTGGTGGGTGCTGGCACCTCTGCCTACCCCTTCGGGGATATCGGCGTGAATTTATGTTATGTTAGCAACATGTTGAACTAGCAAATTGTTGAATTAGCAAAATGTTGAATTAACAAAATTTACCCTCAATGTAAAATCAAAAACTTTTGTACGTGTTAACCCTACTTGGCTTCCTCGTAAGTCGGACGTGTGGAGAGCTATGGTTACCACTTCTTTGTTTTCTTTGGGCGCCCGTCTTTATAAACTTTATAAATAGAAACTCTAACAGGCTTACCGGAATCTGCTTTATATGACACCTCTTAATTTTTTGCTTGAGGTTACTACAGCATTGTGCTTGACAGCAGCGAGACATTTGAGTTCTAGTGTGAAGTTTTTAAATCTCTTCATAAAAAATTAAAGTCTTCTTCTTCTTCTTCTGTCGAATCGATAGCATTTTTGAGTTGCCATCTTGGTGTAGTAATTTGTTTCATGACGGTGCTGCCGTTACTCACGGAGAGGGCCCGAGCATAGGTTTCGCTCTACGGGAAGGCTTACTACGTCCTCTCCAAAAAATATATGTGTATAATTCATTATGTATGCCAAACTGGTAAATAAATATAGAAGCGCAGAGATCGCTCAATGCCCTTCAGTCCTCCAGAGCATAGGCCTGAGGGTGACAGTATAGCCGCTTGTCACCCTTGCAGAAGCAGCGCGTCTTCCCATATCTTTTACTTTTATACATAATTGATAATACACTTGTACTTCTCCACTGTGTTTATTAATGTACCTAAACGGTTTCGCCTTGCGGCATTCTCAAAGGTTTACCTTTACACTAGGTCATATTTTACCATTGCTTCCGTTATGACGATTAAATAGTGGATGTGTGCTGGGTACTTCCCCAAAATATATTATCTTATCTAATCAGCCTGAGGTACCTTTCCTGTATATGAGTATACATGAAAAGCTAAAATAGTCACGACCGAGCGTCGCTAAAACGTTTTCAAATGATCAACGGGTGGAAAAAATTCGTTCCAACCTTAATCCTACAGCACAAACAAATAACACGCCTCGTAGTAGATTATACATTGCAAAGCCAAATTGCTTTTCCTTAAATTTCATTTTTTTTATATAATATCACGCCTATATCCCCGAAGGGGTAGGCAGAGGTGCTAGCACCCACATTTCGCCAGTTTATATTTAGGTCCCAATGTAATAGGTGACGAGCCTATTGCCATTAACCGGGCACTTATAAACCTGCGATAAATACACACATAACATCGAAAAGCATCGCAGTCATTGATGTGTGCCATGGTAAACCTGGGATCGAACCCGAGACCTCGTCTCAGCAGTCCATTACCGATACCACTAGGCTATCGCGGTTGTTTTTTTCTTTTAAATTTCATTTAACATTAAAAGTGAGATAATCATTACATAGAGTTGCCTTCGTTGGCGCATTTAAGTTTTTCAGAAACCACCAAAAAAGGAATAAAAAGGCTATGTGGGTAACTAGTTATAGTGGGTTAAAGTGTTGGTCTTACATTATTACACATTAAATTGTGAAGAAGTGCATCGCTTGGACTGAGATTAAGTTAACCTCTTAATACACAATTCCTAGATATCCTAGTATCTATATTTCTAGAACAGATAGCGGCATTTCTCCATAGTGTTTGAGAAAATTATAAAAACGGTCCTTCTATTTAGGACTCGTCTTTCTCAAACTGAATGAAGATTAATCACAAACCTTGAGGGGCTTTCACTTGTTTTTTGTAAACGTTTCAAAGGCGGCGATGCAATAAATGGTAGCAGTTAAACTAATGTTACGATTTTTCTTCTTTTAGAACACTTCTATTTTTAATGGACGAATATAAATTTATAACCTTGGTAGGTTTACATATTATTTTAATGATTCGGCAGTGTTTGTTAGCGATTAGTTTTTTCTATTAAAAGGAACCTCATCATTCATAGTGCCTGGTTGCATCGGAGGCTAGTCGCCATCTGACCCTCCAACCTTGAGAGAAAAGCATGCGCATTAGGGACTCTACCGTATTTTATAATTCCATAGTATTTGTTAGCCATTAGGTTTTGTATTAAAAGGAACAGAAGTCAACGCGGGCGAAGCCGCTGGCAATGGTTAGTTATCTCTATATAACTTTCCTTACAGGTTAACCTAATAAGTCAATACTGTAACATAATTCACCGTTCATACCCGTTTGTCCCAATCCGTTTGTTCATACCCATCACCTCCAGGCATCTCGGCTAAAGAGGCTTCAGAGCAGCACGTGAAGAGTCTCCTAACAGTATCAGTCCATTGCTCAGGATGCACGAAGATTCCCGACCAAGCATTTCTACATCTAGATGTCTAATAAAACAATGACATAAAAATATATTACTTGTTATATTTTCCACAATAATATATATGATTTTCAAGCAAAAACATTAATAAAAGTTGGTATTTGTACTAAAACATTTGATTTTACTCTTATTGATTGCCTACCTTGCGATTTGTGTTATAATTCTAGTGTAGGGCCAGGAAAGCAGCGACCAAAAACGTTTTAAGTATTGACGGCTGACGGCTAACGGTTACTTCAGTAACTTCAAAAAAACTGGCAGTCACGCGAACGGAGCTGCTAAGGTCAGTTAGTAAATAATATTCTACTTAAATTTATCCTATCCTGCTTCCTATTAGTATCACAAATGTAAAAAATCGTGAGAATGTTTGTACCACCTATGTTCACGTAACTATATTCAACGGGAACAGTTGCCCTGTAGCACTGGGTCCTCATTACTAACATAAAATATTTAGTGACTACTAAAATATCCTAGATGGCGTTATGTGTATCAACCTATTACACCACTTGTATAAAATTCTTAATAAACAAGAATACTATAAATGTTATTTTCTAATCAAACTAAAATCATTGTAGCATAAAAACATAAAATAATGAACTTTTATATATAATTTCGATAAATTGTTAAAATAACAGCGCCGTGCACGTTTTTTTTTTCAGTACTAAATAGATACAGGTCCGTAATGACCGTAACATAATCCAATATTTTCGCTACTTGTGTTCCTAGATGGCGCTATTTAAAATAAATAAAATTTATGATTTTTGTAAATCACGCAAAAAATCATTGCAATCCGCTTCCAAATTGAGAATTTTACAAAATAAATAACGGATTATAGACTAGTTCAGTTGAAAATCATTATCCAATTATCACTTACCATCAGGTGAGATAGTGATCAAACGTAAGCCTATCCTCAATAAAAAAAGAATATTTTCATATAATATAAAACATGACCAATATGACCATGCTATATTACTTTGCTAGCTGATGCCGCATAAGCTACTTTGTAGGCACGCTGTATTAAAGGCCATACTAAGCTTTTGAGATTGATTGATGTATATAAAATCTTGCGTGAGCAAAAATTTACCAATTATTATCATCGTAATATTTTTTTGTTTACTCTTGTGGGATGTGTTAATTACTTTGGGGTTTAAAGGATCAAAGGTGCGATGCGCAGCTCCCTTTCCGAGGCAAGATGGGGGAGACACTGATATTTACACCCGACGGGGTCACCTCTAAACCGGGTATAATCGGGTCACGGTGCAAAGCAAACGTATTATTTCTGTATTACTTTGACGTGCGGTTTTAGTTGGTTCGAGTCGGAAAAAACGGCCGCCCTGATTGGCAGGGGGTATTCGTGGGAATTTCTGCACAAAAAACATTCCTACGAATGTAAAAAATTAACTGTCAGTGTAAAGGTAAACCTTTGAGAATGCCGCAAGGCAAAACCGGTTAGGTACAATAATTAATACAGTGGAGAAGTACAAGTGCGTTATCAATCATGTTATCATTAGAAGAAAAAGTGTGCGAGTGACATATATATCTATATACAAAACCTAAGCGTGAAAAAGTACTTGAATTTTTTTATGAACCATTATCAACTTTAACAGAAATAGAAATAAAAGAAAAAGACTTTGCCACTGCCAATTTAAATTCGGTAACGCGGCCATGAAAGAGACTGTGTGTCTACTTATGCTAGTAATATTAATATCTATGTCTTTCATTGATATCGTGATCACTCTTGACATTTGGGAGATTGAGGTTAGGTTGCGACTGAACATCTATAAATTGAATATCAAACAACAATTAACCTTCAGTGCATAAGCGGGTGGTTAAGTGTTACGAATGAGACGTCCCAGATTCGAATTGTGGTCATTATGCTATCGATTTGATTATGAATTTAAGACGAATGTCATATAATGTCAAATAAAACAGCAGGAGTGTGACACCACACGTGTTGCAAACGTCCATAGGCCACGAGAATCTGCCGAGAAAGTGCTTGTCTGCCACCTAAGTGGTATAAAAAATATATTTTTACATAAGATAAGTAACGTAATATTCACGTAAATCTTCTAGAATACTACTTCGAACAGGGGTTCTTCAAGATTGAAGAACGTCATCAGAAGGTTTTTATAGGGTTGGCAGCATGAATGTAACGCCCCTGGTTTTGCATACATGCATAGACCACGGTAACCGCTCCCCATCAGGTGGGCCGTGTGGTTGTTGGCACAAGTAAGTTAAATAGTATTAAAAATATATGGAATAACTTCATCAAACTCGCAGAAAAGTACGAAAATTATAACATATTATTGCCATATAATTTACGGATATCCGTACATTGTCCCAACTCTCCGAGCTGCTATTCATTCCTTGATTGCCTCGCTGAGATCCGGATGTACAAATGTCACAGATTTATTCAGTAATCCGGGATACAAGCCGGATGTTCTGAGAATTACGTTATGTCTTGTCGAGTTACTCTTCTATTATTATTTATCATCAAGAATGTAACAATAATTGTTTTCTTCTAACAAAAATAAAGTACGGTTTAATAAACTACTGTTGGACATATGCCTAGCCCAATGGTGGGAAGCTTTACCCTACTGTTTCCACGCTATGGTTTGGGTATTTTTCGTTTGTCGACACTTACGGTACCCTTCGGTTGAAATGGGGAGGAGAGAATCTTTTTACCACCCCACACTTACAACATTCTACAAAACGATATCTTAACTTAGCTTACCTACTCTGGGTTGTGAATTCTAGAATGCGGATAAACATTCTAATCATGTTTCTTTAGTAAATGTTATATATAAACTAAATAAATATACGAATTAAAACTGGCAGTATTTTGTTCTACTCGCCTACTTTTCAAGTATTGCTACAATGTTCTACGCTATGCTACGCTGGGCTACGCTCTGCTAATATATGCTACGCTGTACTACGCTTGGCTACGATATGCTACATTATGCACCCGCTAGGATGCGCTATGCTACAGTACACTACACTACACTAAACATGTCATTGTATTATTTTCATCTATTTCTTACTAATATTATAAATGTAACAGTTTGTGATTTTGTCTGATTTTGTTAAGTACTGTTTTTTTTAAGAATATTAGCAACCGAAGTTACTAATATTCCCTTTAACCCCTCCAGCTAAGCTCAATGGCTGTGTTAGGTAATTACGCTTTAAGTTCGTCTTTCATCATTTTATGTAAGGTTTAGGTTTCGGAATAAGAATTTGTATCGAAGTTCAGTCGCTACGTAGTTACACTGCAAAAAAGCGAATCCCAGATTTTGAGGTGACACTTCGGATGCTGTCGGCATTAACGTAAGGATAAGATGATGAATTTGTTAGCCGATTAACTTGACCTATGTTAGTAGAACAGCATACATCCAAAATCATAAAGCATACCTTTTCTTAAAATAATTTAAAATTTAAAGTCATCATCTACCTGCCCTTGTCCCAATTATTTGGGGTCGGCGCAACATGTCATTCTCCTCCATACATTCCTATCGGATGTTATTTCCTCAGTCACTCACTTCCTTGCCATATCTTCTTTCACACAATCCATCCATCTTTTTTTGGGCCAACCTCCGGTTGTAAAGCCCTCTACATTCATACTTTTAAAGTAGGTTTGCTAATATTTGTACGCATTTGTAGTAAGTTTGTGTATGTATTTAAAAAAAGTATATCTAAACATATTCCGCATTCTAGATACCATACCGCATACCAGTTAATTATGAAAATCGCTGTGTACAATGTCATATAAAAAACTATGAAAAAAAGGTGTACACGGTCCATGTGAAGTCAAAACCGACAAACTGCACCCCGGTTTCTGAGTAAGTTAGCTGCAATAAGACCGTGTGTACACGAACCTGCGCTATAACCAATAACTCACTACTGCAGCGTCAGTCTGTCTCGCGTCTCGCCGTGCGCCGGTCGTGTGTAAACGTCTTTACGCGCTCCGAAACCGAAGTGTTTCTTTGTGTGAATACGTGAATAATTTTTTTTCACTTCATTTGTGTGTGTGAGTTTTTTAGTGAGTGTGTTATTTATTTATTTAATATTGTGGTAAGTTTTATTGTTATTTAATTTGTATGAAAGAATATTTTTTTCTATTATATTTTTTAAATTTAAAATACCTATGTATTTATAAGATGATATTTTTTGTGCTAAAATTATAAAGATGTATGTTTATTAAAACATGTGTATATAAAACATTGAATTTGTCAATTTAAAGTTTTAAAAAACAACTAAACGAATAAGTTTAAATCTTTTACAAGTACAAACTACGTTAGTGTAATAATTATTAACGAATTTACAACGATGACAAAAATTATATAAGCAATCTAATGAAAATAATTTGTAAAGATTACTTTGGTATATCATCACTACATAGTATAAAATAAAGTCGCGTTCTCTGTCCCTATTTTTCTTGTCTCTTTGCTTAAATCTTCAAAACTATGCAACGGATTTTGATGCGGTTTGTTTCAATAGAAATAATGGTTAAAGAGGAAGGTTTATATGTATATAATATCATGCTACAACAAACAGGTGCGGAGCAGGAATGAAAAATGTTGCAAAAACGGGGTGACGCAGACGAAGTTGCGCGGGTCAGCTAGTTTAATTATAAAGCAAAAAAGGAAGAATAAGTAGATATGTTTACAGGTTCTCAGAGAGAGGTTATAAGTACCACAATGTATGTATTTAGTTATATGTTAAAAGAAGATAGACTGGTGCTGAATTTAACAATATTTAATTATAATTATTAAATATATAATTATTGAAAACATACTACCGCATTGGGGTAAGTAAGGGTAAGGAAAATAAAATAATAAATAATTTACGGAAGACGACAAGTAGATTTATTCTGGCAAACCACTTTTGTTATCAACAAAAAGAGGGAAAGAAGGGATCGAAGTGTACCCTTTTTCTCCCTTTATTTTCCGATAGGGGTTCCACCAACATATTCAAGCTAACTTTTTCAAATCAGTACTCAGTGCATTGTTTTTTTAATATACTAATGCTATACTGTAATTTTATATACTAGCTGTAAATGCCATATAAGAGAGATGCTGACAATTTAAAAATGTAGGCCCTACCTTGACCCCTTAGGCTTTGAACAACCCTGGATTGTAAGAAGAGGGAAACACGTGTGCTGACAGAACATTCCACTTTTTGATACAACGGCGCAGGTTTTCTTCTCAATGTTGGGGGGTCAGATGACAGTCCCTCCCTTAAAATCCAAGGCTCCTAAGTGTAAACTTTGTATGCTATTTACTTAGGCGCTCAGATGATATTACTGAATTTTTTTTCAATAGGTACATACAATTTACAGAAGGGGTAGGTAAAATTCAAGTTTCACCAATGAGGTAAGACGTGGCGGTACCTCACGTCTCAATTGAGCAGTCTGAGTTGGAAAGTACCTCCGCCCTACAGAATACCGCGGCTGATAATAACCATGTTTTGTGTTACCGTGAGTAGGGTAGCCAGAGCTCACTGGAGAGGTCTTGTGTCGTCACTGGGAAAACCTGTACGAGTAGCACTAGCATGAACTCCTATCGAATTCATAATGTAAAGGTTTCGAGAGAACGGAGCATTGTGTGGGCGTGTGTAACCCGCCAATCGCAATGCTCCGCTCTGTCGATACCTTTACATTACGAATTCGATAGTATTTCGTGCTAAGGCTACAGATTGTCTTCTGACCTTCACCCTCCCCACACCACTACCAACGTTTATTGGTATACCCAAAGTATTGGAGGAGTTTCTATAGGGTCAGCAGAACCAGTGTGACTCCTCCTATTTCAAACGTCCATAGGTCACGGTAACCACTTTCTAACAAATGAGCCAGGTATTTGTCTGCCACTTAAGTGGTATAAAAAAATGATTTTCTAACCCATCTAACAAGGTGAGCCTATTGTCATCAACCAAGCACTGTTATAAGCTGTGTATTTACAGTTGGATGGACTATAACCGTCGCCTAGTCGCCTTTTACGATACTCCCGGGAAAAGATGGCTATATTGGCTATACTATTAGAATCCCTCTTTTCTTCACACATTCTTCAAGAGCTATGAAATTAATATTAGCGTTAGACTGAATAATATTCTGTAGTGTGGTGTTGATATTTTGAAGATGTGAATAACAAATACATGATCTTATCCTAATACCTATATCACATTGAAGATTATTCGATGTATGTTTTTGTAATATGATTATTGGTTAGATATGATTTGAAAATCAGGGCAGCGTAACATACTTTATTCTACTTTTGATTAGGTATTCAACTATAGGTAAACAATCTTGATTAAGGAGAAAAACAATTAGCTTTCATTGTTTTTATGCCTAAACGGGCTTTAACCCGCGATTAATCTCGTACAGTGAAATACTCTGACCGCTTGCACTACTCAACTGCCTATATCTAAATCATTTGAAATTCTCGGTCATACCTTAGGGGGCGAAGTTGGAGCTATCAACCGACAGTTACCGATTACGTCAAATGTACAGAAAAATTAAAAAAACAATCAGTATGCTGACTGTTCAAATCTAATTTCGATAAAACAAGTCTTTCGTTCCTCTGTAAGGGAAAGATCGGGGACTCGAATCCCGTCGAAGCATTTACTTTTTCCTATCTAAATTTTGATTACCATCTAATATTAACTATTACAAAGACAACATACATAACATAAACTCACGCCTATATCCCCGAAGGGGTAGGCAGAGGTGCTAGCACCCACATTTCGCCAATTTATCTTTATGTCCCAATAAGTGGCGAGCCTATTGCCATTAACCGGGCACTTATAAACCTGCGATAAATACACACATAACTTCGAAAAGCATTGAAAAGTTATTGGTGTGTGCTATGGTAAAACCTGGGATCGAACCCGAAATCTCGTTTCAGCAGTCCATTACCGCGCACATTGATATTCCCAGAGTTTTATGTAAAAATACTAGAGAGCGTGCCATAGCGTTTATTTCATGGATCTAACCGTCTGAGCAAGTGTACACTATTTGTACACGTCTGTTTATAGACAGGTCATCAATTTTGAAAGAAAAGTTACGTATGTACGAGAATGAATAGGTGAAGATGTGGACGAATGCTCAATCGTACACTTTTCAAATAAAAAATAATATCGTTGAGTGTTACTTTTTTAAATCACTTAGGTGGCAGACAAGTATACGGATGATCTGGTGGAAAGTGGTTACCGTTGCATATAAACGTGTGTAAAATAGTACAGGGGTGTAACACGCGATGTCGAACTTTGCATTGGAAATTTAAAGTGCGGGTTCGATCCCCGCTCAGTGCAAATATTTGTATGCATGAATATGGCTATTTCCACTGATCTTGCCGTGCTTTAGAGAACACGTTTAGCCGTTGGTCCCGGTTGCCATACGAACATTTGCAGTCGTTACGGATAGTTGGAACCCTCAAAAATCTGACTAGCCTAACTACAGAACTTCGACTTCGATATCGCCAATTTGGTTGAGGAGTTCCGATGGCAGTCGTTTCACGGACAATAACGAAGCTCAGTCGTATCACAGTTAGACTGGAAAGCCGACCCAAACTGAGTTAGGAGTAAGCTTAGAGAATGATGATATGTAGTTATTTAGAAAAAAAAGCCCGGGCGCTTCCATAGTTTTCACCAATTTTAATCTGTTAACTACGTTAATACATTTATTGTTATTAAAATTTGTAATTAGTCTGTAAAGAAACCTTTATTCCTAGCCTGTTCGTAAGTTAATAAATAAATGAAATAATAAATATGTCAATCGGCACTCTCTCTGAGACACGGAAATGCAAAAAAAAAGTTAGTATTCTAGTAATCATATCCGCGGTCCCTAAAAGCAAAATTTCGGTGCTTCAACAGAATCTGTTTATTTTTAAAATATGCCATCGTTAAAAATGTAAATGGAGCGTCGCGTCGCCGCATTTGCCTGACCGTAGATTCTAATAGACATGTCAATATAACAATTCAAAATTATTGTACTAACGACCCGTCACAAGGTTGTGCACGGCTTCAATTCGATTGTGTGTTCAAATTCAAAGTAAAAAAATATTTTATAAGCTTACTCAGACCATAAACTTAAATCAGATAAATAATTAAACGATTGTCATACTACTGCATAAATAACTTTTTAATAATAAATAACATTATAATAGTTTTTGAGTACCTATACCGTGAGTGCAACCGGTCAATATAGGGTAATCAATTAGGCTATTTAATTGGAGTCCAACTACTAGACATTTTAATATCTGTATGTGCGGTAACGGAAAACAGTGAATCATTCCATTTTAGGATAATACAAATGAAATTCTAATTTTGAATTTTTGGCTTACCAAAATCAAAGTCAAAAATCATTTATTCTGAATAGACCACTAAACGGCACATATAAAACATCAATATCAGTAATATTTTATAAAATAATGATCAAATGGACCACCGGTCGAAACGCGGCCCCAGCCTAAGAAGACTTCGACAAGAAACTACCATCAAACCACTGTAATGGCCAATCTACTACACGATCATGTCTGTGATTTTTGCTTCATGCAATAAAAACTCTTTCGCGTTAAATTACACCACAACTATAAAAAAAAAGAAGTGTTTGGATTTTGTAATGAGGAGTATATATTATGTATATTACATACTTGTAGTACTGGCCACAGCCCTTAGGTGTGGGTAGTAAACGTGTCCATTAACCCAACTCTCGGAAAACACACGTCTTTTTTATTACTCTCTTGGGTATACCCTGATTCGTAGCGGTACAGTGGGCTCCAAAAGTTCCTGGACACCTTTAGATCTATAATTCTTTCACACCCTATGTATAATTTAACCGAAAGTTACATAGATAACGTTAATATAATAAACTAGTTCGATATAACATAAACATAATATAAACTCCCTCCTATATCCCCGAGGAGGTGGGCAGAGGTGCTAGCACCCACATTTCGCCAGTTTATGTTTAGGTCCCAATGTAATAGGTGGGGAGCCTATCGCCATTGAATCGGGCACTTATAAACCTGCAATAAATACACACATAACTTTGAAAATCATCGAAAAGTCATTAATGTGTGTAATGTTGTAACCTGGGATCGAACTCGAGACGCCACCGTGTCAGCTGTCCATTACCCATACCACTTTTACTACATTTATGTTATGTTACTAATACATAAAGTTTACAAATAATAATGTATCTTATTTATTTGAGGTACAGTCATCCAAATTGTATGCCAATCTTGTACTAGAATAGCGTCCCAGGGGATGCGAGAACGGGATCAGATATCCAAGCGCGTAACAGCTAGTTATAGATACATGTGAAAATAAATCTCATGTGTATGTTTATTACCCAATCACCCTTATTAACTAAACATATTTAGTATAATTTTTGCACACTGAAACCATAATTTCATAAAAACATCACCACAAAAAACATAAATAGCGCCATAATGCGAGTTGACGTTTTTTATGATATTATTTAAAATTCGAATTCATAAATCATTTATTCTGTATATACCATCAAATGGCACTTACAAAACATCAATATCAACGATATTTTATAAATTAGTGAGCTATCAATGGACCAACGGTTCGATGCCGGCCTGAGAAGACTCCGGCAAGAAACTCAGCGGGCTTTTCTTTTTTTGGTCTATTTACAATCATATACTAAGTCTAGATACAAAAATTTGCTTCAGTAGCAATTTGAGTGAACAGCTCATTTCCAGGCTTGTTTATTATCCAAATAATCCTGGATTTTATAATAAGCTTTTTGGCATAAGTTTTTTTAACTAAATTTTTAAACTTATTGTTACATTTTGACTTTACTAACACGATGGAGAATGAATAACCCTAGTTAAACAGTATAAAAAGAGTAAAGAAATCGTAATGTTTTATGCCAATACGTTGTATACCAGAAGTGCTACTAGTTTCCCTTACAACCTGTATAGTACAATATTTTTATTCTAGTAAATAACAATCTTTTATAATGAATGGCTTTAACGTAGCCACCGATAACAGCTTAATATAATAGCAGTAATATTACAAAATGGACGTCAAACAAACGATTTTTCAGGGTTAAATTACGCCATCAATATTAAACGACTAGTGGCTCTGTTATTCAGTGAAATATTTAAACGAGGTCAACTAGGGGTTACTAGAAATCGCCATTCACTTGTATTACACTTTAACTAACCCTCATTTTATTTAAATTCTGAAATTGTAGGTATAGTGTATGAAATTATAGGTTCCTACAGTCCCGGGTCCTTTAAGCGGGGTGTAAAAAAGCATCTGATGAGGCCGTCAAGCTGAGCGCCACCATTTTTGCACTGAACGTGTTTGCAATGGTGACCTTATTTCATGAGACTTTGCCTTCAGCTTAACATCAGGCTAGCTGAAGTCAAATTGACGTGCCATAATATAAAAAAATAAAAAATAAATATTTCTTGTCACAAAGTCAAAGTCGAAAATAATTTGTTCTGTATGGTCAAAGCATTGGGGTAGTAACAATATAAAATAAATAAATAAGCCTTTATTGCTGTTTATTTTGATACTTCGTCTTCAGCTTGACATCAGGCGAGGTGAAGTCAAATTGACGTGCCATCAAAAAAAATATTTATACTGTTGATTGATGGCACTTGGTGGAGCACACCTTTATACATAATTGATAATACACTTGTACTTCTCCACTGTATTTATTAATGTAACTAACCGGTTCCGCCTTGCGGCGTTCGCAAAGGTAAACCTTCAATAAATACAGTGGAGAAGTACAAGTGTGTTATAAATTATGAATGAAAAATAATATTACAATGTCTTAGTGACTAAGTGAATCGGCGATTCGTTGTTTTTTGGTTTTTCTTTTAAATCATCAGCTTGTCCTTCGACAAAGGCCTCCTCTAAAGATTGCCATATATCCCTTTCATTCACTATCCTCATCTATTCTGCACCAGCAACTCTTTTAATGTCATTTTAGAGTTTCTTTTGTCTCCTTTTGTATCTTTTGCCGTCCCTTGGATATCATTCGAATCCATTTCTCATTCTTCTCTGTCAGCATGTGTCCTGCCCTTCCCCCAGTAACAATATACCTAGGTATTAAAAGGTCAAACAATTAGTCCGTGAAGAATATCGTGACCGTCTCAAAAATATTCTAAATAAGGATGATGACTACATTTTTGTTCTGGTTATTTTTTTTCTAATATCACACCTATATCTCCCAAGGAGTAGATAGAGGTGCTAGTACCCATATTTCGCCAGTTTATGTATAGGTGCCAATGTAATAGGTGGCAAGCCTATTGCCATTAACCGGCCACTTATAAACCTGCGATAAATACGCACATAAATTCGAAAAGCATCTAAAAGTCATTGGTGTGTGCCGTGGTAAAACCTGGGATTGAACCCGAGACCTCGTCTCAGCAGTCATATTACTGGTACCATAGGCTACCCCGGCTGGATGAATAAGTTTTATACCAATATATTAAACTGATAAAGTGATTATTTACAACAAATAATTTTAAAGATATAATTTGATTTAGAAAATTCAATTTCTTGAGTAGCAGGAAAACGGTCTATACGAAATCGTTAGAAAGCTTGACATCATGCCTTCTTAGCGCGTAGTGCAAATACGTGGAATGCATGAGAATATCGGATTTATATCGGTCTGTGCTGCATTTAAGCGTGTGTAATAGATAGTAAAAGTAATTTGAAATTTAATAAGAAATCTAAAGAGTTATAAATTTCATTTCGATTCAATTGTGACTCATTCATGGATTCAGTTTAGTTCATTTTTTTACAATGTGTATATTTACAATAAACATAATATAACATAAACTCACGTTTATATCCCCCAAGGGGTAGGCAGAGGTGCTAGCACCCACATTTCGCCAGTTTTTGTTTAGGTCCCAATGCAATAGGTGGCGAGTCTATTGCCATTAACCGGACAGTTATAAACCTGCGATAAATACACTACATAACTTCGAAAAAGCATCGAAATGTCATGGTCAAACCTGGGATCAAACTCGAGACCTTGTCTCACCAGTCCATCACCCATACCACAACATTGTATGTAATCATTTCTGTCTCCTTTATTGCTTTATGTTCATTTGGTTTTTGCAGAGTAAACGGTTCAATCACCTTCAAACATTCACTTTTTTCAATAACTGTTTCACTTTAACTTTACCAACAATAAAATCCATACCGTATTTTAACTTTTTAAATTTTTTGACAGAATACCTGTGTGTCATAGACGTGGCATTTTGATTTATGTCCTGGGCCATCGTATCATTTGAAAAACATACAAAGCAATAAATTTCAAATGTCAACGACGAAAATACCCTCATATGTCAAATGAAATTATGGTTTATTGATTTTTAGCAGTAGGTTTATGATTCGGGTTGATAAAAAAAGAATATAACATAACATAAACTCACGCCTATATCCCCGAAGGGGTATGCAGAGGTGCTAGCACCTACATTTCGCCAGTTTATGTTTTAGGTCCCAATGTAATAGGTGGCGAGCGTATTGCCACTAACCGGGCACAAAAAAAAGAACAATGGCAATAAATTGTCTGATACATTTAAAAACATTATAAATATTAGTTACACTAAAGTCATTTCTTGTTTATTTTGCGATTTTACTAGTAATCTAAATGTTCCAAAAAACTGGCGTTAAATCTACATTTTAAAAGATTTTAAACAATTATTTAAAGCCGTGGGGCGCGTGAACCACCCAATCACAGTCAGTGAAACCGTGCTTCTATCGTGCATGCGCGCAATCACTTTGACAGATCACAGAATACTGTATAACAGTTCTGACATGTCAATATGACCACTGTGAAACACTCTAGTTAGTTATCTAAGGCTGCCTCACGGAGGACCGAACTTGGGCTGCCTAAACACTAGCGTTTATCCAGCGTAGGCGTTCGATGAACGTATAAGCAGCGGAGACACCGCGACAAATGCAGAAGGCAGTCTAATACTGTAGTCACCATCATAGAGCCTTTCCTGAGACTTTGCCTTGGGCTTACCATCAGGCGGGTTGAAGTGAAATAGACGTGTCCTAAATAGAAGTGTCTGGAATAGAGGTGTGTAAGTTTGATCATAAATAGGTATGGCGAGACTAATTACGACAACATAACCTAACAATCAAAACACGATATCGTAGTTTTCCGGTCTTCTCGATGGAAAATGAATTCACTTTTGGAATCTACTAGAGGAGATGAAACATTCGATATTATTTTTCATTTACGTGCGCTCATTTCTTGTGTCAGACAATTGCTTGTAAGGGAAACTGCCATTGTTCTTTATCGTGTGCTATAGTTTCACATTTTTTCGGCCATATTGATTTTGTTTGTGTACCTTTTTCAGGCAAAGGTAACTCGGCAGTGCAGTTGAGCGAAGGCCCTTTGAAGATCAGGTAGAAAAGCAAACAAGAAAAAGTCATAAAAATAGCTTTCACTTTCCAAGGGTGTTTTATATTCGAAATTCAAACTAAAAGACAAAAAAGGATTTATATAGAACGTAGCCTGATTTTTTTTCCAATGAGAAAATTAAACCGATACAATGTGTCATTTTTTGTTTTTCTTTAATTTTTATATTTGGATCGTGAAAAAACGCCCCAGCAAAAACTTGACATTGGCATCTCGCCATTAATAATTACATAATTAATTTACCACTTGATATTGGTGGAATTGCGGCGAATCTGCTTGCATATAAGTCATCTAAGGAAGAAGAAGAAGATTGCCTTAAAGGTAGCCATTGACGATGCGTTTAAATTTAAATGGACGTCTCGTGGACGTTTCGTGAACGTGATAAATATTTGATGAAATGGACGTCTTCCAGTTTTGGATTTCCAAACGTATTGAAATCCATGCATCCAATCCAAATTACCTTTATAGTAAGCATGGGTGGAATCCAAAAATCCAACGGCCATACCACGTCGAATACCCCGGCTCTCGTCCGATCACTAAACTTTAGCAATCTAAAGAATAGTGGCCGCCATTATAAATATTTTCCCTAGAATGGCGGTCCCTACTTTGACGGCCTCCACAAATGTTTTTTTACGCCCAGCTTTCAGGGCCCGGGACTGTAGGTGGAAGGAAAAACATAAGCTGGTAAAGAGTTCCTAGACTTTTTGGTGCTGCTAAGCGGTTCGGTGAGTCTTTCCTCTGTCGCATCATTATGTCTTGGAATTTCTTGCCGGCTCACGTGTTTCCTTCTTCCTACAGTTCTTTAAGCTAGGCGTGAAAAAGCATCTGATGGGGCCGTCAAGGTGAGCGCCGCCAATGTAACAACTCTACGTGTGTGTAATAGTGACCCTCTTTATTGAGATTTTGCCTTCAGCTTAACATCAGGCGGGGTGAACAAATTGACGTGCCATAAATAAATAAAAAGTTAAAAAAAATATTTTTCGCTGTTTCGGTAGTTGGATCTATTGACAAGAGAGCAGCATGAAAATCGTTATCAGACAAGCTTAGCAAACATTTAATAGATTTTCACAAGATTTTCACGAAAGCGTAACCTGAGCAATTTCAGTATCTTGTTAAACTGTCATACAATCAAATTCCTCGTACATCAAAAGATCTCTTTTTATCTGAAGCATTAAATTCTTATATCAATACATTTTTATTAAATGCCAGTTGACAGATGACTTCAAACAAAACGGTTTCCTTCATCCCCGTAACTTTTATAGAAATTACTTTTCAAATAAATATATACATGGTTTTAATATTTATAGGCACGTGAGCCCGGAGATGAAAAGAAACCAAAATAATATTACATGAAGATAAAATAATGAAACCAGGATGGGATCCCGATAATACATAGATGATCGATCGTTTTGTGATTATAATAGTTAGGTTTCAAACAAAGAATGAAAAGAAAACTGTGTCACCAAATTGTACTGAATGTGGTATGATTGAAGATGTTTATCATGTTTTCATGTAGTGTGTAAACGAAGAGATATTAATTAAGGGAGGAAGCAATAGCATATTTGGTTGTTGTAATATAGTGTTAAGCCAACCAGATTCCTGTAGAGCCATACAATTGTACAGTTTAGTTAAGTTAGGAAAATGTTTACTGTTAAAGTGTATTACGAGATTGACATGATCGCTTTCCTTTCTTTAACAAAATAAAATAAATAAATATTATAAAAACGTCTACTCCCACCAGTTCTAAATGTTTATTTTTATATAGGACACGTTATTTTAACTTCCGATGGTTTTAACTCATTTTATCTTACCCGATGGTAAGCTGAAAGCCTAAGGAAAGAGGGTCACTATTACAAAAAAAAAATAGAAAAGATTTTTTTGTTGCAATAATAGAAATCAAAGGTGGTACTATTGCAAATGGAAGTATGTGGTCTCTCCTACCCCATTGGGATGGAGTAGTAACTATGTATGTGAATATAAAATGAAAATGTTGTTTAATCATTCACAGTATTGAGGCAAATATTTTCTCGTTTTGATTTCACTGGTAAATGAAAACATTTATTTTCCATAGGTTTTCATATTTTCATCGAACGAACGTTCCTACAAAACTTTCTTTTTTCATTTTGCTATTGTTGCCAGTTGCTAAATAAAAAAGTAAAAGCCGAATGAAAATGAAACATCCACAGTTGTTGATTGAAGTTACCGACATTTGCTCCTATGGAATACATTTATTCCAAAATTCAAGTCAAAATCACTTTTTTCAGTATAGATGCTCCATACTCGATTACCATCTGATACTCTCCAAGACGTTAATAGGTAGTGCGGCTAAGCGCGTAATTAATTTCCTTGCAATTTACACCGCAAAGTAATAATATAATAATAATAATAATAACTTCTTTATTGCAGACCATTATGACTCGGGTGACAAAATTGTTGTGACTGGTAATGACTCGGGTGAAAAAATAGTTTTTTCATATTTTTATTTAGCTGCAACATTTTCGGTTAGGAATTCATTTTCGATATACTTATATCCTTATAAAGTGCCCGATTGGCGGCAATAGGCTCGCCCCCTATTACATGGGACCCGAAATCATAATTGGCGAAGTGTGGCTGTTTCATTCACCCCTGCCACCCTCTTCGGGGATTACATCCACCTACATCTGTAGCACCATAGACCTCTGTAGAGGAACAGAAAACACCAAATATTGGGCCAATAAAATAAAAAAAAAAAAAAAAACTGCCATATTTACAAGATTTATTCGAGCTATTCGTTCGAAGAAGAATGTTTCCATTCAGTTCGTCGTCTAAATGTACTCTAAAAATCAAGTCCCATGAGACACGAGCTCCTGACACACGCGAATTTAAGCGTCGGTAGCTTAGTGATTAAGGAGTCGGCCTTACGATCGAAAGGTCCCGAGTTCTAATCCTGGCTATTACACTACCGATGTGAACCAATTCCTAGCACAAGCAATTTAGCTTAGTTGGAGGGGTTAGAGGGTATATCAGTAAAACCGGTTGCTAATATTCTTTGTATGAAAAACAAATGTTTGATTATAATTCATTAAAGACGCCGTAGCATCCCGTGCAATCCTGAAAAGACACCCAAAAACGCGAATTTTCTGAAATTTTCTCACGTAATTGTGGTCAAGATATACGCCGGTAACTACACAAGAATATCGTATAGGGACAGATCCATTTTGTGGCTACTGGTGTTACGTTGGTGTAGGTTAATTGGTAATTATGGCTGAAGTCCCTCAGGACACTAGCTTGTATAACGCTTCTGTTGCCCTATGTTGACTACCTGTTGAAACTCGGGATCCGGGTATTATGGTAAAAACTGAAAGAGGCATGTATACCCAAAATGTTTAATTAAAAAAAAGATTTTTGATTTGTTTTTCCTAATGATATTACAATACTAATTTTAACATCATTTAATAAAATAATTATTGTACTGGATTACAAAAGCAGAGACGTAATTGGCACGCTTTTGTTTTTTTAACATAGCCGGGTCCCCACGTGCCGTGTCGTGCAGCCAATACCAGCCAGTAGTTCTAGTTCATCCACTAGGGAATTAGTCAGTCATGAGCATGGAGAACTGAAGTTTATTCGATCCTCCGTGGTCATGAGATTGAAATCTAAAATATAATTAGATAAAAGAGATAAATTGTATGATTATTTATAGTATACCTAATAAATTAATGTATTTTGCTGAATGATTTTTGAAATAAAACTTTCTTATTCACAATATTTTCATCATTACTGAAACACGAATCTCAGTTCATGACGTCATTCGTCGATTAGTTCAGTTTTAGGGCCAGGATTCTGCTAACTGTTAATCACTGTCATACCACACTGCAAAAAATACCATATAATTATATACTTTACTGTCAATCACTTAAAGTCTAAAATAAAATGCCATTTCGTAGAGCGAATAAAAAAATGTTACACATTTACATGTTGTAAATGTTTAACTAACTTTTTCTTATGAAGGCTCCTTCTGCAGCAAAATCGCTGCAATTTTACCAATGTCAATTTTATACAAATATAATACAACATTTTTAATGGCGAGACGCCAATGTAAAGTTTTTTAAGAAAATCTACTAAAGCCACGTTAGCCACGTCAGTATTTTATTTTCATGTGTCCCCCACGAGATCAGGTAGTCGAACAGGACATGTGGTTGGATTTCAGGAGGAAATCTTATAAACAACTGCGTAGCAAGTATTGAGCATCACAATAGAGAGAAGTAGATAAGGGCAAGTCTAATTATCACTAGTACATTGTTCTTGCACGTAATCTTATCTATATATCTTATATAAACAAGATAATACGCTTATTCTCATTGTTAATTACAGACACATGTACGGAAATCACTTCTACCGTCGAATCAAGATAGTGATGTGCTGAATCGTCAGAAATGTATAGGTATAGGATCTAAATAACATAACATAAACTAACGCACATGTCCCCACCTACATTTCGCCAGTTTATGTTTAGGTCCCAATGTAATAGGTGTTGCCTATTACCATTAACCGGGCACTTATAAGCCTGCGATAAATACACACATAATTTCGAAAATCATCGAAAAGTTTGGTGTGTGCCATGGTGAAACTTGGGACCGAAAAAAAAATATAGATAGATTTCCTATATAGATTCCCCAAGTCTGCCGGGATGCGAGCAATATGTCTTGTACTATCCCACCTTCGGCAATCAAAGATCCATACGCAAAGTGCGTCCCCCATATCGGAGGGCTAGATGGGGACACCATGGTTCCCACATTAGGGTAAGGGGGTCATCTCCAAGACGGTCTGCCGGGGTGCGAGAGATATGACTTATAATATCCCACCTCCGGCAATCAAATACCCATAAACAGCATTTTACTCGGTTTGAGTCCGACATAATCACCTCCACCGACTTTGGTGCAGGTCCGTAGGAATTTTGCGCACGATATAAAAAGTCTATCTAAGATGCGTCCCGATGTATCAATTTGATATTTTCAGTGAAGCGTAATCTGACCTCGACAAACCATTAGTATCATCGAATCCACAGTTGTTTCGTACGTAGACCAGGTGTCACTTTTTAGGGCTTCAAATACTCGTAACGACGCCTATTAGATGCTTATATGGACCGCAGCCGATTTAATGTACTCTTCGAAGCACAAAAATACTCAAACCAATGAAAACAGACAAGCCTATTTTCATTAGTTTACTTATTCGAGCATTCAAATATTTGTACAGAGCGCGAATCGAACCGTTAAGCCATCGAGATCATCTGAACGGTCTTTGTTGACTTACGGTTATCTCAATAACCATGCCATTAAACTTGATATTATAATGTAATGTTTGTTTAAATTGTAAATGGATTACCATCTTGAATGAAACAGAGATATCTCAGAATATATCTGTTTCATTCAAGGTACATACTTTCATTCGATAAGGCTCAGTTTATCGACTTGCTTGCTGATAGAGTGGAATCCCATAGGGCCCTCATACGTTACTTAGTTAGTTGTAGACAAAAAGTAAGAACTATAAAAGTCTTTCTATATAGAAAAATATACATATTTGGGTAGGTTAGTAAGTATTTTAATGTTGATGCCATTGGGATTGTTAAACCCCACTTTTTATCTTGCGCTAAATCAGTGGAGGTGATTATGTCGGACTAGAGCCGAATAAAACGCACGCCGTCTATGAGTCTTTGATGGCTGAAGCTGAAATTTACAAGACATATCACTCGCACCCCAGCAGACCTCCTTCTCCTTATGTGGGAATCATGGTGTCCCCATCTAGCCTCCCGATATGGGGTACACACATTTCACTGTCGCCGCGGCCTGCTTCTGCTAGGGTGATGTTAAACCCCACTGGTTGAGATCACAACATAACATAAACTCACGCCTTTATTCCCGAAAGGGTAGGCAGAGGTGCTAGCACCCACATTTCGCCAGTTTATGTTTAGGTCCCAATGTAACAGGTGGCGAGCCTATTGCCATTAACCGGGCACGTGTAAGCCTGCGATAAATACACACATAACTTCGAAAAGCATCGAAAAGTCATTGGTGTGTGCCATGGTAACCTGAGATCGAACCCGAGACATCGTCTCAGCAGTCCATTACCCATACCACTAGGCTACCGCGTCTTTTCAATACAATATGCCACTTTTCGAACATTGTGCGCGTTCTCCAAGCTGTTATACTATTTTCGAACATAAAATTAGAATTAGTACCAATTTTAAAATACCGCTGCGATGTTATTTTCTGCAATGGCACCAAAAACCTCCTCCATCATATTTCTTTAGTTTTTATAGTTTGAACGCACTTAAACTATAGTGAACCATAAAATCTAAATCGATGGTCTATTTTGCAGGTAAAAGTACATAAAAATACGTTCCTTACCGCTATCTGAAGGACACTCAAGTAATTTAAGAGTGTCTTTTCCCGTAGGTTCACAGAACGCACGTTTTTATATACGAACGGTCGGGGAATGGACGGATGGCGGTCTCTTCCGAAAGTTTCCGAAGTTTATTCAAATTCGGAGACAATTCAGAGTTATGTTGACACATTTTAACGAAATTGCACCGGCACTCTGTTGGGATTATTCTAATAGGTCAGAAGGGAAATAAATGTTTATGTAATGTTGTATAAATATAAAACTTATTTAATGAACATGAACTGACAAGTGCAGTCGAGATGACTGTTTATTTACAGTCATCAGTATGAGAGAATGATTCATCTAGAAACTGCATTACCAACGGCTAACTGCTAAGCCTGGGTTGCGCGATCGTACTATAACATTCACAGTGCAGTTAAAGTACCGGTCAGGTATAAAACAGACTGCACCAATTGACAATTGTTAAAATCACGTCATAACTTGACGCTAACTGTAACCGGCCACGCTCAAACGTCAAATTCTATCAAAAAAAAAATTATAACAGAGCTACTAAGTACACTGGTGCAACACATTTAGCGAAACCATTCTAATTAATGTTACTGTTACTGTTAAATTTTACGGAAACTTTAACTTTCACAGGTAGTTGGAGCAACTAAGCCTAAGAGTTTTTGGAAATCATGTTTAACTCGATTTAGATTGTATTCCAAAACGTTAATTGGTAGTGCTTGTGCGGCTAAGCACGTAATTAATTTCTTTGCGATTTACAATGCATAGCAAGGAATCGGGTCAAAAAAAATTTGTTCTCATCAGAACTTTCACCATGGTAATTAGAGACGGTAAAATACTGCCAGGGACGCAACATCTCTACGTATCTGCAAAGGTTCGAGGGCATTCGTGGCTCACAATAATGCGTATCGGACGAATTATATACTGACCGCACATTTTTATTTGAACGAATTTAACTTCGATATAGTTAAGTGCTTTTTGTGATACAACAAATCGATCTCCTTCGTGCTCTACGCCCTTCAGCGAGATGCATCAAAAGTTCGTTGACTTTTACAGTAATGACACTGAGTATCAGATATTTACAAAATATTACAGTCAACTATTAATGACATATGTCGCGTTTTCAAAGAATGTTTCTAATATTTTAATAAATATCAGCAAAACCATTTTGAAAGTGTATTAATTTTTTTCTCTTATAACGCTCCAGACATATCAAGTTAAACAGCAGAATTGGTTGAAGCATATTATCTCTATTTTTAATTTCACGTATATTAGACCAATAGCCCCATGGGGTTTGTTTTAATGTATAATGGTTTTATACAGACTTTAAAGTAATGCATTGAAATACTTATACAGGGTGTAAGGGAAACACTCCCGCCAAAGGACCGTAGTAGTACTCATGGTGCACTATTAAATTGGCATAAAATTGCAATGGCATTTTTTTTATTTCGCATTATTTACTTTCTATCATATCAGTAAAGCTAAATAAAACTTATAAAAAACGTCACTGTAAAAAAAAAACAAAAGACGCCATAAAGCGAGTTCATGTTTTTTCATGAAATTTTTGTTTCATTTAGCTTTACTAACACGATGGAGAGTGAATAACGCTAGTTAATTATTATAAAAAGTACTATCAGGGGCCTTTTGACTTCGGGAGTGTTTCCTTTACAACCTGTATATTTCATATAAAACATAAAATTATTATATGCGCAATATTGCATCATTTTTTACACAAAATTATATTATTTTGGAGCCTTCTTTTCACTTACAGAAGCAATTTCAACACTATTTATTTATTCTTTGCTAGGTAAATCCCAGGTGATTGGGTCGATCTCGCGGTACACACACTGACGGAAATAATATCTTCGGATAATAATAAATAAACAATACTAATATCTTTGGATACCCTCGTTTGTGGATCTAAGTGGCATATAACATTAATAGTATTATTAATTCTCCTTTATGGTGGATTGAAGAGAAATTAAAAATATCCAGAGATCCACATGTGGATCTAGACTGTGGATCCTAGTGGAGGGAGACAAATTGATAACGTTTGAAAAAAGAACAGGTGAGAAGTACGCGCTACCGGTGAGCTTGCTTTAAAGGCCTTTAAAAGTAAATTATTTCTCTTAAAGAATATTAGCCACAGAAATTACTAATATTCCCTTTAACCCCTTCAACATCTACAGCTTGACGGCCTCATCAGATGCTTTTTCACGCCCCGCTTAAAGGACCCAGGACTTTAGGAAGAACGAAACACGTGCGCCGGTAAAGAATTCCAAGACTTAATGGTGCGGCAGAGGGAAGACTCATCGAACCGCTTGGTTCTTGATGGAATATTCTGCACCGTATGCGGGTGACATCTAAGCCCTGCACGTGTTGTCCTGTGTAGGGAAGGAGAGGGTGGGATTAATTGGATGTGAGAACACCCTAACTCATCTACGGTACCTTTAAGTTCGCGCATCATTGAATATCTACCTACCCATCTACGTAAATAAGTACCTACTAAGAAAAGAATCAATAGTTTAGTTGAAGGTTGATATCTAATATTCAGACGTCAAGCCGCACAAGCAAGCTAAGCCTGTTTTACTTCAAGTGCGGATTTCACCAATGATATGAATCGGACAGAGTTCTCCATTTTTATTTATTTTATTTAAACTTTTTGCACATATACAAATATTGTACAAAGGTGGACTTAATTCCATAGGTATTTTCTATCAGTCAAGTTCAAGCCGTGTGATTTGGGCTTGAATCATATGCATATAGCCCAAATCACACGGTACGCTATATCTACTACATTCAACGGAGGTAGGACATGACGGTATATCCCGTCCTAATTGAGCAGTCTGACTGAGGAAGTACTCCCGCTTTACAGAATACTGCGGCTAATAATAACCTTGTGTTGTATGCGGTGCATAGGCCAGAACTTCCTGAAGAGACTTTGTGTTGTCAGTGGGAAGACCGAAAAATCCTTCTTTGTCTTCTGCATTGACAGCACAGAGATTCTTTTAGCCTTCTCCCCTCTTCTCTATATGTTCAGCAGTACGAATGTGATGCCCCTAGTGTTACAAACGTCCATAGGCCACTATAACCACTTTCACCTAAGTGGCATAATAAAAAACAAAACAAAAAGTCAGTCCCCTATCTATCATATTCAAACCTAATTCACGGTACGCTGTATCTACTGCATACGTTTGCTGTTTCGTATGCGGTCGGCTACGGAGTCTTGCCTTTATAGCAAATCTTCAGTGCGCTAAAGCCACGACTGTAATTGTGTGGCAGGCGAACCGAGTAAAATCACACAGTATCTTCGTCACACAGACTACGCTTCTGGGTCGCTTCTGGTACGCTTAGCTTACGTGTCTCGTACTCAAGTGTTAAATTCCGATAGTCTGCCGATATTCGTAGCACGTTATGGATATCATTTAAGGGTCCATCCACACTGCAATTTGCGACAAGTGTACCAATGTTGATTAGTAAATACTTTGTAGGTTTATTTTATACTAGTGACCCGCGCAACTTCGTCTCGTCACCCCGTTTTTGCAACACTTTTCATTCCTGCTCCGCACCTGTTGGTCGTAGCATTATGTTGTATACATATAAACCTTCCACTTTAACCATTCTATCTATTAAAAATCCGCATCAAAATCCGTTGCGTAGATTTTAGCATACAAAGGGACATAAGGACATGAAAAATAGGGACAGAGAACGCGACTTTGTTCTATACTATGTAGTGATATTAGCATTTTTTTAAAATATAAATTACCCATTCCCCATACCATAATACTTTAGGATAAGTTCTGAAGGGATCATTTGGAAACCGGTAACTCTGAGTCAGCAGAGGTACAAGGGAACTACCTTATGAACCCTTACACCCCGACATCTGAAGACCCGAGACGGCTCACGGTTTGAATCAGTAGCACTAGCATGAACTCCTATCGAATTCGTAATGTAAAGGTATCGACAGAACGAAGCATTGTGATTGGCAGTCTGCCTCTTGTGAACCTGTGTGCGTGTGTAGCCCCCCAATCGCAATGCTCCGTTCTGTCGATACGTTTACATTACGAATTCGATAGTATTTCGTGCTAATGCTACAGTTCGAGTACGTCACAGCGTCGGGTGGGAACAGTTATGTCGTTATACCACATCATAAAATAAAGCAGCTGCTAAGTAAGGCCTCATTACTTAATGATAGTATTAACAATTCAGGAACAAACTAAAGTTTCGTAAATAACTGAGCGGGCAAAGTTAGAGGCTACTTGAAGCAGAGCTGTGAAGTTGGGAGCTCTCTAATGTTGTGATCATTTATTGATATACTTCTAACATTTTCGGCCATTGTTTATTTGAACGAGTAGGAAAATTTCCGCGTTAATATATTTTAGGTAGACATTCAAATTCAAAAATAATTTATTCTATATTGGCACGCAAACGGCATTTAAAAAAACGTCAATATCAACAATATTTTATAAATTAATGAGCCACACAGGTTCGAAATGCGGCCCAGGGCTGAGAAGAAGGGCTAGAAACTCAGCGGACTTTTTTTTTCATTACGTGATATCCTCTTTTTATATTTATGTGCAAATTCCCATGGGTACTACCCGTTTCAGAGTCGGAGAGAGTGGTTATGTCTGACTGGAACTGATTATAACTTCGGGTCTTCGGTTGTTGAAGGTGAGATAGTAAAAAACAGAGAAAATTAAAGACTAGTCTCGATTTTGAAGACTCGATTCCAAAAATGGTGGTTGATTCCTAAAAAAACTAGTGGTTTGTTTTTAATCTAAAGTAACCGCGGTAGCCTATTGGTATGGGTAATGGACTGCTGTGACGAGGTCTCGGGTTCGATCCCAGGTTTTACTATGGCACACACCAATGACATTTCGATGCTTTTCGAAATTATATGTGTATTTATCGCAGGTTTGTTAGTGCCCGGTTGATGGCAGTAGGTCCGCCGCAGAGGTGCATTAGAACCTAAACATAAACTGGCGAAATGTGGGTGCTAGCACCTCTGCCTACCGCTTCTGCTACCGTCGCTATGTTATGTTATGTTGTTTCTAATGTGAAAAAGTACAACAATCATTACACGAAAAAAAGTAAGTTACGTATATAAACTCAACTTCACAAAGGACTAAAAATGTTCTAATAGTCGTCCTTGATTGCATTCAGGGTTGCAGGTGATCACGGAAGCCGGATAAAAAGCACGATGTTTTAAAGTAACTCAAACAAACATCTATCTATCTTACTTTCTCATATGACCGATACGGTAAGTGAGAATAGATACAAATACACATGTTCTTCTTCAGCTGTTCACGCTTCGTCTACTCTTATAATAAGTCTTTGTATCAGATGGTATTGTTTTAGTTGATCGATTGACGTGTTCGTATAATCATTCATTCCTAATCGTTATGTGTGAAGAGTTGATCATGCTGTGTCAGAAAGTATGTCTTTATAACATGAGTTAGCAATAATTTATTATTTCTTATAACTAATGGGTAATTGTTGCAAATTTTTCTTATCATATACTAACATCTATGGCAGTCGTTACGGGTAGTGGGAGCCCTCAAAAATCCAACCTGTCTATCTTGGAATTTCGATATCACCATTGGTCATTGGACCATTGGTTGTGGAGGTCAGATGACAGTCGCTTCACGGAAAATATCGAAGTTCAGCCGCATCACAGTTAGACTGGAAAGCCGACCCCAACGTAAAACTCGAATGACATTTTGTGGGTTTTCGCTAACGTTTCATGTACAGTAGAACTCAAAAGTGCAGTAGCAATCCTACGTAACTATAGCGTCAACATTCTAGCGCTACTTGTGACCTTTTTCTTTTAAGACAATTTACACACACACATAAATAGTTCTTCCGTAGGAATAGTATCATAATTTCGCAGCTATTACTTAAGATACTCGTGGCTGAATGGTACTAGCATGAGGTTTATAAAATACGGTTGTAGGTTCGAGTCCTACGATACCTTATTAATACTTTTTGGGTTTCATTTATATATGAATATCAGGTTGATGAATAAAATATGTTTCTTATGTAGAATTTATTATTTGTTAAACTTTAGCTAAGATCAACGTAGAATGTAAAAGTATGAAGGTAGATTTGAAATAAAATGGAACAATTACCGGCTTAGAGAAAATAAAACGACGTTGTTGGTGTTTAGTTGCGAGTGCTTGGTTTATTCCCGTGATTCAATTAAAAATTAATTTCAATATGTCTACAAGTAATATAAGTATGGAAGTCAAAGCCAATATTGTGGCTTACCATATGAATGGATTAAATATAAGTGAAATAGCAAATGAAACTGGCTTATCCGTAAGTATATTATTATACCATTTTATTTTTTACATTATACTAGCTGTTGCCCGCGGTTCCGCCCGCGTGGATATCGGTTATGGTGACCAAAACCAAGCCTATTTGTTATTTTGTGGTATAAGCTATATTATTGTAAACTGTCTATCTATTCATTAGTTTTTACGTGAAAGAGTAACAAACATCCAATCATTCACATTTATAATGTTAGTAGAATAATTATTCAAATAGATCTAGTGTTTTAAATAATTTAATAAACCGTTGCTTACAATAATGTGTAAAAACGTTCTTTTTAGAGGAATACTGTGAGCCGTTGGGTGAAGAGATTCGACGAAGAGGGTACCCTGAAGGTTCGTGCAAGAAGTGGGAGGCCACTGCTAATTAACCAGAACCAGCGGCGCCATATGGTGGCAGAGTATGAAACCGATGGTTTCATACCAACAAGACGATGGGCCAATGAATTTGGCACGTCATTGATGACTGTTCGCCGCGTACTCCATGCCGAAGGCCTGCATCACCGGACGCCAGCAAAAAAACCTTTTTTAACGCAACGGCATAAAGAAGAAAGGTTACGTTTTGCCCGGGAATACCTTGACTTTAACTGGGATACGACTATATTCTCGGACGAAAAAACTTTTAAGTCCTGTCAGAAGGGAAGGATGCAGTTGTGGCGTAGGAACAACACACGCTGGTCTGACAGTAACATTGTTGCTAACACGGAGTCAGGCAGAATAAGCGTCAATATGTGGGGATGGATAAGCGCGCAAGGACCAGGCGAGCTAGAATTTATTCCACCGCGAGCAAACAGCAGCAGTTATGTGGACGTTTTAAATAATATAATGTTACCTACAGTGCGCAATGTTTTTCCCCGAGAAGAATTAAGTAACTTTAGTTTTGTGCACGACAATTGCCCAATACACCGTGGTGTCATAGTTCGCGAATGGCTTAGGGAACATGCAGAGGTCGACGTTATTAATTGGCCAGCACGATCCCCTGATTTAAACCCCATAGAAAATATATGGGGTATAATGGTCCAAAGATGGGACTCACGGGACGAGAGATGTCCTGAATTATTAAAACAACATTGTATTCAAATATGGGATAATTTACGTGGGACAGATATTTGTCAGAATGTTGTGGGGTCCATGCGCCGACGTCTACTCAGCTGTATTGAAAACAACGGAGGTTATACAAAATATTAATAATTATTAACAGGAAAACTATTATTCATTATTAATATTTTGTCCGCCTACAATATTATTATTCTCTCTGAGCCTATTCCCAATTCTAGTCTAACTAAGATGCGGCTGAGCTTCAATATTTTCTGTGAAGCGACTGCCATCGGACCTCCACAACCAAATTGGCGATATCGAAATTCTACAATACTAATTATACTTAATTGGATGTTTGTAAAAAGTACTAGTCTTGTTGTTCTAAATATCAAAACTGTAAAAAATAATACTTTTGTTACATAACTTACAAGTAAGTAAACTATACCTACTTAATGATCTTTCTATGTATTACAAAAAATTAATTCAATAACCCAGTTAAGTAAGAAGAAGTAGTTTTTGTGAATTTGGTGAAAAGGGGACGTGCTGGCTATAAGACAAGTCAGTTTAAGATTGTAAGATTGGGGTTAAGTTTCAATCCTCTTTTCCTTGCGAAAACGAATACTTAAGCTATAAACCTCAATAAAATTTACATTGAGTAGGCAGGTAGATTTTATATTTTATATTTATTTATTTATTTAGTACTATACAATGTTACATAAATCTTAAAGTAAGACACTAAAACCCTACAGGGTTTAATATGTGTCGCGTCTAACAATATTGAGTGGTTAGGCATTAATTTTGCTACTGTGAACATACAAAACAAATAGAAAGATGCTAAGTCCTTATATGTAGTTATACATTCATTAGGTGCATTCCTTTGATTCCTATATGACTCGCGCGGGCGAGAGCGAGATTGCCATAATATATGTTCCGCAATACAATGTGCGTTGGCGCATCTCGCTCTCGCTCACACATGAACCGGTTATTTACCTTATAAAAAATAGAAAATAGTTTTGCAAATGCGTATTCAGTGATACATGATGTTTTTAATTTGTTAGGTTTTATTACGATTCATTATGGTTTTGTTTACGGTAGTACGATTTAATTTTTGTTATGAAATCTTTATTGCCGAACTTAGTTCGTATTTCCGTAGTTATATTATTAAGCAGGTTAGGTATTAATCTATTAGCAGTTCTAGTTCCATAGAAGTTATTAAATGTAGGAACATTATATTTATTTGACGCTATTGATCGTGTTATGATTTTATGAGATATTTTGGATAGTTCTAGGTTACTAGATGGGTTGTGATTATATTGTTTTAAAATTGATAGTTCAAATTGTTGAGTGACTGGTAATATATTGTAGTGATAGAATAGTTTATTTATATTGTTTATATATATAGTAAAGATGAAATATATTTAGTTACTTATCAAACATTTTGTATCATTTCTTTTCATAACCCGATAATTTTAATCACATAAATAACAATTAATGCCAACTTCATGCAAAAATACTTTATAATTATTCAAAATTAAATATTTGACATAAATATAAAAAATCATTATCAGCTGGAATCGAACCACAAACATCTCTAATCATTCCGATCTGATAGTGTCATGCATTAGCCACTTAGCTATCAGTTGATTTACTTAGCCTGTTAAATTACAGTATTAGTATCTAATGACTCACAGCAGGTGTAAAGAATAACACAGTTATGAAAACGAACATTATTAGGTATTATGATTAGTATATCTTCTATCTTCGTCTAACACGCACTTCTAATATATTGTTGTACTATTTACGCTATGTATTGCATTACGCACACAAGTAAAACCTACGTGCGACGGTCGCACCGTAAACCATTTTGAGCCTTGATGTGCTACTGCACTTTTGAGCTCTGACTGTACGTATTTTCTGTTGATAAATAAATTTATAAAAAAAACTAGTCTGCCAGTTAGCAGCTCACGAGTTCCTTTCCTGTTACAGTCCCGGGTTCTTTAAACGGGCCGTCAAGTAGAGGGGCACCATTGTAACATTTTTCATGTCTATAATGGTGACCCTCTTACTTGAAACTTACTCAACCGATTGCCATATAATACAATTGCCATTTGAATGACCAAACCCATTCAAATCATATACCAATTGAACCATTTTTATTCAGGAAATCATTACTATTACGTTGACGTGTATTACTAAAGCAGTATTTACACCGAAGGGCGTCTGTTATATCTTTTCAAAAGCAAAAATACATTGTAAGCTCTGTTAATGGCTAAACATTACGTGGTGTATCGCGCTAAATGCCTAAAGCTTAACTTTTAATTATTATTAATGGGTAGTTCTAAAGAGGATCTGAAGTCAATTTATCGCACTTACTTTCTGAGTGCCTATTTATAATAATACCTATTTTTGGGAAAGTGTACAGTGTGTGCGAGAAAAATAAAAAAAATTGTATCTAGACTAAGTAAATTATTGTAAATAGACCAAAAAAATAGAAAAGCCCGCTGAGTTTCTTGCCGGAGTCTTCTCAGGTCGGGGCCGCATTTCGAACCGGTCCATTTGCATTTGATGAAATGTTGTTAATATTGACGTTTTGTAAGTGCCGTTTACTCGTCTGTGCAGAATAAATGATTTGATTTGATTTGATTTGATTAGACACACACACACGCACGCACACACTTACACACACACACACACACACACACACACACACACACACACACACACACACACACAAACACACACACAAAGAGAACCACACACACACACTCACAAAAACCTTGAAATTAACAACATCTAATCTCAGAACTGTAATTAAGTGACATCTCAAGCCTCCGCACTATTTCTCTATAATAAGCGATGAACAAGATAAAGCCATTATTCAGTGAGGTGCGGTGCTTTGTCTGTCTCTGGTTGCTGTGACCACAGAATATGCAATTGCATCTGTGTAATATGTCAATGTGTGGTATGTAAATGGATCTCACACTATGAGCACATACATTAATAATAAGCTCTCCTTTCATACACCTCTCCTAACCAAATTGTCCATATTTTTTTTATTTTTTTAAACCACTTAGGTGGCAGACAAGCACACGGCCCACCTAATGGAAAGCGGTCACCGTGGCCTATGGACGTTTGCAACACCAGAGGCGTCACACACGTGCTGCCTACCCTGTAGAAACCTTCTTATGCCCTTCTTGAAGAACCCCATATTGTAGTCGCCTGGGAAAACCACGGCAGGGAGCTCATTCCACAGCTTGAGCGTGCGCGGCCTTTTTTGCCTACACTTTGCCTGGTGGTAAGCTACTAGGGTGAATATTAGAAGATAAATTCTAAACACTACTGACCTTGAAGTGATGCAATCTGTGATTGTAACAGCAACTGTTGTTTTAAGATTTTATTTAAGTTTATGTAGATTGCCTCATGTGTGATAAGGCCGCCTATTATTGTATGTACCAGATTGAACTGTACCGCGGATTTATTGAAATACTTGTCCTATGGTGTGCAATAAAGACATTTATTAATTTTCATTATTATAAAAGTTAGTATATTTACCACAACGTTTCGGACGTGACGTTACGTCCATGGTCACAAGAGGACTAAAGAGGTCAAGCATCAGTGTTTTTGATCGAGCGGCTATTTCTAACTACCCACTAGATCTAATTTTTTTTGTTCGCTCACTAGGTTAACCATCATTTTCACCTCCGGCAATCAAGGACCCATGGACGGCGTGCGTTTTGGTCGGTTCCAGTCCGACATAATCACCTCCATCGGTTTTGATGGAGGTGGTATCCGTGGGGATTTTATGCACGATAAAAAAAAAGGGTAACCATCATTTGACTGACATACAACACTCACAATATTCGTGGATTCTAAACGCACTTTTTATATGATGTACATTTGGGACTGGATTCTATGTGAATGTACTTTTTAAATCATCATAAAGTACAGACGTAAACATATAAAAACGTGAAGAAAGAACGCGAGACGCTTATACCGAGAGCCACACAACAAATTGTTCGCCCGTAATCCCCGAACGGGTAGGTGGGGGTGAATAAAATATCCATATTTCGCCAACTATTATTTTTGGTCCCACGTTATAGGGGTGAGCCTATTGCCGCCAAACGGGCACTTTGTAATAAAAAACGGGTATGCCGAAAATAAATTCCTAACCGAAAAATATTCAGCTAAATAAATTTAGAAAAAAAATCCTTGCTATGCGGCGTCGCAAGGAAATTAATTGCATGCTTAGCCGCATAAGCACTACCAATAAACACAACAAAAATACAGAAAACTAATAACTATTACCACACAAGCCTCTCAGTTTAATCGGTGAATCATTTTCAGCTTATACATGGGGATGGCGTAAAAACAATTTCGCAAAATGATTAATGGGGTGTCAGCCCCAAAGTTGATGGCTATTTAAATAACGAATAAGTTGGTATCTAACAACGTTATAGGATAAGTTTATAGTTCGTTTAGTTAATCAGTGAAAACATAGGTCTGACAGCGTAATCAAAGCATTTTCTTGTTTTGGTTGATGACTCCATGGTCGCCCTAAGACTTTTATTTATGTATTTTTGTACCAGGAACCCGTTTCTACTTACTGTCAACCATTTTCAAACCTAGTTTGAACCTTGGAATTCCTTAACAGCACACGTGTTTTCTTCTTCCTACAGTCCCGGGCTCTTTAAGCGGGGCGTGAAATAGCATCTGATGAGGACATCTAGCTGAGCGCCACCATTTGTAACAATCTACGGGTTTGTAATGATGACCCTCTTTCCTGAGCCTTCCGCTTACCATCAGGCGGGGTGAATACAAATTGGCGTACCGTAAAAAAATATAGTTCCAAAATTAAATGAAGAAGTTCATTTACATCCTTCATTCACTCTACAAGTTACATTCACTCTACTGTGATCAGTAAATTCGAGACCCCTCAATAGAAGTGTCTTAGGTATCCAAATATAAGTGGTTCCTTAACCATTATTCGTGAACAGGTCATCTAGATTACAGAGAACGCATGTGAAAGCAATGTCGTTAGATCAGATCGATGTGTCGAGTGGCTCTTTGAGTAAAAGCATTTCTTTTCTGCTTTATCATATCGTAGTCATAAGGGGCCCATTATGCTAAAGTACCTAAGGCCTTCAAAGGTCTAATATGCTCCGGCCTTTAGGGCTCAAGAGGTGGTTTTATATAAACGAGTAGGGATGTGTTGTTACTGAATTACTAGTTCCTTAGTAAAATTGAAGATGTTATTCTTCTTCGAGAAAATGGCTTGGATAAATCTGGATTTATTAAATTTTGTGGGTCCAATTGTTGGCTAAGGCAATAGCATTTTCCGTTGCTCTACAGAAGTGTTCAGTGGTGCAAGTGTATGGGCACAGTGGGCAAGAGAGCAAGTGCAACATAGACTAGAGTCGGGCCCCGCAATCGTCGGATTCTTGTGACCGCTCGATGTAGCCCCATTTCGTCATATATTTCATACAGCAGCCAATATGGGTCCGTAGGCGATTTAATGACTTTTGAATTGGCCACTGGAGATGATGCCCAGGCGGCAGGCTTTCGTTAGGTGTAATGAAACCGGCCGTAACTGAATGTTTATCTGCCCATCTTTGCTCTTTTCGTCGCTGTGGGGGACTGTCTGTCTGTCTGTTAACAAGATATTAACTTGGGTTTACTTAGAAAACAGATCAATCAACCACTGTAAGAAATAGGCATCTTACTTATATTGGAAGGCTCTAGCCTACTGTTTTCACGATGGTCAGACGAACTTTATTTTAAGTTTTCCTTCTCTTGCAGTGATATCCCCTCTTACGATACCCTTCAGATAGGATGGGGTGCTAATTTTCTTTCTCCACCACTGTCATGTTACCCACCATGAAGGGGAAAGGTGGACCCTGAGGTCCGATTTCACCTTGCCCTTGAATGCAACCAGGAAAATATGTCTACATGAGGATGACACGTCATATAAAGCCTATAACTTCTAACGATACCCCATTCAGCCAGTTCTAATAAGTAGTTGAGGAGCTTTGGGGTGCAGATGAACATACATACACACATAGCCTATCAAAATCATAACACTACTTTGCCGTAGTCGATCTAATGTTAAAATAGATAACAATGTCAATGTTCTAAATTGAAAATTGTGCGAAAACACAAACAACAAATCGTGGCTTAATTTCGAATATATTTTATTATATTTTATTCCACTTAGGTGGTCGCCAAGGACACGGCCCACCTGATGAAGTGTGGTCAGTGGCCTATTCACTAGTTACTTATGAGAGAGTGGGGGTTAGTCTTCATTTGTGGGTTGCTTAGTTTTCATTACCAGAAAGAATATTTTTTATACAACTTAGGTGACAGACAAGTATACGGCCCACTTGATGAGTAATGACCACCGTGGCCTATGGGTGTTTACAAAGCCAGGGGCGCTACACTCGTAAATCCTGTAAAACCTTCGAATGCCCTTCTTAAAGAACCCTTTATTGTAGTCGCTTGGAAAAACTATGGCAGCGAGTTCATTCCACAGCTTAAACGTGCGCAGGATTATGTTTCTTTCATACCGCACGGTACGCACCATTTATTAGAGAATTTCCCTTCCTGATTACAACAAAATTGTTTCGTACTCTATAATCTTAATTCAGCAGCGATTAGACGTCGTCTTCGTACCAAAGTCGTTATTATTCAAACGGTCTGTTCAGCTAATTTATAAAAGGCACAGTAGACATTTTTGTGCAATATCTATCTCCCTTTATCCCACCAAAAATATATTACTATCTCTTTTACGAACGACACGAACAAATTGTCGTTTTTGTACAGTCGCGTAGAGCTTCGGATAACTACAATACATTCGCTGTCACAATTAGTGTGGACATTAATCTTTACGTTTCACGAACATTAAACTAGATATACTTAACTACGATAATCTATCGGCGAGGATTTAGGGCTTCTCCTGACGAATTGACGGCAAGTTGACATCGTGGTGTAGTAATTTGTTTCACGGCAACGCCGTTACTCACGGAGAGGGCCCGAGTATAGGTTTCGCTCTTCGGGAAGGCTTACTACGTCAGATTTCGTACGTCTTTGACTTAACGCGAGAGAAATTAAGTTATGGCCAAGCGTGAATTGTTTTGATATAACCTATCTATTAACTAATACAGACGGTATGGGTACTGGACTGTTGTTGAGACGAGGTCTCGGGTTCGATCCCAGGTTTTACATGGCACACACCAATGACTTTTCGAAGTTATGTGTGTATTTATCGTTGGTTTAAAAGTGCTTAATGTAAGTTAATGGCAATAGGCTCACCACCTTTACAATCGGACCTAAACATAAACTGACGAAATATGGGTGCTAGCCTGCAACTCTGTCTACCCCTTCGGAGATAAAGGCGTGAGTTTATGTTATGTGAGATTCTGTGTTTTTAATCTTATATACAATTAATCAATCATTCAACTAGCCTACCGCAGTCTCCTACTGGACATAGGTCTCTACCTATGTTTGGAGTCTTTAGGGCTACTATTTCCATGCTAGCCGGAGGATAGGTACAGGGTTTTATTTCGAGTTTATATTCTTTCGCAGTGATTTCGTCTGGGGGTGACGGGTAGAGCCCGTATCAGGGATACCATGGTTCCCACATTAGGGGAAGGGGGTCATCTCAAAGAGATGTCCCCCAGATATGTTTTTTTTTTTTTTTTTTTTATCTATGGCACGTCAATTTGACTTCACCTCGCCTGATGTTAAGCTGAAGGCAAAGTCCCATGAAAGAGGGTCACCATTGCAAACACGTTCAGTGCTACAATGGTGGCGCTCAGCTTGACGGCCTCATCAGATGCTTTTTCACGCCCCGCTTAAAGGACCCGGGACTGTAGGAAGAAGGAAACACGTGCGCCGGCAAGGAATTCCAGGACTTAATGGTACGGCAGAGAAAAGACTCACCGAACCGCTTGGTTCTTGATGGAATATTCTGTACCGTATGCGAGTGACACCTAAGCCCTGCACGCGTTGTCCTGTGTAGGAAAGGGGAGGGTGGGATTAGTTGGAAGAGCTCATCAGAACATTCACCATGGTAGAGACGGTAAAATACTGCCAAGGACGCAACATCTCTACGCATCTGCAAAGGCTCGAGGGACTCTGTGACCTCAGGACTCCCAATAATGCGGACCGCACGTCGCTGCAACCTGTCGAGAGCATCTAATAAGTACTTTGCGGAGCCATCCCAGAGATGCGAGCAGTATTCCACGCAGGAGCGAATTTGTGTCTTATAAAGAAGACACCGCTGCTCCGGCGTGAAAAAACGTCTCACTCTGTTCAGGACTCCGAGTTTACGCGAAGCTGTTTTGATGATGCTCTCGATATAGTTCTTGTTGTTCAGTTTGCAGCGCACGTCCATACCGAGTATATTGAGGTTATCCTGTAATGGCAGAGGTGTGCTCTGAAGAGTGGGAGGAGGAAGGAAAGGAGATGTCTTTGCTGAAAACGCGCATGCCTGCGTCTTCTTGGCATTGAACTCGACCAGGTTCTCAGATCCCCATTGGGAAACGTGATTGAGGATCCGGTCAAGCCCAGTGACAAGAAGTCGCCTCTTTTCCGCTATATCGGACTGCTTGGCCGCAGAATGTCCGTGGTAGCTCCCGTGTACAGTGCTATCGTCTGCATAGCAGTGGATGCTGCCGGTGGACAGCATGTCATTGATATGCAGAAGAAAGAGAGTGGGTGATAAGACGGACCCCTGCGGCACACCAGCATTTACCTGCAGGAACTCCGATGCTCGTCCATCACAGAGAACGCGAATACGGCGCCCCTGCAGGAAGCTAGCAACCCAATTGCACAGTCTAAGAGGCAGACCGAAGGCTGGTAGTTTAGAAAGAAGCGATTTGTGCCAGACTCTATCGAACGCTTTGGCGATGTCTAGGCTAATAGCCAGTGACTCACCATGCTTGTCCATAGCCTCACCCCAAAGATGGGTAACATACGCCAGAAGATCACCCGTTGACCGTTTCGGCCTAAAACCATATTGTCGGTCATTAATTAGGGAGTGATCCTCTAGGTGGCGCATGAGCTGTGTGTTGATAAGGTGCTCGAAGACCTTGCACAGCACTGAGGTGACGGCTATGGGCCGATAGTTGGCTGGGTCTGAGTGATCTCCCTTCTTGGGAATCGGCTGTACATTCGCCTCTTTCCACGCCGTCGGCACTGTACCCGAAATGTAGGAAAGTCGGTACAGCCGCGTGAGCATTGGAGACAACTCCGCTGCACATTTTTGAAGAACCACCGCTGGTATACCATCCGGACCACTGGCTTTCCGGACATCGAGTGACTGCAGCACTGCTCGGACATCGCGTTGCCTGATACGAATATCAGGCATTGCGTGGCCACTGTTGGGTAGTGTCGGAGGCTGCATACCACAGTCGTCGATTCGGGAGTTGGCCGCAAAGAGATTAACCAGCAAATTTGCTTTCTCTTGCGGCTCATGGGCTAGGGATCCATCAGGGTTACGCAGGGGGGGCAGAGAAGGCTGGCAGAAGTTGGCTTGCACGGCTTTGGCCAGTCGCCAGTAGCCACGGCTGCCCGTGGGATGCGCCACCAGTTCTTGACCAACCCGTGCTATGCGCTGGGCATCCGCTCTGACGTAAGCCCTCTTGCAGACCCTAGTGGCTTTGTTGTACGCTGCCTTGAAGTACCCTAGGTTGGAATCGTGCGTAGCCCGCGCCCTTACCCAAGCACGATACGCAGACTGTTTTTGGCGAACAGCCTCTGCGCATTCGCGCCCGAACCATGGGCGCACTCCACGGGCACCGGTGACATCAGTGTATGGGATATAGTACTCCATACCCAGACTGATCTCACCGACGACAGCAGTTGCACTATCCGATGGGTCCTTACCTTCAAAGCAGCGCTCAACCCACGGGATGGACGCAAAATAGTCTCGCAGTCCATCCCAGTCCGCTGACGAGTAGTGCCAGAGACGCCGATTTCCCTGCACTGGTCGTGGGGGCGCTATCATAGGCACCTTAGAACAGACCAGACAATGGTCGGAGTTGCCTAAGGCAGCATGCACCGAAACATTGTACTGGTCTGGGTGGCTCGTCAGCTGAAGGTCTAGCAAAGAGGGTGCTTGGGCTGACCCTCTTGGTATTCTGGTGGCCTCGTGTACCAGTTGGGTCAGGCCGTGAGCCAGAGCGAACGCGTGGGCGGCTCTTCCCGCATGGTCTGTTTTGGAGGAGCCCAACCAGATCTCGTGGTGGGCGTTAAAGTCCCCCAAAAATACCAATTCTGCGTTCGGAAACCGCTCCTGCGCATCATCTGCCGCCTGACTCAGATATTCGAAGAGTCGAGTTGTCTCGGCATCTCCAGTATGGGAACGGTAAAGGCACACATAGATTTGACTAGTACAGCCATGGTCTACGTGTACCCACAGGACAGAAAAGGATGGGTCCTCAAGGCAGCGCAAACGGCGACAACAAACATCCGCCCTAACAAACACACATACCCCGGCTTTGGCACGGAAATTTTCCTCTAAAACATAGCCGGGATAGAGCAGGTAGGTCGTGTCATCAGGGCGGTATATTTGTGTCTCCGTGAGAAAAAGCATGGCTGGTTTCGCCGTCTCTAGATGTTGGTGGACGGCGTTGAGGTTTGCATGGAGCCCACAGATGTTCGTGGACTCCACCTCAAATAGCGAATTTGTGGGAAAACGAAGAGCCGCTGTGTTGCCATATTCTCTATTTTGCACTGCCATGGAGGGGGTAAGAGGAGGCGTGAAAAGAGATGATGGTCGTTACAGTACCGCGTGACAAAGCGTGGGAGATTGGTTTTGTCTATGAATGTGAGGAGTGGCGAGAGCCGACGCGCCGATCGGAAGGGCCCCCGTACCCCCCCGAATATGGTCGCCGGAGTCCCACGTCCGGTCACCAACCGGCACGACGAACCATATCGAGATTATGCGCGGCCTGGTGAGGCAGCCTCCCGGGGTGGTTAGCCCCGGTTGGGCCCCTGTACTATACCGCGGGCGGCCAGCGGCACCACCGTTTCTACGGGTCTCCCTGGTCGGCGGATCGCCCCGCGCCACTCTCACTAGACTACGCCAAGACCCACTGGTCCCACTAGTACTGCGACCACCATCACCTCTGCCCGGCTATGCACTTGCTGATCCCTGAACGCAATCCAACCGAGATTGGATTACTATGAAGGGTTTTGCGCATATGTGCACGGTGGTACCAACCCGGTCGAAATTTGTGACAAATTTGTGGCATCAAATTTCTACCACCAGTCTTGTCTACCATATGTCTTGTATATTCTCACCTCCGGACATCAAAGACAGCGTTTGTTTTGATCGATTCGAGTCCGACATAATTACCTCCACCGCCTTGGCGGAGTTGGTATCCGTAGGGATTTTGCGCACAATAAAAGAAAAGTAAATATCGTCTGCATATATTTTTCTGTATGTCACCTCTCATGACACTCTTCGGATGAGATGGGATGGTAATATTCTACCTCCGTCACTACACAATCTTATATTAATATTATAAATCAAATATATAAAGGTGACTTTACACAAACAATGTGAAAAGGTAACCAGTGGTATGTTATTGCGTTTACAGTTATATTATTATGTCAGTCACGAAGTAATCTGTCACTTGAAGGCAATGTAGGCCAGATGTGAGAGGGACCAATTTCGCTATTTCGGGAATACATTTCTGTGCAGAGGTGACCTATGAATGATGAACGAGTTTCCCTCCTTTACGAGATATTGTTAGGCCTTTCGGTATTTATTTTAGCATTTCGTTCCGATTCTATATAGTCTAGCTGTTATTTTTCCGTAAACGACTTATAAATATTCATTCATTTAATTTCATTTATTTTAAATGAAAATAAATGAATTTCATTTATTTTTATAAAATTAATTTAATTTCATTTATTAAGTCTTTTTTATTCTTTAGACAACTAAATGTCTCGTAGACGGCGATTACGACATAGGGCTGTCCTTTTTTTAGTTTTTTTTTATTTATGGCACGTCAATGTTATGAATCCGTTAATAAACCTACAACCCTTGAAGTATCCGATTGATCACTCAATAGACTCATCCCCTAATAGGTTTTTGGTTTATAATTTTTTGTATTATGTACTGCAGCTCATTAAAAAATAAACGTATTTTTCTTTTCTTTTCTAATACTTGGAGTTGAAAATCATAGTTGATGAAGTGGGTGTATTAATATACTTCTACTGACCCTTTCAGGTATTTACAGGCGTAAACAGGTTTTTATACTTGTGTAGAGAACAGATCACTCACTAACTTTATAGCTACAAATTATCACGGAAACCGAATCGCTTTTGAATCAATCAACCAATTAGCCTACAGCAGTTCACTGCAGGGTAAACAGGTCTCTTGCAATCATCATCTTCCTGCCCGTGTCCCAATTATTTGGGGTCGGCGCAACATGTCATTCTCTTCCATACATTCCTATCGGATGCCAATACTTGTTAGTAAATTACTAGCTTTTGCCCGCGACTTCGTTCGCGTGGAATAGTGACTTCCAGCAGATTTTTGGTGTACCCACATAGTTCCCGATCTCGCGGGATCACTTCAAAAATGAAATGTGGAAACTTTACCTCCAGAACAGCACATACCCGGAGTTTCCTCTTTCCATTTTAGTGCCATACAATATGTGCACTTTTTAGCCATCCGTCCTAAGAGCACTAATCGATGGTTCATGTAATCGATTAAAGAGTCGTAATCAAAAGCAGCATCATGAAATACCTCCCACGTATTACGTGTAAATATATTTCGTCTTTGTGCTTGCCGTGCAGCTAATAGAACACGTCGTCTATGAGATTCTTCATGTGACTCTGCAGAAATCAGAGACGCATGATTTTCAGCATCCAAAAGCCGACGTACTCGAGTTTGAACTACAGTTTCGGAAGCTCTTTGAGTTGCATGACGCCCAGCATCTAAGAGCCGGCGCTCCTGAGCCGTCTCTTCTGTCTCAGCAGCTCTTTGAGTTGCATGACGCCCAGCATCTAAGAGCCGGCGCTCCTGAGCCATCTCTTCTGTCTCAGCAGCTCTTTGAGTTGCATGACGCCCAGCATCTAAGAGCCGGCGCTCCTGAGCCATCTTTTCTGTCTCAGCAGCTCTTTGAGTTGCATGACGGCCGGCATCTAAGAGCCGTCGCTCCTGAGCCATCTCTTCTGTCTCAGCAGCTCTTTGAGTTGCATGACGGCCGGCATCTAAGAGCCATCGCTCCTGAGCCATCTCTTCTGTCTCAGCAGCTCTTTGAGTTGCATGACGGCCGGCATCTAAGAGTCGGCGCTCCTGAGCCATCTCTTCTGTCTCAGCAGCTCTTTGAGTTGCATGACGGCCGGCATCTAAGAGCCGTCGCTCCTGCCTCGTCTCCTCTGTCTCAGCAGCTCTTTGAGCAGCGTGACGTTCGGTGTCTAAGAGCCGGCGCTCCCGAGCCATCTCTTCGGTTTCAGCAGCTCTTTGAGTAGCGTGACGCTCAGCGTCTAAGAGCCATCGCTCCTGCCTCACCTCTTCAGTCTCAGCAGCTCTTTGAGCAGCGTGACGCTCGGCGTCTAAAGTTAAACGGGCTTTAGTCTGTTCTTGAGACTCTTGACTTCTTGCAACTCTCTTAGCTCGAGATCCGCTGGAACTACGTGCTAAATTGGACTTGCGTTTTCTCGTCATTGAAAAAAGTAGTTTAAAAAAGAATTTAAACTAAAGAAATATTACAATCTTTCCGAACTTAAATTGAAAACTAACAGAAAACAAAAGAATTTAAATAAAAATACGAATTACTAACTTGATAACAATTTAAAAGAAATTATATTACAACCCATTCTTAATAACCAAGCTTAAAACCAAATAATTTAAAAGGAATGTTTAAATTAATTTAAAAATTAAAACGAATTTAGACATACAATTTTAGTATCTACTAATAATCGAGATCAAACTAAACTTACATTTTACAATAACCAGACAACCCAACAAATAAACCTTTTAATCGACAAATACAACAGAACCAATTTTGAAAACAACCACCAGACAATCCAACAAATAAACCTTTTACCTACTAATACAACGGAGCCAATTTTAAATTTACGAAACGAATAATATAATCCACAATTCCACGTCAGTTCCGAAGCGCTCGGCCGATACCCAACCAAATGCGTGTAACAAAACCATAGCGCAAACTATTTCGATCCCAATGCCATCTATCGAGCATAGTGACAACTCGGATTATTTATCTATACTCCGTTCGGGCATTTTCTTTATACTAAAAGTTTTATTATATTGATATTATTTTTTTCATACCTTTTTACTATTTATTAACTTTTTTCCGATGAATTAAAACAATAACATGAACCGAACTCGTGTAACGATTGACACCATTGCGCGATCACCAACTGGACATATAGTACTAATAGAATTATCTATACTCCGTTAGCATTTTCTTTGTACCAAAAGTTGTATTATATTATATTTCCGATGAATTTTCAGTACTGAATTGATGCCGACTCTTGACCAATAGATGGCGCTGTATGTCCGGAATAAATTTTATTTTTTATTTTATTTTCACTATCACTATCACAATCACTATCACTTTCACTACATAGTATAAAATAAAGTCGCGTTTTCTGTCCCTATTTTTCTTGTCCCTTTGTATGCTTAAATCTTTAGAACTACGCAACGGATTTTGATGCGGTTTGTTTCAATAGATAGAATGGTTAAAGAGGAAGGTTTATATGTATATAACATCATGCTACGACTAACAGGTGCGGAGCAGGAATGAAAAATGTTGCAAAAACGGAGTGACGCAGGCGGAGTCGCGCGGGTCAGCTAGTTTGTAATAAAAACTATCCTATGTCCTTTCTCAAGTTCCAAACTATGTTTGTACCAAATTTCACACAAATTGGTTCAGTAGTTTAGGCGTGAAGCAAAGACAGACAGACAGACAGACAGACAGACAGACAGAGTTACTTTCGCATTTATAATATTAGTTTGGATTAATAACATCGAACAAACTACTCGCTGTCCATTTGATCTGTCTTCGCTATATAGTTGCCATTCATGTTTGTTTCTACTTCCTTTTTTGCTTTTCAGAAGGCCGACCTTTTAATGTTTCGTCTTTTTCATTAATTATTTTTTTCTTTGGAGGAAAACGTTACAAACAGAACACAATGAAGGCGAATAATGCAATAGCAATTACGTACCTATAGATCTTTTTCTTGGTTCAATTTAACATAACATAAACTCACGCCTATATCCCCGAAAGAGTAGGCAGAGGTGCTAGCACCCACATTTCGCCAGTTTATGTGTGTTTAGGTCCCAATGTAAGTGGCGAGCCTATTGCCATTATCCGGCCACTTATAAACCTGCGATAAATACACACATAACTTTGAAAAGCATCGAAAATTCATTGGTGTGTGCCATGGTAAAACCTGGGATCGAACCCGAGACCTCTTCTCAGCAGTTCATTACCCATCATACCACTAGGCTACCGCGGTTCAGTTTAAAGAAGTCTATAATCAGCTACATACCTACTGGGTATGCTGAAGGCACATGGAGTACTCCAGGTACACTGTTTTTTTATACTGTACAAATAGCACTATAAAATTGATAATACACTTGTACTTCTCCACTGTATTTATTACTGTACCTATCTGGTTTCGCCTTGCGGCATTCTCAACGGTTTACACTGATAGTTGTCTAACTGGAGAAGTACAAGTGTATTATCAATTGTAACAATAAGTTCCACTAAGTACTATCAATCAACAGTATAAATAATTTAATTAGCACTTTTCTCTCTTCATCATATCAGTAAAGCTAAATGGAACGCTAATGTCATAAAAAACATCACTATAAAAAAACAAATAGCGCCATAAAACGAGTTGTCATTTAAAAAAAATTGTTTCATTTACATAGCTTTACTAATACGATGGAGAGTGAATAATGCAAGATGAACAGTATAAAAATGAAAAGAAAAATCCAAATCGTGATTTTGTTATATACTCAGAATACTTCCAGGTGCCTGCGGCTTCGTGAGCGGTTCCCAATACCCTATTTAATATATTCACAGCGGTAACTCCCCGAGGGGAGGAGGCTTATTATACCTATTCATATTTCGCAAACTATGATCTTCGATCCCACGTAGGTCTGCTGTCACACACTACCCTTATTCACCTTCTACGACCCCTACAGAGATAGACAGGGTAGCTTTATTTTACTACATCGAGAACTAATAAAAAAAGTATTAAGTCTTAAAACTCTCGTTTCGAACCACGTATAATACGTATAATAATAAAACTAAAACAGCCCAAAAAATAAAATTCACCCCAAAAGCATTCCAATAAATAAGCAACCGTATCTAACTTTAGTAAATATCCCGGGTGCCTTCAATTTATAATGGCAACCCGCACGATTTTTCTCCAAGAATTAAGCATCGTAACTTATGGTAAACTAGGTCACCCACACACTGGGCAGACATATTGCTACAAATGACAATTCTAACGGTATTGTGAATAAAAGATAAACTAAAAAATGGTGACGGCTCTTCGCGACTCTGACCCTGACTGACTGCTGGAAGCAACTTAATAAATAAATATAATAATTAATAATATATGAGGATGTGTAAATTTCAATATAATACCAAATGAATCGCGGTAGAATCTATTAAAATACTAACTTTAAACTTTCGTCCATAATAAACTTAATGTGTAAATTCAAAAGTATGTATACCTATATCATAATTGCGTTAATTCCTGTTAACATTATTGTAAATCCGTTAACAGCCTCTGTGGTGTAGCGGTAGTGAACGTGACTACTGTACAGGAGGCACGGGTTCGAATCCCGCTCAGTGCAAATATTTGTATGCATGACAATTTGCACCTGGTTGCCTCCCGGTTGTCATACAAACATCTATGGCAGTTGTTACGGGTAATTGGAGTCCTAAAAAGTTCTGTGTGTACTGTCCTAAAAACTGGTCTAGCTACAATACTTCAATATCGTCTATACCCATAGGTTATGGAGACCAGATACACTGGAAAAAATGCAAACCTTGGACTCATTGGTAGCTGCAAATGCGACGGTATTAACGCACGGTTAATGCTGATGATGGTTTATTATATTTTCAATTGCTCTCACTTCTTTTTGTACCTATATATACAAAACCTCTCCAGTGAACTCTGCTGTCAATTGTCAGCAAACTATCAGCTACTCACTGTACGCTCGACCCGATCAATCCCTTATCTAGTAATGCTTGCATACGATTTCTTATATGCTTGCGGTAAAGCCATTAAATAAACCCTTTTTGTGAAATAACTTGGCACCATGTGTTGCCATTTTGTTTTTGCAGTAATTCCTTTACTCGTATTACGGTTAGGCCTTTAGACGTTCTGTAGCTTTCAGGTAGTATTTATTGCTGTACCTAAACCGTTTACTAGGCCTTAACGCGCTCTTCTGTAAATGAATTTTTGAACGTTCGTTTGGAGATAACGGTTTTATCTTTGTTGCTAATTGATTTACTAACATATATGATTGCTAAGAACCACATTTTTTTTCAAAGTATATTCATAATCATCATCAACATCAGCCCACGGCAGTCCACTGCTGGACATAGGTCTCTCCCATGAGACGCCACTTAGCCCGGTAAAAGAATATTTAAATTAGCAACCGAAATTACTAATATTCCGTTTAACCCCTCTAGCTAAGCTTAATAGCTTGTGTAAGGAGTGGGTTCATGTGGGTAGTGTCATAGCCAGGATTCGAACCCAGAACCAATCGATTATAAGATTTCAGACTTCTTAACCAATGAGCTCCTCTCTACGCTTGTTCCCTCCTTCATATCTAAGAACGGGTAGGCAGTATTATACAATATATATTATAATATTATTGACAAATGTGGTACCTATATAATTGTAAAAATTTGACATCCATAAGTGCTCTTCGTGTGCTTATACTGAATAAACGAATTGATTCTTCATTGAGTGGTGTGTGAACATCTACATTTCGCCAACGATGAATTTGGTCCCGCGCGCGGTAGGCCTATTGCCGTCTAGGAGGCTCTTTGTCATGAATGTATGTCTACTATGGAGAACAGCCCTATATCGTCGCCTTCTATGACATCCACAGGAAGAAATGGGATGTCCTTATTGTAATCCACCGGGAACCAACAGCCTTGGAAACATAGCCACAGGGCATCATCTGTATTCAAATCGCGTAAAAGCTATACTTAAAGTAATTATGGCGCGGGGCCGAGCGCTCAGCCAATTGGCTCTGAAATATTAACAAACTTTGGCATCTATTTTCATTCCACCTGAATATTCTGGCGTGTGAAAATCATAATTTTCGATCTAACGTGATTGTCCCATGCAGAAATGGGAAATTCGTCCCAAAATTGTTTCCGAATAAGGTCAACTAAATTGAAGTGTTGTTCGCTGAGAATATGAGCTAAAAATAATGAGCTGAATAAAAATAAAAATGACACGTGCTCGGTCTACTAAAAATTTTCGTTTAAAATAATTATTATAAAATTTTAAAAATACTTACCTGCTCGAAGTAACATATGAATAATTCAAGCGTTGTCGCGTCGGGGAACTTAGATCGTTCCGAAAGCATGTGGGAGTGCTTTACTAGTTAAAGTTTTTTTAGATTTAGGTACCTACTCAAAAGTGTACGAATTCGGCAATTAAAACTTTTTGGAAAATACCGAGACTTTTAAATAGCTTTCTTTGAATACACTAACCTAAGATTAAAGTTTTTCTAAAATATTCAAGGTTATTCGATTCAATGTCGTAAACACTTTTTATATATAGTCTATATATGAAGATAATGAGGAAGTTATATATTATTGTACTTACTGCAGTGTCACGATGGATTTTAAATCTGGTCAAGACCTGTCAAACAAAAAAAAGCACATTAGCAGTTTTTGCGACCATCGCGGGAAAATAAACCCCGGCTTTTTTTTTAAATATCCCCAATATACAAACACAGCTACTTCACAATTATTATGTAACTAGCTGACCCGCGCAACTTCGTCTGCGTCACCCCGTTTTGACGTGACAACGTCTTATAAATTGGCTTGCCGGGTGACACTTCAAGAAACTGCGTTACGCTCCGCTCACGTTATGCGCTCACAATGAGAGCGAGTGAGAGGCACGCGTCCCTTGCCCGAGCGAGAGAGACAGAGCGAGAGAGAGAGAGTGAGAGAGATAGGCATACACACCGGTTCATGTCTTCTCAAAGTCGTTGTCACGTAAAACTTTCGCCCGTATACCGACTTTACAGGCAACCAATTTTTTTGCAACATTTTTCATTCCTGCTCCGCACCTGTTTGTTGTAGCATGATGTTATATACATATAAACCTTCCTCTTTAACCATTCTATTCTATCTATTATAACAAACTGCATCAAAATCCGTTGCATAGTTTTGAAGATTGAAGCATACAAAGGGACAAGAAAAATAGGGACAGAAAACGCGACTTTATTTTATACTATGTAGTGATAGTAACATGTCCATAGGTTCTTTCGCTCAGCAAGGAATCAATGGAAACGTATCATTATTTTCATAAAGGTGGTTGATGGACCCGTGAGTGTCATAGACTCCGTCTCTATCTCGATAAATTATGGTTCCTGTGAGGGACCATAACCCAATTCACAGCTAACGTAGCGAGCAAGTAGACAGGTAATGTAGAGAGATTATGTGGTACGTAATGTACTAAAAATATTCTACTAAACAGATATTAGGTACAGGCTTTATTGAAATTGACTGTTATTAGGGGCTTGGCAGAAAATCTAGGTTATTAACCCGTATGATTTCGGAATTAGGACCTTAACAAGCACCGGTACGACCTTCATTACCCAACTGCCAAAAAAGGAGAGTAATGTTTTTCGAGATTCATGTGTTCATTCCTTTGATACGCCCTACTGTCTGAACTGCTTGACAGTTTTTGAAAGGCGAGGAGTCATTTGATTCGTCGTGATTGTGTGAGTGACACCAAGTTTATTATTGTTTATACCTGACGTGGACCTAAGTCGCGATATAAACGATTCGCTGCACACATTTTGATCTGTGCCGATTGGTATATTATAGAAACTACTTGAGTCCGTTATTTCTTAGTGTTTTTGTTCATCTGTGTGTCATGTTTTGTTCATCATATGACCAAGCACCCCAAACCTATCCGTGCAATTGTAGTATGTGACTTAGTACATAAGTACTTTACGGAAATGTGATGCAATGCCTTATTATCAAATGTGCAACTAAGCACTTTCCATGTGCAGTACATATATAACTTGTGTGTGGCTCACTCAATAAATGGACACGATGAAGTAAACATATAACTTTTATTTTTACTCTTCCCTACATCCACAACTACAATATTACATGGCGACGCCAACATTCACATTTTGTAATATGCTTAAAGTAATACATATATTATTTAGATCAGTTATAATCGACGAAGGTAAACCCTCTAAAACGATTTATTGACAAAAGAATTTTTACTCGCGGCTCAAAGGCTTGTTTCTCGAACGTCCATTTCGTGAATAAAACAAGGCAAATTAAATAAAGTATTTCGTACAACAAACGATGTGAACCCACTTCAAACATCAATTTAGCTCAGTTGGATTGGTTTGTAAAAGATTACAAGTATCTAAATAAAATTCGCTGATCGTTGTACTAACATAACATAAACATAAACTCACGCCTTTATCCTCGAAAGTGTAAGCAGAGGTGCTAGCACCCACATTTCGCCAGTTTATGTTTAGGTCCATCGTTGTACCGTTCCTATGCAACGAGGCGAGAGAAGAGTGATTGATGTGCGCGGCGTAGCGAGAGGAGTATATATTATATCATTCTCACTTGCTTTTGACTTATAATATAATCATTCTCTCTCTTTCATTTGCCTCGTCCCCCGCCACGCTGCGCGAACTATGGGAAAACAGTATAGCACTCGTGGTCAGACTATAGTACAAAACGAATAAATATCAATAAAAAACTGTGTAATTTTATAATAGGCCAAAACCCCGCTTCGCCCAAAAACAAATTCCTATAAATAAAATTTGAAAAAACCCTCGACACAAAAAATACCTCAAAATCTAAATATTACAAGCGTTGTCATGTCGCGGAGCTCTCTGACTGGTACCCTCCTCCTTTTTTGAGGTCGGTAAAGTCCGTCAATTTTCTCTTAAAGCTCGCATTTCAATCTATCATGGCACGGTGATCCATCCATCAAAGTAGTGATAGCTGAGTGGTTTCAAACATTAGCGTCTCATGCCTACAGTACAAGTTCAATCCTCAGTCACGCACCTCTTTTTTGAGGTTATATATGTGTGTCAAAGATCAATGATTACTTGCTTGAGTAATTAAGAAAATTTGGGTTATCTGATTAAAAGAAATAAATGATTTACAGCATTAAAAGAAATAAATGATTTACGCATAAATGTTTCAGTTAAATTGAAGTCAGGGCCATCTACAGTTTCGAGATTACCTACGAGATGGATAGATGGGGTAATAACTTATAACCATGGTGCCCCCTTTTTGCCTTCAAAAAGTGAGGCGTGCATTGCCACACTGCCCCGATCTGTTGCATTCCGAAAGAAACAACCTAAGGTTAACCGAGGTGCAAGGGATATGTTGACTATTATAAAACCTAAAGACCCAAAGACGTCGTTTTAGTCGGTTTGAATCCGACATAACCTCCCAACCGGGTTGTAGGAGATTTATCGCACGATAGAATAGTATGACCAGCTGCGCAACCTCTGAACTCCTTAAACATACCTCTCCTTAATGAAATGTACTTCTAAGATAATATCAATTTTCCTTAGGAAGTAATAACAACGGAACCAATTTTAAGTGATTTTAATGAAATGCGTTGATACCCTGAGTTGTAGTTTCTGACAATGTTACTTTTATATTTAGACCAATATTCAATATATTTCAATACGATATAATACTCAAGAAATAAATACAACACAACACAAATAACATGCAGATAATTTAGAGGCAAATCAAAATTATATCACAAAAAGAAAAATAACGAGAAAATTATTAATTAACGAACAATAATTGAACGACAGCAGCTGTGATACGTTCAATTTTCAATAAATAACGCCAATTATAACAGAAGGTATGAATGACCCACTTAGTTACAAAAAAAACCCATTGAAAGCGTGTTGTTCTTCCTTTGAAAAAGCCTCGATGGAAAAAAAAACAATATAACAGATTCATTTACATTTTTCCCGCCTTTGTTCCCTGCATAGCAAACTACGACTGAAATGAATGGTGACGTCATACAACCCATACAAAAATGCAGAATGGATTTTAATTGATGTAATTCCCTCAAATTTCGCCATCTGCTTCTGATATGAAAGGACTCGGTTTGAATAAATATTTTGTTTTTCTATTTAACTGTAAAATTTTTTTTGGATTTTTTCGCGTTCTATTTTACAGCAGAGCATTCATTATGATATTCTACAGAACGTACAGGATACGAACAGTATTCGTACAACAGATTTCATTAAAAACAGTAGCTATTATCTATACGTAGCACGTGTTCTAAACGGTTTTGCCATTGAGTCTCCAAGCGTAAGCGAATAACTAAATATTTCGAAATTTACGTAAAAATAGTTGCCATTGTTCGCGTTAAAACTAATATGCACCAAGCGATGGGAGGGGAAAGTAAAGTGAGTCTACCGACGCAGACTTGCTTAGGCCTCGAAAGTCTTTATGGTTCGGGTCTCTTTAGGCATATGGGGACCAGTTAAATAGAAGGTACAGCAAGATTGGGATCAGAAATACATGTGATAATTAAAAAAAGATTGAAAGTGCCCCATGAATCAGGAGCAAAAGTACACGAGGAAATTTGAATAGAAGGTACCCCGGGAACGGGATCTGAACTTCACGATATTTTAAGTATTACGAGGATAACCTTACAGCTTCCATTCAATCACTATAGCGCCGAACATATAGTTATATGTGCTTATACCTGCATAGCGCTTATAACTATAATCCGATATACGATGCGATTCAAATCAAAACATACATCTATGGACGCCTGCATATTTCATATCCCATTTGTCATCATCATTTGTGTGAAAGTCAGGGTACATAGTGAAAGGCATATTAGTATTGCGTGAAAAGGTTGATATATGTTAGGCAGGCAAATGATGTGGGTGTTCTAAGGGAAACATTGGGGGCGTTTATGTATACTAATGGCTTATTAGTACACGTGGCATGCGAGAATATTTATGAGAACAATTAAGATTCAATACGCCTACTTTCTATCATCGCTCCACTCGCCACACACAGGGAATTCATACTCACACATTACGACTGGAAACGGTGCATACTCTGGGGTATAAAAGGAACTGCAGTTGAAGCTGTACATTTTTTTTTATACCAATTAGGTGGCAGACAAGCACACGGCCCACCTGATTGGAAGCGGTCACCGTGGCCTATGAACGTTTGCAACACCACAGGCGTCACACACGTGCTGCCTACCCTGTAGAAACCTTCATTTAGAATGTCCTTGCTGTCGTTTTCCAAGCGAGTCTACAATATTTGATTCTTTACAAAGGGTATTATTAATTTCTCGTCGACAGTACAAGTGTATACAGAATATATAGCTAACCATAATAATAATATCCACACAGTCACACACCCAGACATAATCGCTATCACTACATATTATAAAACAAAGTCGCTTTCTTTGTCCCTATATGTATGCTTGATCTTGGAAATCATGCAACGGATTTTGATGCGGTTTTTTAATAGATAGAGTGATTGAAGAAGAAGGTTTATACGTATATAACATCATGCTACAACCAACTGGTGACAAATGTTGCAAAAACGGGGTGACGCAAACGAAGTTGTACGGGTCAGCTAGTCAACCATTTAAAATATTTGCACTGAAAGGGTATCGATTCTGAAACCTCCAACATAGTAGTCAAATGTTCTACTAATACACCAGATAGTTTGATTACCCGAAGGGGGCCACGGGTATGCCATGATACGAGGATATTATATAACCTGGGATACTTGGGATACCTGGGATGGGATACTTCGACAACCAAATATGAAACGCCGGCGTGCATTTTAATTTAGTCAGTTCGAGTCCGACATAACCTCTCCAACCAACCTTCTCAAGGGAAGGCGGGGTATCCGTGGGGATTTATCACACGATAAATAAGAGAGGTTGGATAATTCGTACCTATTAATAATACTATGTCGGGCGTAAATTACATCGAAATAGTACATTAAATTATAATAACCCATAAATTATGTCTTGCAGTTACAATTAATCTCGGACAATGGCACCCAGCTAGCCAGTTATTCAATTATTTTGTTTGAAACACCTGAGTTTACACAATGCCTGATGTTTTCGGTGGAATTAAAACGATGGCGTATGGTTCTCAGTGGAGTAAAATACAATATCATATCTGGCACGTGATTATATGTATGTGTAGGGACAAAGCTTTATGTGTGGTGAAGACACAGCTCTACACTAGTGTAAGCAAAAATTGTATTTCATACGAGAACACCAGTCACTTTTTTTTTTATTTATGGCACGTCAATTTGACTTCACCTAGCCTGATGTTAAGCTGAAGACAAAGTCTCATGAAAGGGGTGTTTGTCGGGCTGTGTTGTGTCCAAAATTTAGCTCGACCCCGTGCCTCCACATATGCATGGATTATTACAAAAATCGACATGTGTATTCTTTCGTCTGGGCGTATCTAAAAAGAGGAGATATATAATAGTCATATTTCTTGCCACCAATTTTTGCCGGGAACTTATAAACCTGCGATAAATACACACATAACTTCGAAAAGCATCGAGTCATTGGTATGTGCCATGGTAAAACCTGGGATCGAACCCGAGACCTCGTCTCAGCAGTCCTTTACCCATACCACTAGGCTACCGCGGTACCAGCAATTTTTGTACGCTCGATATAGGGGAGAAGCTTAATGATAATATTAATTTGCTGACTGTATTAAATAACGTTGTCATCAGCTCGTTTAAAATGCCGTGTCAGTTGAGTAGGGAGATAATTTTCAAAAGGGACGGGTGTATCTTACTCATTATACGACTATAACAATTTTGTATTAAATTCTCTCAATTTTATATACAGAATTTCAGATATATTCAGTATTATTAGAGTATAAATTTAACTTAACCGTGGGGTGACGTGTCTTAAGAGGCGACAAACGGATCAATACGCAGACAACATCACTACAAGAGAAAGAAAACTCGAAAAAAACCCGGTACAAAACCATCTCGATACCGTGGTTACAGTTGGCCAAAGCCTGCAAACTTTGGAGAGCCTATGTCCGTGGCTAATGGATTGATTTAAATAATTGCTCGGCTTCCCTTTGCAGAGTGAGTCGGTAGGAATGCCATGCACGAACCCATTTAGACATTTAACCTACCGCCGTGAAATAACGATCAACTATCGACAATTTTCTTGCAAAAAAAAGATAAAGCAGATACATGACCCATGTAAAGGAACCACAGTCAGCCTAGTGGTATGGGTAATGGACTGCTGAGACGAGGTCTCGGATTCGATCCCCTTTTCGAAGTTATGTGTGTATTTATCGCAGGTTTATAAGTGTCCGGTTAATGGCAATAGGCTCGCCACCTATTACATTGGGACCCAAACATAAACTAGCGAAATGCGGGTGTTAGCACCTTTGCCTACTCCTTCGAGGATACAGGCGTGAGTTTACGTTAATGTGGGGTGGATGAACGACTAGCAAGAATGTGTGAAAGTTACAATTTAGACAAGCGATTCGTTGTCGGTTCGTGATTTGAAACTCTTGCCAAGGGGGTTTGCATATTCTTACACAGAGAGCAGACTTTATGGGAATATATTGTATCTCGACTAAACTTTAGTCACTAAAGTACCTAAATGTTTGTAAATTATAGGACAGAGTAGGCAGTACGTGTGTGACGCCTCTGGTGTTGCAAAGGTCCATAGGCCACGGTGACCGTCCCATCAGGTGGGCCGTGTGCTTGTCTGCCACCTTAGTTACATAAAAAAATACTCGAAAAATAATGAAAAGCCTGATGAGTTATGAAAAGCCCGGCCATAGCCACGTATCGAACCGGGAAACTATTTCTTAAACTAACCTATAATATTTTATTAATTTTGACGTCGAAGGTGCCGTTTAAAGGTCTATACAAAGCAAATGATTGATTCTTATGAGTTTTTTTTGAAAGTATACTGTTTTGACTATTCCGAATCTACTACCAAAAAATTTCCAGTCTTTCTCGCACAATTCCTAAACGTCACACATGCGTCATCATCATCTTATTTGTAGCTATTAGCTCGTTTCTCGTTCATCACCGACAGTTGTACCTACAAACGTTAACGATGTAAAGAGAGACAGTAAAATTCTCTTTATCTCCCATCGCCCAACGAGTGTTACTACCCCAGTTAGTCTACGGTCGATACCAGATATTGATGACAAAGCTATCCAAAGCCTATGTCAGTCGGAGGGACGTCAAAGGCATTATATAAATCCCTTGCAACACACACATCTAACTACGTAGTGGTTTCAAAAAGCCTTTTCTTGGTTTTTATCTCTTTGTAATATATTATTTTCCCGAAGATTTTTTAAAATTTTAACACATAACTAGTCTAAAAGAGTCTACTGGAGAAGGTATTTACCTACAATTTGCGGATAATTTAAGGAAATTGCTACACATACAATGCCACAATAAATGTGGAATGGATAGCTAGACTAAGTACTAACTTCCAACATAATATATATGTCCGAAATTACTTGGTGTTTTCTGTTAATTGGACCGAGAGCTTCGTAGTTAGAAACAGATTTGTGACCTTCGTGCGGACTCGGATTGAAATAAAGAAAATCTGTTCAGATAAATTGGAATTCTTTAGTTCCGCCTGAATGGATGTTAGTTTTTGCATTTTTTTGTTCTACTTATCTCCGGTTCTACTCGACCGATTACGATTAATTACTTAAGAATTTAAGTCTGACCAATGCCTCCCTAACAATAATGGCCTTAATCGTGATCAACAAACAAACAAAGAAGAATTAGGTGTTCACGCCTGTCATAAGATGCTGAGTAATCTGCGTGATTATATTCATCTACCCCACAGTAGGTTAGTTAATAAAAGGGCTTGGGGCTAGGGCTGTGTGAAGACGAGGCGGGACATGACGGTGTCGCCCGTCCTATTTGAGCAGGCTGGCTGGAGAAATACCTCCGCCCAACAGAATACCGCGGCTAACAAAAACATCAATAACCTTGTGTTGTGTGATGCCTCTGGTGTTATATTATAACCATCCATAGACCACGCTAACCACTATAACTTAGGTAAAACGTGTGTAAGCAGAGGCGACTTGGACGTCGGAGGTCTCAGAATGACCTCCATCCCCCATGAGCGTGGGCCTGGGGGTGATGGGTAGAGCAGCCTGTCACGCTAGCAGAAACAGGCCGCGGTGGTGGGTCAAAGTGCGTCACCACATATCCCTGGGTTAGAAGGTGACACCGTGGTCCCGTCACCCGAAGGGGGTCATCTCGAAAGAGAGTGCCCCGGGTCTGCTAGGGTACGAGGGATATGCTTGCTACTATCTTACCTCCGGTAACTGAAAACGAGTTCGAATTCGACATTACCTCTCTCACTCCAGTAAGTAAGTAAATTGGTATCTCTGGGGATTTAGCTCATAAAAAAGTGGACCGTGTGCTTGTCTGCCACGTAAGTGGTATAAAAATGTGTAGGTAACCCAAATTTTATTTAAATATCTTCGGTAGTATAGACTAACCTACATAAATTGTAATAACGTTCACTCTCACCAAACAAATATACCTTAATATCACTTCAGTCAACCAAAAAAGGGTTAAAAGAGTTTCTGTGTATCCTCTATAAACGATTTTTCACGTATGAGTACTTCTATTTACCCCAAGGCGGTGTCCTTCAACCCTTAAAGAAAACTAAACGCACGTAAGAAAACTGATAAGGAAAAAAACATAAGTATATCAGAGATGTTATCTAAAGAGTACGGGGATGTATGTTTTAATAGGTTCTTTATCTTTTTAGAAAAATATATTTATCTTAGTAGTTCTGCTACTAGAATGCGCTCCATACCGCGTTTTTGAGCTGTCTATTAATGATAGCACGAGGTGCTTTGGTGGTGACATCCATAAATCTTCTAATCAAAGGTTTTATCGAAACAATCCGTGCACGGCAGGGCCATATTTCTCACCCGAGTAGCAGTCATATGGACATGTCCTTTATAAAAAAATATAATATTTAATTTTGGGTACAGAACCCTTACGGGTAAATGGTTTGTTCAGCCATTTATATATTCAAATATAATTGGTAACACACTTGTATTTCTTTCTCAAAGGCTTACACTGACTAACTAACTGTCAGTGTTACTTGCATTGAAATAATTTTCTACCCCGGAAGGGAAATAGCCGTGAGCATTTGTATGTATGTATGCATAAACAATTAATTGTATGGCTATTACGGCTCAGAAGATACAGCCTAGTGACAGACAGATGAACAGCATAGTTTAGTGATTGGGTTCCGTTTTTACTCTTTGGGTAGTGAACCCCAAAACTTGACTTACTATAGCAGTATTCTAAGTGAGCCTCCGGCATTCAAAAACCCATGGATGGCGTGCGTTTTGGTCGGTTCGAGTCCGACATAATCACCTCCACCAACATTGGCGGAGGTGGTATCCGTGGCGATTTTGCGCAAGATATAAAAAAAAAATATCCTAAGTGAGCAGTTACTCCAGGTCTATGTGCCGTTGTGTAGATTGTCTAAGAATATTTTTTTCTGTGATTCTATAAGAACCCTTTACGGAATCCCAAAAAAAGATTAAATATACGCAGGTGGTGGCCTAAATTGAACAAAGTAAGGCGAGAAAAACCACGGGGCGCAGCTAATCAATAACAAACCCACAAAGTGGAAACCGAACTCGCTTAGAAAGGTTTACGATTGTAAATAAGTTATTGTTTGTGAGCCTTTCCGTGTACGCCGCGTTAATAACACATTGTGTTTGTGGAGGCATGGAATGATTGTCTAGTGAAGTGTAAATAAATAAATAAATATATGTATATGTACATATTTGGGATACGTCCATAAGGCCACGGTAACCACTGTGCATTTGTGGGCCGTTGTCTATAACCGAAGTATCAAAGGATCAATTTCGTTCATTCAGTTTGGGCATAATATGTGAAAGTTTTACAATTACTTATATAATATGGTAAGAATATTATTATTTATGGTCTGGTCGTGCCTCGGAGAGCACGTTAAGCCGTCGGCCCCGGTTGCCATACAAACATCTATGGCAGTCGTTACGGGTAGTTGTAGCCCTCAAAAGTCCAACCAGTCTAACTTGGAACTTCAATATCCCCAATGGTCATTGGACCATTGGTTGTGGAGGTCAGATGGCAGTCGCTTCACGTAAAATATCGTTGTTCAGCCGCATCACAGTTAGACTGAAAAGCCGACTCCAACTGAGTTGGGAAAAGGTTCAGAGAATGATGAATGATGATAGTAAATAAATCATTTGATCATAATTCTTTTGCTGGTTCTATAATATAAAAAAAATATTGCTGGTCTCTTCTCAGTTGGGTCTACTGAGAAGAGACCAGCAATTTTTTTTTATAATATTTGTATCTGCATCTTTAAGTATCACAATTGAAAAAATTCGCTCTGAAACGTGTCTGTCAAAATGAATCATCGTAAGCCTAATAAGTAATACAAAATATGATTGAATTGTTTTCGCCAAATTACCTTGAGGCGTATCAACATTTATTTTATATTAATATTCATTTGAACGTCGACACGACCGCTCTCGAGCATGTCTGCTTAGTTAATGTCGTTAGCGCTTCCCCCACTCCGTCAAACGTCGAGGTAATGAACATAATCTACCCTCATTTACATGATAAGTCGGTTAATCCCCTAAAATGTGATGAGATTTCTGGGTTTTGCAGTAGTGATTTTTTATTATTTTTAACTCTTTGTCTGGCGTCTTATATTACACTTTATAAACCTTTATGTAAATTATTAAGTTGTGACAAAAACAAATAATACCTAAATAGACCATCTACTTTTCGCACAGATTGTATTTCATATTTTTTATTCACTATAAAAAGTAAGGAAGCGAAATATATTTTTAGATTTAAATATTTCACATCTGTAGGCGTCCCACGGTGGCTTATATCTTATCCCTTCTAAATTTATTATCCACTTCCAAAACGGTGGTATTCTCTTTTCAGCAATATTTCTTCATCTGTGTGAATAGCGGCCAAAACCGAAACAATACATGGGGTGAATGCGGAATTTTATTCAATCATATCACGAGTTTGAAAAAAAAAACAAAACAAAATCGACAATAATAATTTTTTATACCATTTGGCAGGCAAGCACGTGGCCTACCTGAAGGTAAGTGGTTCCCGTAGCCTATGGACGTTTGCAAAACCAAGAGCGTCACATTTGCAGTGGTGCCGATCATATTGAAGGGAGGAGGGGTGAAGGTTTTCTTTAGAAAGAGATATTCTGTGCTATCAGAACAGAAGACAAAACCGGGTTTCTCGGTCTTCCCACTGACAAAATAAAATATCTGCATTTAACTCTGGCTACAGTACTCACCAACAGAAACACAACACAAAGTTATTATAAGCCGCGATTTTCTGTAGGGCGGAGGTATTTCCCCAATCGAACTGCTCAATTAGAACCGGGAATACTGTCATGGTCTACATGCGTCATTTGATTTTTATAAAGACCTTTATAAACATGATGGACCCTAAATGTCTTAGTAGAATCCTTTAACTTCCCGATGTGAAATCTACTCCAAGCTTATTATTTTATAAGTACAAGATTACACTTCGCCTGATGGTAAGGGGAAGGTAAGAGACTACCATTGCAAACATCAACAATCAGATGTTTTTTTCTACCCGCTTAAAGGACTCGGGTCTGTAGGAACAATCTTAAACTAATATCAAAAGAAAGGTAAAATAAAACGTATTTATGTGTGCAGGTGTTGCCAGTTACGAAGGCATTAAATATGGCTACGTATTATGAAACTTTTAGGAAACGAGGTGTAAGAATTGTAGCCATTTTTTTTTATATTTACTTAATGGTCCGTGCTATTACCGGAGGCTCTACATGGATGTCATTTTGATTTACCTATCGGCTACGATCTTGACCCTGAACCTAAGTAAGTGAGGGTTACATTATCATGGAATGCGTGGATTCTTCTGGTACTAATCTATGATTAGTAGATATGCGAGAGTTCTTCATGACCTTAGGAGTGACTCCACACATCCACTGCAGCATATTCATCTATCACCCTTGTACCCCGTGTTAAGCTCAAAACACTGCCAAAAACGCGTAGGTAGGTACTATACATATTTTGAGCACATTTTAGGCTTACGATTCAAGCCTATACTTATCATTTAGCCTACTCCAGCTCAATGTCCAGATGTTGGAAGGAAACTCATACCTTTTCTTTCTTTCTAAAGAATATTGACAACCAAAATTACTAACATTGACTCTAACCCCTTCAACTAAACTCAATGGCTTGTGTTAGGAGTGAGTTTTTTTATACTACGTAGGTGGGCAGACAAGCACACGGCCCACCTGATGGAAAGCGGCCACCGTGGCCTAAGAACGTGTGCAACACTAAGGTGAGTGAGTGTGTGTGGCCATAATTTCAACAAGGGACCTTGTGATCGCAAGGCCACCTCCTTAACCACTTAGCAACCGACGCTTTTATTTAAATGTTATATGAATGTAAGGTTTATTTTTAGACATTTTATAACCGAAGCCATTGTGTACGCGACTCGGCCAACCCATTAGCATGGGCTATTACAGGTTCCATGAACCCTTTGGAATCATTATGTAACTTGTTTCGACACACGGTTCGGCTTTTATTGTTTAAATGTGGGGACAACGGACATTAACGCGTGGGTTAAATGAAAAATACTTTAAAATTATGATCTTTTTGTGGTATAATATACTCCGTGTGGTAGAGGAAGAACAAAGGCACTAACTCCACCTCATACAAAGGGTGTCGTAAGAGGCGAATAACGAAAAATGCGCAGACGATATCACTGCGAGAGAAGGGAAACTGGAAATAAAACTTTGTACCAACCCATCTGGCCAGCGTGGAAACAGTAGACCAAAGTCCATTATTGGGGGAGAGGCCTATGTTCAGCAGTGTACTATGTTAAGCTAATTGATTGATTGAATATAATCTTGCTCGGATAAGGGGTAGACAACGTTTCTTACCTACCTATGTCGAGGCCACATTTTGAGCGGAGGTCCATTTACTAAACAAGTGTTAATTATTTTTAATTTTTGACGATTTGTAAGTACAGTCATAACCTACAGAGCATAAAGCGCGATAGACATATAGCACGGGTGTGGGTTGGGTGCGAGTCGGGTGCGGTTTGAGTGCGGTTTGGGTGCGGTTTGAGGGCTGGTCGGGTGCGGTTTGGGTGCGGTTTGAGGGCTGGTCAGGTGCTGTTCGGATGCGGGCTGGGTGTTTTAATTATAAAATTTTGTACGCCAGAACCACTGTGATCAGTCCTATATTGTAAACATCACTATTGTACCATATTCGATAAATAAAGTACTTTGACGATCTAAATAAATAAAAAAAAATCTAGTCCGCTACAGTTTATAGCTTATGACGCACTTAAGGTTTAAACCCGTACTATTCTGACGTTTAGAGCTTGGCGTCGAACGACTATTTGAATAGAGAGGCGACATCAACAGGTTTGGTCCTTGATGAAATTGTTTGCACATGAGAGTGGAAAACAATAGGGAGAAAAACTCAAAGGTTGACTTAGATGTAGACTTTTGAGCATCGAGTTTAGTGTCCACAGACTACTTAGGGACCTTATTTGAGTCAATATAAAAGGTCTTTACATATGTAATTGCCGAAATTTTCTTACTGATTCATGAGTTCGTTATTCCTGTAATTTAATAACTAATTTCATTATTTAAATTTTGTTTTTTTTTAGCCGCTTCATAAATTAAATTCGATCTTTAAAAACAGTACTTTCTAAATGCTATACATTTTGATGATGAACTTCGTAATTACTTTTTTACAGCTGTCACTTTTTTAGAATGTAATTGTGATGTATCGGTTAAGTATGATAATGTATATGTAGGTAGTTAAGAGAAATTGTAAGGTAGGCCGAACAGCTGTTTGCTTTGTCTTCGATTATACGTGTTACTAGATGAATGTGTTTCATTGTGATCCGCCTAAAGTGAGCCCTAGACCGTGTCAAGACCTAAATATTCTACAGTGGCGACGAGCGAATTACGCGCGTGTGTTTATAAGTGTATTTCACGTAAAATCACGTCGATTAAAATAAAATGTCTGTGGGCAAGATCGGACCGTTCGACCTTGACAAGGACAGTTGGGAGAATTACGTCGACCGTTTAGAACAATATTTTATCGCTAACGAAGTGAAACCCGAGTTAAAAGTGGCTACGTTAATAACTGTTGTGGGCAATGACGCGTATGAACTTATGGTTAGCCTGTGTACGCCGGCGAAACCCGCGTCGAAAACATATACCGAGTTAGTAACGGTCGTGAAAGGTCATTTGAATCCGAAGCCTAGTATGCTAGCAGAACGTTTCAAATTTAGACAACGCATACAAAGGACTGGCGAAAGTTTAGCGTGTTACGTGAAGGAACTAAAAAAGTTAAGCAAAGACTGTGGGTTTACGGCGGACAGTTTAAAAGAAAACTTACGAGACCAGTTCGTTTGCGGTATAGCTAACGACAATATTAGAGAAAAAATATTTACAGAAGAGGACACGATATCTTTCGACAAGGCATACAAGCTGGCAGTGTCGATGGAGGCGGCCGAATCGAACGCGGCTTTGGTTGAAGGTTGTGTCAGAAACCAGAATGCAGACAGTAAGCAAAGTAACGTCGCAGAGTCTGTGCATCGGGTGGCGGTTAGCGGGTCGAGCGGAGGCTCACGGCCGGCCGGGAGGGCGCGCGGCAACAGCGCCCGCGCATATCGCGCTGCCTCAGCTGGCGGTAGCAGTGCAGGCAGGGCGCGAGGTGCCTACCGGAATGAACAGCAGGGTGGCAGTTCCGAGTGTGCGGTCTGTGGCAGCAATCACCCAGCGGACACGTGCAAGTTCAAGTTGTATGTGTGTCGAGTCTGCAACCGTGCAGGACATTTAAAGAAAATGTGTCCGCAACTACGAAGAGCCCCGGTGCATTTTGTGGAAGAAAAAGGAGGGTATGAGAGTAACGATGATGTAAACAGTGACGAGGTAAATAACTATTCATTACGAATTAGTGACAGTCAAAGCGTTAGACCGTATACGATAGATATTTGCATTGAAGGTGTTATGTTAAATATGGAAATAGATACGGGGAGCGCTATTTCTTGCATAAGTCTAGATTGTTATGAAAAATGTTTTGGTCATTGTAAGCTACTAGATAGCAACCTGATATTACGGTACTATACCGGAGAAAGTATAAAACCGATAGGAAAAATTATTCCGACGGTGAAGTATAAATCTAAGTGTAAACAATTAGATTTGTATGTTATTGAAAACGGAAAGACTAATTTATTAGGGAGATCGTGGCTGAACAAATTAGAAATTAAAATACCAGTTTTTAATTGTCTTAAAGTAAATAGCTATGAAAGTTCGTTCAATAACGATAAATTCAGTTCCAGATATTGTGATGTGTTCGCGGATAGCCTCGGACGTTTCACCGGTGGGACAGTGGGCTTCCATCTGCGTGAGGGAGCGCGGCCGGTGTTCATGCGCGCGCGGCCCTTGGCTTATGCGCTGCGCGAGCCCGTGGAGCGCGCGCTCGACCAGATGGTGCGGGACGGAATCATCACGCCGGTGACCACGTCGGATTGGGCCACGCCGATCGTGCCGGTCATGAAAAAAGATGGCACAATACGGGTATGCGCGGATTTTAAGTTAACTTTAAATAAATGCCTGGAGGTGGACCATTACCCTTTGCCAAAAGTGGAAGATTTGCTTACCAAATTACACGGGGGAAAGAAATTCACGAAGCTCGACTTGTCTCAAGCGTACGCCCAATTTGAGCTCGACGAGTCAAAGAAATTTACTGTTATAAATACACATAAAGGTCTTTTCATGTACAATAGGCTAATATACGGTCTGGCTTCGAGTCCAGGCATTTTCCAAAGGAAACTAGAACAACTCTTTGCTGATATGCCGAGGGTAGGTGTATTTTTGGATGACCTGATTATAACTGGGGTTGACGACAACTCGCATTTAGCAACATTACATGAAGTATTTGGTAGATTAAAAAAATATGGACTGAAAATAAAAAAAGAGAAGTGCACCTTCTTTGCCGAGTCGGTATCATACTTAGGATTCGTAATCAGTAAGCAAGGCATACATACTTGTCCGGAAAAAATTAATACTATAAATAAGGCGCCGACACCGACGAACGTGACAGAATTGAGGTCGTTTTTAGGTTTAGTGATGTACTATGCCAAATTTGTCCCTAATTTAAGTACACTCTTAGCACCCCTATATACATTGTTAAAGAAAGATGTTAAATTTGAGTGGAGTGAACACTGTACGCGGGCATTTAACAAAGTTAAACGTGTGTTGGTGTCCAGTGAAATCTTGGCACATTACTCGCCCGACTTACCACTGGTACTGACGACTGACGCCAGTGGGGTGGGCGTCGGTGCAGTCATCTCTCACCTCATGCCCGGGGGAGAGGAGAGGCCGATCGCGTACGCGTCCCGTGTTCTGAACGTAGCTGAGAAATCATATTCACAAATCGAAAGAGAAGCATTGGCGATTATATACGGTGTTAGAAAATTTCACCAGTACTTATATGGTAGGAAATTTATACTGAGAACCGACCATAAACCATTGGTAACAATTTTTGGGGATAAGACAGGTATTCCCGTGATGGCGGCGAGTCGAATGCAACGCTGGGCGGTCATCTTAGCCGGGTATCACTATAGTATCGAGTACGTACGCAGTGAAAACAATGCCGCCGACGCCCTGTCGCGGTTGCCGGTGGTAGGGGAAAGTGACGGTCAGCGTGCGCAAGGAGGGTTCACCTACCTAAATTTTATTCAGAATTTCTTACCAATAACTAGGAATACAGTTCAGAATCACGTTAATAAGGATAACATTTTAAAAAAAGTATTTCTTTTCTTGCAATCAGGGTGGCCGAATGAGTGCAATGATGAAAATTTAAAACCATATTTCGTTCGCAGGAATGAATTGTATTTAGATAGTGATTGCATTATATGGGGTTATCGATTAGTTATACCGGAAGCTTTAAGAGCTGATTTGTTAAAAGAATTACACACAGGTCACTTAGGCATCGTTAAGATGAAAAGTATTGCCCGCAGTATTATGTGGTGGCCGGGCATAGATGCCGACATCGAAAAAACGTGCCGGTGTTGTGACACGTGTGCGCGAGAAAGCAGCGCGCCGCCGGGCGCGCCGCCACAGCCCTGGCCCTACGTTACGGAGCCCTGGTCGAGGCTGCATGTCGATTTCTTGGGACCGATTCATGGTAAAACATTTTTGGTACTTATCGATTCGACTTCTAAATGGATAGAGGCATTCGATATGCAGCGGACTACGGCTGGTACGGTAATAAAAGTTTTACGTGAAACATTTGCCCGTTTCGGACTACCGAAAGAAATAGTATCCGATAATGGACCACCTTTTTCGAGTAAAGAGTATGCCGATTTTATGACTAAAAATGGAATTAGGGTCACTTTTAGTCCAGTGTACCATCCAGCATCGAACGGGGCGGCAGAGGGCGCTGTTAAACTGTGTAAACGGGCTATTAAGAAATCAATGCGTGATAACTGTGACTTAGACGCAGCGTTGCAGAGTTACCTCATGATGTACAGGAACGTTGTGCACAGTACGACTGGTGTATCACCGGCTATGCTGTTGTTACGTAGGAATTTACGTACCAGACTTGATTTGTTAAGGAGTGATAGGCAATTAGATTCTAGGGTCAGTGAGGTACAACAGAAACAAATTTGTAGTGCAAGAGGAATATTGCGAGATTTTAACGTAGGTGATAAGGTCTGGGCTCGAGATTATGCAGGGGGGAAGTGGTTCGGTGGTCAAGTAGAACATAAGGTGGGTTCACGAAACTATGTAATTGGTAAAGAGGGTGGTCCATCTGTTAAAAGGCATGTTGATCAATTACGAAAGAAACGCTGTAGTTACGGTGTGCCATCTTTGGAGCCGGAGACTACTTTACCCGGAACTACGGAATGTAAGGATGATTCCGTGTCGCACCCTGTTCAGTTACAAGCCGAGCAAAGCCAGACCGATGTGGAGGGGCCGGGCTCGTCTGACCCACAGGTAACTTCGGGTGAGTCAGTGATAGTCACTGAGGAGCCGGAAGAGCGTGCGCAGGAGCCAGTAGTTCAGGGCGGAGCCAGTGCTGACGCCTCGCCTGGGGCCCGCGCAAAAAAGGGTTAGAAAACCGGTGAAACGTTTTGGGTTTGACTTAGAAGTTGATTGAGCCTTTTTTTTTAAATTCATGTTTTATTTTTTGTGTATACCTACTTTGATATAATTTTGTATTGTTAGTTTTAATTTGTCAAATAAGGGTGGAGGTGTGATGTATCGGTTAAGTATGATAATGTATATGTAGGTAGTTAAGAGAAATTGTAAGGTAGGCCGAACAGCTGTTTGCTTTGTCTTCGATTATACGTGTTACTAGATGAATGTGTTTCATTGTGATCCGCCTAAAGTGAGCCCTAGACCGTGTCAAGACCTAAATATTCTACAGTAATAATAGTTGCTGTTTGTTCCATGTTGTCTCATTCATACCATTGGAGCCTGAGACTTTGCCTACAGTTTACCATCAGGCGAAGTGAAGTCGAATTAACATGCCATAAATAAATTAAAAATACTTCACCGCATCTGATGGTAAACTAAAGCCAGAGTCATTGTACAGTGTGTAATAATTTGATAAATCGAAGAAGCGAAGTCGGCTAGAAGGCATATTGGAGACATCGGGGTAAAATGCAATCGGGCAAAATGTTATTTATTATTAACTAGCTGACCCGCGCGACTTTGTCTGCGTCACCCCGTTTTTGCAACATTTTTCATTCCTGTTCCGCACTTGTTAGTTGTAGCATGATGTTATATACATATAAACCTTCCTCTTTAACCATTCTATCTATTGAAACAAACCGCATCAAAATCCGTTGCGTACTTCTAAAGATTTAAGCATACAAAGGGACAAGGAAAATAGGGACCGAAAACGCGACTTTATTTTATACTATGTAGTGATTCGTCAGATATAAGTGGTATTGTTTAAACCATTTCTGACATTCATATTACCAGGATTGCATGCTTTTAACGCCAGGTTTTAACGCTAAAATAAAACAGGCCAAAACTAGGTCGAGTCTTATGCTTCGGCAGAAATAACGCAGCCTTATTAGTATGTAGCAATTACTTCAAATATTTTTAATGGGTCTACACATGTTACGTAATATAAAGATCATTTAAAAACTAAAATATCTAGTACACACCTTCAATTTTTAATCAGTTAAAGTGTTTAACTTAAAAAAAACTTTTTAATCATAATCATATTCATTATATTTTGTCCATTAAACTTTGTCTAATATACTCATTCCTTATTCTATCCATACGCAGTATTCTTTCATGTATCGCTTTACCGAGCATTATCCAAAATTCATTGTACCTATTCATATTTCGTCACGTATGTAAAACGCTTTTGAAATTTTTAAGTTATTATTTTCTATTTCCATGGAAATGGTGACCCATAAGCCCCAAACGGGATCATATTGGATTACTGACCATTAACGCTCCACCGCGCAAAGCCTTCCAGGTATTTAACACATTTAATCGACTTCAAAAACAACATGCATACAGCATGTGTGTAAAAATTTATAATAAAATACCAATTTCAATTTGATTTATGCTAGAAAAATGTCGTATATTAATCTATGTTAGTAATGTAAAGGAAAAGATTTTGCTTGATTGACGTGTTCAAACGAACAGTTTGAACGCTTCAATCTCGGGACCTACTGGTTCGAATTGAAAAATTCCTTTTGTGTGGAATAGTTTGTTTATGGAGTAACGTCATATAACTTTTTTTTTTTTATACTATCACGCCTATATCCCCGAAGGGGTAGGCAGAGGTGCAAGCACCCACATTTCGCCAGTGTATATTTAGGTCCCAATGTAATAGGTGGCGAGCCTATTGCCATCAACCGGGCACTTATAAACCTGCGATAAATACACACATAACTTCGAAAAGCATCGCAGTCATTGGTGTGTGCCATGGTAAACGTCATATAACGCTGCTACATAAGGGAATTCAGTTGTAATTTTAACAAATTCGACTAACTTACATACTTTTATTGAAATGGATTTAGAAGTATATTTAAGTACGAAGGTGAGAGGAGAGAGAAAGGTTTAATCTGTTGTGGTTTAAGCAGGTGGCTTAAATGTTATATTGTGATATCATTGTAATATTTCGAACAAATGAATTAAAAAAGGTGGTTTGGCTAGTATTGTAATAATATCACTCAAATAAGACAAACCTTTAACGTTTGCTCTTAGAATTCTCAATTTTTTAGTGGCAGTACATATAAGCTATTATCAATAGACTTTATCCCATTTCTCAGAAATCCAGACGAATCTGAAATCTAAATCTAAAATCAATTTGTCTTCAAAATAATCCCGTTGATTGTGTCCAAATCGTGAATCACAAGTCGCTTAGTGTAATCCTACCCTCATTATCTTAAATATTTCACCTCCAAAGATCTGGTATTCGTTCTCTGAATAAATTTAAATTCTTTTATTCTATCTTGATTTGATAAAATATTATATGTTTCCATTTTCCTAAGGTGCTAGGTGTTGCTAGAGTTGTATTGCAGATACAACAGTTTCTTAAACCCCGACAAAAAACGGGGTTTTGTATTTGTATATGTCTGTGACAACATAGGTTCAAAACAGATGGACCGGTTTTAATTAAGTTGTTTAAATTGAAAGCTGATGTGATGGTTCGAATTAGTTTGAAAATTATAAAAAAATCAAATTAAAAAACGTGATTTCTTAAAAAGTAATAAATAAGTAAACAAACAAATGAATACGTAAATAAATATTTCTTTTTTAAAACGTCAAGCAAATCCAAACGTATATTATTGTATTTACCATAATTATGATCGCGTTAATAATCACTACATAGTAAAAAACAAAGTCGAGTTTTCTGTCCCTATTTTTCTTATCCTTATGTCCATTTGTATGTTTAAATCTTACAAACTACGCAACAGATTTTGATGCGGTTTTTTATAATAGATAAAATGGTTAAAGAGGAAGATTTATATGTAAATAACATCACGCTACGACCAACAGGTGCGGAGCAGGAATGAAAAATGTTGCAAAAACGGAATGACGCAGACGAATTTGCGCGAGTTAGCTAGTATTGTATATATATAATAACCCGGGTTTCACCATATATTGAACTAACTATTTATATAATAAATAAGTTTTGATTACATCTTTAACTTTGACGTACCCTGATATTTTCATTCAGGCTTTGTCGTGGCCTGGTCTACGGGTCATTTTGATAACATCTCCGATATTTTACCAGATAGGGAATTTTATAATTTAGCTTAACTACTACCAAGTTAGGTCTGTAGTCTTACTAGTGATGAAGGTAGGACATGACGGTATCTCGCGTCCTAATTGAGCACTCCGACTGTGGAAGTACAGTACAGTACAGTACTTCCGCCCCACAGAATACTGCGACTAATCATAACCTTGTGTTATGTTTCTGGCGGTGAGTAGCGTAGTCAGAGCTCACTGGAGAGGACACTCAGAAGCCCTTCTATATTTTCAGTACTGACAGCATAGAGACTCTCTTACTCCCTCCGCTTTCTTCTTCCCCGTCTTCTTTATATAGTCAGCAGCATGGATGTGACGCCCCTGGTGTTGCAAACGTCCATAGGCCACGGTAACCACTTTCCATAAGATGGCCACCTAAGTGGTATAAAAATAAATCTATCAACAAAAATAAAATACACACAAAGTTTAGCTTCAATATCCCTACACGGTTTGGAAATGAATCGGGGTTCCGTAGACAGTGAACAGCTGTGTTCCGTTTGTATGCCCCATTATCTCTTGTTCATTATAACTTTTTGCGCTCATCATTTCTGTATTGTGGGCAGAAAAAAGGCGTGTGTCGAGCAAAGTTTGGAAGTTCGGAAATTAAAAAGGAAATCGATTTGGCTTCACGTGTAATCTTTTATTCAGTTCAATTAGTAAGTATGTACCTTTGTTACTGTTATATGGCTTTTCTATTGATTATTTTAAAGTACCATTAGTAATCTGTGGTGTCTCCGTGCCGACAAACGGAAAAATATGCAGATGATATTTATTTAATAAAGCTATTCCTCAGGATTTGGCTGACCTGCCACTTGATAAGTTTAAAATAGAATTGAAAAGATTTTTAATTAAAAAAAGCTATTATAAAGTAGACGAATATCTGGATGATAAAAATGCGTGGTCATAATAATCTCTTGCTCTTGCAACCAGTTATTATAAATAAACAACTAAATATTAAAAAGAATAACGATAATCTACCTGAGTTTCTTGCTGGTCTCTTATGTGCCTAAACTGAATAAATGAAATTGATTCTTTGATTCTTGATTCTTTGATTCATGCACATATGTACACAGGCGGACTTAATGTCTTAGGCATCCTCTTCCAATCAACCTTATAGTTGGTGCAGAGAACAACAAAGAAGGTGCCTTATAGGTAGGTGAGAAGCAACGAGATGAATACCATACACTAATAAAATGTAGTCTGTGGAGTAGGTATTCCTTCCAACATCTAAATTATAACTAATAATAATAACTAATGTAGGCATACAAGCACACGCATAAACAAGTACATAATATAATAATAAAATATGCATACTTATAGTAATAATAAAGTACTTAATGATATCACTGCGTGATAAGAAAACCTTTGCAGGTCAGAACGTTTGGGGTTGCAGCTACGAGTACATATCGCGTATTGTTCGCTACTGATTGAGATTGTCAAGATTATTCGGTACTGTTCATACTTGTGCTTACAATTTTTACTTAGCATAGAGCTATAACTTGCTAATGTATACTTTAAGACACCTACAGTGATGTTTTGATCAGTGATTTTATTGAAGTGAAAACTTATTTCGGTTTACTTTTTGGATGGGTAAAAATAATCGAACTCACATCATAGTCACTTACATTCAGCGTTTACTTGGTCTTCACATCACGACAATGATACAATACACAAGGTGTTTAGTTTTCACTTCTATTGATAGTGCTCCGGATATTTTTTTCTATTTAGTATATAAGATGATGATATAAGATGTAGTCACTTATTCCAGCTCCGTAATATAATTTACATTTGAGATTTAGAATTACTTCAACCCAAGCGATTCTTAGTTTTTAAAACGATATAGCAATGGAAATTACTAATATTCCCTCTTATACCTCCAGTAAAACCTAACCTAACACAAGCCATTGCTTGTGTTAGGTTAGTGTAATGGTCAGGATTTGAGCCCGAGACCTCGCAATCGTTAGACTGACTCCTTAACCACTAAGCCACCACGTGAAATTTTGAACAATGCTTAATGAAGGGTTTATGTAACGGGTGCTTTTGCTTCATATCAATATTAATTTAGAGAGGTTTTGAAGGGATTAGTCAAAGTTCTGGTGGATTAGGGATAGGGGTTGTGACGTGGGGGTGACACTTCTAGTGTATCAGCAAATGGGCATTATGATGAGGTCAATATAGGGAAGAATACCGCAGTTAATAATAACCTTGTGTTGTGTTTCTGACGGTGAGTAGGGTACTTCAGAGTTTATTTTCGTACTATCAGTGGAAAGACAAATTTGATTAGTAGCTCTATTAACCTTCGATTTTAGAAAAGTACATTATACCATTATGCCAATATTGGTCCTTTGGTGAAGTGAATACGGTTGCTACGAAGGAGGCGCGGGTTCGATCGCCGTTCAGTGTTAATATTTTTTTGATTTGATTGTGCCTCGGAGAGCACGTTCTACCGTTAGGCTCTTTGTCATACGAACATCTATGACAACCGTTATGGGTAGTTGGCGTCTTAAAAAGTTCAACAACTAGTCTATTAGTAATGCAATTAGCAATACTTCTATATTGCCAATGGGTTGTGGAGGTCAGATGGCAGTCGCTTCACGGAAAATACTGATGTTAATTCGAACCCGCAGTTAGACCGAAAGATGCAGACCCCGGACTCTGAGCTAAAAGCTTCAAATGCGATCGGGATCAACCCTAGAATGAAGAAGATATGTATTCCTACATTACAGAATTGAGAATTGTTTTTATTATTTACTAACTACTACCCGCGTCTTGGCTTGCGTGGGTGTTGATTATCAAGACTAAATATAGCATTTCTCAACTTGTAACAAGGATATCCATTCCTAGTTTTATACCTTTGACATTTGAGTGATATTTTGACATTTCAGTCGGCTTATGACCACGGTTAGTGCAACCTGGTCGAAACGTCAAGCAAAATAAAAGGTAAATTATGGTATTTACCATATGATCGCGTTAAGACCCGGTATTCACTAACCCGTCTGATACTCTCCAAGACATTGATTGGTTGAGCTTGTGCGGCTAAGCACATAAATAATATTCTTTTTGCTACATTTTCGGTCAGGAATTTATTTTCACCATTCTTTTACAAAGTGCCTGATTGGCGGCAATAGGCTCGCTCTATATAACGTGGGACCTAAAATCATAGTTGGCGAAATGTAGGTGTTTAATCACCTCTGCCCACACCTACGGGGTTTACGGGCGTAAGCATATGTATGTATGTATGTTTCACTGACTATATTTCAGTGATTGATATTAGACCGAGACTGTAACTTATAAGAATTGGCCTTACGATAAAACCTAGCGTTTTTAGTGGCCCAACCAGATTCAGGACGGATTCCCGAGTTATTTTATAGAAGAAAAGTTTTAGTTGTTTATTTTTTTTTAAATTGACAATGACAACAACGCGGGCATGAATAAACTCCTCATTATATTTACACGGAGTTATTAACTGAGTTCCTAATGCTTTTGATCCTTCTGCTTATTCATCTGAAGTATTTTTTATCTGTGTTAATTCTTTATCTATGGTAGCTGAATCTGGTAGATGAATATACTACGATGGATGTGAGAAGTTACGCGTACAGACTGCGTGAGGAACTCTCGAATCCGAGACCTCCTTCATTTCCATGATATTGTTAACAAAGTAAATGAAGAGACGTCGTCTGCGCTGGTGCGGTCAGCGGCCATGTTTTTTTAGAGCACGTCTATTTGACTTCACCCCGCCTTATGGTAAGCTCAAGGCAAAACCTCTGGAACGAGGGTCACCATTACAAACACGTAAAGTGTTACAATGGTGGCACTCAGCTTGACAGCCTCATCAGGTGCTTTTTCACGCCTTGCTCGAAGGATCCGGGACTGTAGGAAGAAGGAAACTCGTGAGCTGGCAAGTAATTCCAAGATTTAATGGCGCGGCAGAGGAAAGACTCACCGAACCGCTTGGTTCTTGATCGAATATTCCGCAAATATGCGGGTGACATCTAAGCCCTGCACGTGTTGTCCTGTGTAGGTAGGGAGAGGGTGGGATTAATTGAAAGAGCTCAGCCTTATTTAAAGAACTGCCTTGGCGTTGTGAAGGAAAATATGCGTACCAATGGGCTTAGTATTATATAGTACTAGCTGAACCTTCCTCTTTAACCATTCTATCTATTTTAAAAAATCGCATCAAAATCCGTTGCGTAGTTTCAAAGATTTAAGCATACAAAGGGATATAGGGACAGAGAAAGCGACTTTGTTTTATACTATGTAGTGATTCGTAGCCGTGCTAAGTGGTAAAAATTTTCACCAGGCTGACCCCGGATTATATGTATGTATGTATGTATGTATGTATTCATAAGATTTAAATGAATAGAAAAATATTCAATCAAAGTTAATTTCTAAAAAGTGAGCAATTCCGAATTGAAACCATCGTACCGTCATTCTATTTAAAATCGTTGAACCAAATTCAATTCTCAAAATCTCGAAATAAAGTTTCGACATAGCAAAAACGAGAATTTCATTCCGTCAAAGGTAGTTGAAATGTCAGCCATAAAAAACCTAACTCATACCAGTAATAAAAGGGAATTCAGTGGTTCGAAATAACATGTCCATAACGTATGCTGTAAGCTAATTGACTAATATTGAATGAGGATTTTTTTATATCACTTAGGTGGCAGACAAGCACACGGTTAATCTAATGAAAAGGCATTCTTTCTACTCTGTATTGTAGTCGCTTGGAAAAATGATAATAGGCGAATGTGGGTTCGGCAAAAGAGCTAAGTATATCCCTTTATTTTTTTTTAATATGAAATAACATAAACTCATGCCTTTATCCCCGAAGGAGTAGGGAGAGGCGCTAGCACCCCCAGTACGCCAGTTTATGTTTAGGTCTTAATGTAATAGGTGGCGAGCCTATTGCCATTAACCGAGCACTTATAAACCTGCGATAAATACACACATAACTTCGAAAGGCATCGAAAAGTCATTGGTGTGCTCAGCAGTCCATTACCCACACCACTAGGCTATCGCGGTTAGTTTTATATGAACAGGCGAATATTTAAAGATTTTTAAGAAATCTCTACCTACATCTTCAGACACTTACAGCCTAGAACATAAATATATTAAAACACATAAAGCCTCTGAAAGAAAACTATCTCATCTCATCTTATATTTTACTCAAAATCGTTATAACAGAATTATTTCGAGAACGCTTTGTCAAATTTTCTTCAATTATTATTATTGAGACAAGATATTGAAATTGGAATAGTATTCGACTTTTATATTATTATTTGAAAATGCTAGACGTTCGGGATTATTATTATATTTTTATTAAATTTCACCTGCGAAAATGACTCATTGAAGGTTGCGTATATTTCGCGTGATTTCATTGGGATTTAATGTTTTGATTTTATTTAAATTGTATTGTATTGTAAATAACCGTGGTAGCCTAGTCTTATGGGTAATGGACTACTGAGACGAGGTCTCTGGTTCGATACCAGGTTTTATCATGGCACACACCAATTACTTTTCGAAGCATTTAGAAGTTATGTGTGTATTTATCGCAGGTTTATAAGTAACCGATTAATGGCAATAGGCTCGCCACTATACATTGGGATCTAAACATGAACTGGCACAATGTGGGTTTTAGCACTTCTGCCTTCGTACGTATGTAGTCGTGAGTTTAAGCATGATATGTACAGAAAGGCAAGCCACCACGCACCGCCTGTTTCGCTAGTGAGACGGGGTATTATCTTCCATCACCTCTTGACTGCGCTCATGGTAGGTCGGGGTTACTGTCGGCCAGTACTCAGCGCTATGATCACACACATCGAGTAGTAGTTTTTCGACGGAATCGAATACGTTCCTCCTGTGTAGTAGTCGAATGCACTACCACTACGCCACAGAGACTGCCAATATGTATTTATTGATAGATATAATAAACATACGTCACATTTTATTATAAGTAAAAATTTGTTCTGCGTAGCAACTGCTACGGCGTAACCCTTAAGCTACGACACCTACGAAAATTCTTTAGCAATATAATTTTGTAGCTTGTAATCAATTTGTATTTTAATGACTTACAGTCTCGACTTATTATTTCTTAATTTGTATACCAATATCCCATTCAAGTTAGTATACTATTAAATCTGCTTTTTGATTTATTAATATTCCGGTATCTCAGTATCTGTTTACGGACGGCCTCCGTAGAATGCTCGTCAGTTGCTGGCTGCGCAGGGAGTGAGTTTGAATTCTGTTGTGTAAATATTTGTGTACACGAATATGAAAATATGCGTTAGGCTGGGTGCTTCTATGTATAATATGTATATATATATACAGAACATTCGTTATGTATATACATACATTAATGAATGCAACGTTGTTATGTATACATTCTGAAACCCATAACATATGCTAGCTTTTGGTCTAGGTAGTGCTGTGAACAACGTGGTGCAATATTTAATATTAATTTCCATCAATTGTAGGTGGTCAATCAAGTGGTAGGACCACGGTAGCCTAGTGGTATGGGTAGTGGACTGCTGAGACGAGGTCTCGGGGTCGATTCTTGGTTTACCTTGGCACACACTAATGACTTTTTCAAGTTATGTGTGTATTTATCGCAGGTTTATAAGTGCCCTGTTAATGGCAATAGGCTCGTCACCTATTACATTGGGACCTAAACATAAGCTGGCGAAATGTGGGTGCTAGTACCTGTTTATGTTATGTTATGTTCCATCAATTAGTCTATCGCAGTCCACAGCTGGACAAATGCCTCCCATCATGGGTTATTGCTCCCGGAGGATTGCACATCCAGTTCATTCCAGTCACCTTTTCAGGTTATCAGTCCATCTGACTGGGGGACCTTCTACCTAAAAATATCAATTGAACAGTTTAACATTTCAAACATGAATTAGATTAAAATTAAATTTCTTAAAATTCCAAAATTCACATCGAGGAACACTATATAAATATATTACAAAAATGTTCTATTGATAGCATTAATTAAACGTTAAAATTCATTAGCACATCGTTCGTTATTTATCTTGTGTTCTGTACCAAATTCGAAATTTAAATCCGTTCCAGAATTTAATATTACACTTCAAGACAAGCTCTTGTTTACATAATAACCCAATTTAGTCGACCGATTTCCAATCAAAATTTAATCACTAGACCGCACTCAGCACATATATTCAACTGACAGGCATGTCAAATTGTTAGTCTACACCTCTGGACCAACATTCACCGGCAAGGTACACACCGAACCTCACTGATTACAGTTACAAAACTTTTGTAATCAATGCTACTTTAATAGTTAAACTTGGTATTTGTGTTAGACAAACTCGTGACTGATGATTTGACTTCGAGATTAAACCGGTTCGGACATTTTAATCGTCCACTTTAACTTGTATCTTCAGATAAGATGAGATGTATGTAAGGAAGAATATTACAGGAAGAGTTTGTGACAAACATAACATAAATACCAGACATAAAAATAATCTTGTAGTCTGTAATAGTGGAATTAATGAAATTAGTAATTCTTGACAGAGTATCTGTATATCCTAATTGAGCAGTCCGACTGAGGAACAGCAAAACTTTATCGAAAATCGGGATTAATATGTAATAACCTTGTGTTGATTTCCACTAGTGAGTAGAGTATCTCGAGCTCACTGTATAGGTTTTGTGCTGTCGGTGCGAAGACCGAAAGACCCTGTATTTGTCTCTACAATAACAGCATAAAAACTCTCTTAACCTTCTCTCCTACCCCTTCCTCTTTCCCCTCTCCTCTGTATGGTCGGCGGCATGAATATGACGTCTCAGGTGCTGCAAACGTCCCTAGGCTACGGTAACCACTTTGGACCCCGTGCTTGTCTGCAACTGAAATGGTATAAAAAATATACACTTTTCACCGGGTCGGTTGGCGGGAACGTAATCCAAATTTCACGCAAGTGAACACGCAGGCATTAGGTAGTGGTTTATAATAATACGGTAACTTAATTCTAACTTACGCTCAATAACATTGAATATAGGATGTAACTGGCGACCTACTTGGCAGCGAGCCAAGAAGGCTGCAAGTGTATTTTACCTTTATTTTACTTAGAGCACATAAAAGTGATTAGGTAGGTAAATCGTAATAAATACACAGAAGATTTCACTATTTTGCAGTGTCTTTTGCATTCAGTTTCCCCCCTCCCAGCTCTCCCCCTTTCCCTTCAGGGTGGGCAGCGCGTGTGTGACACCCTTAGTGTTGCACACGTTCATAGGCCACGGTGGCCGCTTTCCATCAGGTGGGCCGTGTGCTTGTCTGCCACCTACGTAGTATATAAAAAAAAAATCAGTAACACTGTGTCACGATGGGACTTGTGATTTTTATTATTATTATTTAATCAGGCAGGCAGTTGCTGGAACTGATAGTTGCCTGTATCCAGTTGCTAAAACTTGTTTTTTTTCTTTTGTTCAAGTGTGTATCCAGCCTATTCTAAAATTAGTTGATGATTTCTGCTAAAATGACGTCATCGGGCAGCTTATTCCACTCTCTTTGCTTTCCACCTATTTGTTAAATGTTGGTGTTACTAGTTGAATTATTTGTTGTACGTTGGGATTTTTATCCAAATCAGAATTCAGGTTCTAATAATTGTTAATCATTGTCAAATAACTAAGATACCAAAAATTGTCATTGTATTTAGGCATTATTGTTATAGAATTAAAGTTAAATATTAAATGAAAAAGAATCTATGACATCGTGTCATGCACTCTATAGGATGCCATTTTTTTTAAACTTTAACAGCATATTAGTAAAGTCTAAAATTCAATGGCATTTTTTGTAATTTCAGTGGTTTGACAATCGAAGACATTTACTCAAATTGGAGCCATGTTACTCATTAGGGTGTTTCAAAAAAATCCGACCAGGTGATTAATACAGAGTCAAAATTTTTGCTAGTATAAGAATATACAATTTTCAACAGTTAATACTGTAATGTGATTAAATCGGGCGCGAGCATTTATGTATGTATGTTTAAATACACGCAAACATGAAATTGCTGTTAAAAAAGGTTCCATATTTATTGGTTCGAAATATTTTATCCGTCCGTACGTATTGATTGAACTTAAGTACCTTATAGTGCAAGTTCTCGTAACTTGCTATTTATTTAAGTGCTGTACTCTTGTTATTTTCATTACTACTGTACTCTATCTCAAAGTGTTTCTCACTTTTTTTAAATTTTATCTGCATAACGTAAATAAGTAATAGCCGCATCTTAGTGAGACTAGAAGGCCGACACCATATGGAATATGCAAACTTTTTCGAATCGATTTCATTTGGAAATGGTGAATGTGTTTACAGAATCTCATAATTGTCGAATGAATACGTACAAAGTCACGAGAAAATGATATGTATATTTGAAATGTACAAGTAACGCCCTTTACAATGGTACCAAACACAACACATTTAACTCAAATTTATTCTTAACACAGTACTTTGTTGCTAGAGGTTGCTAGAGGGCGCCACATTAGATTCAGTGATATTTTATATAGCTATTGATCAGCCTATGAGCCATTGCATGAACAAATCGCTTCAAGCAATATCTCATTTGTCCAATTCTAATTAGCAGTTGTGAAGCTATGCTATGAGGGAACAGATAAACCTATATACAGATAATCCTACATACAGATAAACCTACATACATACATACATACATAGCCTGTCAAAATCATAACTCTCCTTTGGCTTTGCCGTAGTCAGGTAAAAAGTTAATGCAATTTCCTTTACAGGGGAATGCTCTGACCGCTAAGCCGCGAAGCCACATCTAAGCATTAGAAATTTTCCTATACAATCATCTTTGGGACGATGCTGGTGAGAGCCATCTACCGATAATCATTTGAACTATCGGTCACAATGAATGACGTAACAGTCATTTTGAAACATTGTTCTTTGATAACTCTGCTCAATAACGAAAATATTGAAAAGAAAATTAATACATTAAGTACATTACATTGAGACCTAAACATAAATTGGTGAAACGTGGGTGCTAGTACCTCTGCCTACCCCTTCGGAGATAAAGGCGTGAGTTTTTGTTATTTATACTGTTGATTGTTGGCATTTGGTGGAATTTGTTGTTACACATATTGAGAACTCACTTGTACTTTTCCATAAAAGCTTTGAGGATGCCGTAAGGCGAAACCTGTCAGGTCTATTAAAAAATAAAAATACTGTGGAAAAGTACAAGTGAGTTCTCAATATGAGTTTTTGTTATGTTATAATTTAGTATGAAAACTGTTCAAATGAAATTTAGTCAATCGAAAGAAAAAATCTTCTCAATTCTCAGATCTACAATATATAACAATCGATCAAGCCGTACCTTAGGAGTTAGCAGACAAACACTATTACATGACAATTTTGATATATTGGATTTTGTTTTAAATTTTCATCGCAAGAAGATTGATTGTCGACTTACGGACCGTTATTCGAGTTACCCTTGCAGTCAGCTGGGACAACTTGAATCTGACGTTTTAAAATATGGACTTTGATCTGTTTTGCAATTGGATATTTTTATATTTGATGTCTAAACATGAAATAAAAAATCCGCGGTAGCCTAGTGGTATGGGTAATGGACTGCTAAAACGAGATCTCGAGTTCGAATCCAGGTTTTTCCATAGCACTCACCAATGACTTTTCGAGGGTTTTTGAAGTTATTTGTGTATTTATTGCAGGTTTATAAGTTATTAATGGCAAATAGGCTAGCCACCTATTACATAAGGACCTTACATAAAATGGCGAAATGTGGTTGCTAGTACCTTTGCCTACCCCTTCGGGGATATAGGCGTGAGCTTATGTTATGTTATGTTAACAAATCTGAGAGATATAACACTAAATTCGGTTGTGTGATTTAGTAGTTGTATGGGAACAAAGGGATGAATGTAAACATAACTACAAGGCAAACGTTTGGTTTTTCGTAACGAGTGTGCCGTCACCTGAAAATTCCTAAACAAGAATCGAGTTTCGTAGACCTTTGAGAAAATAGTGCAATTTTCTTTACTTTATAAGGTTTTGTTTGTGAAATTTTATTACAAAACGGCTATGTACATCGAGCTTAACAAGAGTTCCTAGAAAATTAAAAAAAAATTGCATAAAGTGATGCTACAACACAACTACTAGTCTTAGAAACTACTGAATCCAACCAAAAAAAAACCGCATCGAAATCCGTTGCGTAGTTTTAAAGATTTAAGCATACAAAGGGACATAACATAATTTTTTTTGTACTAATTAAGTTTAGGCTACTATTTGCATGAGTTTTCGTATTTTCTTATAAAAGAAAAAAGACATCGATAGTTTATTTTATTAACGCTATATATATTACTTTTTATTAAATTACACTGAGGTTATCAAAGGACTAGCCTATGCTAGTTGTGTAATATAATACCACTTATGAATAATTCCAGTAAAGATCCCACAACACCCAAACATACAATGAGTCTTAACACCTTGTGTGGTTTGGAAATAAATATTCAAAAGCCTTGCTTATCAGTAGACCATAACAGTAATACATAACGTTTACGTTTCATAATCTCCACGAAAGGGTTCTTTATAAAAGGTTATTGTATAGAAGATTTTCAGCAGCTTTTTTGTAAATCCGTGGTCATGTTAGCTCGTCCATGTTGGGTCATTTACATATTCATGAATCCAAATGTTATTTCGCTGAGGGTGAAATATGATTTCTTTTAATGAGTTTTATTCTGTTTGGAAATTAATGATTGAATGATTTTAAGCTATCATGTATACGTTTATTGCATTTCAAGACATGCTGTTTAATTCTAATATCACTTATAGGTATATAGTTATTAGTACTACCGTAAATAGTGCAACAGTCTCCTCATTACAGCCTTAAGAAATGTAGTTTACAGAGAGAAAATTTATTCAAGTTTCTCTTTGTGGGCACGTTTAAAATAATAAATACGATTTTGTACGTTAGCAAAGTGAAGATTTGTTTGAAAATTTTGTATTAAATTCTGTTAGAAATTTCGTATAAACCACAATGTTATTACTGTTATTAGATTTAAGAGGTAGGTATTGTTTTGAATCGTATTAACATCAACTTAATCTATAAATTACTTGACAATTATTCCTTTATGTCAGTAGTACCATTGAGTACCATTTATGATACTACTGACACACTTACACGTCACTTGTACCATCAATAGTACTAGTAACGCAGGATTGTATCCTCAGTCAGAAGTACCATTGAAGATATTACTGACATACTATACCATATAATTTCTTATCTCATAATTACTTTTCTTTAAACGATTATCTTGAGGTTGGGTAGTGAGCCCGAAGATCTTGATAATATTACCGCATATTAGACCGCCCATTGTACATAAGTACAATTATTCACGTACAGTTATGTTTTGTTATTATAACTTTATGTTTTTATGTACAATAAAGTTATTTACCTAGTTTCACTATATTGATTACCCTTTATATTCCTTTTTAATTATTGTCTTAAAAGTGCTTTCGGTTATATTATATTATGACCATAAAGCATTCATATAATCTCTTACTTGCCCCAAAAAAGGTGTTTATTTGGCTAATGTATTACGAAAAAGCTTAACAATTCTTTATTCAAAGTTGAGATGTCCCTTCATCCCAAACACATGTACGTTTGATGTCAAAATGTCACCTTAAAACATCTTACAATAATTCCAAACAAAGAACACCAGTCGATCTTCAAAACACAAAGGAAATTTCAACTATTTTTTCTTTCTTTTTCAGGTAACACAATGAATGTTGTACCAGGACCCCAACTCGGTGCTTACGTACTAAAAGTGAACGCGACTTGAAGAATGTGAAACATGAAAGTGGAACTAATACTAGAAACAGAAAACTTTACAATAAATCTATCGGATTTGTCTACACCGATGTATCTAACTGATGTGTATGTCAATAAAACTATAGAAGTAAATGAAACTACTAACGATTTAGTATACTCAAATCAGTTTGAAGACGAACCGTTTATAGTATTTCTAGTGATATTAAAATGTCTGATTATGCTATTCATAATTCTGGCAGCGATATTCGGAAACTTATTAGTAATAGTATCAGTGATGAGACACAGAAAATTACGAGTGATAACAAATTATTTTGTAGTATCTCTAGCCCTGGCTGACATGCTAGTAGCTATTTGGGCGATGTGTTTTAACTTCAGTGTTGAAATAACGAATGGAGAATGGTTGTTTGGTTACTTCATGTGTGATGTTTGGAATTCTTTAGACGTGTACTTTTCATCAGCTTCGATACTTCACTTGTGTTGTATTAGTGTGGATAGGTACTACGCTATAGTTCAGCCTTTGGACTATCCATTGATTATGACGACAGCAAAACTTGGAATAATGCTGGCAGTCGTATGGTGCAGTCCAGCTTTGGTATCATTTCTACCGATCTTCATGGGCTGGTATACTACAGAAGATCATTTGAAATTTAGGAAAAGATTCCCGAATGTGTGCAGTTTTACTGTAAACAAAGTATATGCTGTTATATCGAGTAGTGTTAGTTTTTGGATCCCTGGGGTCATCATGCTGTATATGTACTACAGGATTTATATGGAAGCCGATCGTCAGGAGAGGATGTTATACAGGTGAGAATTTTTATTAATTTATTTTATTTTTCACTTTTACCTTGTCTTCTGTCTAGTTTAAGTTCCTTGTGGCACAATATAAATATATCTAGTTAATCAGGAAAATTGCCAGAGTTACACCCGTAATCCCCGAAGGGGTAAGCAGAAGTGTATTGAACACCCACATTTCGCCAACTATGATTTGCAGTCCCACGTAATAGGGGGCGAGCCTATTGCCGCCAATCGGGCACTTTGTAAAAAAATGGGTATGGCGAAAATAAATTACTAACTGAAAATGTTGCAGCTAAATAAATTTGGAAAAAAAGTTGACCCGATTCCTTGCTATGCGGTGTAATTAGCAAAGGAAATTAATTATGCGCTTAGCCGCACAAGCACTGCCAATTGACGTTTTGGAGAGTATCAGATGAAATTATAGAATTTAGAAATTATTAAGCTTGCACATTATTTAATTTAGAAATTATTAAGCTTGCAAATTATAGAATTTAGAATTTCATTTTCAAAATAGCTTTTCATACTATCAAAATAAATTACTGAATGACACAAGTCACACTTACGAATATTAAAACTCACTGTCCTATTCATAATTTTAGAATACACAGCGTAACCATTTTCATAATTGAAATGCCTAAAAGCAATTTATAATGTCAATTTTAAAAGCATTTCTCTTTATTGTAACACATTAAGTCTTGTGTCGTGTATAACCAGACAGTTGGAACAGATCTGTACCTTTCTTTCTCACAGATATTGGTAAATTGAATTCATAAAATCCATGTCTATACTTCACTACATAGTATAAAACAAAGTCGCGTTTTCTGTCCCTATGTCCCTTTGTACGCTTAAATCTTTTAAACTACGCAACGGATTTTGATGCGGTTTTTTTAATAGATAGAATGGTTGAAGAGGAAGGTTTATATGCGCGGGTCAGCTAGTATATTATAAACGTGAAAGTAAATCTGTCTGTCTATTTATTACGCATTCACGCTTAAACCACTAAACCGATCTTTGTGAAATGCGATGGTAGCTTCATTTTAACTCGAAAAAAGAGGTTAAAAAAAGGTTCGATTAGAGGATAAAACTCATTTCACTCGTCATTTGCGTCTAGCTAAGTATGTCTTTTTGATCTTTTGGGGTAAATTAAACAACCCTCTGATATTGGAGTCATTGACACCTTCTCCTAATTCCAGGCTGCGACTGTTGCCAAGGATAAAGACATTAGAGGTTTTACTAGCTCGAACAAATTTACTAGAATGGTATATTATTAAAATAGTACTTACGTACAGTGGGCTGCATAAGTGCATGGACATTACAAAAACTAAATCGTTTGCGCCGGTATTTAACACCAACTGTTGACGAAGTAAAATGGTTTAAAAATGGTTCACAAATATGTCACTAGATGGCGCCGCGCTACTTTTCAAATGGTACGTACTAAATATTTTTTGCTACTACTTACTACTATAAATACGCTTATAGCTAGTAAAACCACTAGCGCCATCTAGTTTTAAACTAGGGTTTGAAAGTTCATAGGATTATCGATCTTACGCTATCAATGCACTTTTGCAGCTTACCGTACGTTTGGTCACGATAACCGATATTCATACGATACGATATAGACGAAGCCGCGGGCAACAGCTAGACTGTTGCTATGAAAATACCCTATCGGTTGAGCTTGTGGTTCTCAGGATAAATTTATCATCGTAATCATTACGTTTACGGTTATCCCAACCATTAAGGACTCTATTAACCTGGAGGAAGGTATAGCCAATCATGGTAATGCATTGGCTATTTCTATCTTTACGGTTCGTTTCTCACTTTAATGGCCTTTCGAACCACAAATAGAGTCGTCTGTCCTGTCAAGATGACCGCAAACGAATTGCTAATTTTATAATTGAAGCAGTTAATTAGTTTTGAATTCATTCAATAAGTTAACGGGAACGGAACGAAACGTTTATTAAAATTGAATTTGTAATTATTCTTCTCTATTTAAATCTACTGGTTCTTAATTTGAACTTGCAGCTGGAGTAAAGTTGTCAAAGTTTTTATTTACTTTCTTGATTGATAATTAAAAAAATAGTTCCATTTTGTAAGTAAATAGTCTTAAAAATATAATTCCATTTTCAGAAATAACTAATTCTAAAATTATAATTCCGTTTTAAGAAATTAATAATTCTAAAAATATAGCTCCATTTATGAAATAATGTGTGTTCGATGTATACGCTCATTGCAAACATGAATATTTGCACTAGTCTGGTCGTGGCTCTTTGGGCACGTTAAGTTGTCGGTCCCGGCTAAGGCTAACACACACACATTTATGGCAGCTGTTACGGGTAGTTGGAGCCCTCAAAAGTCCGACTAGCCTAACTACAGAACTTAGATGTCACCAATTTGGTTGTGAAGGTCCGATAGCAGTCGCTTCACGGAAAATATCGAAGTGCAGTGGCACCGAAATTAACGGAGGTAGGACACGACGGTATCTCCCGTCCGAAATGAGCTGTCCAACTGGGGAAGTACCTCCGCCCTACAGAAGACCGCGGTCATAATAACCATCGTGTTGTGTTCCCGTCGGTAAGTAGGGTAGCCAGAGCTCACTATACCCCTCCTTCCCCTCCCCTTCCTAGCCTCCCCACCCCTTCCCAGCTCTAGAAAGCGCTAGAAATAAAAAATCTTAGTTAGACTAGAAAGCCGACACCAACTGAGTTGGGAATAGGCTCAGGAAATGATGATGAATTATTTATATCTTATCTAAAATAGTTATAGGTAGTTAAAAAATAAATCTAACATAACATAACATAAACTCACGCCTATATCCCCGAAGCTGAGGTGCTATCACTCACATTTCGCCAGTTTATGTTTAGGTCCCAATGTATTAGGTGGCGAGCCTATCGCCATTAACCGGGCACTTATAAACCTGCGATAAATACACACATAACTTCGAAAAGCATCGACAAGTGTGTGCCATGGTAAAACCTGGAATCGAACCCGAGACCTCGTCTCAGCAGTCCATTATCCATACCACTAGGCTACCGCGGTCTATTAATGCGTATATCGGATAGAGAAGGAAAGGTTTTGTTGTAATAAAGCTATTCACTATTATGTTACCAACTTGTCGAATAGTTACCGAACTTTAGCGGTCAAATTTACGATTAGTGTCCGACTTTGAAAGTCTATTAGTATGGAATCAGATCGCCAAAGTTGGAAAATAGAAGTCAGTTCCCTAAGTGAAGAGAAATATAAATATGTAGTGTACAGTCAGAGCTCATAAGTGCATTAGCACATCAAGGCTCAAAATGGTTTAGCGTGCGGCCGGCGTGCTTATATGTGTGTGTAATGTTACTATGCAATACGATGCGACGCTGGCTTGTCTTAAAAGAAAAAGGTCACAAGTAGCGTTAGAATGTTGACGCTATAGTTGCGTAGGATTGCTACTGTACATAGGTCTAGGCAACCTGGGGCCAATTTAATAAGGCTTACAATATGTACTCTACATATTGTGTAGTGGGCTACAAATGTTCCTGGAAAAATTGAAAAAGAAATTGTATGAAGCGATGCTACTACACAATTATTAGCCTTAGAAGTTACTGAATAATAGATCTACTTATTAATGTAATTAAGCTTAGGCTACTACTTGTATGAGTTTACATATTTTCTTATGAAAAAACAAGATATCGATAGTTTATTTTATTAATTCTATCTTTGGTAGGTACTTTGGTTAAATTAGACTTAGGCTGTCAAAGGATTATAGATCTTAAGGTGTCCAGGAACTTTTGGGGCCCACTGTACTTTATAATTAAACTAGCTGACCCGCGCGACTTCGTCTGCGTCACCCCGTTTTTGCAACATTTTTCATTTCTGCTCCGCACCTGTTAGTCGTAGCATGTTGTTATATACATATAAACCTTCCTCTTTAACCATTCTATCTATTGAAACAAACCGTATCAAAATCCGTTGCGTAGTTCTAAAGATTTAAGCATACAAAGGGACAAGAAAAATAGGGACTTTATTTTATACTATGTAGTGAAATCTATAAGTCTTGATTGAATACAGTCTCTAAGTTACAAGACAGTGTAAAACCTGCATAATTGTAGAATTGTAAATACATGTTTACATATTTAGGTTCAATAACCCTACCCACTATGTACTACCCACATATGAAAAATTGTTAACCAGTGTAGTGTTTGGAATTAGAATGCTCATAACTATCAATGTAAACCTTTGAGAATGCCGCAAGGCGAAACCGGTTAGGTACAATATTAAATACAGTGGAGAAGTACAATCATTTTATCAATTATGTAGGTTCAATAACCATTTTCTTTTTATAAGTCTACATAAAATTCGCTCAATATTTGGTGTTATGTAATGGGTTAAGCTAGTTTCACAATGTTGGCTTTACTTGGATGGGTGATCGCTTAGAGGTATATTGTCTGAGTATCTCTGGGCTACGAAAAGCACGTTAAAAGTTGAACCCAACCACTAATTCCAATTTTGGGAGATCAGACAGCAGTCGCTCCCGATACAACTGAAAGCAAAACATATTAAATAAGGTTCAAAGATTATTATTTTTGTTTCTTCAGTGGGATGTCCGAGAAATCTGCTTTATGTTCTGCACTGACAGTACAGAAACTCTCTTAACCTTCACCCCTCACCATCTCCCCCTCCCCTCTATATGATCAGCAGCACGAGAGTGACGCCCCTAGTGTTGCAATTCGTCCATAGACCACGGTAAAAACTATCCATCAGAAGGGCCATGTGCTTATATGCAACCTAAGTGGTATAAAATCTATTCATATGTATCTATTTATGACTAAAACGCTTATTCTTAAAAAGTTCAATGCTCACTTCATAAGATTATTCAAATAACTTCTTAGTACATTTTAACTTTGTCCATCAAAATGATTTATAAGCAGGAAGATTGATCGATCTTTATCTTGAACTTTTAGCTGTTGACTGTACATTTATAGCTCTATTACAGAGGTGTAAAGACGAAATTTACTCTTAATATAAACACATATATTCAATTCAACTCAATATAATTTTTATTTCGGAACAATAATAGTTTGTGTCGAAATCTATTATATATATAAAAATGAATTGCTGTTCGTTACTCTCGCTAAAACTCGAGCCTGGACCGATTTGGCTAATTTTGGTCTTGAATTATTCGTGGAAGTCCAGACAAGGTTTAAAAGGTGAACAAATATGAAAATGCTCGGAATGGAGCAGCAGGAACGGAATCGAAGTCCACGTGGGCGGAGCCGCGGGAAACAGCTGGTATCAAATGAAATAAATTCATGCAAATACGACCAATTTAATAAAAAATAGAAAAAACAGAGAATGCCAATGGTTATGTTAAATTGCAATTAAAAAAAAATAATCTGCACAATAGATTTTAAAAAAGAAATTCATATAAATATCTTCACAAATAGAATAGTAGTAGAATAGGATCGAATTCCAACGCTAAGCAATGAACTCTGAGGTGAATTTTGTTCTTTGTACTTGCGAAATATTGCACATACGACATCATATATTATCTCCTTTGGCATTTCTTTCTATGACAATTATTTATATTTACTATAGCTATCGTTGGAATTATAAAACCATAGGATATTTTTGTAATAAGAATATTAGCAACCAAAATTACTAATATTGTTTATCATAGGAGTGGGTTCACTTTGGTTGTGTAAAGGTCAGATTTTTTTTATCTATGGCACGTCATATTGACTTCACCTTACCTGATGGTAAGCTGGAAGCAAAGACTCAGGAAAGAGGGTCACCATTACAAACACGTACAGTACTACAATGGTGGCGCTCAGCTTGACGGCCTTATGAGATGCTTTTTCACGACCCGCTTAGAGGACCCGATACTATAGGAAGAAGGATTCGAACCCAGAACCTTTCGATACGCCTTAATCACTAAGGTACCGATGTTTTATTGACATAATTATATTACCTCCCTCAATATTTTAATTTGTAATGGATCTTCGCTAAGGAATATTTTCTTCAAATTTCTTAAAAATGTCTGAATAGAAGAGGCTCGCTTTCCCGTAGTAAGCCCGATATAATATCGTCAAAAATAAACTGACCTGATTCTGTTAATAACGTGACCTATATCGAATGATATTTTATTTTGATATAACTATTGATAGCATTTGAGGCGGGACGGTAGTGAACGAGACTACGACTTTTTTAATCGGGAACTAAATTTTAAATTAAACTCGAACCGACCAAAATGCACGCTATCCATGGGTCCTTGTTTGCCGGAGGTGAGATCATTATAAGACATATCTTTCGCACCCTCTTTTGAAATGACCCTCTTCCCCTAATGTGGGGACCATGGTGGCCCCACCTAACCCCTGGGTATGAGTTGGCACTTTGCGACGCCGCCGCGGCATACTTCTGCTAGGGTGACAGACGGCTCCACCCGTCACCCCCAGGCCCGCGCTCATCGGGGACGGAGGTCAATCTGCGACCTCCGTCCCTCATCGCCATCGCCATCTCCATTAGCCATACCACTAGGCTACCGCAGTCTTTTTTTATGTAATAACATATATCTGGTGTATGGTGACAGAGAAAGAATATCACCACTCCATCTCATTCGTAAGAGGCAACTAACGTAATAGTCACCATATCACTGCTAAAGGAAATCTCGAAATAAAACCCTATAGCAACCTATCTGGCCGTGTAGAAATAGTAGGTCATAAACCCCCAATAGAGGCCTATGTCCAGCAGTGGACTGCGATAGGCTACATCGATATTATATTCTCTCGTCCATCACTTATTCCCATTTGTTGGAGCTGTCAGTTTTCCGTGTTGTTTGCGAAATGGAATTTTGTAATATTTTTATGATCAATCATTTATAAAACTGATCGATTTCTTTGTAATTTGATCGAAACTATCAGTAAAGTACCAGAGATTTGTAAGTGATGGATTGGGATTGAAATGGAAACAGGCTGTCATTTTAGGGGAACTTTTAGAGTTTCAATTAACCTTAATGACTTGATCACACGCATTTGAATGATCTCGATTATATGAATTATTTTCCCTTTTATGGAATGACAATTATGGAATAAAAGGAAAGGAAATATGGAAAACCGACCCCAACAGAGTTGGGAAAAGGTTCAGAGAATGATGATGATTATGGAATGACAAAACATTTCCCGATGGCATGGTCTCTTCGTCTATGATGAGCGTGTAGAAATATAATACACACTCACACTATATTAAGCGAAATCAAACATTCATTATAAGAAATTGATTGATTATACATTCAAAAGGTCATTAGTGACCTATCGAGTGGGCGTGCGAGACAGTGGGAGGAAGCGGGAGGGTGGACTTTCTGCTGACTCGGTCGAGTAAGTAGAACAGGGACCGAGTTACTGTCTTACTTATTCGGTCGAGCGCTCGTCTTAGTACTATGTTCACACGTACCGAGCACTCGGTCAAGTGCACTGGCTCGATACTCCACTCGTAATCGACGTACCCGACACTCTCGCGCATAACGAATCCTACAGGATTTCCTACTTCCTACTAATACTGAAAATGTAAAATTCTGTGAAGAATTACGTTAAATTATACTAGTACTAGATACAAATACTAGTGCTAGATGTATAAATATACTAGTACTAAACTACTATTATAGATTATAGTCTAAAACAACCATCAGCAGCGGAACTGATGTCGTCAAACTCACACATACAACTGTTACTAATATATTACATTAGGTACTTAACTAGTAAACAATTGTTTTGATAGGTCCTATTCATATTTTACTTTTAATACCAAATTAGCTCAAATCATACGTACAACAAAACGAAAAGACACTTAAATCCCTTAAAATAGAAATTAAACTGATATAAAATAAAAAAAATATAATAAAAAATAGAGGTGGTAGCATCCATATTTCGCCAGTTTGTGTTTAGGTCCCAATGTAATAGGTGGCGAGCCTATTGCCGTTAACCGGGCACTTATAAACCTGCGATAAATGCACACATAGCCTCGAAAAGCATCGAAAAGTCATTGGTGTGTGCCATGGTAAACCTGGGATCGAACTCGAGACCTAGTCTCAGCAGTCCATTACCCATACCACTAGGCTAAAGCGGTCCAATTTGTCCTTCGTTGCGTGAAAACGCACAGCAATGACCCCGCCTACTTCACATTTCAACTAGTTTTTTTTGTTATCTATGAAAATAACTTACTACTTTTTTTGCAATAACTAATTAGGGTCGAGATAACTGAGTTTGACGTGGGCACAGTCGTGTGCAATACAAAGTAATAACTATAACCAACCTATTTACATAATCCAATATTGAACTTGAGACCAGCCGAAGTTACTGTCAACAGTTGGTCCAATATCTAATTTAATCAGAGCAGTCTGCACCTGCGAAAATAGATTATCGTGTAAGTTAGATTATCGTGTAACTTTGTTTGGTTGCTAATTGTAACCCGATAGTTATGAAAGCACTTCCTCGTATTTGACCCATATTTGACCTTTCGACAAACTTGCTTCACTACATAGTATAAAACAAAGTCGCGTTATCTGTCTCTATGTCCATTTGTATGCTTAAATCTTTAAAACTACGCAACGGCTTTTCATGCGGTTTTTTTAATAGATAGAATGATTAAAGAGGAAGGTTTATATGTATATAACATCATGCTGCAACTAACTGGTGCGGTGCAGAAGTGAAAAATGTTGCAAAAATGGGGTGACGCACACGAAGTTGCGCGGGTCAGCTAGTATACTGTTAACGTGGATTAACGTATACAGGCTCAGGTTATAGAATGATTGATTCGGACGTCGGAGGTCGCACAACGACCTCCGTCCTCCATGCGCGCGGGCATGAGGTTGACGGGTATATCTACCTGTCACCCTAGCAGAAGCAAGCCGTGGCGGTAGTGCATCTGCCCATACCTTGGGGCTAGATGGGAACACTATGGTTCCCAAATTAGGGGAAGAGGGTCATGTCCCCGGGTCTGCCGGGGTGCGAGAGATACGTCTTGTATAATCTCACTTCAGGTATTCAAGGACGCTTATACGCCGTACGTATGTTATAATCGCTTGGGGATTTTGTACACAGAAAAAAGGATATAGAATGATGTTCTTGCTTTCCATTTCTTAAGAGCTGAAGTACCCCACATACACCAAAAACATCTATCTCTTATATTAACCGCTTGAAAATTTTATATAATACAAGTTGCGGAGAATCTCACTTTTAGTACGAATAAATTACAAAGTAACCTCAAAATTTCATGTTTAATTCAATATACCGGACAATTTAAGCATTCATTTACGTGGAACAAAAATTTACATAGTATTACGAAACCTTTCCTTTTTTCCTCAAGCTACAACCACCGGATAAATAGGCCTTTTGATCTTGTTATGGAAGGTAAATTGGAGCACGAATTTTGAAGTCATCATCACGATTCTGTTACAAGGGGCCCTTACATCGAATTTTAGGGAGATAACCCAAAAATTACAGCGTGGACATTAGTGATTATGACTTTTGGGTCAGCGGTCGCTGAATGCTTGTAATTCGACAAATGGGAAGAAATAACAATGCCGCTTGAGATGGCTATTCTGTCCCGAAAGCTTTGCTTTGTAATATTTTTTAAATATAGGACACGACAATTTGACTTTATTCGTTTGTCTATGTGAGTGCGATGAACGCCAAAACTAGGTACGAAATTTGATAAGGTTTTTTATGTGTTTGAAAAGTCTTGGTCGACTTTTTTATTCTTTATTTACCAAATATTGAGTGTACAGAACTTCGATATTGCCAATTTGGTTGTGGAGGCCCGATGTCAATCACTTTACGGAAAATATCGACGTTCAGCCGCATCTTAGTTCGACTGGAAAGCCGACCCCAACTGAATTGGGAATAGGGCCAGAGTATAAGAATGACCAAATGGTGAGTGTTTGATCAGCCAGTGACCATCTCACACCCAAACTTATTTGAACTTAATCGTAATAGGTAGCGTAGTACCGGAGGTAAAATCAAGGTATAACCAACATCCACACGAGTATAGCCGTAGGCATGGAATAGTAATAATTTATTATTTTTGGTTTCTTACCTTAAACCTCTGTACCCTAACTTGAGCAGTACAAAAATAAAGTTTACTCAACAAGACCAGTTCTATTTTCGCGATCTATTTTGGTAAAAGCAATTGCTCGTAATATATTTCAGAGAACAAATAAGGCGACCGTAATTAAATTAACTCAATGGTTCTATTGTGGTTTGAAGTTAAAAATAGAAGATTTCCTCTTTCTGTCTCTTTCTACGGATACACATACCGTATAGTTAAATGAGATGGAACGATTTGGATGATTGCGATATCAATAAAGCTAGAACCGCGGCTCGAAGATTCTGTACGTATGTACCGCGATACGCCATTGACTTATGGTGGACATTCCACTCATTCGTACCAAACGATTTGGTGATACGTTCATTATGCGTACAGCCAAGGAGTGGAACGTCCTGCCCGAATCTGTGTTTCCTGATGGCTATAACTTGGAAGTCTTTAAGAACAGCGAAAGAGTGGAACGCCCTGCCCGAATCTGTGTTTCCTGATGGCTATAACTTGGAAGTCTTTAAGAACAGCGAAAGAGTGGAACGCCCTACCCGAATCTGTGTTTCCTGATGGCTATAACTTGAAAGTCTTTAAGAACAGCGAAAGAGTGGAACGCCCTACCCGAATCTGTGTTTCCTGATGGCTATAACTTGGAAGTCTTTAAGAACAGCGAAAGAGTGGAACGCCCTGCCCGAATCTGTGGTCCCTGATGGCTATAACTTGAAAGTCTTTAAGAACAGCGAAAGAGTGGAACGCCCTGCCCGAATCTGTGTTTCCTGATGGCTATAACTTGAAAGTCTTTAAGAACAGCGAAAGAGTGGAACGCCCTGCCCGAATCTGTGTTTCCTGATGGCTATAACTTGAAAGTCTTTAAGAACAGCGAAAGAGTGGAACGCCCTGCCCGAATCTGTGTTTCCTGATGGCTATAACTTGGAAGTCTTTAAGAACAGCGAAAGAGTGGAACGCCCTGCCCGAATCTGTGTTTCCTGATGGCTATAACTTGAAAGTCTTTAAGAACAGCGAAAGAGTAGAACGCCCTGCCCGAATCTGTGTTTCCTGATGGCTATAACTTGAAAGTCTTTAAGAACAGCGAAAGAGTGGAACGCCCTGCCCGAATCTGTGTTTCCTGATGGCTATAACTTGAAAGTCTTTAAGAACAGCGAAAGAGTGGAACGCCCTGCCCGAATCTGTGTTTCCTGATGGCTATAACTTGAAAGTCTTTAAGAACAGCGAAAGAGTGGAGCGCCCTGCCCGAATCTGTGTTTCCTGATGGCTATAACTTGGAAGTCTTTAAGAACAGCGAAAGAGTGGAACGCCCTGCCCGAATCTGTGTTTCCTGATGGCTATAACTTGAAAGTCTTTAAGAACAGCGAAAGAGTGGAACGCACTGCCCGAATCTGTGTTTCCTGATGGCTATAACTTGAAAGTCTTTAAGAACAGCGAAAGAGTGGAACGCCCTGCCCGAATCTGTGTTTCCTGATGGCTATAACTTGAAAGTCTTTAAGAACAGCTAAAGAGTGGAACGCCCTGCCCGAATCTGTGTTTCCTGATGGCTATAACTTGAAAGTCTTTAAGAACAGCGAAAGAGTGGAACGCCCTGCCCGAATCTGTGTTTCCTGATGGCTATAACTTGAAAGTCTTTAAGAACAGCGAAAGAGTGGAACGCCCTGCCCGAATCTGTGTTTCCTGATGGCTATAACTTGGAAGTCTTTAAGACTAGAGTGAATAGGTTACTTCTAGGCAAGCGTGTTCTACCATCGACCACATCATCACTTATCACCAGGTGAGATAGTGGTCAAGCGCGAGCCTACCAAACATAAAAAGAAACTATTTCATATTATATGTGAAAGTTTATGAAGCGTTGGTAGATGAGTGACCTTGCAATCTATAGGAACCGATTCTGAATCCAGGCCATTGCACTGCTAACAACACCGTGAACCCAATTTTATCACATGCATTTAGATTTGGAGAGTAAAGGGCATTACCGATTCCCATCCGTTCCAAAATTTTATTTCCAAGGGCTCCACAATTAAACTCTAATATTCTAAAAATGTTCAGAATTTCTTTTTTTTAATTTTTGGCGTATTGTCAATATGGAAGGAGGAACTCCAAATTATGTGTAATTTGATTTGCACGTGTTTCCTTCTTCCTACAGTCCCGGGTCCTTTAAGCGGGCGTGAAAAAGCTTCTGATGAGGCTGTCAAGCTAAACGCTACCATTGTAGCACTGTACGTGTTTGCAATGATGAGACTTTGCCTTCAGCTTAACACCAGGCGAGGTGTAGTCAAATTAACGTGTCCTAATAATAAAAAAGAAAAAACCAATGTGTTCTCGATACCTCCAAAAGAAATTATATAGTTAGCTTAGGTTTTTTATTTAGGTAGCGGTTACTAATATCATTAAGAAAAATACACAAATAATTGGTATTTTTATAATAGAGTTATGAAGATGATTGCCTATCTAAAGGGATAAGGCTTAGGAGTGGAAGAAAAACGCCATCTCAAGCAAATTCGTAAAGGTAAGGTTTCATTTTGTTTCGCAATAACTTTTTTCATAAAGATAAAACAACTTTTTTCTGGGGCAAGGCTATAATACCGACGGGAGTATTATTTCAGGATAGGATTTCCTTGATATTATATTTAATACCATTGCCTCTAACTTTTCCGAATTTTAACACCAGTCTCATATAAATAAAAGTCCGCGGTAGCCTAGTGGTGTGGTTAATGGCCTGCTGAGACAAGGTCTCGGATTCGATCCCAGGTTTTACCATGGCACAAACCAATGACTTTTCGAAGTTACGTCTGTACTTATCGCAGGTTTATAAGTGCCCGGTTAATGGCAATTGGCTCGCTACCTATTACATTGGGACCTAAACATAAACTGGCGAAATATGGGTGCTAGCACCTCTGTCTTCCTTCGGGGGGATAGGTGTGAGTTTAAGTTATGTTATGTCACATAGGTATACTGTTAATACAGAGATAGGTGCTCTAACTGAACTAACCGAAAATGTAGCAGCTAAATATATTTAGAAAAAAAATTTACTCGATTCCTTGCCATGCGGTGTAAATCGCAAGAACATTATTTACGTGCTTAGCCGCACACTACCAATTAACGTCTTAGAATTTATTTTCGACATACCCATTTTGTTACAAAGTGACCGAATGACGGCAATAGACTCTCCCCCTATTATCCTATTACGTGGGACCGAAAATCAAAGTTCGCGAAATGTGGGTATTTAATACACTTCTGCTTACCCCTCTAGAAATTACGGGCGTGAGCATATGTATGTATGTCTAACTGAACTAGGCGAGGTGCTATTCGCTAAGGTGCTATTGGGTTTCATTTCCGGCAATCAAAGACCCATAGACGGCGCGGCGTGTGTTTTAGTCGGTTTGCGTCCGACATAATCACCTCCACCGGCTTTGGCTTAAAAAATCTACTATTAGGCTGAGTTCCCTAAAGTGGACTACACCGTTTTAATCTATCTCTATAATAGCTTCAAACGAATTTAGTATTCACTCACTTTGGGAATAAAATGCAAATCAAAATCAAAATTCACTCCCAATTGCGAATGTTTGACTGAATTTCAAAACTTTTGTCGGACAGAATTGAATTGAATTGTGTTATAATTATCATAGTTGTTAACATAGACAGTAGCTTTCTGTTATTGGCTATTGTTTCATTACATCCTTTGTTTTTATTAAACGACTTCAGAAAAGGAAAATTTTCAATCAATAAATTTAATTGCAGTTCACTGTCCGTAGTGAACTGTTTAATGTTTTATAATTTTTAGACAGACATGACGACGGTAGTGAACGCGACTGCTAGGAGGCGCGGGTTCAATTCCTGCTAAGTGCAAATATTTGTGTGCCTGAATATAAATATCTGCATTGGTCTGGGTGTTTCTATGTATAATATGTGTGTTTTACAAAAAAAAAAGTATCTAAGTATGTTTATCCGCATTCTAGAACTCGATAAATATTACTTAGATAAAATATGCACCAGAAATAGCCAGACTTCTACCAAAATGTGGGGAGAAGACGTGGGGAAGGAGTCCGCTTTTGTGACAGAGTGCACACTACGAGGAGGTTTTCTGGCTACACCACCCCCTTTTTCGTTGTGCGAAAAGGGTGTCTTTTGTTTCGTTTTCATAAGAAATATTGAATTGGACGAAATTGATAAGCATCATCGGACACGATTGCTTTTCTTGACTTTAATATCGAAATCTTTTTTATAAAATCGTAATAAATGTTTTAATTACGGATTCATGAAACTGAATTGATCACATTTTGATCTTTTCTGATCTTCACGTAATTATCCAGATAAAAGACGACTCGCACTAAACCGTGTCGGGATGGTGTCGAGCATTGCTCACCTAATGGTCTACTACCGAGCATCATCATCATCTATACATCAGTAATTAATAAAGTGTGTTTTGCGAAGCGATGTAAGATGGCGGTGTAAAAATAAAACAAACTACATTATGGAATGGAGTACCTAGTTGGAGAAAGTGACCCTGAAAATGCCACATTCGTATAATATGATAAAGACAAGATCTATTAACATCCAAATTTCACCAACTATAATCTTGAGTTTTATGTATTATGGGGCGAGCCTATAGCCGTCTAGCGGGCATATTTTCATGAGTTTCTGTATGTTTACTATCTTATTACCCTCAGGCTCAATTTACACCGCAGCGGAATGGAAGCACACAAAATTGTAGGTACAAAGCATATTGAACTTTATGTCAATAGCGATATGATCTTAGTTAGCAGAAGTCTTGAGAACACGCGACTATTCCACGGAAGACGCGCGACCTTTTTGACTCGTATAACTCTATATATTATGTACTTGACATAAAGTTCATTATGCTTTGTTCTTACAATTTCGTTCGCTTCCATTCCGCCGCGGTGTAAATTGACCCTTAGACAGGGTCTCATTATTAACTACTGTATTTATTTCTAACGAGGCACGCTAAAGAGTATCCATATTTAATTAAAAACCATAGTACATAAATTGCGGTGTACACAAAAGGGTTATTTGTCTTGAAACCGATCGCAATTAATTCGCGATAATATTGGTTTCATTAAAAAGCTTGGGAAACATTGAATTCTACGGGCAAAGTCAGGCAAAAATACAATGGCGTGAGACAATAAGGCGAAATCATTCAATAACATTTTGAATACCTACACAATGTACCTCCAGTAACAATAAATAAATTCTTGAACTAATAAAATAACTAAATGGTATTCTATTTTCGTAATTCAATAATCAAAATAGAACATTTTCATAAAATGTAAGAGAAGCGTTGTTAGATTAATGGTTAAGGAGTGAGCCTTATGATCGAGAGGTTCCGAGTTCGAAACATGGCCATTACACTATCGACGTGAACTTACTTCTAACACAAACCTTTAAGCTTAGCAGGAGGGATAAAAGAAATATTAGTAATTTCAGTTTATTTTATTATTTATTATTCACGTCGCCTGATGATAAGCTTGAGGCAAAGTCTCAGTAAAGAGGGTCACCATTACAAACACATTCAGTGCTATACGTGATGGTGATGGTGACCGCCGTTACAAGGATGGGACCTGTAACAGCGGCCACCATATTTTGGATTTCACCCCTGGTTACCATCAGATGAAGAGTAGTCAATTTGATGACCTAAGAATAAAAATATGCCTTAATTGAGCGCAAACAACGTATGCCGTGCAGATCCAACAAACATAGTACCTATATTTGGGGTAAAGTCTGTGTCGACGGCGCGCAGTATTACAAAAATTATAATTTTTAATTTTCCTTTTTTTTCATCTATGGCACGTCAATTTGACTTCACCTCGCCTGATGTTAAGCTGAAGACAAAGTCTCATGAAAGAGGCACCATTGCAAACACGTTCAGTGCTACAATGGTGGCGCTCAGCTTGACGGCCTCATCAGATGCTTTTTCACGCCCCGCTTAAAGAACCCGGGACTGTAGGAAGAAGGAAACACGTGCGCCGGCAAGGAATTCCAGGACTGAATGGTGCGGCAGAGGAAAGACTCACCGAACCGCTTGGTTTTTGATTTAAAGTTATGCCTAAGAACATGTACCTATTCTATGTAATAAAATATTCTTCATTATACATCAGTTATTGTTTTACAAACTGTCTTAAAATTTGATAGACAGATTTATACAATGTGCGGTATTTCGCTAAGAGAAAAGAGATCTCTACCAGATAACCTTTGGATAGATATATATTACTTTTAGTAAGTGAACAAGAATGATTGACTTTTAAATGAAATTTTCGTTCGCATAGACACCCACGTGTATAGTTAGTAAATGTAAAAGAATACAAAAGTATAGTATTTGTGAATAGAATTTGTCTTAATTGGCATGTGCGATATTAGCTCACAATCTTAGACAATGTGGACTTATTACTCGGTCAGTTGGTGGAATGCCTTTGGTAGGACTAACTATTCAGTTTTCGGACATACCAGTCTTGAAAACCCATTCGTGACATTATCATAGATGTTCTTTGTTCTCTTTTGAGACTACGTAGGGTTTAGCTGTTTTTATCTAACGCAACATTACACTTTGATTTACTTTCTTTAACCCATAAAATTGTTACTAATATTGGAGGGATTTTACACAACACCTAGGTGTGACAGAGTATATGAACCATTCTTCTTCTGTGGAATAGACGGCATTTTTGAGTTACCATCGTGGTGTAGTAATTTGTTTCACGGCAGCGCCGCTACTCACGGAGAGAGCCTGAACATAGATTATTATTTAAAGTAGAGACCGAGCATGAGTTTTGCTCCTATAAGTTATGAACCATAAAACGTTCAGAAATAATGAACTGTCATAAAAATGCATACGTATACATTTAATATGCATTTTAAATTGGATAACGCGGTAATGAGGAGACTTTAACGCTAGTAATGATAACTTTGAGGATTAATCACGTCTTCATTTGGTTAGCCCTAACTACTGCACTGAGTCAATTGTAATTATAAATATGTGAGACTCCTGTATTTACTCAAATAAAATGAAAAACGCAGCAAAGAATCAAGTTACCAAGCCCATTCTGCGTATTGAACCAAATTTCGTGATGACTAAAAATTCTTACTTCTTCTTCTTTCGTGTCAACAATCCACCAATGTTTAGACCACTCCAGAATAAAACCTTGCCATATCGACTGCACTGTTAGTGGCTCCATTTAGGTCGTCTTCATTACAGGGGGCAGGGCATAAGGGGCACAAAACTAAGTAACTAGTTCCATGAGGCGACTTTACGCTAGGACGAGTAAGAATAATCCTAATCATACTAGCGATAATCCAGACACAAATCTGGGTATACAGAAAAAAATCTAAAGCAATTATTATGCTGACTCTTCAAATCGAATTTATATCGAAAAAACCGTGACGTATTAACTTACTCGATCCAAATTTGATACAAGCCTGGGGTCTACTTTCATGCTTCGCATTCGTCTGTCAGGAAAATAATACACTTAAGTCTATGTATGTAGGTATGTACACAAGTTTGTCGTAAATTGCCTCCAAACAAATTAAGACCGGTAAAGTCTTATAAGTTTCACAGGTATAAAACTTTTCTGTTTTGTTGTTATGCCAACATACACTTACGTTGATATACCTACATACGAATACTTCAAGTTGAAGTTACCCGGCTCTAATAATTCTAGGTAGTAATTTAGGGAGGTAATGAGTTTATGTAATAAACCTGAAATTAAAAGTTATAATGTATCTACATAAAAGGAGTAATTAAGGTTTAAGGGTTTGTTTTTCTGTGCTGTTTAAAAGTTCCTATTGCTGTGCTGATGAGTTCCGTGGGTATCGTAGGTGCTTGACAAGGGTGACATTGTGGGCGTTAATATACCTCTGCTTACCCATTCGAGGATTGACAGGTGTGAATATGTATGAATCAGTCTGGTGTCCACATGTCCTTTACCTGGTAGTTTTGCCTCATAATTATAGCCAAATCAATTGAGGTGTCACATCAAACCACTTCACTTTCGCAGTTATACCTAATCTAAATATTAATACGTGTAGTGAAGAATTGGATCCCTTTTTACGAAAATTGTGGGCACGTAGGAGGGTGAGTTGCATGCCTATTCAGGTGAAATATGGTGACACTACTTAATGTATGTAACATCTTATGTAACCCATATTTGCAAGTAATAAATGAACACACACACACACAAACACACACACACACACGCGCGCGCACGCTCACGCACACACACACACACACACATGTTACCGACGTGTTCATAATTTCTTTTAGGCTCAGGTAATCATACACCTATTTGAAATGTTCACAGTTCAACCGTATTTTCTTTTTAAATAATTATTGTCAATTGGAAATATACCCACATAACTATTATTATAAAATATGTATATATCTACCCACAAAAGTAAAAAGGTCATAAGTGAAAAGGTCACAACATTTCTTTCACAACAACCTTTTCTATATTCAAAATATCATATTCTAAAATCTAAATTCAACTACAACAGATGGCCAGCTATACTTTAGAAAGGGGATCTATAATCTTGATTGACGGAGGGATTTGGGATCAAAACATGATATTTGGATATTGATTACCGTAACGTCAGTTCGAAACGTGGCCCAACTGAATATTGAATGAATACTAACCTAAATATATTTGTATATACACGTTAGTACTTTGATCATCGTTTTGTACGTACTACTGGTGTACGTGGGTTGTAATGTGATTTTGAACGATACGTTATGTTTTAAGAGCTTATTGCGGAGAATAATTGAAATACCAAAGTTTGTTTTTGCCGATGTAATGGATATATAAATACAATAGCAATGTAATAAATCTTATATACTAAATAATAACTCTTATAATGCTATTTTATATGCGGCAGCCGCGGTAGCCTAGTGGTATGGATAATGGACTGCTGAGACGAGGTCTCGATTTCGAGCCCAGGTTTTCCCATGGCACACACCAATGACTTTTCGATGCTTTTCGAAGTTATATGTGTATCTATCGCAGGTTTATAAATGCCCGGTTAATGGCAATAGGCTCGCCACCTATTACATTGGGACCTAAACATAAACTGGCGAAATGTGGGTGCTAGCACCTCTGCCTACCCCTTCCGGGATACAGGCGTGAGTTTATGTTATGTGTTATATTATAATGCTACTAGTTGAGGAGTGGTTGGGTCCTATGGATCGTGTTAAACACGATATTCAACATATTCCACTACGATTCCTGTCCCACGAAATGGGGAGCAATCCCATTGCCGTCTGGCGGGCTTGCTCCAGCAGTGCAATTTAAATTAACTAACCTTATCAAAATTTTTGTCCCCAGGAGTAAAGTAGCAGCTCTATTGCTGGATAAACATCTCCAGATCAACGGCATCACTATGGGAGACGTGATGAGGGAACGGCACAGCATACAGATGCAGCCAATGGCTAGCAGTAAGATGAAGAGAGAGAGGAAAGCAGCTAGAACACTTGGGATCATCATGTCGGCGTTTCTGGCATGCTGGCTGCCATTTTTCTTATGGTAAGTTTTCTATCTAATAAAAATGATACACATGTCTAGATAACGGCTTGAATGTTTCCTTTACGCCACTTATGTGGCAGACAAGCCCGCGGCATACCTGATGGAAAGTGGTTACGTCACATATGGACGTTTGCAACACCAGGGGTATCACATTCGTGCTGCCGACCATATAGAGTAGAGGGGGGATGTGTCCTGGAGTAGAGAAGGCTAAGAGAGTCTATGTGCTGACAGAAGACAAATAACGGTTTCTCGGTCTTCTTACTGACAATACAAAATCTTTCCAGTAAGCTCTGGCTACCCTACTACCGCTGGAAACACAAACAGGGTTATTTATTAGGTTATACATATATTATTAATAGCCGCGGTATTATGTAGGGCGGAGGTACTTCCCCAGTCGGACTGCTCAATTAGGACAGACGATATACATTAGTAAAATTACCAGTATATCAGGTATTCGTGCGAGACATATGTTTTGTATAATCACACCTCCGGCAATCAAATACCCATAGATGGGCATTTTAGTCGGTTTGAATTTGACATAATCACCTCCACCGACTTTGGCGGAGGTGGTATCTGTGGGGATTTTGCGCACAATAACAATATATATTTGTACCGTGGTAGTTTAGTGGTATGGGTAATGGACTGCTGAGACGATGGTCTCGGTTCGATCTCAGGTCGTACCATGGCACACACCAATGACTTTTCGATGCTTTTCGAAGTTATGTGTGTATTTATCGCAGATTTACAAGTGCCCGGTAATGGCAATAGGCTCGCCACCTATTACACTGGGACCTAAACATAAACTGGCGAAATGTGGTGCTAGCATCTCTGCCTACCCCTTCGGGGATATAGGCGTGAGTTTATTTATGTATGTTTATGTTTTAAAAATATATATCAGGTAATCTTCCAGGTACCAGTTCCAATAATTGTAACTTTGTGAACAGGTATATTATAACAGCGCTTTGCGGAGATGCGTGCCCTTCGCCCCCACCAGTCGTGGCCGCTGTCTTCTGGGTCGGCTACTTCAACTCTGCCCTCAACCCACTCATTTACGCTTACTTCAATAGAGACTTCAGGGCAGCGTTCAGGAAAACCCTGGATTCTTGTTGCAGGTATATATAATGTTTCTTATTTTATTATTGTCGCACTCATTTTTATATTACCTTCTTTCAAAAATATATAGTAGTATTTCCCTCGCCTGTTTCCCTCAAACTTCTCTGTTAACTGTGCCCCAAAGACTTGATGTAATAACTGGATGGCAACGAAAATGACTCAAAAAAAATGTAGGAAAGTGGATTACGGGCTTTGCAACTCCCGGCTTCGCAGTTGTTTAGGAAGCTTTAATAGTGAGATGATGATGATGTTGATGTCTCGCTCCTGTTCCCTAATGAGGTGGAATATAGAAGTCTTTTCAATGTCATCGCTCGAGCACATAGCCTGAATCCAAACTAATGCTATTGCAAAGTTATTTATACAGTTGGTAGTATGACAGTCGTTAAATTATAGACCTGTTTTAATAGTTGATGGCAGGCCTGCTATAAAGGTCGGCACCATTACCAGATTTATTTTTATTTAAGTATATAAGTGTATTCCAACTGAATTTGTCGATCCGTGGCGTGGCGGTAGTGAGCGCGACTGCTATGCAGGAGACGCGAGTTCGATTCCCACTTAGTACAAATATTTTTGGGCATGAATATGAATATTTGCATTGGTCTGGGTGTTTCTATGTATAATATGTATGTATTTACAAAAAATGGTATCTAAGTATGTTTGTTCGCATTCTAGAACCCGTAACACAAGCTAGTTAAGCTATGCTTACCATGGGTCTAGGTGATGTTGTGTAGTTGGTCCTACAATATTAATATATTATTATTTTATTTATAGTTAATTTCTTTGCAAAATAAAGCAAATAAAATTCATATACCTCATACATTATTTCGTTTACTTATTCCCATATTATTCTCATTACTTAGGTCTTTTTCCTAACTCGCTTGCGGTTGTCTTTGCAGTTTAAATGTAATGCGACTTCTGATATTTTCCATGGAGCGACTGCCATCTGATCTCTACATTCCCATATTATAAAATAACTATTTTGTCTTTGTTCGAAATTAATACTTCCAGATTATTGTTTTTAACGCAACTGTAGCCCAAATCTTTTTAATAATAATGATAATATATGTCTTTATTGTACACCAAAGAATTACATCATGACATGGAAATGCATATTATTAGATAGATACAATGGGCGGCCTTATCGCTCTATGGCAATCTCTTACAGGCAACCGTTGCCTTTTTAATTTAAACCACCCGGTATATTTATCTCCTTCTCCATTTTCACGTCAGGTCTCTCTGCGGGGACATTGGTCGGAGTTACTGCTGTCAACGCCCACGCCGCGATCAGCACCATTCCAATGCATCATCAGACATACACATGAACAACTGCATCAGGTCTACTTCAGCCGATGTGTTAAGAGCTCACCAGGCCTCTTGCTCCAGGCCGGAGGAAATCGTATTTCGTACTTAGATAATGTAAGAACTGATAAATAAAGTAGTAACATATTTTTGTTTGTATCAAACAAGTGAATTTTAAATTTAGTATAACGACCTATACCAATTATGGCCCTACCGCTACCTTTTAACAGTAATACTAATTCAATCTAACTTTATTTTCGTAGTTCAAATTCGAACCGTTGTCGTCCATCAATATTTAGATCTTGTAAGAGAAGGGTAATTTCTAAAAAAAATTATAAATAAATGTATCCACTACACTAAGAGATACTGTTTGCCCGATTTTGACCATATAACACTAGCTACTAGCTCCATTGACAGTCCGAATTATACAATGCATGTATAGTAAGATTAAAATAATATTTGATTAGCAAAACCTGGGTATTAACGCGATTATTTAACTTTTGATTTGCTTGAAGTTTCGGCCGTGTTATTTAATCTGTGGTCACAAGCTGACCCGGGGTTCGCTAACCATAGCCAAAGCTTAAAAGTAAAATATTATTACTTTTGATAGGAGATGGTAAGGCCTCAGGACTTTAGGGATAAAGGTGGGCCAAAGAGAAGAAGGATGAAATACATAAAAGGAGTAACTGAGAGATGGGGACAGGAATGTATGGAGAAGAATGAAAACTTGCACCGAGACAACATAAATTGGGACAAAGGCGATTATGAGGATAACAATGCATGTTTCTAAGTCAACCAATACTACTCAGTGTTAATACCAGTTCTAGGATTCCTATATCAGTATAACAGAGGCCCTACCAAAACTTTTTAATAGTAATATTATGTCAAGCTTACTTTAATAGTGTGATTCGGATTAGCACTGTTGTCGTCAATCGATATTTGTGTATTGCATCTTGTAAGACAAGTTTAATCTTACAAATCAAATAAATAAATGTATCTAAGAGATACTATATGACTTATTTTAAGCACATAATACTATAATAATGAGATACAGATAATAATTTGTGTGTGTGCGTTTGTAAAGAATGTAATACTGACGTTTATGTGCTATAAATATTAATATTTTGTAGGTGTATACCTATTGTTTCTGAAGCTTTGCAATAAAAACATACATAACATAAACTCACGCCTTTATCCCCGAATGGGTAGGCAGAGGTGCTAGCACCCACATTTCGCCAGTTTATGTTTAGGTCCCAATGTAATAGGTGGCGAGCCTTTTGTCATTAACCGGGCACTTATAAACCTGCGATAAATACACACATAACTTCGAAAAGTATCGAAAAGTCATTGGTGTGTGCCATGGTAAACCTGGTATCGAACCCGAGACCTTATTATTATTATCCTGTGTGTATCATGTGTGTCCTGACGGACGCTGACGGTCCCAATCACACTATGGAAGTGAAGTAAGATTGAAATAACATTTTCCTCTAAGAGGTTGTGGTAAAGCCCCTATTCTAATGTGAGTGTACAGTGGGCTCTAAAAATTCCTGAACAATTTAAAACAAAGATTGTATGAAGTGACGCCACTATACTACTACTAGTCTTAGAAGCTACTGGATAATAGATCTACTCATTATTGTAATTAAGTTTAGGATACTAATTGCGTAAGTTTACTTATGTTTTTATGAAGAAACAAGACATCGATTTAGTTTATTTTATTAAAGCTATCTATGTTACTTTTAAATTGTAAATTACACTTAGGCTGTCAACGAATTATCTAATATATAAAATTCTCGTGTCACGGTTTTCGTTGCCATACCTACTCCTCCGAAACGGCTTGACCGATTCTCATGAAATTTTGTGAGCATATTGAATAGGTCTGAGAATCGGCCAACATCTATTTTTCATACGGGAACGGGATCAGAAGTCCACGCGGGCGGAGCCGCGGGCAACAGCTAGTAGACTATAATGGTTTCAGGAACTATTGGAGTCCACTGTACTATGGATAGGTACTAGTATTATCAGTGTACCTGTTCCAGTGTAATAGTGTTAACCCGAAAGTAGCTTTTGTGTTGAACTAGACAATAAGAAGTAGAAAATATAACGCACAATTTGTTAGATTATATTTTTTGTGTATGAAACTAAGTCAGAAACCAAACCTTATCAACTACCAATTATTATCAACAATAGGTATATTTATGTTGTGAACAATGATCGTGAAGCCGCATTCAAATAATTCATCTGACGTGTTGTGTCGTGACACATCTTCATACATTTAATATGGTAGCGTTCACATTTCTCTGATGCAGAATATTGCGATGACTTGTGTTGTCGTGTCAGAAGCAACCAGAGCGACAGAGCATCACGACATAACGCGTTAGACAAATGTGTTGCGTATTAATGAACAGTACAGTACAACATAATAAATTTTGCAATGATTGATGAAATGGATTTGTGAGGTCATGGTCAGATTGGGGGCATTTTATAGGAAGTCTGAGCCAAGAGCTCCCGTAACTGGCCAATATGTATGCAAATATGAAGAAAGTTTTAAAAGAGAAAGGCGTATCGTAATACTCATAGTAGCAGTGCAAATACATATCGCTTCTACCTATCTCAACGGGAAGGACGAGCGTGCGGTTACAATAAAAGATATTTCCATGGTCTTACCAAATTATGAATTTAAGTTACAAACATTAAAAACTATTTCAGTAGTAAAATATTTCAATCAATAATAATTTGTCAAACCCGAAATAGTTCAAAAATGTTGCGAACTATTGCAACTATTTCGTGAAATTTTTCAAGGTTAACAAAAATTTCTGTAAGAATTCTGGAATCCATTTTAAACTTGCAATAGCATCTTATAAGTTCATGAGTGTCATAAGGTAAAGTGTACTGACATGTAATATCGTAACCTCGCTGCATTGCGGTGGATGAAATAAAAGTCATATTATACAGAATGATTTTTTAAGAGGACTCGGATGGCCATTTCCCAAACTATGAATAACAACGAAAAATGCCCGAAGGGGTCTCGGACCCAATTTTAATGAAAACTTAAATTGCAACACTAATTTTTTTGAAAAATTAATAATCTTAGCGAGGAATCGAACGCATTGATTTTGAATATAAACGCATTCTGTATTATTTAACCATACGATTGTGTCTGTAATAAGTAACGAAATCTGGAAGGTAATGACGTAAAGCAATCTTAAGGAAATAGTGTACAGTCAACAAAAGATATACGGTACCACATTTACATACAGTGTTTATGAAGAAGTGAGTACCATCTCTTTTGTCGACTGTACATACAGATAAGGAGTCATGTACTTTAGTAACACCAATTCTAAGGTAAATAGGTCACTCTGTTTGAAACGGTAATGTATTTAGTTAGAAGGTTGTGAGAACATTTAAACAAATATATTTATGTAAATGAATGTTGCCGGTAGACATATTTATTGATGTTTCCTCTTCTGTAAAGACAATTGGTGTTGATATATTTTTGTTAACCCCTTTCAAATTGTAAAATTGTATTTAGAATAAGATTAAGGTGCTCATACTTCTATTTTTTGTCTTAAATAGTTAACCTTATAAGATATAATTTTTATGTGTTCATTAAAATAGTTTTGGAGACGTTGGGTATACAGAATGCTAGGAAAATGCTCCTGGTAGTATTTCGAGTACACTACGTATTGGCACAAAAAATTACTTAATTTTTTTTTTTTATAATATCACGCCTATATCCCCGAAGGGGTAGGCAGAGGTGCTAGCACCCACATTTCGCCATTTTATATTTAGGTCCCAATGTAATAGGTGGCGAGCCTATTGCCATCAACCGGGCACTTATAAACCTGCGATAAATACACACATAACTTCGAAAAGCATCGCAGTCATTGGTGTGTGCCATGGTAAACCTGGTATCGAACCCGAGACCTCGTCTCAGCAGTCCACCACCCATACCACTATTTTACCCATAACAATATTTTTTTAATTACCTTATTACGCTTCACAATGTGTTGTATGTGTTATACCTATTAATTAAACGGTGAAAATAAACGAAAAATGTTACCATTTCTTTATGCCCAATTGTAGTTTACCTGGAGTTCTACCAGTTGCTTTCGACTAAGGAAGCGTTTCCCTAACACTCTGTATTCAATATATCTTAATCAATGAATTATTTTATAGATATACTCGTATATCTGATTATTTCTGTCTATTGTCTCTTAATTATATTTTCATTGGTTGTGATGATAGTGACATTAAATCTTATTGTTATAAAGATATTCTAACACGGTTCCGGTATAACGGGGTGAATAGGGATAAAATGGTCATCTAAATTCTGTAGTTATTTTCTTTCATGCAATACTTTAGACTAGTTAGTTAAAATTTTGTAAAATAAATTATATAACATTTTCCATTGACCATTTTATCCATATCCACCCCTGGATCCCTATTCACCCCCTTTTTTGGTTATTAATTTAAATTTTTATCCGCTTTGCATAATACAAAGCCTGCGGTTTAGCAATATTATGTTTTCAACATCAATAGGTGCCATATAGTGCCATTCAGAGTAGCAAACAAGCATACGGCGTAATAGTAGGTGTTTACTATGCGGTAAAATGTCACGTAAATGTAGACGCAGCATAAAGCATAAGACTTATGACAACACATTTTGTTAAGTATGTTGTTAAAATTTATTACATGTTTTAAGAGCACATAATGTAGGTAAATCCATACTATCTCCAAACTCGAAGCAACTCTTATGACCTTTGAAATTTTACCAAGTCTCTGTATAATCAGCTCTGACATACCTAAAACTTTTACTTCTCCGAAACCCACGAATAATATTTCACCAAATTACGTCTAACGATATTTTGTTCCTACCAAGTTTATGAGTACACATGGTACATATAAAGACCGCTTTCCACGATCCGCCATTTTATAGAAGCGTCCACGTCCGGACTATGTATCGTAGCAAAAAATCTCGTAAGTGATACCGCAGATACGTTTGACCTAGTAAATGCGTCCAAATCTGCATCTGCGTCCGTAATACCCCGTACCGTGGAAACCCGGCATAAGATATTTCACCCGAACCTTATGACGTAATCATTTTCATATTTAGAATGCCATTTTCTTCGAGGTATTGCAATAAAAGGGCACAGCTATGAAGCAAAATACCTTCACGGTTTACGTTGGAATTATTCGAACGAATTTAGACCGAAATTTCGTAGTACAGAATTCAGTTAAGTCGGCAAGAAATTTGGGATCCTGAGGTGTGAAGTTTAAATTATGGTTATGAGTACTTATCTAGAAACACGTAGAATTAATGGTTCATGAAAGGATTTTTATTTTATGATTATTACGATTTATAACAATTTGAGCGTTACTTCATTTTTTTTGTTTCTCTAATAATGCAGTAACATTTCATTGTAACTAAATATTGGTACATCTTGTCTTTACTGAAATGGACCGACTATTTTTTTATATCAGTTAAGTGGCAGACAAACATACAGGCCAACTGGTGGAGGTACTTCCCTAGTCGAACGGCTCAATTGGGACAGGAGATATTATTGCGTCCTACCTCCTTTATTGCTCAAAATTCCTCATTTCTTTAATAAATTCACCATCACCATTATAATATACAATTGAAGCTAGCGATTGTACACAGTCGAAAGCTTCTGAGAACTCTTGTCCCTATGTACAGGGTCCCATTTAGCCAATACGTGTTAAATTTTAAGAAGCAATTTTTACTTTAGCTCGCTAATGTCGCTAATGTAATTATATTACGCTCTGTTGAGTAAACATCACTATTTATACAATAACCTTATTAATATACACTGACGGACTCATAAACTGCATCAAAGTAATAGACGACTTTGAAATAAATATTTTAACCAAGTATGCATACTTTCTATACAGATTTAAATTGAAACCTCTAGATTGGTTCGTGAACTTTAAAACAGCGTAGGGTCATATCTTTAAGTTTAAGTTTATGTACTGGAAAGGACCTTAAGACTTTTTTTGAAGAAAAAACAGAAATTTAAGAAAAATTGGTTTAATTAAAAAATTGGTTTTAACAATAGACACAAACTTTATGCAAGGGTTTATTTGTGTTTTAATAAGGTGTATTACCCCCACGTGCCCTTATTACGGATTCTAATCGGTTCCGCATAGATTTTATAAGGGTTTTTAAAAGATCTTGCGGAATATTGTCCCATTCTTCTGAAAGTGCTGTTCTTAGTGCTGCCACTGTCGTGGGCGAAGGGTTTCTCGCATATACAGCTCTTTTTAAATTGTCCCAAACATGCTCGATGGGATTAAGATCCGGGCTGCGTGCTGGCCAATTCATTGTACGTATCCCAACCTCTTCGCAATAATGTTGAACTTGTGCAGCTGCATGCGGCCGGGCATTATCCTGCATTAAAGTAAAATTTTCGCCTATGAATCCCATGTAAGGCACCACGTGATCTTCTAATATCTCTGTTATGTAGCGATGTGCTGTCAAACCCCCTCTATTACCGTTTTGACGGACCATGTCTATGAACACAAGTTCTGTTCGCCCGTTCATCGATTTGCCACCCCAGACCATACATGAACCGCCTCCAAAAGGAACACGCTCCTCAATGCAACTTTGAGCATATCGCTCCCCACGTCGACGATAGACTCTTCTGCGACCATCTGCACCATATAAACATGTCCTACACTCGTCCGTGAACAATACAGAGGCCCACTGCTCTTCTGTCCAATTCAGGTGATGACGCGCAAATCTTAAGCGAGCTTGTCTGTGAGCTGTAGACAACTTTGGACCATTTGCTGGTCTAAAAGGGGTGATATCCGCTTCCTTTAACCTTCTTCTTATTGTTCGTGCACACACGTTTACTCCACGCACTTCATTAAGCTCGGTTTTGATGTTAACTGACGTGAGGAAACGATTTCGCAGGGAAGTTATAACAATAAATCGGTCATCACGACCTGTGGTTGCTCGAGTTCTGCCTGTACCACGTCTCCTCCTGTAAGAACCTGTCTCTACAAACCTTCTGTATATTCTAGAAACCGTAGACTGGTTTAAATTTAAATTTCTACCAATTGTTCGTTGATCCAAGGCCTCCCGCACCAATGCTACAATTTGTGCCGCTTGTTCGGACGAAGTATCCATATTATGGTTCAAAAACTCTCGATGTGTTAAAAAACTAACCCAACAATTATGCTGGTAACAATAATTCAATTGACAAAACAAAAAAAATCAATGAGAATCAATTTAAAACTTTGCTATAAATAACACGCAAATCTGATACTACAAGTAAATTTTCTTTTCCCGGCTATATTCATTTGTTTTACTGCAGTTCTATTTTTAAATTTAATTTTTTTTAAGATTAAGAGCCAGTCTTTCCATATTTATATAATTTAATCTAAAAAGTTTGCATACTTATTATAAAAAATCCTTTTAGAGTAAACCTGAACTTTGATGCAGTTTATGAGTCCGTCAGTGTATATTAACAAAGATCTGAAAAAATAGAACATTCTACATAGGCGACCATAAACTTTTTAAATTATTCTCCAAAGAGAACGAAGAAAATTACAACAATTAATTTTGTTTTTAATTTTGATTTACACTTTGTTAACACATAGCACTTGTAGGTATGAGTCAAAGTAATTATTATAATTATTCACGTAGACGACCGTAAAGTTTTAATATTATTCTCTAAACACAAAGAAGTAAATTACAAAATGAATAATGATGTCACAGTTAAATTTTTCAATGTACAAAGCTTCGTTAAAATTAATGGCTGGTTGAGTGCTGTAATGAAAATTCCGCACATTCCACTTCAGTACACTTCATAGAACCGTTATCTATTTAAGGACGACCAAAGGGGTAAATTCTCTATAAATATACTCATGTAATGAATGATCCTGTGAAATGGGCGCTTACTTCATTATTGGAGCAAGATCAATATTAAACGTTTGGTAGCATTGAGGTCTGTTACAGCTACTAACTCAGTCTTATTGTAGTACATATGTCAAGAGTGATATTCAGAAAATATTTTTACTGAGAAAGATTATAAACATACATACATACATATTATGCCCACGCCCGTAATTAAATCCCCGGCGTGTAGGTATTAAACACCCACATTTCGCCAACTATGATTTTCGGTCCCACGTAATATGTATGTCGAAAATAAATTCCATTGCTGCAGTTAAATAACTTTGGAAAAAAAATTCATGGCCCGATTCCTTGCTATGCGGTGTAAAACGCAAGGAAATAAATTACGTGTTTGGCCGCATAAGCACTACCAATTAACGTCTTGGAGAGTATCAGAATTACTATTATTGGGAGTCCTGAGGTCACAAATACCCTCGAACCTTTTCAGATGCGTAGAGATGTTGGGTCCCTGGCAGTATATTACCGTCTCTACCGTGGTGAATGTTCGGAGGAGCTCTTCCAATAAATCCCACCCTCTCCTTTCCTACAAAGGACGACACGTGCAAGGCTTACATGTCAACCGCATACGGTGCAGAATATTCCATCAAGAACCAAGCGGTTCGGTGAGTCTTTTTACGTAAGATAATTCGAACACCAGTATTATTGAGGTTATTTCATAATTATACATGGAACTACAGTACGTAGGTATAAGTACCTAAAAGAAATTGACTTTTATAAAAGATAGAGAAAATTAGAGTGAAATTAGACTAACATAATAAGCGTATCACGAATTCGTCTACGAATTCGAATTCACTTAAATCATCGAGGAGATAACCACACGTAAACGCATGCGTTTAGGTTTCTTCTTTCGTGTATACAAGGTACTATTTAAGTACCTCTTGTACCAGATGTATATAACAATAGTGGAACATATTCGAACACTCTTAAGTCTAAAGGCTTACACATACCTAGTTTTGTGTTAGATCAAGTTTCAAGAATACAAGGATATCCTTTTGCACTTATAAAGAGAGACTGTGTTAGCCTCTTTGAAGTTCAAATCTCACTCGTTTAGGTAATCATCTTCATGTTTGAGGATGTATAACGCGACTCCTGGGAAGTCCCTGGGATCTTTGTATACCTATGTTTTACAAATAATGATATTCTGATTCTGATTCTTCAAGTTCCCAGTAAGGGTGGGCAGCGCGTGTGTGACACCCTTAGTGTTGCACACGTTCATAGTCCACGGTGGCCGCTTTCCATCAGGTGGGCCGTGTGCTTGTCTGCCACCTACGTAGTATAAAAAGAAAAAAAAAAGCTTCTGCGTTTCTAGGTGGAGCTAGCCTGGCTGTTTTAGCCAGTAACTCTGCACGCACAATGGCCCAAAAAGGGAGGCTAGGTGTGGACAAAGGAGTCCCAATATGAGGTCCCAAATTCGAGGCTCCGTTTGCTTGTAATTCTGGTTTCAATCTTGGCCATTTTACTACCGATGACAACCTACTCCTAAGACGAACCATTTAGATTTTAAGGGTCAAAGGAAATATTAGTAATTTCAGTTGCTAATATTCTTTAAAAAACTACATGCAATTTCATAGAAGTACAAAATTTAATCAAGGTCATTCATCAGTGCTCAGGTAAACTGGCCTCTAAATGAGGTCGACCTAACCCTAAAGATCTTGCGACCCTAGTGGAAATATTTATGCTCTATATATATTTACACAACGGGGGGTTTCAATAATTTGCGAGGGGAACCCCGTGATTTTTAAAACGTCTTCTTATTTTTCTTCAACCATCTGTATTTTAGGAATACCTATAGCCAACCCTACGTTTTCTCAGTAACATAATACTAAGCAAATAACATTACCTAACAACGGTTTTTTCAACCTCATCGTATATTTTTCAGTTGGCTCCGAATTCAATCGAAAATAATGTTCTTTATAAACTGCCTCTCTTAGTCAAGGGCTCCCTTTTGTGCACGTAATAGACGATCTTAGAGTTATCTTTGAAGTTGAAAATTGCTTAGTTCAAATATATATTTGACTGAAGGTCGATGGGGGAGACCTATGTTCACTAGTGGACGGGCTATGGCTGAAATGATTTAATTGAATAGTCTTTATAGTAATAATTTAAGATTGAATATTCGATAGGCTCTATGTCGTGGCAGTAGTAACCATGAATGATATGCAGGAAGCGCGCTTTCCATCCCTGCTCAGTATACATTCAGGGCATTTTACAAATTCACTCAGTACGGTGGGCACTGATCCCTTAAATACAGGCTGGCGCCTAGTTTAGTGGTCTAAGTTTTTGATGCTAGTACATTAGAAAGTGACGACTTCCGTGGTGTGGCAGTAGTCAACGCGATTACTACGCAGGAGGCGTGGGTTCGATTCCCGCTCAGTGCAAATATTTGTGTGCATGAATATTAATATTTGCATTGTTCTGGGTGTTTATATGAAGAATATGTACGTACTCATATTTGCAAAATAAAAGTATCTAAGTATGTTTATCCACATTCTAGACCCCATAACACAAGTTAGTTAAACTATGCTTACCATGGTCTAGGTGGCGTTGTGTAGATTGTCCTAGAATATAAAAAAGTGTTGTATCCTACAGTTTATAATAGTGTTCATTTATCTAGTCTAGTCGTGCCTCGGAGAGCACGTTGAGCCTTGGCTCCCAGTTGTCATACGAACATCCATGGCAACCGTTACGGATAGTTGGGCCCTAAAAATTGCATCTACTGGTCTTACCCAAAGTCTCTTATTCAAAGTCTTACCCGAAGTCAAATGGCAGTCGCGCTGACTTTAAAAAGCGGCCCCCGGACTCCGAGGTGACAGTTTCGGTTGTTACCGGTATTAACTCAAGGATAATGATGATGATAATAATTTTACTATTGGATAATCTTGCAACACAACAAACAACAGCTAGTAATAAATATAATGAATTAATTATTTATTTAAAAATTCCTAAAAACGCCACATTGACGTGAGCGCAATCCTTAAAAAAAACCGTGTTTAGCCTACATTTTTCGTTCAGAACAGTTAGTTACGTTAAAAACTTTTATTTTTCACGAACATCGTTAGAAGGTTACTCCAAAAACAAAAGAAGATAAGTTAATTCTTTCTCAAATTCATACACCTTTATCTCTGCGTGAGCAAACTTAGAAATTACCTAAATTTGCTATTCGGGCACGAGTAGGGTAGCGTTGTCGCCTTCCGCCTTCGCATCCGTTTTACTGTTAACAATTTTTGTATGGATAAGACGTTAAAACGACGGGTCTATTACACGTGCGTGCGTGCTTGCGTGCGTGCGTGCGTGTGTGTGTGTGTGTGTGTGTATCTTTCTTTGGAATCTTAGCTCCCAAACGGATGAACCGACTTCAGTGTAGTTTTTTTGTTTAAAAGGTGTATTAGTCGGGAGTATTCTTAGCTATGTTTGATGAAAATCGATCCACAAAATGGCGGACCACTTATTTTTGTAGGTACAAATCCCTCAATATGGATGTCAAATTAAAGGGCTTGACTTGTAGATATTATTCTAGAAAGTTCTTTGCTGTACCATCGATAGTCAAACTAAATTAACTTAGGTACACAAAATATCTACTTTTACAAAATTACTGAGAAAACAAAAGAAAATAAGTTAATTCTTTCTCAAATTTCATACACCTTTATCTCTGCGTGAGCAAACTTAGAAATTACCTGAATTTGCTATTCGGGCACGAGTAGGGTGGCGTTGTCGCCTTCCGCCTTCGCATCCGTTTTACTGTTAACAATATTTATTTTGATAAGACGTTAAAACGACGGGGTGTTATAAGTTTCGTGCGTGCGTGCATGTGTGTGAGTGTGTGTGTGTGTGTATGTGTGTGTGTGTGTGTGTGTGTGTGTGTGTGTGTATGTGTGTATCTGTCTGTGGCATCTTAGCTCCCAAACGGATGAACCGACTTCAGTGTAGTTTTTTTGTTTAAAAGGTGTATTAGTCGGGAGTATTCTTAGCTATGTTTGATGAAAATCGATCCATAATGGCCGCCGCCGTTCTTTGCCGTACCATCGACAGTCAAACTAAATTAACTTATAATATGGGTACACATCATTTGTACTTTTACAATATTACTAAAGAAGATAAGTTAATTCTTTCTCAAATTCATACACCTTTATCTCTGCGTGAGCAAACTTAGAAATTACCTAAATTTGCCATTCGGGTACGAGTAGGGTAGCGTTGTCGCCTTCCACCTTCGCATCCGTTCTACTGTAAACAATTTTTGTTTTGATTTTGTTTGTAATTTTCGCGCAGAATTCAATTTTGTGTTATATTTTATTTCAGTGTTATGAGTTGTGTTGGTGGGAACACAATGGAGTAATTCTTATGAATCATTGAAATGCTGGTATTTCCAGTTACTTTCACGACGTAGAAAATTGATAGTTTTGTCGTATTATTCTTTGTTATCAGCATAATGGTACGTTCCAAGTTTAAAAAAAAGATACTGTTTTTATTCATTTAAATTTTGAGTCATACTTTTCTAATCAGTAGGTATGATAAAAATGTATCAAAATAATATTGTGTCCGCGTTATAGTAGGCACTCGTAATACAAATTAGTCTAATTAATATACTCACTTTGTATCTAGGTAGAGCTGTGTAGAATATCCTATAATACTAATTTAGTTTATCTTTGAGATACAAACTAATTCGTCTTAATATTTTATACCTAACTGTACTCTTAATAATCCTTTCTTCGTTTATATTCCTCAGAAAATTAAAGTTTCTAAAAAAGTTTAAATTGGAACGAAACCAGTTCGAGGATTAAGAGGATTTGTTTGACGAACCCACCTACCGTGTCATTATTTTGATTATTTCAGCAAAGCCTTTTGTGTTCTAAGGGAAGCTTTTACGGTTGGTAACGAAAGAAGGATTTGAAAGAGGTTCTGAAGAGCTATAAGCCGACTATATACTGAATCATCTCGGCCCAGACTTTGGTGATATTTGATAGAATTATATAATTCTTTATCTATAGATACTATTACTATATCCGAGCCCGCACAACCCGCGACGAACGGAGGCGATTCATGATTCCCGGTCATCTGGGGTGTAGGAATATGGGAGAGCCTACCTCACCCTCGGCAACTGATGACACGTGTTGGTTTTGAGTCCGACATAACTACCCCTATTATTATATACATTTAAAAGGTACTATATATATAGATGAATTGTTTTTTTTGCAATCTATAAAGTCTGTCACTGCTGGTCCGATTTCAATAAATATTTCACAGCACCAAAATTCGTTAGTAATATGCACTCCTTAATATTATCCCGATATTTTTACAGGATCAGAATTCACACTGGTGACCCTGCGGAATGATGTTGTTTACGATTGCATTTTGACGATCGAAATACAATCTTGTAACAAAATTATGATTGTATTTTGCTTCTGTCAGACAATTGCGTGATTTTTTTTTATATTTTTTCATTATGATTTATTATATATTTAATCATCTATTGATACTGTAAATGATTACACTAATATTATCATCCGTAAAGTTCATTGTTTATTTTTTTATTTAATAGTAGCTTAGCTAGATTACTAGCTACAGCCGCGGTAGCCTAGTGGTATGGGTAATGGACTGCTGAGACGAGGTCTCGAGTTCGATCCCAGGTTTACCATGGCACACACCAATGACTTTTCGATGCTTTTCGAAGTTATGTGTGTATTTATCGCAGGTTTATAAGTGCCTCGGAGAGCACGTTAAGCCGTCGGTCCCGGTTGCCATACAAACATCTATGGCAGTCGTTAAGGGTAGTTGGAGCCCTCAAAAAGTCCAACCAGCCTAACTTGGAACTTCGATATCGCCATTGGTCATTAGACCATTGGTTGTGAAGGTCAGATGGCAGTCGCTTCACGGAAAATATCGAAGTTCAGCCGCATCACAGTTAGTCTGGAAAGCCGACCCCAACTCAGTTGGGAAAAATGTTCAGGGAATGATGAGTAGCTTAGCTAGATTGCCCACTAATATGACAACGATAAATCGGTACCGTTACAAAACTGTTCCCAAACACGGAGACGAATGGTGAAAAAGAAAGAAGAATCTATTTATATAAAGAACAATATTTTTTTTAAACTCATCCATCACTAACTGCCAAGACAAAGTTGCCCATTTCATGTCGCCAATATGCCGTCAACAAAGTTTACCAACTTGAAAATCGAAACTGACTTTATTAGTGCTGGTAAGAAAATAGCTCATTGGTATGCAGCACCACGCAGTAGGCAGGACAGCTATTAGTGGTCCATACACGTGCCCTACTTTTCCTCAAATTACTTTAACATCAGCGGTATTTAGATAATGACGTGAAGAATCCAAGATGGCGTCCACACGTATAAGCATATCACATATTCATCAATAACTCTATGCGGGATAGGATAACAACATGTAACCATTAATAGCCCGATTCATAAGTACTCTCGCAAACACACATATTCACTCTCGAATCACACACAAACTCACACACACCCACTCAAACACAGAAATACACACACATACACACATACACACACACACACACGGACGCATGCCCGCGCACACTCACACTCACACATATACACAAAAAATATAAATTTAACTCAGATTCCAATTATGTAATCGCGTGAATATACCTACGTCATAAAATACATACTTTTCTTTTTAATGATTTTGGAAGTGGCAAGAAATAAATTAATTGACACAAAACTACCGTGTGCTTGTTTACTATCTTTATAATAAATATGAAATCAACTTGTACCAGGTAATAAAAAGAATAAAAAATATATAGGTAAATGCATATAATGCAAAAGTACAACACATATGAGACAATATGGGGAATAAACAAAACATGATTATTGTATTATTATTGTTACTGTTTTTAGCAATAATTATTTTTGTCCAAATAAATAAGATATTCAATATTAAATTTGATCAATTAAAAACTTATAATAAGTATAATTTATTGTATATAAAAATATGAACTATATATTAGGTACTAATATTTAAAAATATCAATGTTTTAATAAATGTTTGTTTATTTATTTATGATAGTTTAATAGGTTATTTAATTTAATAGATTTTATTATTATTAGAGAATAAATTATAAAAGACACACTCAGTGGCGTGACGGCAGTAAGCACGAATGTAATGCAGGAGGCGCGGGTCGGTGCCCGCTTAGTGCAATTATTTGTATGTATGTATATAGCTATTTGCACTGGTCTGGTCATGCCTTGGAGAACACGTTAAGCCATTGGTCTCGGTTACCAAACAAACATCTCTGGCAGTCGCTACGAGTAGCTGGAGCCCTTAAAAGTCCGACTAGCCTAACTACAGAACTACGATATGCCCAATTTGGTTGTGAAGGACCGATGCCAGTCGCTTTACGGAAAATAACGAAGTTCAGCCGCATCTTAGTTAGACTAGAAAGCCGACCCCAACTGAGTTGGGAACAGGCTCACAGCATGATGATGATGATTAAATTATAATAGATTATTTCACGATCAACGACTGATCTTTATGAATATTTTATTTTCATCTGTCAATAAAAAATAATTGTAAGATAAAAATAAGACTAAACCTATCTAACTTTTAAAACACTTTTTATATTTTATTGATATTATAGTTACATAAAAAGATCTTTAAAAATGTGTAATTAAATAAATAAAATGTGAATTTATAACATATCTGTAATATGGTAAATGTGTGCCAAATGTAGATCAATTAAATCAGTTCCTCTGTACATAGTACCTAGTGGTTATAATATATAGATCAAAGATTTATTTGTATACTCCTAAATACTTTAGACACTGCCACTTCATTTGTTAAGAAAAGATATTCGTAAAAGAGGTGGACCCGTCGTAGCCTCTTTTACGTGAGATTACTAGCACTTTCCTGTACTCTTATACAGAAGATTACTAGTATTTTCCTGTACCCTTGTACGGAAAATTACGAGCAATCATCATGATTTTTATACAAAAGATTAATGGCACTTTTCTGTATCCCTATACGAAAAATTACAAGCACAGTTCAGTATTCATATATGGGAGATTAAAAGCACTTTTCTGTACGCTTATTCGAAAAGTTTCAAGCACTTTTCAATATTCTTATACAGGAAATTACTAGGTAGCACTTTTTGTACCCTTGTACAGGAAATTCCAAGCACTTTTCTGTATTATACTTGCTAGTACTTATTACTTCTATTACTAGAACTTCCTGTGCCCTTGTACGGTGAATTAGTCACACTGTACGTACCTTTGTACGGCAGATTACTAGCTATCCCGCTACTTTCCAGCTACTTTCCAATCCCGGAGAGCATTTGACGATCTCCGTGAACGCCAAAAACCCATATGGTATTCCCCCATCTCCGAGTATGTCTCAATATACTTATATAAGTATACTAGCTGACCCGCGCAACTTAGTCCGCGTCACCTCATTTTGTAACATTTTTCATTCCTGCTCCGCACCGTTGGTCGTAGCATGATGTTATATACTTATTGACCTCCCTCTTTAACCATTCTATCTATTAAATCGAAATCCGTTGCGCAGTTTTGAAGATTTAGGCATACAAAGGGACATAGGGACAAAAAACGCGACTTTGTTTTATACTATGTAGTGATACAGTCTATCTAGTAGTATACATATAAATCTTTGTTATAGACCCCTATTTTATGATGTCTGTACCTACGTAAAGTGAATGTTTCTTATTATAATAAATGTAATTCAATGCTCTGTATGTGATCTTGTTTACAAATGTGAACATTACTTTTGTGTTGTGTAAGTAAAGCGTGATAAATATGTTATTTATAATCTTTAAAAAAAGGGGCCGATTCAAATAGATGTATTCAGAAGGTCGACTTCATTCAACGATTGCTCTACGTACTCACAAATGGATGCCATTAATAATTATATGTAGATAATCTTGTATAATCTCATCTCCGGCAATCACAGACCCATAGACGGCGTGAATTTTAGTCGGTTCAAGTTCGACGTAATCACCACTGACTTTAGCGGAGGTGGTATATATACATGGGAATTTTGCACACAATAAAAAAAGCACATAATTTTCAGAGCGTGGGCATTTGCAACTGGCAGCTTGACAAATATAATTGTAAAAGTATGACATTCAAATGTGCACTTTATGCGCCTATACTGAATAAACGAAATTGATTCTTTGATTCTTTGCCACTCTATATAAATAATAAACAATACGTAAATACCGAACTCTGGCAATTGAAGAAATATTATGATACTAATATTATTTGTGAATTTGTAAATATTCAACAACTTTTGTAACTGACTGTATTATACAAATGTCAGGATTACAATAAGATCACACACAGAACATCACTCATTTGTGTAAATGAGCTAGTGTTATATTACATTCCAAGTCCCGGGTATTAATTGTAATTGTAAATTAGATTAATTATTACATGGTAATAATAATTAGAATTGTATATATTAATGAAGGATTGTATTTAGCGAAATAAATTCGTTATTATGCGTGTACTCGTGTTTGATTTTTGACATACATATACTTACTGGGATTACTGCAATAGTAATGTAATAATAATAACTACTTTTTTACTGTCAAGAATTGTGCAATTTAGAATAGTATGATGAACTACTACGGTAGCCTAGTGGTATGGGTAATGGACTGCTGAGACGAGGTCTCGTGTTCGATCCCAGGTTTTACCATGGCACGCACCAATGTCTTTTCGATTATTTTCGAAGTTATGTGTGTATATATCGCAGGTTTGAAAGTGCCCGGTTAATGGCAATAGGCTAGCCACCTACCTATTACATTGGGACCTAAACATAAACTGTGGGTGCTAGCACCTCTCCCTACCCCTTCGGCGATATAGGCTTGAGTTTATGTTATGTTATAATGAACTGCTAAAGCGAAGTTTTCTTGCAACAAATAGTTTTGAAAATTCTATTTCTTGAACTACCTGAAGACGCTCTATACAAAATCACAATACATTTTCCACAAATTTGCAGATATAAAAATTCGGTAAAAGATCGGTATTTTCTCTTTTTACCGGCTTACTTCATTATTGAACGGAGGAAATCGGGATCGTTCTTCAGGTTTACATGGAACATACGCAAATGCTCATAGCAAACGCTAATAATTAACACAGTCACGGTGACAAAAAGTCACTAGTGTGCGCCAGCCCTTATTAGATGAAAAATGTATGTGTATATTACTCCTTTTACAGGCTGTCTTTCGCCGGCTGTCAAAATCACTAGTGCCCGCAAGCCCTTATATGTTGATATAGAAATGTATATGTACATTTATCTTTTTACCGGCTGTCTTCATTACTGAACGGAGTATATCGGGATCCTTTGGGAGGCTTACATGGAACATGGATCTAACACGCGGTAAACTCAGGAGATATAAATTCTAATTCGGAATTAGACACCTCAGGGGACAGTTCGTGCAGAGCTAAGAGATAGGCATTTTAGGAAGATGATAACACATCATCATCATCGCTGTGTTAGACCCGGTCACATCCTAGGAGTCCGGGGTCCGTTTAGAGTGTGATGTAGCTTGATTTTTCTCTTCTTTTCCGTATTTCGGGTACTACTGTTCACTGGCTGGAATTCCTTACCGACGCACGTGTTTCCTTCTTCCTACAGTCCCGGGTTTAAGCGGGGCGTGAAAAAGCATCTGATGAGGTCGTCAAGCTGAGCGCCACCATTGTACCATTAAACCTGTTTGCAATGGTGACCCTCTTTCATGAGACTTAGCCCTCAGCTTCATATCAGGCGAGATGAAGTCAAATTGACGTGCAATAATAAAAATAAAAAAACTGAAGCCATGCAGAAGCCATCTGAGGCCGAGTCTAGTCTGTACATATCTGTCTAATGTTAAACAGCAGTGAAATACAATCTCCCTTAGTCTCTCACAAACATAGTAACACTGCAGTAAATGGAGTGAGGACGGCACACATCTTGTTATACCCAGACCATCAAATAAAGCAGCAAAATGAACGTTGGATATATAAACAGCAAAATGCACTTCAGATTCTAATAAAGTTTGTAGTAATGTTGCATTTATCTGTAGAAGCAGGTAAACAGAACTGTAATAAATATACACATAGAATTTAGATTAGAAATACCGCGGTAGCCTAGTGGTATGGGTAATGGACTGCTGAGACGAGGTCTCATCTTCGATCCCAGGTTTTACCATAGCCCACACCAATGACTTTTCGATGCTTTTCGAAGTTATGTGTGTATTTATCGCAGGTTTATAAGTGCCCGGTTAATGGGAATAGGCTCGCCACCTATTACATTGGGACCTAAACATAAACTGGAGAAAGGTGGGTAGCATTTCTGCCTATCCCTCCGGGGTTATAGGCGCTAGTTCATGTTATGTTATGAAATTACTGGTGTATGTGTTTCTATGTTATGTATTTACAAAAAAAAAGTATCTAAGTATGTTTATCCGCATTCTAGAACCCATTACACAAGCTAGTTAAATTATGCTTACCACGGGTCTAGGTGTCGTTGTGTAGATTGTCCTAAAATATTTATTTATTGTATTATATATTTATATATATAGCTATTTATTTGGTATTATTTCCGTTAAGCCCAACGTTTCCGTTTCTATATTTCTTTTATGGTATTTTTCACTTTATTATGCTTTACTAGTGCTAGTTTTATTGTCACGGGAATGTGTTTGTTCTTTATTATTATCAAGTTTATGTTTCTTGAGGAAATAAACGTGACCATTACCGTAGTAATTACCAACTTAAGGAGCTGAAAGTTCGTTAGAAATTACTCGTATTAGCATTAAAATGGTCATTAGTATCATTCTAATACCTTCTATTTTGTTTATATTTCATTACTAACTGAATTTGATTCCATTCTGAGAATTCAGGGGAACCTTTTCCGGAGATAAGAAGTAGCCTATGTGTTAACCTAAGCTTCAATCTGTCTCTAGACCAAATTTCAGGTAATACACGACCTCGAGTCTTCGGATGCTGGAGGTGTGATAATACAGAAAATATCATTCGGGATGGCTCCCTTCCCCTGATGTGGGAACTACGGTGTCCCCATCTAGCTCACGGGCATGAGGAGGCGCAATTTGCGTCGGCCTGCGGACTGATGATCTAAAAAAGATGGCGGGGTCAGACTGGATGCGGAGGGTGGAGGATCGGGAGCAGTTGCACACACTAGGAGAGGCCTATGTCCAGCAGTGGACTGCAGTAGACTAATTCATTAATTGATTGATGTGATAGTACAGAGTAAAACTTACCCTTGTACTGAATATCAGACAGATCGTTAGAGGGGGTTTGAATAACAAACATCTTCATACATACATTTTAACATAAACTCACGCCTATATCCCCGAAGGGGTAGGCAGAGGTGCTAGCACCCACATTTCGACAGTTTATGTTTAGCTCACAATGTAATAGGTAGCAATTCTATTGCCATTAACCGGGTACTTATAAACCTGCGATAAATGCACATATATCTTCGAAAAGCATCGAAAAGTCATTGGTGTGTGCCATGATAAACCTGGGATCGAACCACTAGGCTTCCGCGGCATCTTCATAAACTTTTACACTAATTAGATCGATAATGGATGACAGGAAAATAATATCTAAAAGGACAGTAAAATTGTGTAACAATAAAATTATCTACAACAGTGAAACGACATCGGTAAATCAATTTAAAAAGTAATCAAAATAACTCGCCTTAAGGCGAGGTTGCAGTGAGTCAAGTAGGTATTTTACGTCGCCTCAGTACCTCAGTCCCCGCAGCCGAATCGAGTGTAATCGACGCAACGAGCGGGCAGCGCGGGCGGCGCGCAGGCGCGCGCCGTCGTATAGTATAACCCGGTACGCGAAAACTCGAGACTCGCGTTTGTTACAAAAACTAAGAAACTGGGATGGAGTCCAAAAGCTGACAAAGGGTGACACCTAAGACCTGAACATATAGGTCATAGGCCACCGTGACCCTCTTTGCATCAGGTGGGCCGTATGCTTGTCTGCCACATAAGTGATATAAAAAAACATGTTGTTCTGGATGAAGGGAGGGTGGGAGTGATTGTAAGAGTTCATCGGAATACTCTATAGTGAGTACTATGGCTATGTGTACCTTTTTCACTTATATGTGTATATACTGTGTAGCAACACTGTTTTTAATTATATAAAAAAAACACATGAAGTTGCGTGCGGGAGATTGTAGTGCTATTTTAGAGTACTCGTGTCTGTGACGTCACCAAATTAGGGTGTCACTACGCCACGGGTACGGTACGTATATCGTAAAAGCAGTAGGTTAGATTCGGGCACATAATGTTATAGTTTTTCATTGTATAGTTAGAGAAAAAAATCACTTAAATTTAACATACATATTTTTGTATTTTCATTTCATTGGAACATATGAACATACAGAAAAAATAAAAGCGTCTTCAAAAAACAAAACCTATTGAAAAGTGAAACATAAATAAACACATTACCACTTCTTTGCGTCGCGCAGTCGTCGGGTAAAAAAGACATTTTGTGCTGCCTACTGATCTGTTAGTAGATAGATAGTTAGTAGAAAATGCACGTCGTCACATGCAATCTTAAAATCAAGTCAAGTTTCTTTCAACTTAACTGGCATTTTAGGGTTTAGGTTTAGGGAGACGCCCAAGATCGTGTGAAGTGGAAGAGGAAGAGCCGGAAGGCGGACCCTGAGCTCCGAGTTCACCTTGGCCTTGGATGCAGTCAGAAAAATAAGTCTCTATGAGGATGGTGATGATGAAAACGCACAATTCAAAAATTTTCAAATATGATATTATACTCTCTGTTTGTAGCACTAAAGCCAGTCTCAACTAGATTGGATTGATGCTGATGTGAAGTGATCGAAGGAACATGGTTTTCGTTATTTTCTTTCTCTTCGTTCAAGACGATGCTTCTAATAGGCATACCACGGATATGCCTTGAATCAACTAACTCCGGCAGCAGACTATTCATATAAAACTGAATTATAAACCAAAAAACAAAAAATAACCATAAACCAAAAATACACATTTTGCACCCCGTCACATGCAACTGACCTTGAATTTGGTAAAACCAATTACTATTTTTATTTATGGTAAATTGTTAAGTTGGATTTTATTATTTTCTAGAGATTTTTCTAAAGCATTTTTTGACGACAATTTTGTCATTTCCAACAAGACCATCTGGAGTGGCTCCAATAAAAGGGTATTTGCGGTCAATAAAAAGTCCACACTGATCTATTTTTATGTTTTTCTGTTGTTCCATTTGCTGTATGGAATGTTTTTCGTTTTCGATGCCGTGAGCTACTGAAACCACTTGGTTTAGATTTTATTATATAGGATTATTTTTTACTAATGGTGCACTATCTATTGTAACTTTTCGTTTACAAATGGGACCGAAGTTTGAAGCTGTTGTTATTTTTTTTTTTAGTTCGAGCCATTTACTTGAATCTCTTTGTAAAATTTTTGATCGTTCAATACGGTCCTGTCTGCTGTAAGTTTCATCAGGTTTATGAGATAATTTTTTTCACCAGTTTTATAATATTCAAATATGTCACAGATTTTAGTAAAAGTACTGATAGTTACGTGGCAATTTGCAAACTAGAATTAGAAACGTCTACGGGCTGTTCAACACCAGCGGCTTTTCGCTTCTCATTGCAGCACTGTAACATAAAATATGTATAATTATACTCAGCTGCGGTAGCCTAGTGACTAAGGCAATCTATTCAATAAAAAATACTAACTTCGACCAACTACTGACGTGAACCCACTTGTAATTTAGCTAAGAGTTAGGGGCTAAGAAGACTAGAGCAGTCATCAAGCATACCAAAATTTTTAGAGCCATAGATATAGACTAGTTATTGTACACCAAATTCAAATTTTTATATACCTACTGTACATTTTTTGTACAGTGGCACAAAAGAAAAAAATAAATAGACATAAATTAAATTAAATTGACAGTACAATTGTGCGAGCGAGAGAAAGTGATAAGCTGCGCCATTTTAGAATTCTTCCTTTAATGAACCGAGTTATACCCATATTTTCAGCGAAACCGATTATACGTAATAAAGTGCGGGGGGGAAGCTCGCAGAAACAAACAGCACACGTCCTACCTTGAACACGCCTCGGTGGGTACTGACTCAACTGACTGACCGCTGCGAGTGCTCAAATGCAAAGATTTTCAGGTTTTATAAGTTTTTGAAAAAAATAATAATTGCTTGATAAAAAATAATTTTACCAGTCGCTAGATATTTTTATGCTCTTTATAATGATATCAATCTCGGCATTATTTGATGATGGCGTCTTAGTGTAAAACGTGTTTGAAATATCGATTTGGAGCGTTTTAGACCCATGTTTGACGCTAATTTCTATCGAGGCAATTAACATGAATCGTGTTTCTGTTTTCACAGGACCCTAGAAGGTATAGTCTATTTTATGAATGTGCTTTTTATTTAGCGCAATTTGCTATATTACTTGATATCCAGACGTTTAAAAATTTTAAAAATTACTGCAACCTGGCCTTAAAGAATCAAGCGTACATTTTTCATTCGATAGTTCCCTTGAGAAGTCGCGATAGCTCCGCAATATTGGTTAAAGAAAGAACTAGTCCAACTAACTTATAAGAATGAATATAATATGTCCTTGGGGTATACCGAAAGTAATAGGACTGAGAGAGACGGATTGGCATTTCGTAATTGGAACTACTGAGTATACTAACTACTAAATAATTGAGTGCTTTTCTTTTATGCCAAGTATAATACTATGTTTTCAGAGGCGTAAGTACAGTCAGAGCTCATAAGTGCATTAGCACATCAAGGCTCAAAATGGTTTAGCGTGCGGCCGGCGCGCTTATGTGTGTGTAATGTTACTATGCAATACGAGGCGACGCTGGCTTGTCTTAAAAGAAAAAGGTCACAAGTAGCGTTAGAATGTTGACGCTATAGTTGCGTAGGATTGCTACTGCACTTTTGAGTTCTACTGTACATAATTGAACTAGAACCGTGGTAGCCTAGTAGTATGGGTAATGAACTGCGGAGACGAGGTTTCACCATGGTACACACCAACGACTTTTCGATGCTTTACGAAGTTATGTGTGTATTTATCGCAGGTTTATAAGTGCCCGGTTAAGTGCAATAGACTCGCCACCTATTACGTGGGGACCTAAGCATAAACTGGCGAAATGTTCGTGCTAACACCTCTGTCTACAACTTCGAGGATATAGGCCTGAGTTTATGTTATGTCATGTTAAATTTCATCGCGTTACATCTCAACGTCTTCAATATTAGATCGTAAGTTGGATAAATATCTAACTGATATGAATAATTTTCATGTTCACAACGGAATCAGATACGGATTTTTTTCGCAAAGCAGCGATATTGAACCACGTTCTGCGAATACTTTTTGAAATATAACCAATACGAGGCAACTTTAAAGCTGGATATTTTAAACTTTTCCAGTGATGGAAACCGAGAATAGTAAATGTTTTAATGATTTACTAAATAAAACTAATATATGGCCTCAAAAGTTCGGAAACAATTCAAAACTAAAATTTTATGCAGTGATACCAGTATACAACAATTACTAGTTTTTGAAGTTACTGAATAAATAGATATACTTATTAATGTAATTAAGTTGCGCATACTAATTGCGTGAGTTAACCCATTTTCTCATAAAGAAACTAGACATTGATTTAGTTTATTTTATTAACGCTATCTATGTTAGTCATGTTTAATCTAGAATTACATATAGGAAAAGTACCTTAATTATTGTAGATTGTACATTTGAATGAAAAAATACTTTATTTTAATTATAGAAATATTTGAACTGCATTTAAACATTTTTAACAATTGGCTCGTGGAACTGGAATTCGCACGATACACGAGAAAAAAACAGTCTATAATTTTATGACACCGATCAGAAGGCATTATCGTAAAGGTTATATTTTGCTAAATAAATTAGTATCAAAAATAAAAGTAAGACCATACATTTTAATATCACTCATGCTCTGTATATAAACGATGGAACTTGTCAGAAAAAGACGGCTGTCATAAAAAGTGCATATTAAAATTCATTTTGCAGTTCAAATTCGGTAACGTTGTAATGAGGACACTGTTACTCTATTAGCTCTAGAGAATAGTGCTTTAAATGAAAAGGTTTCCTATCTATCTCATTTTACTCGTACTCTCGACTTGTAGGATAATAAAATACGTGAAGAAGGGATTCCTCAAATTCAACGTTCAAAAACAAAGTGTTACGAATACCGTACTTAACTTTACCTTCACGTTTGGGAAGTTTTCTCAACCATCTTTTCGAACAAGATTTATGGGCGTGCAAAGGAAAGTAATTACTTTTCCAATTAAGTGTATATTTTGTCGTAGTTTGCTTTGGTGGTGAACAAGGGAATCACTGTGTCTGTAATAATTAAAAAGATATTTAGCTTAACTTTGTTAGTGTAGGTGTATGATTCAGACGGGGGTCATCTCGAAGAGAAGGCCCCGAGTCTGCCCGGATGCGAGGGATATGTTGGTACCTCACCTCCGGCAACTGAAGGCCTAAAAACGGCATGCGTTTTAGTCGGTTCGAGTCCGACATAACCTACCCAACCGGTTCCGGTGGGGGGGTATTCGTGGGGATTTTTCGCACGATGAAAAATAAGGTGTATGACTGCGTGTTATCATACACCTTGGAGTGATATTCCCTTCGATAGGAACTGTAGAATCACAAGCAATGGAAACGAGAGGTAGGTACATACTTACACAGTTGATAGTGGCGATAAGACTCATCAGACTCACTGGCTAGAGAGTCCTCGAGGGGCACAAGCACAAGCAAGCACGGATGCTTCGGGGATTACCTGTGTTGGATCCGGAAGAGCCAACGATCGTATGCTAATGCATTCATTGTAATACGTGTGAGGACTCAGGGTTGCACACGAGTCTGGACCGAGTATCCGGTGTGAGAAACGCCAAAGGGGCCAAAGAGGTGGGAGTTCTCTCACTCACCATCTTGCTCACGGCAAGCACGGCTGTCTCTTTCTGCGAGCGTGTAATGCTTGAGAAGGAGGTTGCGGAGTGGATCCGGAGGAGACTCTGGGTCCACACAGCCCGCGACGTGCGATGGCGACTCGGGCGTCGCAGGTCCTGTGACCGAATCTGGACTGTGTATATATTCAAGAATCAAAGAATCAAGAATCAATTTCATTTATTCAGTTTAGGCACATAAAGAGCACTTATGAATGTCAAAGTTTTACAATAATTATGTACCTACATTTGTCAAAAATATTATAATTCATAATAAATTAGGATACTTAGTAAATAAATCATTAGAAAATGATTCTTTCGCTGGTTCGGTAGTTAAATCTCCTGAGAAGAGACCAGCAAGAAACTCAGGTAGATTATCGTTATTCTTTTTAATATTTAGTTGTTTATTTATAATAACTGGGTGCAAGAGCAAGAGATTATTATGCCCACGCATTTTTATCATCAAGATATTCGTCTACTTTATAATAGCTTTTTTTAATTAAAAATTTTTTCAATTCTATTTTAAACTTATCAAGTGGCAGGTCAGCCAAATCCTGAGGAATTTTATTATATATTTTTATACATTTGCCCACAAACGAATTACTGACTTTATGAAGCCTTAGTTTCGGTATCGCCAGTTTATTTTTATTTCGCGTATTCAAGTTGTGAAAGTCTGATTTTTTTTGGAAGAGGTCTAGGTTCTTCCTTACATATAAGGCGTTGTCGTAAATATATTGTGAGGCAACTGTTAAAATATTAATTTCTTTAAACAGTTCTTTCAGCGAGTCACGGGGTCCGAGGCAATAGATTGCTCGTATAGCTCGTTTCTGTAATATAAATATAGTTGCAATATCGGCAGCTGAGCCCCACAGCAGCAGACCATATGACATAACGCTATGAAAGTAACTGAAATAAACTAATCGTGCCGTTTTCTCGTCAGTTAGTGACCTTATCTTTCTAACCGCATAGGCAGCTGAGCTAAGTCTAAGTCTAAGAGCTAAGTCATCTGATAAACAGCTCTATCCCTCAATCACCTTGTAGGACACTGCATGGGAAGATATGGGCTCAAATTTTACTTTGCTACAAATGATGCACCTACCTAAGTCTTTTTTAATGATTTGACTATAGATACATTAAGAATAAACTCACCATAAAACCACAATGGCATAATTTATAAACAAATGAAGCAATTAAGTTGATTCTAATCAAAAACTTTCCCGCGATAAATTATTACGCAGTTGGTTGGAAGGAAAAGTTTATGAATTTCAAATTTACTTCTGTCGTAATAAGATTAAAACGATTAAACTGTAGTCTTTACAAGACACCGCTAATGAACCATTATCTGAAAGTATAATCAATCAAATACAGGGTGTATCTATTAAGTGTTACAGCTCGATGGGAGGGGCCGACCGTGGGAGATGCAGCCTCTCATTTCACTAACCATGGTGTGAGGTAATCTAGGGAAATTGTTTTGTTTGAAAATGTATTTTGTTTGAAAATATTAATTGAGTTTTAATGACAGTCTTAACGTGGTTTACCTAGTCAGTGAATTTCAATGGGATAACAGTGCCTTTAGCACGAAAAACTATAGAATTCGTAATACTGCCTACTGTGAATCTGTGTGTATGTACTCGATACCTTTACGTTACGATTTTGATAGTTTGCCTGCTACGGACACAGAATAAAGAACATAATATAATCAAATGTAGTATAACCAACATTTTTAACATATTGCTCTAATTCTGAGATGTTTTTTTTTCCATTCCACTTAGGTGGGATACAAGCACACGGCCCACCTTATGGAGAGCGATCACCGTGGCCTACGGACATACGCAACACCAGGAGCTTTACACTCGTGCTACCTACCCTGTAGAAACCATCTAATGCCCTTCTTGAAGAACCCCATATTGTAGTCGTTTGGTAAAATCACGGCAAGGAGTTCATTACACAGCTTGAGCGTGCGCGGGATGGAGATCCTGCATACCGAAATTTCCATCTGTGGCGAGCGGTGCGATAATAGAAATAAGTCATGAGTACACCAGATTCGCGAGTCACACAAGCCAATGTGACGATCAAAATATATCTACACTTAATTGTACAGAGCACAGTGGCAATATTCACTCAACTAGTCTATCGCATTCCACTGCTGGATTCAGGCCTCTCCCAATGTTGAGAGGCTTTGGCTTACTGTTTTCATACTGGTCAGAGGAGTTGGTACACGTCTTAATTTTTTTTTAAGTTATCCTTCTCTCGTAGAGATATCATCCGCATATTTTTTTGTCAGTTGCCTCTTACGACGTCCTTCAACTAGCCTAGACCAATGACCATTTATATCAAGGCTATGCTGTGCTTAACGCTGTATGCTTAGAGGATTGCACAGCTTGCCATTATCGCGTAACCAATTTTGTTACCACTTAATCATAAGTCTTCAAACTTAAATCTTTTATATGGTATGTAAGCGACATCTGTCACATTAGGTAGAGCTACAATATTAAAAACATAAAGCCTTATTACACACAAAAACAACAAACTGTAGAACATTAAATAGACGACGTGGCACCTTATTCCGTAGCTTTCAAGGAAAACGTCAGTATATTTCTATCATTGTACAATAAAGACGTGCAGATGTTTTCTGGGCAATTACATCACAAACGACTTATATTTTGATTTATGGCATAATGTCATGTGGTGTTAATCCAACAAACTTTTTTATGTTTTGAGATTAATTGAGGTCAACATTCTCTGAACCTATTCCCAACTCAGTTGGGGTCGGCATTCTAGGAGCCATAAGACAATAAGCTATTAAAACTTGACTAGTCTAGTGGTATGGGTAATGAACTGCTGAGACGAGGTCTCGGGTTCGATCCCAGGTTTTACCATGACACTCACCAATGACTTTTCGATGCTTTTCGAAGTTATGTGTGTATTTATCGCAGGTTTATAAGTGCCCGGTTAATGGCAATAGGCTCGCCACCTAATACATTGGGACCTAAGCATAAACTGGCGAAATGTGGGTGCAAGCACCTCTGTTTACCCCTTCGAGGATATAGGCGTGAGATATAGGATAGGATTTAGGATGTTTTGTTATTTTCTATGTCCAAAGTTTGCGCTTAGAAGCATGTAGTCCGTCTATTGTTTTTATGTTATCAAGAACATCTACCGTTTGACATCCTAATAACTTCGGTTAGAAAGACGCCAGAGTTCATCCGTTTTAGTAATTAGTAACAGTAATTACATTGACTTGCAGATGTAATAAAATGTTTAATGGTCTACCGTGACTATAACAAGATTAAATAAAATTGAGGTGGGGGGGGGCACATACGAAACGAATACTAGGAGTCTCCTCGGGTAATTCGGAGACTTTGAAGATTCGTCTAAAAGAATAACAAACCGCACTTCAATGAAGCTGATTTTACTATTTCTAACGTTGTCAATGTTAAATCGTGGACCACCACCCCTTCTCCCAATTTATTTTCTCATAATAGATTATCCCCATGTAACGCCTACTATGTTAGTTTACTTTATTTACAAAATCAGTAGATCAACAGAATAGACCCCAATTACCTGCAAATCTTAACTTACCGTGTAATATATACGACCCGACATCGGAACCGAACCTTCCACAAACTTTGATACCAATGTTTCAATTCAATTTAAATTTGGTACTGTCATTAAGGTTTGTGGTCGAAAACAAACAAACCCTGCCCGGGAATATCGTCTACCGTTGTAATATATTGTTCCCGGGTAACGTTGGATACCTAACAAATTGGGAAGTTTGTTAGTTAAGCTTTTAAGGTTAATCCTGCACCGGTAGAGGGTTTAAAACACAGGTTATAAATATTGATGTTTATTTTTATTTTACAAAAATAAATATTAGCAAGCGAAATTAGATATTTTTTCTAACCCATCCAACTAAGCTCAATAGGTAATCACAGGAGTTCATGTCGATAGTATGATGGCCAGGATTAGTACCTGGGACCTCTCGATCGTAAGGGCGACTCCTTAACCAAGAAGCTATGGTCGCTTATGTTAAACAAGGGAATTAAAATAATGGCATGTTAACAATCAAGCTGAACGACTTCTCATGCTTACTGAGGCTGGGAACTTTTTATTGTCAACTGGCTGGGAAATTTTTATACTTCTAATAATAATATTGTTTTATGACATATAAAAACTAGCAAAATGGCTTATGCTGAAGAAGATTGTTTGGAATGCTACTGCTAGGTAATTGATGAGACTACTAGCCATAGGTCCTACTAGACGAAGTTCTTCACATTTCGCCAGTTTATGTTTAGGTCCCAATATAATAGGTGGCGAGCCTATTGCCAATAACCGGGCACTTATAAACCTGCGATAAAATACACACATAACTTCGAAAAGCATCGAAAAGTCATTGGTGTGTGTATTTATAAAACCTGGGAACGAATCCGAGACCTCGTCCCAGCATGCAGTCCATTACCGATACCACTTCCCCTCCCTTATAAACCTGCGTGTAATAGGAGCCTTTTAGTTTTACTAACGGTGCTTACATCATCTATTTTTTATTCTGTTATTATAGATACTTCTTTGTGTTATATGAGACATAGATGCTCATAGGATTACAGATCTTATATACATGAACAGCTTCCATGGACTTATACAGCCCATTGTACATCTGATGACCTTCCTATACGGTTATACTATACTATTATTAACTCTGCGGGTATCTGGCGTGTACATTTAACCACAGGCATATCAAGGACGAATCCTCAGGTAAAGAACATTCCACTGAATATAATTGGATTTTCGTTCCAAATGATTTGACCAGAAGACGAAGGCTTTCGCGACCCTTCGGCATCCCATTAAAACTTTTTTTTATCTTATTTTTCGGACGAATTGTTTTATCTAACTTTAAGTCTGTGTTGTTCAATGAATTGAGAGTTAGTCACATTTTCTGTTATCTAACCTAACAATAACCTAGTGGTATGAATAATGGACTGTTGAGACGAGGTCTCGGGTTCGATCCCAGATTACCATAGCACACACCAATGACTTTTCGATGCTTTTCGAAGTTATGTGTGTATTTATCGCAGGTTTATAAGTGCCCGGTTAATGGCAATGAGCACGAACTGGCGAAATGTGGGTGCTAGCACCTCTGCCTACCCTTTCGGGGATATAGGCGTGAGTTTATGTTATGTTATGTTATAAAATAGAAACAATGAAATAAAAGAACAAATTGTGTCCTTTCATTTATCCGTTCTTAAATAATATAGACAAATAGCGTATAAAATAAATATATAAAAGTATAAAGTAACATTTTTATGTGTGTTCAGCTGAACTGGATATGCCGTCAGTCCCCTGGGGTCTTGTTGGTTGGGTAATACAATTACAGTTTCATCAGTGGAATAAGTCAAAGGAGAAACTACATATATTTTATTATCGAAACAAAATATATATTATTTGATTGAATATTCGTTTTTTGCGTTATATTTTTTATACTAGTTAGGTGGAAGACAAACACATGGCCAACCTGATGGAAAGTGATTACTATAGTCTATGGACGTTTGCAATACCAGGGTTGTAACACTCGTGCTGTTGTCTCTATAGAAACCTATTAATGCCCTCCTTGATGCGGTGGTGGGGGAAATGAAGGTTAATAGAGTTTCTATACCTTCCCACAGTACAAATACTGTCCAATGAGCTCTGGCTACCCTACTTACCGCTGGAAGTACCACACAAGGTTATTATTGGCCGCGGTATTCTGTAGGTCGGTGGTACTTCCCCTTCAGACTGTTTAGTTAGTATGGGAGCTACTGCTGCGTCCTACACAATTTGATCAATCATTCTCTGAACGTTTTTCCGAACTCAGTTGAGGTCGGCTTTCCAGTCTAACTATGATGCGGCTGAACTTCGATATTTTCAGTGAAGCGACTGCCATCTGACCTCCACAACCAATGGTCCACTGACCAATGGCGATATCAAAGTTCCAAGTTAGACTGGTTAGATTTTTGAGGGCTCCAACTACCCGTTATAGCTAAGTAATAGTTAAACTGGCACTGAAGTCAACAGAAATGCTGTGTGCAGATGTAAGTGGACTTCAGGTTTAAAATGCTATATATTTTGTAAAATCATAGTCATAGTGTCATCAATCTGATGTCTGTTTCTGTACCAATTTTATAAAAATAAAATAAAAATAAGTAACGACTGCCATAGATGTTTGTATGGCAACCGGGTCTTCTCAGGGAGAGTAGGCAAGTGTTAGTGTAATTGTCCTACGTTCTCGTACGAACTCCAAGTTTCGACTTATGACCACGTTCAACCCACTATTACCTAAACATCGTATTTCGTATGGCCTCATTTATATATCATAAATAAAAAGTAAAATGAAATGAGAATCCTTTTTTTATCTGGTATACGTCACCTCGCCTGATGGTAAGGTATAGGCAAAGACTCAAAAAAAAGGTCACTATTACAAACCCGTAAAGTTTTACAATGGTGGCGTTTAGCTGGATGACCTCAGATGCTTTTTCATATATCGCTTAAAGGACCCGGAACTGCAAGAAGAAGGAAACACGGGAACTGGTAAGGAATTTTGTGTGGTACTTAAGGCATTTTGTTACTTAAGTTAGCGATAATTATTATAAGAATAATATTCAATACTAGTTACTCTAAACCAGTCTGCGCCTACGTAGATGTTATATTAGGTTAAGACAATTTCATCCTACACTTAAATTTAGATAAATTTACTTCATTTTCACATCAAAATGATTGTATAACTTGGTTCACAAAACTCGAGCAAGAGCGTAAAATTTGACACCGAATTTTCGGAGCGTGACATTCGAGTAGGATTATATAAATGCTTTTATAGTCTACCTCTCGTCAACGCAGACAGTATCATCATCTCGACATATGCCATCTATAATAGTAAGTACATTACAGGAGGTAGGACATGACGGTATCTCCCGTCCTAATTGAGCAGTCCGACTGGGGAAGTACCTCCGCCCTACAGAAAACCGCGGCTAATAATAACCTTGTGTTGTGTTTCCGGCGGTGAGTAGGGTAGCCAGAGCTCACTGGGGAGGTTTTGTGTTGTCAGCGGGAAGACCAAAGGCTTCAATTGACACTGCTGACTTGTGCGGGCGTGAAATGTTGGCGTGGCGGTCAGGGAGACCCGGTGAAACGGCTAACCGCTGGCCGCCCGCAGGCTGTACGGTTCCCGAACCTGGGGATTACTTAATCTCCGCCCCAGGAGGCTGAACCAGCAGCCTGTGTAAAGTTCCCGGTGCTGTAGTCGTGCCGGAGAAGGAGACCGGAGTGGACCCGGCTGCAGTACCCGGGAGGGGACCGGGGGCCCTTCCGCCCGCCACGCCAGCCAGTCACATAACCCTAATATGTCAGCGGTGGCGCGAAGCCTTGCCTTTGTCTCCTGCGCTGCCAGCACAGAGGCTCCTTAACCTTCACCCCCCCCCCCCCCCTCACCCCTTCACAAAAATGGTCAAGTCGAAAAAGAAAAACGTTCCTCCAGCGGCTAACTCCACTATGCAAGTGGACTTTTGCAACATCAGGGGCCTACACTCAAACCTACACGAGGTCCACCACCATCTAGAAGCCGCGAAACCGACGTTGCTCTTTCTGACGGAGACTCAAATATCATGCCCTGCCGATACGGGATATCTAATGTACCCTGGCTACAAACTCGAGCACAATTTCATGAGTAAAGCCGGGGTCTGCCTGTACGTCCGGGATGATATTTGTTGCCGCCGTCTCAATGGCCTTGAAGACAGGGACCTGTCCACCCTATGGGTGCGTATAGATCACGGTGGCCACACCCGTATCTATGCGTGCCTCTACAGGTCTCATCTACAGGACTTGGGCACGACTCAACTGTTTGGGCACTTGCAACGGTCGGCGGACCGAGTAATTGAGCAGTATCCTGCCGCGGACTTGGCATTCTTAGGGGACTTCAACGCCCACCATGTGGAATGGTTGGGGTCCCTGAGAACTGACTTTGCGGGGAGGGCTGCTCACGAATTCGCTCTGACCTATGGGTTCTCGCAACTGGTGCATTCTATCACCAGAACACCAGAAATCGAGACCCATAGAAGCTCTATACTGGACCTTCTGCTGACTATGCGTCCGGATGAATACTCCGTAACTGTGGAAGCACCTCTCGGTACTTCGGACCACAGCCTCGTCCGGGCGCAAGTGTCACTCGCACGGCCAGAACCACCGAGGCCACCTCAGTGGCGGCATGTCTGGCACTACCAGTCGGCAGACTGGGATGGATTACGAGAATTCTTCGCATCGTACCCGTGGAGGCGGCTCTGCTTCACCTCAGATGATCCAAGCTTTTGTGCATCAGCAGTCGCTGAGGCGATTCTAGCTGGTATGGAATGCTACATTCCCAACCGCTGGATCGCAACAGGAGCAAGTAAGCGTCCGTGGTTTAACCGGCCTTGCAGAGATGCTAGACGTATCAAGCAATCTGCCTACAAGGCTTGGACCACGGCGCTTGCTAAGAAGGATCCGAACATCACTGAGGTGAAGCGGAAACTAAATGCCGCCTCGAGGTCCAGTAAAAAAGCTATTGTTAGGGCTAAATTTGATTTCGTCGGCAGAATTGGTGAGCGGCTTGCGCGCTACCCATCCGGCAGTCGTGCATTCTGGTCGCTTGCCAAAGCTGCCGAAGGAAATTTCTGCCGGTCCAGTCTGCCACCGTTGCAAAAACCCGACGGTAATCTAGCCCATGATGCTAAGGAGAAAGCCGATCTCTTAGGCCAACTCTTTGCGTCAAACTCGACCATGAATGAGGGGAGTGCCGAACCACCTGTTATCCCCTGGTGTGGTATAACCATGCCAGATATTAAATTCACACAACGGGTGGTTCGGCGGGAACTAAAGTCCCTAGACATTCGGAAGTCGAGTGGGCCGGATGGTATACCGGCAATTGTGCTCAAGCAGTGCGCTCCTGAGTTGTGCCCAGTACTTACACGACTTTTTGCGCTTTCGTACTCCAAGAGACGAGTCCCGGCTTCGTGGAAGACAGCATTCGTGCACCCTGTCCCTAAGAAAGGCGACAGAACAGACCCGTCCCATTACAGGCCTATCGCTATAACCTCCCTCCTCTCGAAGGTAATGGAGCGTGTTATAAACGCACAGCTCCTGAGATACCTTGAGGGTAACGATTTATTGAGCGACCGTCAGTACGGCTTCCGTCATAGTCGCTCAACCGGTGACCTTCTTGTGTATCTCACAAACCGCTGGGCGCAAGCCATCGAGAGTCAGGGTGAGGCGCTGGCTGTCAGCCTTGACATAGCGAAGGCCTTCGATCGGGTCTGGCACAGAGGTCTCCTAGCGAAGCTGCCATCTTACGGACTCCCAGAGGGATTATGCGAATGGATTGCCAGCTTTTTGTCCAACAGAAGCATCCAAGCCGTCGTCGATGGCAGTTGCTCGGACCGCATGGACATAAACGCTGGTGTCCCACAAGGCTCCGTCCTGTCCCCGACCCTGTTTCTGCTGCATATCAATGATATGCTGTCTGATGACGCCATTCATTGCTATGCGGACGACAGTACCGGGGACGCATATTACACGGGCCGTGCAAACATCCCTCGCTCTAAGGTGGAGGAAAGTCGCGAACAACTTGTGTCTGAAATCGAGACTACTCTCACCAGAGTATCCGATTGGGGACGACTAAACCTGGTCCAATTCAACCCCACTAAGACACAAGTATGTGCATTCACCGCTAAGAAAACCCCATTTATTGTAGCGCCCCAATTCCTGAACACACCGCTCACCATCTCCTCGAGTATCGGGATCCTTGGTGTCGATATCTCCAGCGATGTCCAGTTCCGCAGTCACTTGGAGGACAAGGTTAGGCTGGCATCAAAGAAACTAGGAGTGCTCAACAGGGCGAAGCAGTACTTCACTGCGGAGCAAAGACTCCTTCTTTATAAGGCACAGATTCGGCCCCACATGGAGTACTGCTGTCACCTCTTTGCCGGGGCGCCTGCATGCCAGCTTGACCCCTTTGACTCGGTACAACGGCGAGCGCTGAGGATCGTCGACAATCCCATACTCTCAGGCGGTGTGGAACCACTGAACATCAGGAGGGACTTCGCCTCACTGTGTGTGTTCTACCGCCTGTATAATGGCCTGTGTTCAGAAGAATTGTTTGACATGATGCCCACACCTACTTTCTATCATCGCACCGCTCGCCATAGAGAGGGAGTTCATCCTCACACACTACGACCGGAAACGGTGCGCACTGTGCGGTATGAAAGGAGTTTCATCCCGCGCACGCTCAAGCTGTGGAATGAGCTCCCTGCCGTGGTTTTCCCAGGCGACTACAATATGGGGTTCTTCAAGAAGGGCATTAGAAGGTTTCTACAGGGTAGGCAGCACGTGTGTGACGCCTCTGGTGTTGCAAACGTCCATAGGCCACGGTGACCGCTTTCCATCAGGTGGGCCGTGCGCTTGTCTGCCACCTAAGTGGTATAAAAAAAAAAAAAAAAAAAAAAAAGTACATTTTGTAAGTATAATTCCGTAGTAGCTCCGAATAATCATATTTAACGTAAATTAAGTTAATCATTCGGAAGCCGTGGTAGCCTAGTGGTATGGGTAATGGACTGCTGAGACGAGGTCTCGGGTTCGATCCCAGGTTTTACCATGGCACACACCAATGACTTTTCGATGCTTTTCAAAGTTATAGGTATGTGTATTTATCGCAGGTTTATAAGTGCCCGGTTTATGGCAATATACTCGCCACACTGGGACCTAAACACAAACTGGCGAAATGTGGGTGCTAGCACCGCTGCCTACCTGTTCGGGGATACAGGCGTGAGTTTATGAGTTTATATATGTTAAATAACACTATACATTTCCTAACTGTCAAAGAATTGTGAACAATTATTGTACTTAATATATCGAGTTGTATACCTATTTCTACCTAATTTACAATCTCAACCACCGAAATTATATTCGATTCATCACATATCGTCGTAAAATATTATCGTAAAATATTAGATTTTGAGGTGATTTTTTCGCTTGTTGATTTTATAAGGTTTCTTTTAATTTATTATTACTAGCGTAAATAAAGAAACAGCCTTCTCATTACCGCGGTACCCAATTTAAAATGTCAAATGAATTTAAAAAGAGCATATTATGACAATTTAGGACAATTCTAGGACAATCTACAAAGTCCACCTAGACCCATAGTAAGCATAACTTAACTAGCTTGAGTCACAGGTTCTAGAATGCAATTCTAGACAACCGGCTACATCTGACAACTTGAGAGGTTTAAAAAAAATGTTTTACGGTTCAATACTCTGCTACTTTCTCACACCTAGGTTTTGTGCAAAGATACTCTTAAGGTATGATTCTGTAACCGACGACATACGACAACCGCGTACACGTGCAGCAACACTTATCAATAAATACTCAAATTAAAAAGTACCGGGATAAAACGGGGTGGATAGAGATCGAAGGGTGAATAGAAATAAAATGGTCAGCTAAATTCTGTAGTATTTTCTTTCAAGCGAAAATTTGGACTAAGTCCTTGTAATAACAGAATCATCAGATATCTGAGAATGGGCTTAGTTAAATTTTGTAAAAGCAATTATTAAAAATATTCCTTTGACCATTTTATTTCTATCCACCCCTGGATTCCTATTCACCCCATTTTACGATATGTACAATTCTTTATATTAATTTGTATGTTAATTAGTACATGTCTAAAATTATGGAGTTTAATTTGAAGGTGAACTGATAAAGAATCGACTTAGTTTAATTGGAGTTAATATTATACTGGGTTTATGGTTAACCACTGCTTGTGAGGATCTGGGAGCAAACTTAAAACATTATCATTACACTAGATTACGTAGGCATTATAATTACCTACATAATTTTCTATATTATATCTCTAGATGAAGTGGATATAATTTTAAATTTCAATAAATTTCTTAACATTTTGAAGACATCCTTATATATATGTAAGTATACAGGGTGTAAGGGGAACACTCCCGAAGCCGAAGGCCCCTTTTTTATCGTGCGCAAAATCCCCACGGATACCACCTCCGCCAAAACCGGTGGAGGTGATTATGTCGGACTCGAACCGACCAAAACGCACGCCGTCCATGGGTCCTTGATTGCCGGAGGTGAGTTTATACAAGACATATCTCTCGCACCCAAGCCGAAGGCCCCTGGTTTACTCCTGGTATAGATCATATTGGCATATTGGTATAAAAAAAAATTAAACAACAAAACCAAACGTGGCAATTTTCTCTTTTTTTGCATTATTTACTCTCCATCGTATCAGTAAAGCTAAATTTCATGAAAAAACAACTAGTGAACTGGGCAAAGTCTGGCCTCGCCGCCAGCAAATAATAATACTAGTATCAATGTTCAGAACTTTAAGTCATATGTATTAATTAAAGTTACCCCAATTAGTCAGCAAGGGCCGGCCGCCAAGTAAACCTTAATTTGGACGTATTTAGTTTGTCTACGAACGAACCGTTGTGTTGTATTCAAATGTATTTTAGATACATTACTAGTTAAAGGTCAGAATGATAATTGGATTGACCCTTATCTGATTGTTACAATCAAATAAGTTGATGGATAATATAATTCAGAATCCGATAGTAAACACACAATCTATTATGTTTACTGTCGGAGTTAAAACCGGTGATAAAGTGCTTGCTTAACGGCAATAGGTTGGCTACCACGTGGGACCGAAAATTATAGTCACAAAAAATGGGCGTTAATACATTTTGCTTTGACCTACATACATATATATGCTCACGTGTACAACACCCACATTTCGCCAACTATGATTTTCCGTCCCACGTAATAGGGGGCGAGCCTATTGCCGCCAATGGTATGCCGAAATACCAAAAAACTGGTAAGCCGAAAATAAATTCCTAACGGAAAATATTGTTGCTATATAAATTTGGAAAAAAAGACCGATTCCTTGCTATGATATCTTTCATGAGAAAGAGCAAAGCCTTCAGCTTAACATCAGGCGAGATGAAGTCAAATTGACGTGCCATAAAAAAAATATGCGCTGTGATATCGCAAGGAAATTAATTACGTGCTTAGCCGCACAAGTACTGTCAAAATTAACGTCTTGGTGAGTATCAGACTAATTGCTTGCAATATAACATAACATAAATTCACGCTCATAACCCCGAAGGGGGAGGCAGAGGTGCTAGCACCAACATTTTGCCAGTTTATGTTTAGGTCCCAATGTAATAAGTGGCGAGCCTATTACCATTAACCGGGCACTTATAAACCTGCGATAAATACACACATAACTTCGAAAAGTCATTGGCGTGTGCCATGGTAAAACCTGAGACCTCGTCTCAGCAGTCCATTACCCATACCACAAGGGTACCGCGAAGTCATTGCTTGTATTATTAATTATTATCTACTTATCATCATATCAAGTCCTCGTTTCTTCGGTAATAAGATTTCTTCGGGCAGGAAATCCTATTAATCCACCTACGTCATCACATCCTCTTAATATCCCGAAATCCGTTTCTAATATCTATATACATACCCAATAACTTCACACACGAAGATATTTGTAACAAGTGTATTCATAAGAAGCGAACGGCGTTAGAAACTAGGCTAAATTGAATTGTCGGGAATAGAGGAGCGATATTTGGATTTATTTCTTGAGATATAAATATATTGGATCTTTATACACACTTAGCCTGGGTTGCACGATCTTACTTCAACATTGAGGGTGCAGTTAAAGTACTGGTCAGGTATGAAACAGGTTGCACCATTTGGCAATTTTTAAAGTGACGTCATAACTAGACGCTAACTGTAACCGGCCACGCACAAACGTCAAATTCTATTAAAAAGATGACTTTAACCGAGCTACTAAACACATTAAGCAAAAACCATTAGAATTAATGTTACTGTTACTGTTAAATTTGACGGAAACCTTAACTTTATTTAACAGTGAGGTGGTGCAACTAAGCCTTAGATGGCACGACCTAAGTGGTCACTGTGGTCTATGGACATTTGCAAAACCAGAGACGTCATACTCGTGCAGCCGATTTAATATATTTTGAGTAGCTATACTGCAAGCATAACATACCTGTGGCGATACCGCATGTACCCAGCGCCATCTAGCGACAGCAAGAGTAACTACTACGTCATTTGGGATCCTGCATCGCGAAAATGAAGATCTCGCGCTGGTGCAACATATATACAACTAACCAATGACAGCCCATGGGTCGCGGCCCGCCAGGCGTGAACAACTTGCCTGGTCGGAGGATCCTCCCTTTGTGTGGAACGGACATCACATCCCGTTCCTCCACATACCTTATTACTAGTTTGAACCTCAGGATCGACGGGGACACCGCGGTACCTTTACCCGAGGGTCATCTCAAATGAGAGGATGCCGGGGTGCGAGGGATAATATGGTAGCTACTTTCTCATGTCCGGCAACTAAAGACCCGAAGACGGCGTGCGTTTTAGTCGATTCAAGTTCGAGATAACCTCCCCAACCGGCTCCGGCAGTCCAGTCAATTTGATATATTATATTATGTGTCAAAACTAGTTATAAAGTATATTGCAGTGACCGTATCACTGCAATATACTTTATAACTAGTTTTGACTGCTAGCTGCGGCTATTTTGAATAGCCCAAGGAAGGTTATAGACTATATATATATCATCACGCTGCTACTCCAGAAAGCGGAGCAGTTAACTCATAAATATTCGGAACTCCGACATATATCCACACACGACAAGAAAATTAATAATTTAGTCAGAGTTTTGTAGTATACCACGGGTCAAACTGAGGCGAATAGTCTGCATTAAAATAAGATACTTATACTTTTTTACATTATTTTTTTATCTTACCGCTTTTACTTCACGGCATTCTCAAAAATGTATTAAATTATCTTATTCGATATACCTTTAAAAGACAGTTATACTCCATGCTAAATTTATTTATCTCGTGAACTTTTATCACAGAGTAGGCGTGTCGTAGGCGTAGATACAAAACGCAAATAATGTTTCTTCAAAAGAATTAACTTCTCATTTCATTGGAGTAAACATAATTTTCCTGTCATTTCAGGACAACGAGTACATGTTGCGGGCAATTGGTTACTAATTGAATATTGAAGAGTTATTATATAAGATTCTAACAGTAAATATACAGCTCGTAAAAATATTATAATAGCGCCCTTTGAAGACGAGAATTCTATTAATTTATTTCATTCATTTACTCAATTATTCATTTATTCATTTATTCATTTATTCATTTATTCATTTATTCATTTATTCATTTATTCATTTATTCATTTACTCATTTATTCATTTACTCATTTATTCATTTATTCATTTATTCATTTATTCATTTATTCATTTATTCATTTATTCATTTATTCATTTATTCATTTATTCATTTATTCATTTATTCATTTATTCATTTATTCATTTATTCATTTATTCATTTATTCATTTATTCATTTATTCATTTATTCATTTATTCATTTATTCATTTATTCATTTATTCATTTATTCATTTATTCATTTATTCATTTATTCATTTATTCATTTATTCATTTATTCATTTATTCATTTATTCATTTATTCATTTATTCATTTATTCATTTATTCATTTATTCATTTATTCATTTATTCATTTATTCATTTATTCATTTATTCATTTATTCATTTATTCATTTATTCATTTATTCATTTATTCATTTATTCATTTATTCATTTATTCATTTATTCATTTATTCATTTATTCATTTATTCATTTATTCATTTATTCATTTATTCATTTATTCATTTATTCATTTATTCATTTATTCATTTATTCATTTATTCATTTATTCATTTATTCATTTATTCATTTATTCATTTATTCATTTATTCATTTATTCATTTATTCATTTATTCATTTATTCATTTATTCATTTATTCATTTATTCATTTATTCATTTATTCATTTATTCATTTATTCATTTATTCATTTATTCATTTATTCATTTATTCATTTATTCATTTATTCATTTATTCATTTATTCATTTATTCATTTATTCATTTATTCATTTATTCATTTATTCATTTATTCATTTATTCATTTATTCATTTATTCATTTATTCATTTATTCATTTATTCATTTATTCATTTATTCATTTATTCATTTATTCATTTATTCATTTATTCATTTATTCATTTATTCATTTATTCATTTATTCATTTATTCATTTATTCATTTATTCATTTATTCATTTATTCATTTATTCATTTATTCATTTATTCATTTATTCATTTATTCATTTAATCATTTAATCATTTGACCATTATTACTATGTGAAATACATAATGCAATGGGAGTAAGATAATTTCAAAAAAACATACAACTATCTACACAAATGAACTAAGAATGGTCTCTGTGAATTCACTCCGCGAACACGAAAATATATCCACTATGACAACGCGTTGAATGTATGTATTCTCAAAATCTCACACAAATCCTTTGTCTACTATATTTTTAATATTGTATCCTACGCCGCCGCCATGTTCTTTGTACGCTACGTTTCATTAAATCCTTATCAATTAATTAATTTACCTTACTCAGTGAGAAAACACTCAGTACTGACAGCGGTCGCCGCAGTACGAGAGTTGGGTTAAGATAAAAGTGAACAACGGTTTTTATGAATTTACACATTATGCTCACGCCTTTTTTATCACTACCTACATAGTATAAAATAAAGTCGCGTTCTCTGTCCCTGGTTCCCTTTGTATGCTTAAATCTTTAAAAGTACGCAACGGATTTTGATGCGATTTGATGTATATAACATCATACTACGACGAACAGGTGCGGAGCAGGAAAGAAAAATGTAGCAAAAATGGGGTGACGCAGACGAAGTTGCGCGGGTCAACTAGTAAACATAAAAATATAAACTCACGCCTTTATCCCCGAAGGGGTAGGCAGAGGAGCTAGCACCCACATTTCGCCAGTTTATGTTCGAGGTCTCGGGTTCGATCTCAGGTTTTACCATGGCGTACACCAATGACTTTTCAATGCTTTTCGAAGTTATGTGTGTATTTTATCAAAATATTGTACGGATCATGTTTTGTTAGGTAAGGCCCAAATTACCTGTCCACTTGTAGGAGAATTTCTCAACAACTAACATAATCTCTTCACCTTCAACTCTTCCCCTCCCCTCCCCTCCTCCCCTCTACTTGGTCAGCGGCACGAGTGTGAGGCCCCTAGTGTTGCAAAAGTCCATAGGCATCGGTGAACACTTTCCATCAGGTAGGCCGTGTGGTTGTCTGCCACCTAAGCGATATAAAAAAATAAAATATAAAAATCATATATTACAAATGTTACGCTAAGTAATGCGGTAAGTACGCACTTTAAAATGTCTAATTTCATTTATATCATTTAAATTGTTATCTTATATTATATTATAAACCATTTAATTTTCCTTTCTCAAAGAACCCCCATAGGCCTTGTTAGAAATGACAGCAACAACCACAAGATATAAGTTATGAGACGCATGTCATAAGCAAAAAGCGATTGCAAAGTAATAAATCTTTGAAACGAGCAAGTATGAGTTTGAATGTCTGCTACGTAGAAGTTCGTGGATTCAATTACCGGTAAGTGCAAATATTTGATGCGTGTGATTGTCTATTAACATTGATCTGGGTATTTGTGAATGTATGTATATATGTATTACTACTAGTAAATAAGCTATGCTTACTTTAAAAAGAAAAGAATAAACATACTTTACATTTTCATTGCTTGTGCAAATTTAGACTTGTACAAATATATTGTAACGTGTCATTAGCATGCATGTGCATAAATCTAGGAATACTATTATTTTTTCGATGGCCTAGGCTTGCACAGTCAAATGTGTATGGCTACTATAACATAACAACTATAACAACAAGTTTTATCGCGTCATATTATAATAAATAAGAAAAAAGAGGAACGAAAACAAAAAAGAAACTAGTATCGTTAAATATGTACACGCGCAAAACTTTAATACTATGTTCCGTAAATAATAATGGAATTGCTTATGACTTCAGCAAGAAATAATCAATGAATGTCATATTATATAGGTAACTACCTAATTGGTAGCCAATTTTTATGAGCAAAGGGGTAGGCAGAGGTGTTAGCACACACATTTCGCCAGTTTAGGTTTAGGTCCCAATAACCTATTGCCATTTACCGAACACTTATAAACCTGCGAAAAAAACCTACAAGCATGGCAAAATCATTGGTGTGTAAGTAAACCTGGGATCAAACCCGAGATCTCGTCTCAGCAGTCCATTACCCATGCCACTAGGCTACCGCGGCTTTTGTAAAATAAAAAATATTTGTAGGTATACATAAAACTGGAGATAAGAAATTTACAGTCACTTATAACTTAGACCACACAATATGTATGTTCAGGGTTGACCTCTGACTGAACTTCCTCTGAATTTAGTTTTTCGCCTGTTGATCCCTACTTGTGATGTGGTACAGTTGGTTCAACAACTATGATTTACGAGGCTCTAGTGCTTGGCCCACTTAGCGTACAATTGAGTAGTTGGGTGCGATGTAATTGGAAGGATAGGCTCTGAACAGGTGCTCACACCTCACTTAGCATTTTAGGAACATAATTTGTCAAGAACATTTCTGTGTGGAGTAGTGGTGGTAATTAGTGCTGGTAGTAGTGGAGACTAGTGGTAGGAGTTGGAGTAAGTTTTTAGGTAGGTAGGACACGACGGTATATCCCGTCCGAAATGAGCAGTCCAACTGGGGAAGTACCTCCGCCCTACAGAAGACCGCGGTCATAATAACCATCGTGTTGTGTTCCCGCCGGTAAGTAGGGTAGCCAGAGCTCTCTATACCCCTCCTTCCCCTCCCCTTCCTAGCCTCCCCACCCCTTCCCAGGTCTCCCCCTTTCCCTTCAGGGTGGGCAGCGCGTGTGTGACACTCTTAGTGTTGCACACGTTCATAGGCCACGGTGGCCGCTTTCCATCAGGTGGGCCGTGTGCTTGTCTGCCACCTACGTAGTATAAAAAAAAAGAAAAAAAGAAAGTAGGGATGTCGAAGATTTTATCAAGTAAATAGAGGAAAAGCTTATAGAACCGACTAGTAACTCCGGTTCCGGAGCATTTCTGGTGCAGACCTTGGCCATCGTGAACCAACATGGAAACGCGGCGAATGTGATGGGCACTTTCCGGTCGTAGTATGTGAGGAGTCTCCAAAAGCTCGAGGACATATTTGACGGAAATAAATATATATTTAAAACGTAATTAGAATATTTTGTAAGGTCAATAAAACGGCATATTTCACGGCATATACTAGAGTATTGCTCGAGGCACTGTAGAGTCAACATCGAATATTATAATTAACATTTCTAGTGTATATTATGTCGCAGATATATAGTTGAATCATAGCTAGTTAATTGGATGTCTAAGCTCTTAAATAAACAATTAAGCCGCTGTAATGAGTAATTCCCAGTAGATCGTATAATGCGTGACAAACTAGAAGATTGAAGTAAGATTTTTTTTCCACCAATTTCCCCATAGCCCAGTGGTATGGGTAATGGACTGCTGAGACGAAGACTCTGGTTCGATCCTAGGTTTTACCATGGCACACACCAATGACTTTTCGATGCTTTTCGAAGTTATGGGTGTATCGCAGGCTTAAGTGCTCGGTTAATCGGCTCGCCACCTATTACATTGGGACCTAAACATAAACTGGCGAAATGTGGGTGCTAGCACCTCTGCCTACTCCTTCGGGGATATAGGCGTGAGTTTATAAGTTTATATGTAACTTGCAACAAAATTAGTAGTGGTTTTAGCAGTCATCACTGCGTCTATAGAGTTTGTATATACCCTAAAGCCCACCCGTAGAAAATGAATGATCAAAACCCGACTAAAATCTACATCTGTTTTTCGCCTGTGGCGCTAGTACCTATCATCAAAATACAGCGGCACCACTAGGAGACAAAGTGAAATGTAAAAAATTATAATGTATTCGTTTTGTTCCACTAAATTCCATATTGGCTCGTTGTGAATGGTGATATACATGCCAATGGCCTCACTGCCATGGACACCCAAAAAAACTACGAGTTCATTGACCTTGGACGCAATCAGACAAACACATGATGATGATGATGATGATGATGAAATTCCTGGTACATTCGTCCCTACTAAGAGCCCCGTACCACTCGGGCTCTTTCGAGTTCAAAATTTCGTCTTAAGTAGTATTTCAAACGGATAACCGGACATAAAGAGCTCTTGATTCTCTTAACCAATTAGAGAAGAGAGAATACGCCTGCGCAATAAAAACAGTAGAATGGAACACGGAACTATAAACACTATAATCAGACTAGCTGCTGAAATCAAACTTCCTGATGTATTAATAATAAATAATAAAATCATTTATTTCAGGCAGTTTACACCAACAGAAAGATTGTCAATCATTAAAATAAATTCTAATTCATTACATTAACAAAACTTTTATCTTTTAATTCAGTCACAATTTTGAGTCGAGGTATTTATTTAGCTGTAATACTGAGAGCCATATGCGAAGAACAGGTTAGCTTTATTTATAGCCCTCAATACCTATCATATTGATAAACTATTTTTAAAGATAATCGCCTGCGATAGAGCGTGTGTAGGTGAATCTCCGAAGTGGTAGGCAGAGAAGTATCAACACCCACATTTCACTAACTAGGATTTTCGACCCTGAGGCCTGACCAAGAGGGTACTTTATATGTGGTTGTATATTCCATGTAGAATGGATTTTTTTTTTATAATATCACGTCTTTATCCCCGAAGGGGTAGGCAGAGGTGCTAGCACCCACATTTCGCCATATTTAGGTCCCAATGTAATAGGTGGCGAGCCTATTGCCATTAACCGGGCACTTATAAACCTGCGATAAATACACACATAACTTCGAAAAGCATCGCAGTCATTGGTGTGTGCCATAGTAAACCTGGGATCGAACCCGAGACCTCGTCTCAGCAGTCCATCACCCATACCACTAGGCTACCGCGGTTACGTAGAATGGATAACAGCCTTATGTCTTAGTTGTCTGTGTGTGATACTCTCCAAGACGTAAATTGGTAGGACTTCTGTGGCTAAGCACGTAATTAATTTCGACGAAATGTGGGTGTTTAATTCACCTCTCCACCTTCGGGGATTACGGGTGGGAGCATACGTAGGTATGTATGTACGAATGCTGGGTTAGTACTAAAGTCTAAACAGTCTTTCCCTGAAGTCAGAGGAGCATTGATGATGGTATTCGTTACAGCCTATTCTATTGCGAACAGCTAGAAAAAGAGTCCGTGTTTCCGGAAAGCTATAGCCTGGAAATTGTCAAATCACGAGTGAATAGGATACTTCTAGGCATTCGTGATTCATCGTAGAACACATCGTCACTTACCATCGGGTGAGATAGTGGTCAAATGTAAGCCTATCTTCAATAAAAAAAAATGTTATAACAGCTAACCATAGTAACTAGTACTATCCATCGCCATCCTCGAACCCCTATTAAATCAATTAAATGTGCACAGTACTAACAAGCTGATAAATCTTTAGTTACCCAGGAAAAGATCCAATACTCTCACGAGTGCACATATTAAAAGGAAGTAACTTATTTCCATACGTCGACATAGCCATACAAAAACCTCTCTCACCTAATATATGTACATATCCGATTAACATATATCGCTACCAAACAGAAAAGAATTCCGTAAAATTTCATTTGGAACTTATTTCACACAAATCCTGTACAAAATTTCTTGATATTTTGGCCACATTTTGCTAATCTTTTTCAATAGGTATATTTCAACTTCTCTCGAAAGTCTGAAGCCGCAGATTATAAAAAGAACTTTTTGCGATTCAATATACAATTTATAATAAATCTCCATATTGAGTTTGGGTCTTCAAGAATTTATTCCATAATACATGAAAGAAAGCTAATGACTTACTTGGATTCCAATCGCGTAAATTTTTGGGGGCATATAAAAAGAAATCAGTTCAGCATTCTTTGAGGAATGTTGGTGGTAGGGTACAGAACAGCCTAATAAAAAGTAAAGGTGTATTACCTACTTCTAATTTATCCAATATTTGTATGTACAACTTGCCTCATAAGTACATTTTAAAAACAATACGTAATTTGGCACAAATCACAACAAACAAAAATGGACTGTAAGATAATGACACAAATTTCCAGGTCCTTTGTTACAAAAAGGCGGTTATAATTACCTTATGACAAAAAGTGATGGTAGTGCTGGAATTTCCGTTAACCTCTCCCAACTAGGTTTATTTGCTTGTTTCGTGTTGATAGTGTAATGACCAGGATTCGAACCGTCTCAGTCGTAAAGTCGGAGGGGACGTAGTAAGTTTTCCCGAAGAGCGAAACCTTCCGTGAGCGTAGCGGCGCTGCCGTGAAACAAATTACACCACGATGGCAACTCAAAAATGCCGTTCGTTCGACAGAAGAAAAAGAAGTCTTAAAACTATCCTACATAGAGAAAAAGAAAAATCTAACATCCTCTTTAATACAAAAACTTTTTTAAAATCAGATTCAGTTTAGGTTGTCGTAGGACTAACGCCTTAACCTATACAAAAAAGTACTTTATATAATTAGTATTATATATTAGGTAATGGACTGCTGAGACGAGGTCTCGGGTTCGATCCAAGTTTACCATGGCACACACCATTGACTTTTTATCGCAGGTTTATAAGGGCTTGGGTAATGGCAATAGGCTCGCCACCTATTACATTGGGACCTAAACATAAACTGGCGAAATGTAGGTGCTAGTACCTCTGCCTACCCCTTCGGGGATATAAGCGTTATTTTACGTTATATTACAATTATTTAAACTACACAAGAAAAATCTACCAACCCCATCAGCACAAATCTTTTTTAAAATCAGATTTAGTTTAGCTATGTCAGAAAATAAATATCAAATATTCTTATCTAGATATCTCGATCTGTGGCGATTCTCGATCTCATCTACTGGTGCTTTGAGACAGGTCTATTTTTATTTTCCTGTGGAGTGGAGTCCGCCACAATACCCTTTGTAGAATTTACTAATTAACGTAATATGCTGTCAGGGCTTCCTTTGTACAGAGCATTATAAGAAGATAAAGATTATTTGTTAATATTATATGTATGTTAATATATTATATTAATATTGCTGTGTTATTATTTTATTTTTTTCCGTTTTATGTTGTTGTGGTAATTGTTTTTTATGTATAGTTTAAAGTGTGTGTATAATAGGTTCTTTCTATCTTTCTTTCTTTCTTTAGTGAGAAGTTATCATATCTGTACCTATATATTTAACAATTACTATATCTGTATATACATCTTCATATTATAAAGATACGTTTGTAATAAATAAAGTCAAAAACGACTGTACCGATTTCTAAAATTCTTTCACCATTGGAAACTTGCACCCTTAGTAACCGACATTCATGCGTATGGAGCCGCGGATAACAGCTAGTACTATAAAACAATTATTGAAGTAAAAACTTCTTTATTGAATTGTTAAGTGTTGTGCAGTTTACAAAGACTACGACCGGAAACGGTGCGCACTGTGCGGTATGAAAGGAGTTTCATCCCGCGCACGCTCAAGCTGTGGAATGAGCTCCCTGCCGTGGTTTTCCCAAGCTTCCATAGGCCAAAGTGACCGCTTCCCATCAGGTGGGCCGTGTGCTAGTCTGCCACCTAAGTGGTATAAAAAAAAATAGAAAATTTTGGGTGATTAAAAATGTTGGTCTCTTAATATGAAAGATTCTTCACAAAGTTAATGAATGTTACCTAAAACACTTTCCTTGTATCTCCTATAGTCTCAAGTTTCGAGTCTCGGGTGTCCTTTGATTGGGGCGTGAAAAAACAACTGTCGAAGCCGTCGTATTGGGGTCCACCATGCTTATAACCAGGCCTGCACTCATGGATAGCCTATTTGACTATCAGAATAAATAAATATTCTAGGACAATCTACACAACGTCACCTAGACCCATGGTAAGCATAGTTTAACTAGCTTGTGTTACGGGTTCTAGAAAGCGGATAAACATACATAGATACATTTTTTTTTGTAAATACATAAGTACATATTATACATAGAAACAAAAAGAAATGCAGGAAAACTGCAAAAAAAAGTAAACTCTCTCGCAGTAAAGTAATTAGCATCTAGCGGTAACTAACCGGAATGAATCCACGACTTAGGTTTTTTTTTTTTTTTTTTTTATACCACTTAGGTGGCAGACAAGCGCACGGCCCACCTGATGGAAAGCGGTCACCGTGGCCTATGGACGTTTGCAACACCAGAGGCGTCACACACGTGCTGCCTACCCTGTAGAAACCTTCTAATGCCCTTCTTGAAGAACCCCATATTGTAGTCGCCTGGGAAAACCACGGCAGGGAGCTCATTCCACAGCTTGAGCGTGCGCGAGATGAAACTCCTTTCATACCGCACAGTGCGCACCGTTTCCGGTCGTAGTGTGTGAGGATGAACTCCCCCTCTATGGCGAGCGGTGCGATGATAGAAAGTAGGTGTGGGCATCATGTCAAACAATTCTTCTGAACACAGGCCATTATACAGGCGGTAGAACACACACAGTGAGGCGAAGTAGCTATCCCCTGTCAAACAAATCATATGTCAATAATAGATATTACTTGAAGATTATATCTGGCAAGTCTAACCTAGATTCTGGTCTATGTATTAAACCAAGACTAAAGACTAACAATAGAACCACCGTGCATCATATATCGCGCTTTTAAATCTGGTTTACATGATTTCAAATCTTATCGTTTCAGAGATAGAGTTCAAAATGGCACGGTATTCGCGTTTAATTTTAAAGGGTTTAAAGTATTTTATAGACGTGTGTCTAATATTTTGTAGTAGTTTTTGTTGGGAAATCTTGGAGAAATTTATTACGATAGATATAAAAATGATGGTAGTTTACTCCACATTTTTTTGTAATTTTTATGTTATTTATTTTTCTTAAAGAATATTAGCATTCGGAATCACTAAAATAACATAAACATAACACAACATGAACTCACGCCTATATCCCCGAGAGGTGCTATCACCCACATTTCGTCAGTTTATGTAACAGGTGGCGAGACTATTACCATTAACCGGGCATTTATAAACCTGCAATAAATACACACATAACTTTGAAACGCATCGAAAAGTCATTGGTGTGTGCCATGGTGGAACCTGGGATCGAACCCGAGACCTCGTCTCAGCAGTCCACCACCTATACCACTACTAATATTATAAAAAGAGGAAAGATTTGTACGTATTTTTGTATGTTTGTATGTTTGTAATGAACAGGCTCAAAAAGTACTGGGCCGATTTAACCAATTCTTTCACCTCTAAAAGGCTACAATATCTAGGAGTAACATAGGCTATATATCATCACGCTACCATACAAGGGAGCGGAGTAATAATCATAAATCTCAATTGATTCGGTAAATTTCTATACATTGGCGCTAATACCGCTAACAATTTCCGTTGTCATGACAGCAAGGAAAAGTAGTATAGAGAGGCAAGTAGTGAATCGAGTAGAGTCGTACAACGCGATAATCGACATCCACGCGGGCGGAGCCGCGGGCAACAGCTAGTATACTATTATATTAGTAAACAATTTAATACTCAAAATATTTCACCTCTAAAGCTATCGACGTTGACGCTGCTATACCATAATGTACTTCAATATACCTATTAGTTTCGATGTTCATTACTTACAAACTGTAAGTGTACCAAAGACTAGAACTTAAGTCAATTTTACTGAGAAACTGTCAAAGAAGTGCGGAATACAATTTGTCAAGACGTGGTGGCGGTCTAGTTAAAAGGGTTGGAGACAGTGTGTTCTTACATCTAAAGTGCTGAAGATCTAACATTGTAAATTGTTCGTTAATCTAGAAAAGCTATAAGCTATATATTATAACGCTACTACCTAAAAGAGCGGAGTAGTAATCATAAATGCCAACAAATCCGGCAGGTTCCATAACATAACATAAACTCACGCCTATATCCCCGAATGGGTAGACAGAGGTGCTAGCACGATGTGATGTCATGTGATCCAATTCCGACAACAAATGTCACTCCCATACATTTTCAGAGCGATGACGAATGTAGATACGGAACGAATGCATTTCGGCTAGAGCCCCTGAGCGTCGAGTATCGGCCGTATTTATACTTTTCCGCCACCCGTACTACCCGAGAAAATATCTTATACAAATATCTTTAGAAACTGTTAAATCTATCGGGATATTTACCATGTTTGTTGATTTCATTGCGTACATGATAAATATCCCGATAGATTCCTCTACTCCCACCTGTTCTGTTGAGTAGTTCTGTTGGCAGAACTACTGGTAATTTTTTTCCCATTAGTTCTGTAACTTATAAGACTATTAACAGTAAATATGTAAATGACCATGTCAATCTAAAATCATCATGATCCTTCATCATCTTGAGACTTTGCCTTCAGCTTAACATCAGGCGAGGTGAAGTCAAATTAACGTGCCATAAATAAAAAATAAAAAAACATACATCTTTAGAATCTTTCACATCTGTAATATTGAAATTACATTGCGGTATTTATATTACGTAAAAGCATAATAAGTACACGGTCGAGCCTCTATTCTTCAGGGAACAACTTGGCTCTCCTAAAAACGAGTAAGAAACTTCTAATATTTACTCTGTCACAAGTGCAAACAAATTTATACTCTGTCTCAATGCAATAAGGTAGCATTTTCATTGAAATTTTTTCGTCGAGTTGACAGTTTATTATTCCCATTTAGACGTGACGCTGACGCAAGAGTAAGACGGATTATTTTACTGAATGATTTGATAAATTATCTGGATTCAAAAACAATTTCATATATTAGATATTGTTTTTTGGAAGGAACAATCAGTTTGACGTCATCATCAGTCATACTAAAACAACTATTTATTATCTAGGAAGAGGTAAGAAACAAATTGGAAGTTATCTGAATAGGTATTTCTTTTTTTATGAAAATAACCTCAACTAAATACACTTATATACATTCTGTCTCAAATATACAAGTACTTTAAGGTTTTATAGTAAATTTTTGCTACGGTGAACCATTTCAATTTTATACCACTTAGATGCCAGACAAACACACAGTGCACTCGATGGAAAACGGTTATTGTGACCTATGGACGTTTGCAACACCAGGGGTGTCACATTCATACTGCTGACGCTATAGAGGGAGGGGGATGGATTGAAGATTAAGGGAGTTTTTGTGCTGTCAGTGCAGAAGACAAAGTAGGGTACTTAAAGCCCTCAATCTTTCCACTGACAGCACAAAACCTCTCCAGTGAGCTCTGGCTCTGACTGAATTTGGCCGGAGCGCCTTGCGGTTTTCTCAATGATTAAAATTGACAGTAAACGTACAAGTGTGTTATCAATATATATATAAAAATAAAGACCATCAAATGCCATCAATAAAGAAAATAAATAGTCACAACACAAGGTTATTATTAGCCGCAGTATTATATAAAGCGGAGGCATTACCTCAGTCGGACTGTGTAATTAGGACGGAAGATACCGAAGATCCTACCTCCGATTATTACTATTCCTACCACATACCTACTTATTACTACCGTGAAAGACCGTCTATCCCGATACTATCTTCTTTTTCGTTTGCAACATCCCCACGTATACCGCCCCCACCAAAAATCGGTGGAGGTGATTATGTCTATGGGTCTTTGATTGCCGGAGGTGAGATTATACAAGACATTCCTCTCGCACCCCGGGACATCTCTTTGAGAAAACCCCTCTCCCCTAATCATATGTAAACCATGGTGTCCACATCTAGCCCCCTATCCCGCTACTATTTGAGTTTCTTGCTGTTCTCTTCTCAGGAGATTTAACTACCGAACCAGCGAAAGAATCATTTATTTTATTTATTATAAATTATATTAATATTTTTGACAAATGTAGGTACACAATTATTGTAAAACTTTGACATTCATAAGTGCTCTTTATGTGCCTAAACTGAATAAATGAATTTGACTCTTGATTCTATCTAGTACTATCACATACATACACACCTCTTTCCTAGTACTATCATGAACTACATACATTAAAATTTCAAGCCAGTAAACGTCGTTCTTCAAAAGCTTTAAGTTTTCAAGCTCGCTTAGAGAATTGATGTTCATATAAAGGAGCGGGGCACAAAACGGTGCTACGTGACACAAATTGCTCCAGAGCGTGACAGGTGTCCCGTCCGACCTGCCCCGACCTGTTACCTTGACACACAATCGGGTAGATTGCACTAGTATATATTAAAAGTGTTTAAAAAATAGGATGTTGTCGTGCCAATGATCTCTACCAGGTAACTTATACTATACCAGGGTTGATCAATAAATACCCGTGTTAGAAATTAAGGCATAATTTTATACACTTTTTTTAATTTTATTTTTCGTCGTTGTCTCCTGCGAGGCTTATTAAAATGCACTGGTCGTTAGCTTGTATCGGGTAGGTGAGTCTCAATGTGCATTATTACTAGGCCACATAAATACTCTTTGATATTCTATATTTACGTATGTTATCTATGGTACCTATTATTTTTACGCGCCAAAAAACACCTGAACTGACAGTTCGGACCCAAACACGCACTTTTGTTATCTCCTCTTGTTGAGTGAATTTATTAATATAAAATTTAAAATAATGCATAGAAGGATTAAATATAACACCGTAATAATAATGGTATAAGAGGATTGAATACAATATATAAGAATTCATTGTCTAAGCATGTAAGTAGCGATTCTGTAATGTGTTATAGTTGTGTGGATTTCTTGGGAAAGGAAATGGAATAAATGCATTCGTTTGTGATATGATGGAAGAATTCTTATTGATTAAACCCTGTCCCGAAGCGTAGCTAATATATAGTATAAGAACTGTTTATCATGACACGCTGTATTCAAGTTCCTGGGTGAGAGGGGAATGAATTTTATGTTTTAAATTTAGAACAGGACGCAAGATAATGTATTGCATGCATTTTACACCATTTTTTATGTAGGACATGTCAATTTGATCTTGGCGTCAGTGTGTGTAATAATATGCTAGTTCTAAAAAAATTGTGGCATAGCGATAGTGCCGACTCGAAGTGAAAGCTGTCTGTATAAAAAGTGAAAAGAATTAACTGCACAAAAAAGTGTTCAACAAGATTAAAAAAGAGATCTTCAAAGAGATGTCACATGTGAATTATCACGATTTTATTTGTCTAATGCTATATAGAATTTAGTGTTTACTTAATTAGTTTTCAACCTGCTACGTGGGCTTTGATATTCAAACACCTTTTTGTGTTTTTTCTTTTCGTGCAAAAAAATCCCCACGGATTCTCCTTTCCCCGCCGGAGCCGGTTTGAGAGGTTATGTCGGAATTAAACTGACGAAAACGCACGCCATCTTTGGGTCTGTAGTTGACGGAGGTGAGATAGTAGTCAACATATCCCTCGCAACCCGGCAGACTCGGGGGCTGATATTCACACACCTACCATTCCAAGTAAAATTATCGAATGTAAGGTTTTTGCATTACGCCTATCCGAAATTCTCATCTCGCTTTATATATTTATCAACCAAATATTATCACAGCCGACGTGTCGTGTGTATAACTTGATAAGCAAATCGCTTTTGTATACTTTTTATTCGGAAAAGCAGATTCAGTATAAATCGAATCTAAATAACAAAATAAACGATGAGAAACGGTAGCTTGTTGTGGGTTTGTTATTGAGCTTGCGGTGCGTACACACAGATAATAAGGAGAAGGTAACGTCAGAAAAAGAAGTATTCATAAGGAGTTCTTTCGGGATATAGTAGGAACGTTTGATGCAAAACAGCTGAACAATTTTGGATACAATTTAACAAGAGGGTAGTATATCTTTAGGTAAACGTACGAATTAGTAGCCGATCACAGTTTGCAGTAGTAAACGCATGCAGAAGATACCCAACAATACACATATGTGTCTATTGTTTGTTCGTATATAAAAAAATACACGGACAAATGTGTGAATTGCTTGACGACCTCCGTGGCGTCGCGGTAGTGAACGCGACTGCTACGCAGCATTCGATTCACGCTCAGTGCAAATATTTGAATATGAATATCTGCATTAGTCTGGGTGTTTCTATGTATAATTATGTACGTCTTTAAAATAAAAATGTACCTATGTATGTTTATCCGCATTCAAGAATCCGTAACATAAGCTAGTTGAGGTATGCTTACCATGGGTCTAGGTGACGTTGTGTAGAATGTCCTAAACATTTATTTATTCATTTATTTATAATTGTCAGTGCGTTTTCTCATATACATTGCTTGTTATACTTCGCAATGGGTTAAAAGGCACCATTCGTCGCAATGAATCAAAACAATAAGCAATATTATCACATTCAAGTCTATTCCACGGTATGCAGTATTTGATGCTGTGGTTCGGTTACGAAAAAAATTGTACGTTAATTGATAATAACTCAAGGGAAAGTACTTACTTAAAAATTTTATATATGACCAACATTATCCAACGCAAAAACAATTATAAAAGTTATCTACATGCTAAACATTATCAAGCATTTTATTTCCATCCCTCCGTGTCGAAAATAACACGATTCTTTACTAAAAGATTTTAGGCACGAACTGTGCAAAAACCTAATAGATTTTCTATTCAGAAACGTAAATGGACGGCGAGTGCTTGGGATTCAATGATTTCGATTAGGTATGTAGACCCGAGACGTGACTGAAAGGTAATAGGGAAATTAACTGTATTGTCCCATCTGAGAAACGACGCATGACTTTGAAAGCCAGAAAGCGTAGTGCTTTTTTTATTAAGTGTGAACTATTGCCTTTTTATTTTTATTTTTTATAAAACCACGCCTATATCCCTGAAGGGGTAGGCAAAGGTGCTAACACGCACATTTCGCCAGTTTATGTTCAGGTCCCAATGTCATAGGTGGCGAGCCTATTGCCATTAACCGGGCACTTATAAATCTACGATAAATATACACGTAACTTCGAAAAACATCGAAAAGTCATTGGTATGTATGCCATGGTAAAACCTGGGATCGAACCCGAGACCTCGTCTCAGCAGTCCATTACCCACTAGGCAACCGCGGTCTTTTTATTTAATAGGAAATAATAGATATTTTTCGGTTTAATTGATATAGGAACAAGTGTATCTTTTGTCTAGCCCCTAGAATTTATAACAAGTTACCTAGAACCATCATAGAGTTGCCTTTGGAGGCACCCTCTTCTTTCCTACACAGGACAACACGTGCAGGGCTTAGATGTTACCCGCATACGGTGCAGAATATTCGACCAAGAATCAGGTGGTTCTGTGAGTCTTTCCTCTGCCGCACCATTAAGTCTTGGAATTCCTTACCAGCGCACGTATTTCCTTCTTCCTACAGTCCCGGGTCCTTTAAGCGGGGCGTGAAAAAGCATCTGATGAGGCCGTACGTGTTTGCAATGGTGACCCTCTTTTACGAGACTTTGCCTTCTGCTTACCATCAGGCGAAGTCAAATTGACGTAACCTAGATAAAAAAATAGGTTTTCAAGTTTGTACATCTAAGTACATTATTAAGGTAAGGCTTTACTGCTGTACCAATTACGGCCTAACCACACACAAGGTATTAGAATATTTGTCTAAATGTTTAATCAAACATATAACACACTCCATTCGTACATATAAACGTAACAAGATACCGAATTCGAAGCCCAAAATGTAAATCAGACATAAATGAAACGTTTGAGTGAAATATGTAAACCTATACGTAGGTAGGTACCTTTTCTGCCGACGGTACTAGTTCCCCTACCGAGTGGTAGTTCTAATGAATTTATGGCGTTATAGAATATTCATGTGTAGTGTAAAACGTTATTTAGTTACTTGAGCTGCTTATATTTTATTTATATATAAAGGTTTAAAAGCAAACACTCGACCAAAGTGCTCTTTATTTTATATACTACATTAGCCTGATGCTTGTTGGCTGTGCCTCGGAGAGTACGTTAAGCCGTCGGTCCCGGTTGTTATAAGTACGAACATCTATGGCAGTCATATCGGGTAGTTATAGCCCTAAAAGTAGCTACAATACATCGCTATCTCCTATACTTATAGGTTGTGGAGGCCAGGCGGCAGTCGCTTCACGAAAAATGTCGAAGTAAAATAGATTAGGTAGATAGGTAGAAGGTGGATAACTTATTTTATATCTCTAGTTCTACTTACCTGTTTGCGATGAAATTTACGTAATAATTTGAGTCTGATCACGATTCTTAAAACCCATATCGAAAACCGTTCAGGGGCTCTAGACAGAGTGACATTCTATTTGCGAATGTATGCCTGTAGAATCGCTTAGTTAAGTATGGTATTGATAATATTTTATTTCACATATTTTTATTATTAAAATCAACTCGGTGTCAAGTAATCCATTGATAGTAAATCAAAAACGGTTCACTTTAACGCGATTCCATCAATAATATGTAGCTTTGTCTTGTCCCCCTGTGCCCGTGCCTGTGAGCTAGGGAATGTAAGGTATAGGATAGACCTGTAGCGAAACAAGCATAGGCAGAATATGCCCTCTGCCCCACCTAGAGGACACTAGATCTTAAAAATTGGTTGCCTGTAAAGTCGGTATACGGGCGAAAGTTTTACGTGACAACGACTTTGAGTGGTAAAATAATTTTAATGTGAATATTCATTCGTCGAGTGGAAGGGACGCGTGCCTTTCACTTTTTATGTCTGTCTCTCTCGCTCTTAGGCGGGCTAACCATGCCCGAGTGGAAGGGACGCGTGCCTCTCACTCGCTCTCATTGTGAGCGCATAACGTGAGCGGAGCGTAACGCAGTTTCTTGAAGTGTCACCCGGCAAGCCAATTTATAAGACGTTGTCACGTCAATAATGAGAAAAAACAGACAAATAAGAATTAAAACAGAAATACACCGGACACAGCACCACAATGTATACAACTTTTAAGTTCAACGAACAACTTAATAAATAAGAATAAATACTTAAGTGGATTGAAAAAATATAATAACTATGTCAACCCGAGTAATTCATAAATAGACAGGAAAGATTACTGCCTACAGATTCGTCATCATAAACGGTTAGACAGTGAAATCAAAACCAAAACATCATCGGTAAACTCATCACTTTAATAATATCAAAATACTTGACCCATGAATTATGTAATCATACTACGCGTACATAATTTCCCCACAAATATACCAACCATTTTCAAATGACCCAGGAGTAGGTTAACCACGTTAACAATTTATACAGTCTACATATATTATATAATTTCAAATATAACCTAAGAAAATGCAAACTACAACAAAACTTAACGACACAGTGAGATCATTCGGCCTAAATAGGAACACCAACAATTCACCATAGTTTGGAGACTTTGAAATAACTTTACTTTAAACTATGTGACAACTACCGTCATTCGCGGCCACGACTGCGAAACGTCACTTAGGCATAATTTACATACATACACTCACGCCTATAGCCCCGAAGCGGTCGGCAGAGGTGCTAGCACCCATATTTCGCCAGTTTATGTTTAGGTCCCAATGTAGTAGTTGTTAATCGAAATATGAAAAAAAAACAAGCAGCATTAGTAACACAAGCATTACTTAGATTTATTAACATGATACTGTATCTGCTCTATACACTCATTAAATTTTTGTGATGTATCGACTCATACAGACAAAAGTAACATAGGCAGACAGTAATACACTAATTGAAAACATAAAAAAATAAATTCGTTCGATCCCAGGTTTACCATGGCACACACCAATGACTGCGGTATTTTTCGAAGTTATGTGTGTATTTATCGCAGGTTTATAAGTGCCCGGTTGATGGCAATAGGCTCGCCACCTTTTACATTTGGGACCTAAATATAAAATGGCGAAATGTGGGTGCTAGCACCTCTGTCTACCCCTTCGGGGATATAGGCGTGATATTATAAAAAAATAAAAATAAACAAACTTTCATTAAATCAAGTATTTGACATTTCAGGACTGTCCACATAAACTCAGTTGATTGGTTACCTTACTTCCATCGAAGGTTCAGGGTTCTATATTAACACAGCGGACAGGTAATCAAAGGTTCCATGTGTGCAAATTGGGGTATGCCAGATACAGGTTTAATCAGGACAGATTCGACCTCTTCAAATTTATCTATATGCTCAAGTGTCATTCCACTTCGAGAGTGTTAAAGGTATCCGTACAGAGAGTATTTTGAAGACATATTGGGGACCTGCTGCTATAGTTAAACATGATTTAGGAATAAAATGTGCCTCAAAAGTTGCAGACAAGCACGCGACTCACCTGATGGAAAATGATTACCGTAGCCTATGGACGTTTGCAACACCAGGGATCACATTCATGCTTTCGATGAAATAGAGGGGGGGGGGGGGGGGGGGGTTCACAGAGACTCCTTTAGCCTTCACCCCGTGTAACCGTGGGGAGCTTTCGCATGATAAAAAAGTGTCTGGTTTCTTTTGCAACTTAGGTCCAAGATCCCGGCGATAGCAATTTCATATAAAAAATAAAGACGAAAGTAGATGAAGCCTTAGAGGCAGGCAGAGACAGCAGCCCGTCATTTTTAAGTACATTTCACTTATTTCTTATACGTACATTTCACGGGCTGTTGCGGTTACCTACTTTAAATCTGTTCATCTGTCCTTTCGTCAAAAGGTCCTTGACCTGTGACATACCGACAATCGGCAAATGATAGAGATGATATATAGGGTAAATGTTGTTTAATACACCTCGAGATGTCCCCGGGTCTGCCGGGGTGCGAGAGATATGTCTAGTATAATCTCACCTCCGGCAATCAAGGACCCATGGACGGCGTGCGTTTTGGTCGGTTCGAGTCCGTGATTTTGTGCACGATAAAAAAAAAGCCTACTCCTTCGGGTATTACGGACCTGAGCATATCTATATATGTATGTTATTTATTTAAGCTTCATGGATATATGTACACGGGTGGACTTAATACCTCTGGCTAAGCATTCTCTACCAGTCAACCTTATGTGGTGCAGAGAATAAAAAAGTAGGCTATCAACATTAGACTGTATCTTTGGAAAGTCATTCACTGTTTAATTAATAGTTGATTTACTTCTATAAGTTAGTTATAATTAAAGGGAGACTAACTAAAGTCACAAACAATGTGGAAAGTATGTCTAAAGTCTCTAAACAATGTTGGAGTTTCGATTGGTGTTATGTGATGAGTTGTCAAATTGTGTGTTGAATACCTGGTGCGAGCAAGCAGAAACTTTAATGCTGTAATATGAATTGTATTACATAGATCCCTTTTTGATCAGTGTGCCCTCAGCAAGAATACTTTTAATCATTAATTTCGTCAAATATGTATAGTGCAGCATGGGTTAATACTGGATTTTAGTTATTTTCGGCACCGTATTGCGGACTATTTTGTTTTTTTTTTTTTAATTTTCTACGTTTTTTGCGAACCTTTGCGTTCAATTAAGTTACTAGAAGTGAAAACTTTTAATTAAGTTTTTCACGTGAAAATAAATAAATATTCCACAGATAGAATGCCTATATTAAATTGAATGTCTTCCCTACTAATATAAATAGTTTGACTATACGGAACAAAAAAATATCGTGAAAGGTCACAACGCGACAACCAACCACAAGCCATTTTTGAATAAAAACCTTTATTAGGCGCATTGTGCAGTTTTCATTGATAGTTCGTTGAAAATTTTGGATGAGGAAAAAATTTCAAGCTCATCTTGTTACCTAACGCTACATCTCGCTCACGCAAAAATATATCGAATGCCGTATGCCAGTAAAAGTATATACTTACTATTACCTATTGAACGGAGGTCGTGTCAATCGTCTATGTTAGATAATGAATTGAAATGAATGATTTGATTCAATGAAAGAAAAAGAAACGACTATGAATTGACATTGATTATTATTTTGATGAAATATATTTGTTATAATGATTACTAATTGTGTGACTCAGAAAGCTTTGACATCAGTTATTTGAACGAAATATGTAAACTGACATGTAATAATTATACAAATAAATGAGGTACCTATGAAGTACAAGGGCAAATAGAATTACTTACCACGCGCTGTCTTCTTGATAGAGTGTGGACACCAACTGCTACAGGAGTCAGGATAAGTTGATGCGTACGAACGAATCACAAAGTAGGAATTTCTGATCCCTTCAGTCCAGATTCCAGTGCATCCAGATTTGTGACATGAACAGCGGACCGGACAGCGTGGCATCAAGATACGACATGGAGTATGGAAGTAACAACTTATGGTACACGTGCACACAAACTAGAGTTATGCAGACACGGCCACATTGACACGGACACGATTTCATTTAAGCTCAGTTATCACGCAGCTGAATACGCGACGGACACGCACTTCTGACACTGTCACGGTAAAATGTTACGTAAATATAGACGTGACATAATTCAATGCTTAGAACGCGACGATCAGAACTATTATAGACTAATGTACGGTAGATAGCGCGCGTCGATCATGATCGCAAACTACCCACATACTAGTCAATACATACCCATTTAACTATTGGGTAGATACCCGCCATAACGTCATCACTACAAGTGTACATTGTATAAAACAAAGTACTTTTCCCACTGTCTGCCTGTATGGACATATGTGTACTTGATTATTAAAACTACGCAACGGATTTTGATTTAGTTTTTTAGTAGATAGAGTTATTCTAAAGGATAAGTACTTATATGAACATGCTGAGCAGAAATGTAATTTTTTATAAGTAAATATGTATATAGTATGTACATTCTTCTACCTGAGCACCTGCCTCAATGTATTTTGGCATCACCCTTTTTTATCGCGCTCAAAACCCTCACGGATACCACATCTACAAAAATCGGTGGATGTGATTATGTTGGACTCGATCCGACCAAAACGCACGCCGTCCATGGGTCCTCGATTGCCGGAGATGAGATTATACAAGACATATCTCTCGCACCCCGGCAGACCCGGGGACATCTCTTTTGACATGACCTTTTTCCCCTAATGGGTGACAGGCGGTCCCACCCGTCACCCCCAGGACCGCACTCATGGGGGACGGAGGTCATTCTGCCACCTCCGACGTCCGAGTCGCCTCCGCTCATCGTGGGCAGTGCGGGCTCGGATCTGTGCATCACCCTAAGGTTGATTGTCAGATAATGCCTTCGTCATTTATTTTTATTTGTACAATAACTGTGAATTGAATAAAGTTTATTTACTTTTTGTGACGCAGATGAAATTGTGCAGTTCACCTAGTTGCTTGTAATACAAAAATAATATGGTATTATATATACATCTGTATATACACCCTTTTGCGCCATAATACCAGCTTAACCCTACGGCACGGTATAAAGACGGACACTAAGGATTCGCGACAATCCCATACTCAAAGGCGGTGTGGAAACTATCAGCCTCAGGAACTTTACCTCGCTGTTTAAGCCCCCTATACAATGGTTTCTGTTCAGTAGAACTGTTTGATACAATGCTTACAGCTACATTCTATCTCCCGCGCCTCCTACGTAGTGCAGTCGCGTTCACTACCGCCAGGCCACATAGGTAAGTCTATAGGCTGTAGGTACATACAGAAATCGGCAAGTAACTTGGCAAGAACCGTCAGCGCATCTGAGACGATTTTCGGGTCTCTTTTGCGGTAAAGCAGACATGATTCAAAATAAATGATGGCGTTTTAGTGAATGAATAGAATAATGACTTTTTGTGCCTCTAAGTGTACAATGCGCAAACTTACCCTAGCTGCTACAAAACCTTGCTAAGTTAGATGCCGTGAACTGTACTATAATATTTATTAAAAACATTACAAAGAAATACTTCAAAAGTTATTCATGTTGGTTAGAAAGTATCCAATAAGACGTTTATTCTGCTGAACGAGCAAAATATCAATTTCACTCTTACAGACGACTTTGAAACAATCACTAAACTAATTCCGGTAAGTAGATAAATACGGGCAAAACTTGTACTAAGTACTCAATTCCCGTGAGGGATCCAAATTCTCAATTTAACTAAAATCATTCTACCAACTTTGGTGATATTTCAACAAATTTTATAATTTGTTAGTGCCTAGTTATGTGAGTTTAAGTTTCTAAGTTTTAATGATTATTTATACAATAATTAAAATTGGTTGCTTAAGAATTTTAATGGCGTTGTTAAGCAACGTTGCGTTTTCCAAACTTTTTGGTAAACGATGCTGAATTTAACACGGCTTGCCAAAAACTAAGTTTCGCTGAGTCTAGTAGAGAAACTGTAGTTCTGTGTGAGAGTTGCTGTGTGTATTTGATTGCTTCAAGGTTCAGTTTTGATTTTTTCAACTACTACCTATTATAAACTAACTGCTTCTGCAATTTGCATGAAGCATGTAATTTATAGTTACTGGCGTTATGTAAATGCAATACTATTGGCTTAAAAATCTATTCCATTTTCAAAATTAGGAAAGCAGCATCAAATAAGCCTGTAATTTGTATGAAACATTTTAGGTTAGTAAATTCAATTCTGTAGGATAAAAAATCTATTCCATATTCAAAATTAGGAGAACAGTTGAATGCATTACCATGATACCCAAATTGCCTAGGTCCCACCTGTACCTTGTTAAGTGGATTCTTTAGTAAATTACCGAAAATGAACTTTAAACTCAAGGCTTAAAGTTGTAAGTTCAGTGTAGGTTTAGATGCAAGCGTATTTCTCATTAACAATATCTTTTGGTTTTACTTTTAGAAATATTATAAAGTTTATTAATGAATGTGTAGGTGGTATGTAAAAAGGTATAAGTACGATGCTTTGTTATGATTATAAGAGCTATAATTTTGACTGCGCCTTAAAAGAAGCTCGTAAAGTATAAGTTTCCTTATACATTATTAAAAATACACTTGTACTTCTCCATTATGTTTATTATTGTACCTAAGCGGTTTCGCCTAACAATAAGTTCCACCAAGTGCCATCAATCAACTGAATTAATAGAAATTTCCTACTGTGGTTTTTCCAAGCGAATACAATATGAGGTTCTTCAAAAACGGCATTAGAAGAATTATGGCAGCATGAGGAGGCTGTGACCACTTTCCATCAGATGAGCCGTGTGCTTGTGTGCCACCTAAGTGGTAAAAAATGTATAAAATTCAGAAAAATTGTCCCTACTTATTCCAGAGGTATAAAAGCGCGAATATAGTAAGCTGTCTTAGATGTACCATTATTTAAAGTGAAGTAGTTTATTTCAACAAAACATTTTTAGTTTACTGCCATGCTGTTAAAACTTTTCAAGTTGTAAATAGTGATTTAATTTATCTTTTAAACTTAAATTTTGTATATTTTTCTCTTTAAATTTATTTTTAGTTGTACTTGAAACACTGCACTTAATCTAAGTACCATTGCGAAAGTTGCAAAAGCTTGCAAAAGTTTATAAAATACTTATAACTGCACCAGTTTTCTTTTAAAAGTATAAAATATACTTATGCTCTTGTACATACAAGCACGAAGGCGCTGACAGTAGTCTATGCAAAAAGTTTAAATAAATTAATGAAAGAAATTAAGCGTGGTGGTAGTGAACACGACTGCTATGCAGCAGGTGCGGATTCAATTCTCGCTGACTGCAAATATTTGTATGCATGTGGTAATTACATGTCGATATTTGCATTGCAATATAAAACATATATTAAAAAATGCATACATATATGTTCACGCCATAATACCCGAAGTGGTAGGCAGATATGTATTAAACACCCACATTTTGCTAACTAGGATTTTCCGACCCACGTAATAGGGTATGCCGAAAATAAACTCCTAACTGAGAATGTAGCAACTAAATAAATTTGGAAAAAATAATTGACTAGTTTACTTGCTATGCAGTGTAAATCGCAGGGAAATTAATTACGTGCTTAGCCGCACAAGCACTACCAATTAACCTTAATTCGCAACGAGTCACACTGCATCCTGACGTCTTGGAGAGTCAGATTATATTAAAACATGTATCTAAGTATATATCCATATTCTAGAAACATATGTGCATGTACGTATTGTTGGTCTAGATGGCGTTCAGTGGATTGTTCTAGAATATGTGAGATAAACATTATCATATCACTTAACTACTCGATTTAGTGAAAATTGGTAGATAAAATTTCACTAGCCATTTTTATACTAGGGACTATCGATGGCTTAGACCCTAGTACAATCTAAATCTGCGCACCAAACTTGATGAAGTGACTTTGAATCTGATAAACTTCCGACACGGACACGTAACGTACACGTGTTAACAAGAACATACAGAAATACTAAACTATTTCGAAGATCGGCCGCAGAGATAAAGTTATCTCGAGTCTGTGAATAGTGACGAATTTCTACTATTTACAAAAATCTTTTTATATCAGACGACATTAGTATCATAAGTATCATACTTTTTGATTAACAAATTATGCAAACGTAATCGAAGCTTACATTCATACTCGTACATACATATTATGCTGATGCCCGTAATCCCCGAGGTGTATTAAACACCCACATTTCGCCAACTTTGATTTTCGGTACCACATAATAGGGGACGAGCCTATTGCCGCCAATCGGGCACTTTGTACAAAATGGGTATGCCGAAAATTAATACCTAACCGAAAATGTAGGTGAATAAAATAATTTGGAAATAACATAACATAACATAAACTCACGCCTATATCCCCAAAGGGGTAGGCAGAGGTGCTAGCACCTACATTTCGCCAGCTTATGTTTAGGTCCCAATGTAATAAGTGGCGAGCCTATTGCCATTAACCGGGCACTTATAAACCTGCGATAAATACACACATAACTTCGAAAAGCATCGAAAAGTCATTGTTGTGTGCCATGGTAACCTAGGATAGAACTCGAGACCTCGTCTCAGCAGTCCATTACCCATATATTTGTATTTGGATGGATTAGAAAAAATAAATTTGGAAAAAAAATTAACCCGATTACTTGCTATGCATTGAAAAAAAAATGACTTAATGGTGCGGCAGAGCAAAGACTCACCGAACCGCTTGGTTCTTAATGGAATATTCCACACCGAATGCGGGTGACATCTAAGCCCTGCACGTGTTGTCCTATGTAGGAAAGGAGAAGGTGGGTGATAATTTAAATGGTTTATTAAAAAAAATAACTTTGCCATCACTACATAGTATAAAATAAAGTCACATTCTCTATCCCTATGTCACTTTGTATGCTTAAATCTTTAAAACTACACAACGGATTTCGATGCGGAAGAAATAGAGTGATTAAAGAGGAAAGTTTAAATGTATATAACATCATGCTACAACCAACTGGTGCGAAGCAAGAAGTGAAAAATGTTGCAAAAACGGGGTGACGCAGACGAAGTTGCGCGGGTAACTAATTTAATATATTTTTAATTTTGACCTTTTTGATAATATCGTGTCGGTATCGTTACGTCCCTTGTTAAAAGCTTCAAAGCACTATATCCACCAGTTTCCACTTTAATGAATGGACCGCTAAGATTTATTAACACATGTGTATTAGTTAACTTCCTACGACTAAGATACGAAAATACGATTTATAGGAGTAGTTTCCTAGATGTAGGCCAGAAAAGTACTACATAGTACAGGTGAAAGGCAGAAGAGAAGAAAAAAAAGGTTCCTTTTAATCACTACATAGTATAAAATAAAGTCGCTTTCTCTGTCCCTATATCCCTTTGTATGCTTAAATCTTTAAAACTACGCAACGGATTTTAATGTGGTTTGTTTCAATAGATATAATGGTTAAAGAGGAAGGTTTATATGTATCACATCATGCTACAACAAACAGGTGCGGAGCAGGAATGAAAAATGTTGCGAAAACGGGGTGACACAGACGAAGTTGCACGGGTCAGCTAGTTATAAATATAAATAAATATTCAAGGACAATCTATACAATGTCACCTAGACCCATGGTAAGCATAGCTTAACTAGCTTTTGTTACAGGTTCTAGAATGCGGATAAACATACATAGATACATTTTTTTTGTAAATACATACATTTTATACATCTTATACATAGAAACACCCAGACCAATTCAGATATTCATATTCAAGCACACAAATATTTGCACTGAGCGGGACTCGAACCCGCGCCTCAGCAGTCGCAACGCCACGGAGGGAATTATGGATTTATAAGTAATATTGACTACATCTGTTGGATGATTGTCTGCCACCTGAGTTGTATAAAAAGAAAAAGTGTGCATTTCGTTCCAGTTCTATACATCATGCGATGAAATAATGAAAATATAACATAACATAAACTTACGCCTATATCCCCGAAGGGGTAGGTAGAGGTGCTAGCACTCACATTTCACCAGTTTATGTTCAGGTCCTAATGTAACAGGTGGCGAGCCTATTGCCATTAACCGGGTACTTATAAACCTGCGATAAATACACACATAACTGCGAAAATCATCGAAAGTCATTGGTGTGTGCTATGGTAAAACCTGGGATCGAACCCGAGACCTCGTCTCAGCAGTCCATTACCCATACCACGTCCATGAATTATGCACTATCATTTGATGTACAATAAAGTATAATAATAAATAAATATATTAGGTTACAATATTAACCTCCTGTAGGTATTCATTTATCTTAACTTTTAAATAAAACGTTTCATATCAACAAAATATATATATTTGAAAAATAATCACTTAAAACAAAACTTATCATCTTCACAAGTCGTACCGGTAGATAACGATAATGCTACATGTACATAATCACGATACACACATATAATGGGTACTTTCATGAAAATTATATACAAAAGTTAAATCTCTTCATGTCCCGTTAAATATATTTTATTCAAAATCTATCTACTGGTGTATCCCCATTTTGGACGAAACTGCTTGACACCATTATGAAGTAAAACCATGCTAAAACAAAGACACAAACATCACTACATAGTATAAAACAAAGTCGCGTTCTCTGTCCCTATTTTTCATGTCCTTATGTCCCTTTGTATGCTTAAATCTTCAAAACTACGTAACGGATTTTGATGAGGTTTTTTTTAATAGATATAATGGTTAAAGAAGGTTTGTATGTATATAACAGTATGCTACGACCAATAGGTGCGGAGCAGGAATGAAAAATGTTGCAAAAACTGAGTGACGCAGACGAAGTTGCGCGGGTCAGCTAGTAGAAAATAAATTCTAAAAATATAAACAGAACATTTATGGTCATAAATGATGACATTTAAAATTTTGACATGAAAATTTTATCAATTCTTAATTACTAAATAATAAATGTTAATTCTGGTTAATTATTGTATTATTAAGTGACAATATTGTATGCCAATCTGGACAAAATATGATGAAACCCAAAGATATGACTTAAAATCTTTGTACCCATATATCGCAATAAAAGAATTGAATCGATAATTGAATTGGATTGAAAAAATAACCCTAAAATTATTATTACTACCGTAAATAGAGCAACAGATTTCTTTCTTGCGAGCGCTGTACCGGTTCCAAGGTGCGAACGGCATAGCGGAAGGCCTCTTTACCTTCAGATTTGGTCAGATTTCAGTCCACCGAAATTTACCACTAACGCTCGCGGCGATATCTTTCGTAGAGTTAAGAGATAGCAGAAAGTACTTCGCTCGTAATTAGACTCGTAGTTTTTATAACGTTCGGGACTTCACGCGATATATTTATTTTTGAACACTTACTTTTGCCAACGTTTCGGGTGCGTTGCAGCACCCGTGGTCACGACTTGACTGGCCTGCGAGCGTCGCGCGGTGTGCAGGAAACATTTTTTGCGTGCCTACCCTCCATCTCTTTCATATTGAATGAAAGGCTGGCGAAAATATATCGCGTGAAGTTCCAAACATTATAAATACTATGAGTAAACGCCGCGATAGTTTAAAAGTAACGTAATCAGACTATAGTAAAAATTAAATTAGATTACTTACCTGCATAGAAAAAAAATGAAACCGAAGTAAAAAATGCTGATTCGAACCAATCCATTCCCATGAAACAGCGTGGTCCCTTTACGGTGCAGTCAAAAGCCAACAAGATTGTCGTTATCGAGCCGATTATCACATTGAAAAATGTTACCCACGTGAATATCTGGGCCCATCCATCTTCAGACTGTAATAACACATAATATTTTAAGTAATTACAGGCCAGGCTAGCAGGTACAGACCATTCTTAACATATTTAGATCCTTCGGGCCTCAAAGAGCGGTTTCGATACAAACATCTAGGTTAGTAAGTTGGTGCAAAAGAAATTCAAAACCCTTATGAGAGCCTCTGTAACGTGACGATAGTGTGCATGCATATTTTTATAAAATAACTAGCTGTTGCCCGCAGCTCCACCCGCGTGGACTTCTGATTCCGTTTCCGTGCTCCATTCTGAGCATTTTCATATTTATTCACCTTTAAAAACTTTTTCTGGACTTCCACAAATGATTCAAGACCAAAATTTGCCAAATCGGTCAAGCCGTTCTCGAGTTTTAGCGAGACTAACGAACAGCAATTCATTTTTATATATATAGATAATAAATAAATAAATATTCTAGGGCAATCTACACAACGCAACCTAGACCCATGGTAAGCATAGTTTAACTATCTTATACTATGGTTTCTAGAATGTGGATTGACATACTTAGATACTTTTTTTTTGTAAATACATAGAAACACCCAGACCAATGCAAATATTCATATTCATGCACACAAATATTTGCATTGAGCGGTAATCGAACCCACGCCTCCTGCGTAGCAGTCGCGTTCACTACCGCCACGCTACGGAGGTCATCTAATATATTTTTATTTTATGCATGAATCATAAATCTATTTGGTATAGGTACGTAGGTCAGAATATATTCATGCTTCAGAGGAAGCTCGTAGCTAGAGCGTTAAATACTCAAATAACTGATCTAACTGCAATGTTTCTATATTCGCCAATAGGTTGTAGAGGTCAGATGTCAGTAACTTCAAGGAAAATATCGAAGTTCAACCAAACACGCAAACGTCATAATTGAGCAGTCCGACTGGGGAAGTACCTCCGCCCTACAGAATACCGCGGCTAATAATGACCTTGTGTTGTGTTTTCGGCGGTGAGTAGCTAGGTAGCCAGAGTTAATTTTTTTTATAGTGCGAAAAATCCCCACGGATTCCCCCCGTCAGATCTGGTTGGGGAGGCTAAGTCGGACTCGAACCGACTAAAACGCATGCCGTCTTTGGGTCCTTAATTGCCGGAGGTGAGAAGCCAGAGCTTACTGGAGAGTATTTTGTGTCGTCAGTGGGAAGACCGAGAAACACTTCTTTGTCTTCTGCACTGACACACAGAGACTCTTAACCTACATTATTTATTTAAATTATGCGAGAACATATATCAACTTACTGAGAAAATATTAAGAAGTAAGACCAGACCAGCTATAATGAATAACCACGCATGTATACATAGCCCCATAGTTACAAAGTCGCGCATATAATCGTAAAACGTCATAGCATCCTTATATTCCCCTGTGGACAAAATAATGTTAGCTAGCAGGACTTAAATTTAAGGAAGTGGAAAATGTAGTTGGGTATGACATTAACTGTGAGATGAAAGAAAGATCGAAGGTGCTGATTAACATAAGCATTCACTTGTAAGCTCTCGTTTGCACATATATATCTATACTATTATATAATGGGAAAAAGTTTATGTTTATCCACGACGGACGCAAAAACTACTGAACGGATTTCGATGCGGTTTTTTTTAAGGAGTTTGGTCCAACTTAAAATCTTACGTTTCTTTGATTGCAATCGGTTTAGTAGAACCAGAGTAATGATTAGTAGTATAGAATTAAAGTTGCACAAATGGCGATTAAGTCGCGATAACTGAAAACCGCGCGGACGGAGCCGCGGGCATAGGCTAGTTTGTCATAAACTTGTTGAAGACCTATCAGAACACAATAAATTGTTTTATACATGTATTGGGATTGTTTCAAACAAGTTATAAAAAATGTTACTAGATAAATGCTATTACTATGTTGATGATTATCTACGAGATTCTAATTTAAACTAGCATTGATTGAAATTGTGATAGACAGGTATACTGACATTTTATATAAGCTATGAATTTGACATGTATTAATTAATTATCTTAGGCTAATCCCACATTAGGCGTGCGCGTTCCTCAGACGTGTAAGTAACGCGAGCGCAACATGCTTTATATGCAGAGAGTGCATGCCGCGCGCACGCGGCGTTCGCGTCGCGTTTATACCCCGTCTCCCGCGATTTCCGCCTCCCCCTGATTGACCTAACTGAAGGAGGTTTATCGCGCTGCCAACGTCAGTCACCGATGTCAGCTTACGAGGAAATTAAGCCTTAGCTTCCGAAGCATTTCCTTAACAACCGGTATATTAATAACTAGCTGACCAGCGCGACTTCGTCTGCGTCACCCCGTTTTTGCAACATTTTTCATTCCTGCTTCGCACCTGTTTGTCGTAGCATGATGTTATATACATATAAACCTTCCTCTTTAACCATTCTATCTATTATATAACAAACACCGCATCAAAATCCGTTGCGTAGTTCAAAAGATTTAAGCATACAAAAGAACAAGAAAAATAGGGACAGAAAACGCGACTTTATTTTATACTATGTAGTGATAGTGATAGTGATAGTGATAGTGATAGTGATAGTGATAGTGATAGTGATAGTGATAGTGATAGTGATAGTGATAGTGATAGTGATAGTGATAGTGATAGTGATAGTGATAGTGATAGTGATTTCTGTACAAGGAAACTCACATATAGAATGGCCTTTTTCCCACATATATTTTGTATGATTATGATTAGTCATAGTTGTAGTACTAGGAGTCGTAGTGGTGGTAGTAGTCACGTTACTATCGGTATCGTTAGCGTTAGTATGGTTACAGTTGGTATGGTTTTCATCACAAGGCTCGTCAAAGATTCGCTCTCGATCTCCCTCTACGATGCTCAGAAGTGCACTGCCTGACATCTGTAAGCAAAATTATTAAGTAGAGGTACTATTTTCAAACCCTGACGTAAAAACGACGTTACACAGCCTGTGTGTGTGTGTATTTGTGTTTGCGTGCGTATTTCAGTATGAACTTGATATCAGAATAATGGTTTCAACGGAGACACGGTAACAGATGTAACTAATGTCGTCATTGATTGAAGGTGCTATACCTATGGATGTATGTGCGTCATATAGATAGGCATAATAATTATCTTTATTATATACAAAGATTGGAAAGGAATTCCAAGTCTTAATGGTGTGGCAGTGGAAAGACTCACCGAACCGCTTCGTTCTTTACCATGAACTTAATACGTTCGTATTAAGTTCGAACAACAAAATGATCACAATATTACTAAGAACAACATGAGTTTGATGAACGCTATAATGTGGGTAAATACAATTATACATTTCACCAGTCATAGCCTGTGTCAGTGAACTAATAATAATCGAACTGTAAATATATACTGAATTTCTTTGTATTTAATTTCTACACAGGCCTACTAAAAATATTGCCCGGTATTTTTTTTAGTTCACACACATCTTCCTAACATTATAAATGTGAAAAATTGTTTAATGGATAGATGGAGGATGTATGGATGTATGTTTGTAACTCATTCACAGAAAAACTATACTACGTACCCCGATTAAATTTGGCACAGTGATAGACTGTCTATAGGCTACCTTTCATCCTGAAAATAGATTCCTGTGGGATGTGGTCACGGAATATTAAGAAATAAGTATTTCTGTGAGCATGGTACATTTTGCATAGAGTACTAGGCTCACAGAAATCTCGTGGAACTTTATAAAACAGGCTTTAACTGCGCAGAACGTGTATAAGACGAACAGAGCACGAGAGTTAAAAATGTACTAGTTTAGCCGCTTCGGACTTTACAACGCATAAAAATTGTCGGCGAATGAAGTCGCTAGGAAAAAAGTATAATAATGAGTAGATTCTTGTACTCACTATACTAAAAACTGCAATGAAAACCATCCCAACTCGCAAGGTACAACAAACACAACATTTGCTCACTTCAGGGAATATATTACACATGATTATTATTTCATCATTGTACAATAATTTATGATAGAAAGCGAACCCCGGACTCCGAGGTGAAAGCCCCGGATGTGACCGGGATCAACGCAGGGATGATGACGAATAATTTACAATTAAACAATATACACAAGAATTTTTTTACATGAATTTGGCGGAATTTTGACAACAAATTGACATGTATATCACTTGACATTATGATTAGGTAGTATTGTAATCTCTTTGACATGATTAGTGATGTGGTATAAATGCTTTTGGCATAACGCGAAATTGACCGACTGCGTTTTAGGTACTCAGCGACTAAAAGGTATAAATATGATATATATAGAAACGCGCTCCTCCACATTCAGTACAACATCGATACATTCATAAACTATAACATAACATAACATAAACTCACGCCTATATCCCCGAAGGGGTATGCAGAGGTTACACCTACATTTCGCCAATTTATGTTTAGGTCCCAATGTAATAGGTGGCGAGCCTATTGCCATTAACCAGGCACTTATAACCCTGCGATAAATACACATAATATAACTTTGAAAAGCATCGAAATGTCATTGGTGTGTGCCAACCCAAGACCTCGTCTCAGTAACCCATTACCCATACCACTAGGCTACTATACTTTGACATCGTTTAATTCCGTGTGGTACAAAAAAAATTGTACCATCTCATCCGAAGAGTATCGCAAGAGGCGAGAAACGGAAATTTCGAAATAAAACCCTGTACTAACCCGGCTGGCTAGAGTGGAAACAGTAGGCCAAAGCCTCCCAATATTGGAAGAGGCTAATTGATTGTCTTTGACCTCGATCTCTATATTACTTCCATGGTGCGAGCAGTATGGCGGGGGGAGGGTTGACCGTCAGATTAGATCAATTCACCACAGTCGGTTTTGATTTCGCCACAAACAGTCACGGCGCTATCTCGCTCCCTCTCGACTCATGCTCTTTCTTTACCACGTCCCCCGCCATGCCGGACGCGCCATGGGAGTGGATCAGTAGTCGCGGTCACATTATATGACATTTTGCAATACTTTCAGTACCCTTAGCACGAAAAACTATCGAATTCTTAACGTAAAGGTATCGAGAGAACAGAGCATTACGATTGGCGGGCTTCACGTACTCACCATTTTCAGTGTAGGCAGGCTGCCAATCGCAAGGCTCCGTTCTCTATACTTTGCCGGCCTTTCCTTAATTCCTTGCCGGCGCACGTGTTTCCTTCTTCCTACAGTCCCGGGTCCTGTAAGTGGGGCGTGAAAAAGCATCTGATGAGGCCGTCAAGCTGAGCGCCACCATTGTAGCACGGAACGTGTTTGCAATGGTGACCCTCTTTCATGGGACTTTGCCTTCAGCTTAACATCCGGCGAGGTGAAGTCAAATTGACGTGCCATAGATAAAAAAAAAAAAAAGGGTACTCGGCCCGTACCATGAACTTGGTAATCCTTTATATTTATATTGGATTACAAAGCTACTTATGCAGTTGGTAATATGACAGTCGTCCCATTATATTGTCCTGTAATAAGAATTTGTAGTAGGCCTACAGCAATGCAATTCTCTAAGCAAACATCGTTAGGTTCGTCGACGAATCTGACGACGAGCAGAATCTAAAATTGACGCTAGCAGCCTATATCTGCAGCAACGCAATTCTCTAAGCATACAGCGTTCAGCTCCACCACAAACTCGATGTGGAGCATAGCCTAGAACTGCAGTGCAATTCACTAACCGCTAATCTAGGTTGTGGTCTATGTCAAGATCGTCGACGAGCTCGACGATGTATGCTTAGAGAATTGCACTGCAGTACCTACCCTCTGGCGTGTCTGTCGAATTTGACTGATAACTCTGGTGAGGGGAGGGTCCCATTACTATTATTTTTTTATCCCCGAAGGGGTAGGCAGAGGTGCTAGCACCCACATTTGGCCAGTTTATAGTTAGGTCCCAATTGCGAGCCTATTGCCATTATCCGGGCACTTATAAACCTGCGATAAATACACACATAACTTCGAAAAGCATCGCAGTCGTTGGTGTGTGCCATGCCATGGTAAACCTGGGATCGAACCCGAGACCTCGTCTCAGCAGTCCATTACCCATACCACTAGGCTACCGCGGTATCGGGTCCCATTAGTAGGATATTTATTCATCTATCTATCCTATACATTCGTCTTAGTGTAACAATATTTATTTACCTGGAGTCTCGTCTTATCAAAGTTGACAATCACAACAGTTCTCATTATATATAAGAGCTTTGTCCTTATGTTATATACATTCGAAAGCTATTCACTATCACTAGCATGTATGCTATTGCTGAAAATATAAGGTTTATTACTATTCTTATTTACTTGGATGTATGGGCTTCACCTTGATTTTTAGGATTCAAACAGAGCTCACTTGAAAGGCGGTATCCTACCAACTCGATGACAGCTGCTAATTTTTTTTTAATTTATAATATCACGCATATAATCCCCGAAGGGGTAAGCACCCACATTTCACCAGTTTATATTTAGGTCCTAATGTAATAGGTGGCGAGCTTATTGCCATTAACCGGGCACTTATAAACCTGCGATAAATACACATATAACTTCGAAAAGCATCGCAGTCATTGGTGTGTGCCATGGTAAACCTGGCATCGAACCCGAGACCTCGTCTTAGCAGTTCATTACCCATACCACTAGACTACCGCGGTTGCTAGCTAGCTGCTAATATTTAACATAAACCACAATAAAAATATTACAGAACTCTATTATGTTCCATTCCTAAAAGGGATTTCATATTATCGAAGAACAAAAAGAAAACGCTCCAAAACTATTGAGGTATCTAAAGAAAATAAGTAAAAAGGTATCCCGAATATTTACTTTATAGATCTTTAGGGCTCAAGAAAACCGAGCCGAGTTAGATCTTTAGGGCTCAAGAAAACCGAGCCGAGTTAGATCTTTAGGGCTCAAGAAAACCGAGCCGAGTTAGATCTTTAGGGCTCAAGAAAACGCTCCAAAACTATTGAGGTATCTAAAGAAAATAAGTAAAAAGGTATCCCGAATATTTACTTTATAGATCTTTAGGGCTCAAGAAAACCGAGCCGAGTTAGATCTTTAGGGCTCAAGAAAACGCTCCAAAACTATTGAGGTATCTAAAGAAAATAAGTAAAAAGGTATCCCGAATATTTACTTTATAGATCTTTAGGGCTCAAGAAAACCGAGCCGAGTTAGATCTTTAGGGCTCAAGAAAACCGAGCCGAGTTAGATCTTTAGGGCTCAAGAAAACCGAGCCGAGTTAGATCTTTAGGGCTCAAGAAAACGCTCCAAAACTATTGAGGTATCTAAAGAAAATAAGTAAAAAGGTATCCCGAATATTTACTTTATAGATCTTTAGGGCTCAAGAAAACCGAGCCGAGTTAGATCTTTAGGGCTCAAGAAAACGCTCCAAAACTATTGAGGTATCTAAAGAAAATAAGTAAAAAGGTATCCCGAATATTTACTTTATAGATCTTTAGGGCTCAAGAAAACCGAGCCGAGTTAGATCTTTAGGGCTCAAGAAAACCGAGCCGAGTTAGATCTTTAGGGCTCAAGAAAACCGAGCCGAGTTAGATCTTTAGGGCTCAAGAAAACGCTCCAAAACTATTGAGGTATCTAAAGAAAATAAGTAAAAAGGTATCCCGAATATTTACTTTATAGATCTTTAGGGCTCAAGCCAATCTTAGCTATAAGCTAGTATGTTTGCTGACTAACGGACGAATAGCACACGATTTCCAAGAGGATTTGAGGGTCAGATAGCAGTCCCTTTGTAAGAAAAAAGTTAAAACAAATTATATGAGAGGGCAGACCTCGGGCTCGAAAGACCATTTTAAATATATATTTATCCCGTCAATAGTACAAACAATAAACGACAAAACAACAAACTGTAGGTCCATCGTCATTGGTTCAGATGCTGGGGTTTAAATCGTCTAGAAATTGGTCCTTCGAGCCGGATCTGAACCAGTGATGATTGAACTATAGTTATCATGATACCTAGTTATTATATTATATAACTACAGTTATTGTGTATGTTTAACTACTTGAATTACTGTACTGGGGCTTAAATTGTCTAAAAATTGGTCCTTCGAGCCGGATCTGAACCAGTGATGATTGAACTATAGTTATCATGATACCTAGTTATTATATTATATTATATAACTACAGTTATTGTGTATGTTTAACTACTTGAATTAGTGTACTGGGGCTTAAATCGTCTAAAAAAAAAAATTGGTCCTTCGAGCCGGATCTGAACCAGTGACGATTGAACTAATAGTTATCATGATACCTAGTTATTATATTATATAACTACAGTTATTTTGTATGGTAACTACTTGAATTACTGTACTGGGGCTTAAATCATCTAAAAATTGGTCCTTCGAGCCGGATCTAAACCAGTGACGATTGAACTATAGTCATCATGATACCTAGTTATTATATTATATAACTACAGTTATTTTGTATGGTAACTACTTGAATTACTGTACTGGGGCTTAAATCATCTAAAAATTGGTCCTTCGAGCCGGATCTGAACCAGTGACGATTGAACTATAGTCATCATGATACCTAGTTATTATATTATATAACTACAGTTATTTTGTATGTTAACTACTTGAATTACTGTACTGGGGCTTAAATCGTCTAGAAATTGGTCTTTCGAGCCGGATCTGAACCAGTGACGATTGAACTAATAGTTATCATGATACCTAGTTATTATATTATATAACTACAGTTATTTTGTATGGTAACTACTTGAATTACTGTACTGGGGCTTAAATCATCTAAAAATTGGTCCTTCGAGCCGGATCTGAATCAGTGACGATTGAACTATAGTCATCATGATACCTAGTTATTATATTATATAACTACAGTTATTTTGTATGTTTAACTACTTGAATTACCAGGATAAGCCACCAAACTCACTGCCAGTTGTACAATTGCCTTCACAAAACATATGTTCCAGCAACAGAACAGAAATATGAGAACGAATATAAAGTGCAAAACCGTTGATATAATTGTCAAATAGACATATATTTGAAGGAACAAATTCCAGTGCCATTTCTGAAAAAGAAAATATAAATTTTTAAGTGGGCCTTACGATGGCAAGTTCCTGGATTCGAATCCTGGATGATATAGACCCATAATTTTACTTAGCTGGAAGGGTTAGGATGAATATTGTTGTCGGCGGTCGCAGAGTGACCCCCCATGAGCGCGGGGGCCTAGGGATGACGGGTGGAGCCGCCTATCACCCTAACAGAAGCAGGCCACGGCGGCGGCGCAAAGTACCACCTCATGCCCAGAGGCTAGATGGGGACACCATGGTCCCCACATTAGGGGAAGAGAGTCATCTCAAAAGAGATGTCCCCGGGTTCGCCGGGGTGCGAGAGATATGTCTTGGATAATCTCACCTCCGGCAATCAAGGGCCCATGGACGGCGTGCGTTTTAGTCGGTTCGAGTCCGACATAATCACCTCCACCGGTTTTGGCGGAAGTGGTATCCGTGGGGATTTTGCGCACGATAAAAAAGGGTGTATATTGTTGTGTTTGATAGAATTTTCTGAAGTCTTAATACATATAAATCTCGTGTCACAATGTTTGTCCTCAATGGACTCCTAAACCACTTAACCGATTATAATAAAATTCGCACACCATGTGCAGTTCGATCCAACTTGAGAGATAGGATAGTTTAAATCTCAAATTATAGTCGCAATTTTAATTTATTGCTAATTATTTGTCTGTTATTATTTGACAGTCACAATTATCTGTTAACTCCAAATGATTCTAACAGATGTCGATACCTTTCGACTGAGTTGAGTAAGTAATCAATAGATGGCGCTGCTATGGTAAATCTACGAACGTGTCATATAAGCTACATTTTAACAGCATAATTACCACGTGTTGTTGACGCTATAAAACGCAGACGAAGTTGCGCGGGTCAGCTATAATTATATATTTAGTGAATAAAGAAATCTCACCATGACCAAACCAGACCAGGAGCCAATAAGAAAGAATGTAGACACAATTCTTATTATCATTGCTGCCTTCAAAAAACTGACAAAGTCCACTCCTGTATCCTCAGGGCCCGCTAGAACTTCGGAATACGCAAACAAAGTTGTAGAAACTATCTGAAAAATAGGGGTTTCTTAAGAAATTGTTGTACACTTGCTAATTCGTATCTTCTTAATTTTTCAAACTACCTACTTGCCACGAAAGTTTTCACCTCACAACTTCTTCTGTCGAATCGACGGCATTTTTGAGTTGCCATCGTGGTGTAAAGAGCCGCGCATAAGTTTCGCTTTTCGGGAAAGCTTACTACGTCACCATTCGCATCCTCTCGCAACGAATGACTAAAGGAGGGTCAACAATTGTGTCATGTGACGTGAACAACTTACCGAACTGCGATGAGTGTGGACGGAAAAACTAGTGGCTGACTGTGGTGACTCCACGAGTCGATCGATTGTTTAATTTACGTTTAGTATCGGACTGAGTGCTTTTGATACGGTCACGGTAAAATGCTACGTAAAAAAAATTCGACATTGACGTACACTTTTTTTTTATCGTGCAAAAAACCCCCCCCACCGGAGCCGGTTGGGTAGGTTATGTCAGACTCGAACCGACTAAAACGCACGCCGTCTTTGGGTCTTCAGTTACCGGAGGTGAGGTAGAAGCCAACATATCCCTCGCACCCCGGCAGACCCGGGGCCTTCTCTTCGAGATGACCCCCGTCGGGACATTGGCGTACACTGTGTCGTGGCTGTGTATCGACTTGCAGGTGTGTATCGACTTGCAGATGTGTACCGGCTTACTAACTGCTTGTAGGTCGGGCGTGGAGCCCATAATTATAGCTGCATGTTAATAAGCGTACAGTATCTCTGTTATATATTTTTAAAATCAGTCCTCTGTATTTATTTGCTGGTATGAGTCTTGACAGGCCTCAACTTCGTTTATAAGTCAGTCATCGTTATAAACGCCTGTCTTAAGATACAGGTCCATGCCTAAAAGGTTCAGAAACCTTCGCTGCCTTTCGCAGTCGTTTAGGCATATAATTATCATAACAAATAGAGTGTTCATCTGTATATCTACACTAATATTATAAAGAGGATTTATACTTTTAAAATTAATATTAAAACTACGCAACGAATTTTAATGCAGTTTTTAATAGAGTAATTGAAGAGGAATGTTTATATGTATATAACATCATTCTACAACCAACTAGTGCGGAGTAGAAATGAAAAATGTTCCCAAAACGGGGAGTCGCAGACGAAGTTGCGCGGGTCAGCTAGTAAATGATAATTGTGACGATTGCAACTCACCAATTCAACTATAGAATATATAACCACACCTGCTTTGAGACTTATACACTTGCAACACTTAGTCAACTGTGGCCAACTATTCAGACACATCATATGCACATTTTTAAGTTTTTTTATCCGTTTTAATAGGTTTTTATGTTACTCTCACTATTGAACAATAATATTGTTATCAAAACTTATCAATAAATGTCACGGTGACGTTTTGACATAGACTAAGTTTATATGACTGAGTGCAGTAGTAATAAGGTTCATTACGGTTAAATAAAACCTTACTATCCCCCTAAAATACAACCACACCTCCTGGGGTCTTAGACAAAATGCATTCGTTCCGAATCTACATTCGTCATCGCTCTGAAAATGTATGGGAGTGACATTTGTTATCGGAATGTCATGTGATCCGATTCCGACAACAAATGTCACTCCCATAACATTTTCAGAGCTATGACGAATGTAGATTCGGAACGAATGCATCTTGGCTAGGATCCCTGTTCGACTACGTGATCTCGTAGGGGCGGACACACGGAAATAAATTTACTGGCGTGGCTAACGTGGCTCTGGAAGATTTTCTTGAAAACCTTGACATTGGTAAAATTGCGTCGAATTAGCTTGCAGAAGAAGCCATCTTAAGAAGAAGAAGAAAAAGAAGAAAACCTTACTTTAATAAATGTCAAATTTTGCGAAGGGATGTTTGGATATTTAGATCCCTGTATTACCCGTGGTTACACTCATTGATACAACTGGTTGTACTACAGGGCTTTTTTTATCATCATCGTCATCATCATCCTTGAGGTCCGGGTTCTTTTTTTGTCAGTCTAACTGTGTTATAGCTGAGCTTCGATATTTTTTCAGAAGTTACCTATATGTATATGTATACGTAAAGGTGATATCGAAGCACTGCAGTTAGATCAGTTGTTGGACTTTTTAGGGCTCCAACTACAGGTACTTTAATATACGAGTACAAGCATTAATTCATATTTCAATAAATAATAAATTAAAATAAACAATTACTTAATAAGAGCACATGTATGTATTTAGTTAAGACCCGGAAGAACTTTTAGGGTCTACACCTACTTTTTTCTTTATGTATTATTGAGAACCCCTCTTTGTTGAAGTTGGTTAAAAAGTAAACACAATTCAAGATAAAAGTAATTTATTTTACCAACAAACTAAAGCCAACCACCATTTCAAAACAAATCAATTTATTATTCAGATGACGAGGTCACTGCTGGACAAAAATTGTAGTGACATCCTCAAACTATTCGTCACTATTATGAAATAAGCCGTAACTGCAAAAAAAAAACATAATTAATAACAAATAATTTAAAAAAGTTTATATTCTATCATTGTTTGATATTTTTATCCGACTGCCGAAGAAAAGAGGTTAATTTTTTTCGATATTAAATGTATGTATTTTTATTCAATGTACAGTGGGCGAACAGGTACTTTGAAAATTCACCTGCATCCACTGTTATGTGACTAGTTGATTTAATCCATAATTCTCCTCGTGAATATACATTATAATATATTTACATACCTACTAAGAAAGTTTAAAAGTGAATACATACAAATATTCACGCAGAGATAGAGGTGGATTAACACCATTATAATGTCGGATGATATAAGACTGTCCCTTATTGTAGTAACACCTCATATATATTGGTAACAAGTAGGTTAAAATATGGGTATATGCTTATACACTACACCATAGAAATTTAATATTACTAGCGTGAATAGACCCACAGACTCTTTCATTACCGTATTACGGAATCTAAAATCTCAGTGGCAGTGATTATAACTTTTTGTATAGAAACATTGACGTCTAGAATATCTATTTCTGTTAACCTTGATAATGGTTTATAAAAAAAGTTTCATAATTCATAATAATATACTCTGTCACTTTCTCACACCTAAATTTTGTGCAAAGTTAAGTATGTCACACTCTTTGTTCGTCTAAGGACAACTTTATGATTAACACCCCTATTTCCTCAACTATAATTTTCGATCAAACGCAATAGGGGGTGAGAATATTGCCGTCAAACACGCACCTTTTAATGGGCTGTTTACTGTAGTAACCGCGGTAGCCTAGGGATATGAGTAATGGACTGCTGAGACGAGGTCTCGGGTTCGATCCCGGGTTTTATTAGGCACACACCAATAACTTTTCGATGCTTTCGAAGTGATACGTGTATTTATCGCAGGTTTATAAGTGTACGGTTGATGGGAATAGGCTCGCCACCTATTACATTGGGACCCAAACATAAACTGGCGAAATGTGGGGCTAGCACCTCTGCCTTTGGGGATATAGACGTGAATTTATGTAATGTTATGTTTACTGTAGATTAGAGGACAACCCTATCCCATAATCGCCTTCTAAAACACTCACAGAAGGAGTGGAAGTGGCCCTATTCTACCCCACCGGTAACTAATCAATATATACTCACATAATATATCAACAATTATTAATATACACAGAACGCTACCAGCCAAATAGCAGTTTGAATGTACGAAGAAACAGAACATTGACAGAATGAAAAACATCAACACCACGGTCACGCTGTAGGCGATTGCTCCCCATTGGTATATTTCTATAAGCTTCGGCACGTTCTGTAAAGAAGAAATATAATTTATTTATTATTTATTTTATTCTTTACTAGCTGACCCGCGCAACTTCGTCTGCGTCACCCCGTTTTTGCAACATTTTTCATTCCTGCTCCGCACCTGTTAGTCGTAGCATGATTTTATATACATATAAACCTTCCTCTTTAGCCATTCTATCTATTGAAACAAACCGCATCAAAATACGTTGCGTAGTTCTAAAGATTTAAGCATACAAAGGGACAAGAAAAATAGGGACAGAAAACGCGACTTTATTTTATACTATGTAGTGATAGTGATGATAGTGATAGTGATTTATTTTATTTATCTAGTGAGTGAATTAGGGCGCAGGTTGAGGGACATAACCGGTGACTCCCGTTCCGGCTCGTACTTGCCGCAACGGTTGGCCATAGCTATTCAACGGGGCAATGCCGCCAGCGACATGGGCACCTTTGCACCAGGTACGAGGGTCGGGTTAATGGATTAGGTTTGATAGGACTGTCATTTTGACTTTATGAAAATGTAGACATTGTTATAATTGTATCATGTTGATTTATTTAATAAATATTTTTTTTATTTATTTACTCTTTTGCCTAATTCTTAATTCTTTATTGCACACACAAAGTACAGAGATAATTCATATACAATTTGCAAGAATCATGTACAAAGGCGAGCTTAACTCTTGAAGAAGGCTTACAGACTAATATAATTTAGTAACAACAGTGTATGTCAAATTGCTAACAAGCCTCCATAGCTGAATAACAATATGGAAAAGGAATGGATACGGTAGGTGGTGATGTGCACTACCTCCAGTGTGTATACACTACAGTGATTCAGAACATATGACCAAGATACTAATCTTCAAAGAAGGGTTTTGCTAAAAGCTGTCTTACTATGCTGGCTTTGGTGTTGAAGATATCAAACTCCAATGAACTTGGGAATATAGTACAGTCACCTGCAATAATATGTATATGTTTTAGAACTTTTTCACATTAAACTTGTTGAATTTTACCGTTTCATGTCATAATGTTGACTTGTCATTTATTATTGTGACAAGGTTCCAAAGTGTAAACATATTATTGCAGGTGCCCGTACATGACTCCTTTTTTTTACCCGCAGTAATCGCCACGGATAACCCGATGGTTCTATCACTTTACTGTCCATCCTAAGGTTGCCTGGAAGAGATCGCCTATAGCGATAAGGCCGCCCATTGTACATACATTATTCGCGTACGCTTTGTATCGGTATGTTTTATAATTATAACTTATTGTTTTTATGTACAACTAGCTGTTGCCCGCGGCTCCACCCGCGTGATCTTCTGATCCCGTTCCTGCTGTCAAGCATTTTCATATTTAATCCCCTTTTAAACCTTCTCTGGACTTCCACAAATAATTCAAGACCATAATTAGCCAAATCGGTCCTACGTTCTCGAGTTTTAGCGAGACTAACGAACAGCAATTCATTTATATATATATATATATATATATATATATATATATATATATATATATATATATATATATATATATAGAAGAAGATAAAGAGTTATCTATCTATCGCAATCTAGCAATAGATACATGTTATTTAAAAAGCATTCAATAAGTTTGTGAAAAGCATAACGTTTCCTTGGCAGTCCGTGTAAAAATTATTAAATATTAAAAGATGATGACGAATTAATTAAAATGAATAATTTGCACAGTAACATTTACAAAGGGGATTTGTTGAAGTAGCAACAGGTGATATCCTACTTAAGTCAAAAGCTTTAGGTACTTTAGATATCTCTCCTCCTTGTTGAAGATTGTTATAGTTTAATTTGTAATAGGAAGGGCCTTGAAACCCTTAGTAGCAGAAGCGTAATAATTATAAGCCAATCAGATCTGATACACCATCATCATTCCCTGAACCTTTTTCCCAACTCAGTTGGGGTCGCCTTTCCAGCCTAACTGTGATGCGGCTGAGCTTCGATATTTTTCCGTGAAGCGACTGCCATCTGACCTCCACAACCAATGGTCTAATGACCAATGGCGATATCGAAGTTCCAAGTTAGGCTGGTTGGACTTTTGAGGGCTCCAACTACCCGTAACGACTGCCATAGATGTTTGTATGGCAACCGGGACCGACGGCTTAACGTGCTCTCCGAGGCACTTATAAACCTGCGATAAATACACACATAACTTCGAAAAGCATCGAAAAGTCATTGGTGTGTGCCATGGTAACCTGGGATCGAACTCGAGACCTCGTCTCAGCAGTCCATTACCCATACCACTAGGCTACCGCGACTTCTCAGATCAGATCTGATACACCATTATTTCTTAAAAGTATATTCATTCAATATTACTTTACTTTCTTTGATCATTGTGTGAATCGAACTTGGATTGTTATCATTGTCATCCTTGCATTAATCCAGGTTGTATCGAACCTGTTAACTTGGAGACCGCGATTAGTTTTTTCAGTCTAACTGCGTCGCGCCTAAAATATATTTTATATTTATATTTATATATATATTTTCCGAGAAGCCTGCCTGCCGTAGTATTATAAACTCATTAAAAGCTTGTGATTTTAGGGGTCCCGCTGTATAATTAGATTACGTGTGCAGATTTATAGTCATCCTCATCATCATCATTCCCTGAACCTTTTTCCCTACTCAGTTGGGGTCGGCTTTCCAGTCTAACTGTGATGCGGCTGAACTTCGATATTTTCCGTGAAGCGACTGCCATCTGACCTCCACAACCAATGGTCTAATGACCAATGGCGATATCGAAGTTCCAAGTTAGGCTGGTTGGACTTTTGAGGGCTCCAACTACCCGTAACGACTGCCATAGATGTTTGTATGGCAACCGGGACCGACGGCTTAACGTGCTCTCCGAGGCACTTATAATTTATAGTCATCCTGTACTCTTAATATAGGTAGACATGCCAGTTGCGAGAGTGAGGTAGTACACTGTTGCTCACTGATCTATAAAATGTTGTTGATATTGACGTTTTGTAAGTGCCGTTTACTGGTCTATACAGAATAAATTATTTCCAAACGAGTGATTTTTAATCGCATGATCGGTTGCTAGACGGTTATATCGCGCTCGAACCGACTAAAATCGCACGTTGGCTTGGGTTTCCCAGATGCCATGGCGTAAGTATGTCTAGACTATCTAGAGCTTATCTCTCGAACCCCCCTGATTCATGGTCATCTCGGTTTACGAGATCCCTCGAGTGTGGGAACTGTGGTGTCCCCATCTTACCGGAAATCGAGGGGAGAGCGCGCGCGTATTTTTCATATATTTTTTTCAATTCGAGTCACTGAATGAAACGTAAGGTAAGCTTAGCGATGACGATAGAAGCGATGATGACGGACACCGTGGTGGTTTAGTGGGTAGTCTGGTCCCCGGTAGAGGTCAGGAGTCCCACACAAAGCTCGCCCCCCCGCCCCTGTAGGGGGTGAGCGAAGTGCGTAAATGCATTTCACCAAGTCAAAAAAAAAAGGTGCAGTCCAGATAGCGGCCGCCATTTTAGATGAATTCCCTTGAATGGCGATCCCTACTTTGAAGGCCTCGACAGCGGTTTTTTCACGCCTCGCTTAAAGCACCCGGGTTTGTATGATAATATATGATATATATAGACAATACACACATTCACAGTAACAATAGTATACTTACACAGCAAGCTCCAATTAGTAACAGAATGCTCACAGAACAAAGCATTATGGAAGCGAGGCCTATGATCATTTGTGCTGTCATTTCAGTCATTGAGCTGTAGTTGGACAGTACAGGGTTCATGTCCCAGAAGCCATGAGTGTGGGATACGTTGGGAGCGAACAGGATACCTATTGTCTAGAAAAAAACAATTACATACATTTGGAGGACATAACTTGGTACACAGGAGGCGCTGGTTCGATCCCCGCTTAGTGAAAATATTTGTATGCATGAATATAGCTATTTGCACTGGTCTGCTCGTGCCTCTGGGATTACCTTTATACATACATACATTTTTACGTATATGCACTGAGCGAGAATCGAACGCGTGTTCGTAGCAGTAACGTTCACTAGCGACTACAAAACAACTTACAACAAACGTATACTATTCATATTTTAGACTTGTATATACACTTGTAGGTAGCACAGTGTGAACTAAAGAATGTATGAGACAGTCTTAATAAAAACATGTATAAAAAAGTATTTGTGTTTTGACTAGTTTTCAACAAGTTTTGTATTAGACAAGTATATAATAACTTGTTCCTTGGTAAAAATGAAGGATTAGTTGGTTCTTTGTATTGAAAACACGCGTAGTACAACAAATTGAAAATCCACATCCACGGGCAGTTTTTAACATACTAAAAACGCACACTCCCGCGCAAAGAACGTAATGTGGGGTATTGTACAAATCGTTTAAAGTAACATAAACACTTACAAAGGAGAAAGCCGCTATCATAACAGTGCCAGCTCTCAAGAAACAGCAAAAGCAACAGCTTATAACTGTCGGTAACTTGTCCATGAAATTCATCTTGAGGGCTTTTAATTCACCCTTTGAGAAGAAATAATTATCGTAAATATTATTCATATAATTTTAACGGTACATTTTCTAAAATCACGTTAAATTTTGACCACATTCGTTTGAAATTTTGACAGAATTTTGACAGTAAAGTCAAAACTACAGAATATCATAGCCAATTAGTGAAGAATTTGAAAGAAGGGTCATAGTCAGCTAGTCTGTGGTACGTACAGGCCTATTTAGTAGGTGGGTAAGTGATTAATATTAAAAAGACTTCATTGGAGGTAGGCAATGACGTTATTTCCAATCCTAATTGAGACAGCACAGAGACTCTCTTAACCTTCATGGTACGACAGAGTACTGATGTCGGTTTAGTTTATACCTCTTAGGTGACAGACAAGCACACGGCCTACCTGACGAAAAATGGTTACCGTGGCCGATGTACTGGAATGGAATAGGGGGGGGGGGTCACATTCGTGCTGCCGACTCTGTAAAGTGGAGGGGGAGGAGCTTACCCACTTGACTTCTCAATTAGGACGGGAGATGCTATCATGTCGTAACTCCGTCATCGTGTCCTGCCTCGTCGCACTGGAACCGACTAAAACCGCACGGCGTATTAATCTCTAATACCAGTGTATTAAGTTACCCCATCACCCACCCATAATTATGTTGTAAAAAGTATTTTTTTTTATCTATGGCACGTCAATTTGACTTCACCTCGCCTGATGTTAAGCTGAAGGCAAAGTTAATAGTTAAAAGTTAATAAAACCAGTGAAAATTATTTAACAATTAAAACAAACTTGCTTGATGGGTACTCTTAGTTGATTACACTGATCAACTTTGCTCAACACTCCTTAGTTTAATCAATTTAAAACACGTTTTAAATCAATTGGGTCTTCCCAAGAAAATTAAAGGAAAAACATCTAAGGAAAATTGAGTTTTTTTATTATTCTAGAACATTCTTCACAAGCATGCTCTCTAGACACTTTGTTTTATGGGTTCCGTCTGATACTCTCCAAGACGTGAATTGATAGTGCTGGTGCGGCTAAGCATGTAATTAATTTCCTTTCTATTTACACTGTATAGCAAGGAATAGGGTAAAAACATTATTTTCCAAATTTATTTAGCTGCAACATTTTCGATTAGGAATTATGTTCGGCATATATACTTGCCGGAGACTTCTCAGGTCGGAGCCGCGCTTCTATAAAATGTTGTTGATATTGACGTTTCGTAAGTTCCGTTTACTGGTCTATACACAATAAATGATTTTTGATTTGATTTGATTTGCCGGCGCGTCCGTCTGCAAAGTGCAAGCAATTAATGGAAGAAGAAGGAGATGGCGGAACGAGTTCGGAGAAGACTCCGGACCCGCATATCTATTACGATTAGTCTAACCACATAACTTCCATAGCCCCAATTGGTTGGATAAACATATAAACTCACGCCTTTATCCCCGAAGGGGTAGGCAGAGGTGCTAGCACCCACATTTCGCCAGTTCATATTTAGGTTCCAATGAAATAGGTGGCGAGCCTATTGCCATTAACCGGGCACTTATAAGCCTGCGATAAATACACACATAACTTTGGTGTGTACCATGGTAACCTGGGATAGAACCCGAGACATCGTCTCAGCAATCCATTACCCATACCACTAGGCTACTGCGGCTTGGTTGGATTAGCAATAGTAAAATATCACTAATTGTCATAGAAAGGAATTTCAAACCACAACATTCAGATCAAATAAGAAGACTTCTTAGCCGAGAAGATATGGTTTCGTATGTACAATATTCTGCAAGTGCGAGAAACAAACTTCAACACATATTTCGCCTCCACACGAGGACTTACAGCGGTCCTGGAGATTATATGTTTCATTTAATTAGCGCTTAAAAACTGCTTGAGCAGATTACCACCAGATTTGAATTGACCATTAGGCTCAAAATTTACATAATTACCTTTTCTTAGCGGGGTCAACAGCTTTATTATCCGCTTAACCCCTATTAAGATAAATATGCATAATATTATCACCTCATAACTTGTAACTGGCGCCTATAAAAACACTCGATGGAGCAGTTTTATTGAAACTAATAGTTAAAATTCCCTGAAGCAGCAAAAATATTATTTACGGCCATTCTTTCAGCAGACAAGTCTTTATTGAAGTAAAAAAGAATGAAAAATATTTTATTACAAAATCACAATGTGTAGATTTTTATTTTTATTTGTCTGACTTTGGTTTGACTTAGTATAATACTTAATACTTAATTATTTGTATGGTGATTGACCTTGAGAAATTCTTCAATGTCAATAGGGATACCGTGAACCTTCTTAGAAGGAACCTTCTTAGAAGGGATGGCCTTGGGTCGACTGGGGCGCGAGTGATATGTTGCTTCACCTCCGGCAACCGAATACCCGTAGATGGCGTGCGTTTTAGTCGGTTTAAGTTCGACATTATTCCGGGGTTCAAGTCCAGTCCGTTATCCCTTCAGCAGAGCTCAATGGCTTATGGCAATGGAAGGGGTTAGAGGGAATATAAGTAATTTCGGTAACTAATATTCTTTAAAAATAAAAAATTACTATTTTATAATACCTCAATATAGTTGGAAAAAAACCTCTCCTTTTTGCTTCACCGTAGTCAGCTATAAATATTTTATATTAAAAAAAATATTGTCTACAAAAACTACCCCAGCATAAAAGATTTTAAACAATATATTCATAGGTAAATAAACTTACACTAACCTTGGAAATCTTAGTGTACCTTCCTACGGTTTCAAATTTCATATACCTAACGATGTCGGGAGGAATCACTTGGGCTATTAAAATATTTCTCCAAGATATATTCGCTGTATATCCTACGTCAGATCATTTTGGTACAAACTCCTTACACAATTCAACACCCACGTAATAAACAACCTCATTTACATCTAAACATTTGCTAAATTTGCCTGCGGTGTGTTTTATAAGTAGGTAGTGAGGTAGATTTTATCTAATTGTCAGTAGATACGATATAGATGCAGGCGTTACCTGGCGGAAATCCATTACAAAGGGTTTATATTGGGGGAGGGAGGATTTGGCCCACCGCTCACCCGCGGTTCAACACTCCAACAATATATATTGGAATGTCAAACCACCCACTTCAAAGTAAGAAAAGCAAAATCTTACCAGAGAGTGATGTTTTACCATTGCAGTATTCCGCTAATGCGAAGGACTTAAACTTCGACACGTGTTTCGCCTCTACACGAGGCATCTTCAGGAGCGCAGGAGCGAATGAGCTGAGTTGCGAGTGTGTGGCGCTTTTATGTTATTTCGTCGCTACCCCCACCGTTCGATGAAACATCAGATGTTGTGTGTTGCCGGTATGAAAATAATTTTAGTAATGGGGACGAATGAAACTGCGTCTGTTCATTCAGCAGTATATCGGTATTATTTTTTATTATTTCTAAATTTTCTAACACTGTTAATTTAATACTTTTATCGCAACAATGTAGTATTTCGAACGTGGACATAGTTTAAATGATGCCACACGATTTTGCTTTTCTTACTTTGAAGTGGGTGGTTTGACATTCCAATATATATTGTTGGAGTGTTGAACCGCGGGTGAGCGGTGGGCCAAATCCTCCCTCCCCCAATATAAACCCTTTTTAATTGTCAGTACATTGAGCTGTGTTTTTTTATTTGCTAGCTACATCAGGCCAGTGAAAAAAAAATCCCTCAGCGGTCTACTAGTGTGTTTGGGTCCTACACAGTATTGACGTTGAGACTGTTTCGTCTCTACACAGGTTTAATACCTTTAATACTTTACCTACCCTTAATACGAAACACTGGTTGTTCTTCTACTTACGGAACATAACTATTTTTTTTTATCTATGGCACGTCAATTTGACTTCACCTCGCCTCGCCGATGTTAAGCTGAAGGCAAAGTCTCATGAAAGAGGGTCACCATTGCAAACCCGTTCAGTGCTACAATGGTGGCGCTCAGCTTGACGGCCTCATTAGATGCTTTTTCACGCCCCGCTTAAAGGACCCGGGAACAGTCCCGGGTCGTTTAAGTGGGGAAGAAGGAATTCCCTTCCTTACCAATACAAAACATAAAATAATGAACTTCAAAAACATTTAGTAGGCTAACTTCAAATCGATCTAGATTTGAATTAGTCAAATCCCGTCTTAGGCATTCACATTTTCTAAATCAAGACAAAAGTTCCATAAAAACTTATCGAATCCAAAAATCAAAGACACATCTAAATCTTACATAACCACACCAAACTACACACTTTATTTACCATTTTATGAATAATGTGACGTAAATGTCGTTTTAAATCAGAGTGTCGTTATCTTTCCTGGCAGTGTACAAACTGTATTCGCTAACGCAATAGTGAGTTACGTCCTTTAGGGAAGCTACAAATCAAATCAAATCAAAAATCATTTATTCTGCATAGACCAGTAAACGGCACTTACAAAACGTCAATATCAACAATATTTTATCAAATGCAAATGGACCACACCGGTTGGAATGGACCACCACTGAGAAGACTCCGGCAGGAAACTCAGCAGGCTTTTCTTTTTTTTTGGTCTATTTACAATCATTTACTTAGTCTAGATACACAATTTAGCTGAGTAGCAAGTTGAGTGAACAGCTCATTTCCAGGCTTGTTTATCATCCAAACTAGCTGACCCGCGCGACTTCGTCTGCGTCACCCCGTTTATGCAACATTTTTCATTCCTGCTCAGCACCTGATAGTCGTAGCATGATGTTATATACATATAAACCTTCCTCTTTAACCATTCTATCTATTGAAACAAACCGCATCAAAATCCGTTGCGTAGTTCTAAAGATTTAAGCATACAAAGGGACAAGAAAAATAGGGACAGAAAACGCGACTTTATTTTATACTATGTAGTGATAATCCTGGATTTTGTAATAACATACACATCAAATAAGCAAATGCATCGAAACAAATAATATTTTTCTCAGCAATTTGCTGTATGCACAGATATGCTACCTTGGTGGGGCGAGTAACATCCCTTACTCTTATTGCTTCCATATATCATATCCGGCTCATATCGGATATTGGATTCACATATACCTACAGTAAATAAACAGAATATGCTAATAACATTCGTTCTGTTTTGCTTTTAAAATAAGTTGCAATACTTTGCTAGTGTTCTTTTTGACCCAATATAAAGATAAAGGTAAGCTTATTAATTTTTTTACCAGCTGTCTACACGCGACTTCTCTATGAGAGCTTCTATGTAGAAGTTCACTGACAGTGAAAGTGCCCGGTTGATGGCAATAGGCTCGCCCCCTATTACATTGGGACCTAAATATACACTGGCGAAATGTGGGTGTTAGCACCTCTGCCTACCCCTTCGGGGATATAGGCGTGATAGTATAAAAAAAAATCACTGGCAGTAAAAAAACTCTACAGTGAACTCTGACTACTCTACTCACTGTCGGAAACACTACACCAGGTTATCATTAGTCGAGCGGAGGCGACTCGGACGTCGGAAGTCGCAGAATGGCCTCCGTCCTCCATGAGCGCGGGCCTGGGTGTGACGGGTGGAACCGCCTGTGCGCTTCCCCATTCCCGTTGGCTAGACGGGGACACCGTGGTGGTCCCTACACCCGACGTGGGTCATCTCGGTCTGCCGGGGTGCGAGGGATATGTAGGCTACTACCTCACCTCCGGCAACTAAAGACTTAAAGAGGGCGTGCGTTTTAGTCGGTTCGAGTCCGACTACCTATCCAACCAGCTCCGGTGGGAGGGGGTGGGGTTACCCGTGGGGATATTTCGCACGATAAAAAAGCAAAGAAAAAAAAGGTTATCATTAGTCGGGGTATTCTGTTGGGCGGAGATACTTCACCAGTTGAACTGCTCAATATGAGGTAGAGTAGATCACTCCATCTCTGCCAATGGGAGTCGTGATAAGCAACTAAGGGATAGGGGCTGCCCTGCATCTAGCAGTAAACGTACAACGTATGATAAAGAGTCCGCTTAACGGTAGCAGGCATACTCCCAAAGCATTCGGATTGTCCCATCATTAATTACCTATCTTGTTGAAATTAAAAATTCAAACAAACGTTGACATTAAAATTCTATAAAAAATTTGAAAACTTTGATACAGACGGACAAAGTTATAATATATTATTATTTTTACTGTTAAAATTGTATGGAGATCTCATTTTCAGTTTTAATGGTAAAAGTTTTCATCTCGTAACAAACAGATTATACCGAGAGCCTAGCGAAGCTCCGCCTTTATATAGTTAAGTATTCTGTAAGTTATTATCGAAAGAAATATTATTTGGTTAGTGAAACTCGAGTTTGTTTTTATTTATTTTTTTCCCGTGCGGATGTCCTTCGGTCCACGGTTACCTTCGCCAAAGTCACCGAGGGCGGTTATGTCAGACTCGAACCAACCAAAAACCGCATGGCCGTCTTAGGCCACCATTTGCCAAAGGGTGAGGTAGCCTCTTGCATATCCCTCACGTACACACGCACGCACGCACGCACGTACGCACGCACGCACGCATACACGTATGCACGCACGCACGCACACATTACATTCGTCAAAACATAACATTCGTCAAAATGTACAATGGTCAAATAGTTCAGTAATGAGTCGGGTATCAATATGTCGTTCTAATAGTTATCAACACTCATTTGAAGCACATACTAGTTATCAACGAAGGAGAAATATTAATGTTATTTCCAAATGACATGTTTATTTCAATGTTATTTTATTTTTTATTTTGTATACATGTATATTTTGTATACATGTATATTTTGTATACATGTATATTTATTTTACTTTGATATGTTTTTGACGCCCACGCCAAACTGTAGAGTTTACTCCCTGCCATAGTTTTCCCAAGCGATAACAATATGGGGTTCTTCAAGAAGTACATTAGAATGTTTCTATAGGGTAGGCAGCACGAGCGTAACGCCTGGTGTTATAAACATTCATAGGACACGGTGACCGCCTTCCATCAGGTGGCCGAATGCTTGTCTTCCACCTACGTACCTAGTATAAAAAATGTGTACCAAAAAATTTGTTTTAAATTCTCCTAAAATAATGATACTTCGTAAACATCGTGATACGTCATGAACACAAAAAGATCTTAGTAAGAAAAATCTTTGAGTTCTGTTCTAAATTAAAACAATTAAGACAGCTCATACTAATTTTGCCGGCGTCTGCCTGAGCAAACGTGTAGCAGCCCGACTAAATTAACATTTCCCGGAAAATCACGTCTCAGACGGTCGTAGGCAGCGGCCTTGAATCAACTAAGCATGACGAAGTTGTATAATTTCATTAGATGAGGTAGAAATATTGCCTAATTTAAACTATTTAAATTGCATGCCTATTATCTATCTATCTATCTATCTATCTATCTATCTATCTAACTATCTATCTATCTATCTATCTATCTATCTATCTATCTATCTATCTATCTATCTATCTAATCATTCTCTGAATCTTTTCCCAACTCAGTTGGGGTCGGCTTTTCAGTCTAACTGTGATGCGGCTGAACTTCGATATTTTACGTGAAGCGACTGCCATCTGACCTCCACAATCTATCTATCTATTTAAGTTTCACCATATTCCACCACAATAGTACTGTAATATAACATCTCATGTAACCCATATTTGCAAGGAATAAATGAATTTCAATTTTAATTTCAATTTCAATCAATAAATTATTTATTTTACAAAAAGTATTATTTACTATCTTCAATAGTATAATTTAAATTAAATACATACAAACTAAATCAACTAATACATCATCAATTATCTATATATATATAAAAATGAATCACGAAATATGTTGGTAAGCGCATAACTCAAAAACGGCTGGACCAATTCGAGTAATTCTTTTTTTTATTTGTTCCTTGAACTCTACGGAAGGTTTTTATGGAGCAGCGGGAATGAGATCAGAAGTCCAAGCCGCGGAAACGGGATTAGAATTCCACGGGGGCGAAGCCGCTGGCAACAGCTAGTTTTTACATGAAATATACAAATGTTCCCCGCTAATACGGGTTTATACTACGATGCGCTCGAGCCTGTACCCGGTGTAAAGGTGGCCGCATTGCCTCTGTGGATTCCAATAGTTTGCCTTTGCACTATGTACGACCCGACACGTTAGTCTCTTGACTTCTCCCTCAACCTACGTCCAATATCCTCCACAAAACGCTTCACCTTCTCACTCCAACAGACCAACGTCTCCACCGCGAAGGGGAAGAACAAATATCAGACCTGCAGGGCTTTATTTGTGCCATTTTCCGGTGCCGGCATACTCCGTAGCAGCGCCCGGAAACCGGATGGCACGACCCAGGTGGCTAGGAGCGACCAATAATAAAAAGTTGATAAGTTTATTTGCCTATTATCGGATAACCTTATTTTTATGGCATTACAGGTAAAATATTATGAAGGATAGAAACCTGGTCTACATGAATAAAAATGAATCGCGAAATATGTTTCTAAGCTGACGTTTTTCTACGTGATTCTAAGAAGACGGCTAGATCAATTTTGGAGCTTTTTTTATTATATTCCTTGAACTCCACGAAAGGTTTTTATGGAACAGCGGGAACGGGGTTTATTTATTTATTTATTTAGGTCCACCAACAACTATTTACATACACACAAGTTCATGTAGCAATATACACAAGACATTGAGCTTAGCTGGAGGGAATATTAGTAATTTCGGTTGTAAATATTATTATCAAAAAAAACTGTATTTCATACATGGAGGTGAAGCCGCGGTCTCGGCTATAATAAAAACTGTGTGTACCGTATCACAAAACTAAGATAAATCAAACATAATCCGACGACGTCGTCGAAGTGAGGTCATTAATACCTCTACTAGTACGGTGACCATAATAACGGCTACAATCAGGACAGATCTCAAACCCCGAGATACCCTCTATTGATACTAGATGGTGACAAGCAATCGAGGCTGTGAAAGTAAAGTCGACTAATAATACGTTCTTTATTTAATATACGCAACATTTTTTTCACAAAGCACTTTCCATGACAAATATAATTGTAAATCTTTGTCGTTCATATGTGCCAAAACTAAAAAAAAAATATTCTATGATTCTTGATTGATTGATTCAATATTCATTGTATCCTGTCCTACTCATTATTCCCTGAGCATTTTCCATACTCCATTGGAGTCGGTGACATCGCGGAACTTTGATGCTGTCTGTGAAGTAACTGCCATCTGACTTCTACAACTAATTGATGCTATCGAAGTATTGTAGTTAAACCAGTTGTTGAACTTTTAGGGCTCCAAGTACACGTAACGAACACGTAACGATAGATGTTCATATGACAACCAACGGCTTAACGTGTTCTCTAAGACATCGAAAAAAACAAGTACATATTCATACAGACCAATGTTTTCAATCAAACAATTAACCTATTGCAGTACACTGCTGGATATAGGTCTTTTCCAAAGTTAATAATGTGAGTTTTATAGCGATACTATTGGCCTTACTCTATCGGCCTTTGTCTATCGCCCTTAGTCTATCTTATATTTTTTACTTGCAGTATATAGCATAACGGCAATATTATGCAAAGTCCATACATACACACAAATATTGACACTGAACGGGAATTGACTCCTGTGCAGCAGTCGCGATCACTGTATAATATTATCCCTCAATATTGTAACAGCATGTTGGTCACTCTATTCTCACTCAAGAAGCTCGGTGCCCCGGATGCCTCGGGCGTTCATTTCCGGTGACGATTCCGTCGAGACGCTAAGGATCTGAAAATACAAGATCTACGTCACTTCACTACACTTAATGTGCTGTGCTAAGCATTTTATAACAACTGGGTTCCGGTGTATTTTCTAGAACATTTCATTATTGTTATCAACTTCAATTTAAGGTTGGAAATAATAGTAGTAGTAATCACTTTATATCAAGTGACCCATATACTGGGCTACCGATATAATTGACGACCTCCGTGGCGTGGCGGTAGTAAACGAGACTGCTACGCAGGGGGCGTGGGTTCCATTCTCACTCAGTGCAAATATTTGTGTGCATGAATATAAATATTTGCATTGGTCTGGGTGTTTCTATGTATAATATGTATGTATTTACAAAAAAAACGTATCTAAGTATGTTTATCCGCATTCTACCAAACACACGTTAGTTAAACTATGCTTACCATGGGTCTAGGTGTCATTGTGTAGATTGTCCTAGAATATTTATTATTATTTATTTATGTATACTTGTGTGGCACACAATTACATAATAAGAAGTTAGATTTTTTCATAGCTTTAAAATATTGTATTGAATAATTTAATTTACTTCCAAATTTATAAGAAAAAGATTTTAATTAACATTACAGTATACAAAGAACGGCCGGGAGGCGAGGGATATGTTGGCCGCTATCTCACCTTCGGCAATTAAAGACCCAAAGACGGCGTGCGTTTTAGTCGGTTCGAGTTCGACATAACCTCCGGCGAAGGAGGTATCCGTGGGGATTTTACGCACGATAAAAAAGCATACAAATAACAGAGCTCCCATGCGATTTCTTCTATTCCTTTTGAGGTACAGTAGCCTTAGCACGAAATACTATCGAAATCGTAATGTAAATGTATCGACAGAACGGAGCATTACGATTGGCGGGCTACACACGCACACAGGTTCACAAGAGGCAGACTGCCAATCACAATGCTCCGTTATCTTGAAACCTTTACATTACGAATTCGATAGGAGTTCATGCTAGTGCTACAGAACCCTAATGTATCAATGAATCGAGAATAAAACGCTGTCAGTTCCTTTTTTACACTCATTTAACAATCAAACGATGTTGAAGCGACTAACTTTTTAACGCTCATGGCCAATACGAAGCAGTGCTTAAAATGTTGAGCAGCCGTTTGACTCGCTTCCTTGAAATCACTTCACGTAAAAAGCAAAAAACACCTACATTATACTTACACTCAATATCGAGCATACAACCCACTGTCGATGGCTTTGCAAACATTGATCACCTGGATTACCCAACAACTATATCGTGAACTCAATCAATCGAAAATAGACCTTATCTACTCACGATTAAAGTCAACAAGAAAGGTAAAGTTATCTTGGTTATATGTTCATTGTTTACTGGGCTTGATGGTACGAAAAATTGTTCGCAGAAATAAAAGCTCGGATTTAGAGTTTTTCGACCGTACTTCGCATGTGTTCAGTGTGAAATCTGTCGGTGAGAGAAATTCAGAGGAGTGTAAATTCCAATACTTGAGGATTTAAGGTACGATATAGATGTAGGCGTTACCTGGCGGAAATTCATCACTGACGGAGGTAGGACATGACGGTATATCCCGTCGTAATTGAGCAGTCCGACTGGGGAAGTATCTCCGTCCGCGGCTAATAATCACCTATAGTTGTATTTCCGGCGGTGAGTAGGCTAGCTAGAGCTCACTGGAGAGGTATTGTGTTATTAGTGGGTAGACCGAGAAACCCTTCGCTGTCTTCTGCACTGACAGCACAGAGACCCTCTAAACCTTCTCCTCTCCCCCCTTCCCCTTCCCCCCTCTTCTTCATACGATCGGTAGCACGTATGTGACGCCCTGGTGTTGCAAACGTCCATAGGTCACGGTAACCACTATCCATCAGGTGGAATGCGTGCTTGTATGCCGCCTAAGTGGTATATAAAAGTAGTGAGATCGAATTAAGTCCTTCCAGATATAGTGCACCAAAAATAGCTCAAAATGCGTTCTATACGAGCAGTACGCGTTTTCCGGTTGTCTTTTTATTTAGGATATCCATGTCAATTTGAATTCACCTCGCCTGATGGTAAGCTAAAGGCAAAATCTCAGGAAAAAGCTTCACCATTACAAACATGCACAGTGTTACAATGGTGGCGCTCAGTTTTACGGTCTCATCAGTTGCTTTTTCACGCCCTGCTTAAAAGACCCGGGACTTAAAGAAGAACGAAACACGTGAGTTCTTGTTTTCTTTGCCTTATTCACCTACTAAACCTCTTTTAATGAAATCACGCAAGCAAATATAACGGTACAAATTAATTCTGTTTTTTTATACTAGGTATATTTCAAGTAAATAACAATTTATGACTTCATCTAATATAAAAAAGTAAGAAGTACCACAGTCCCATCTCACTGATGAAAACAAGAAACGAAGTATCTAGAACTTCCTCGTCAAATTAAACTTTGCCGCTGATATCAAAGACACATCCTTAGGACTGTTTACTAACAAAATAAGTGGGTGGTTTCAGTTACATTTTCTTTTTGTAAGTACCTACTTCTAACCGACGTTCAAACAAATATATTAATTGGTTGAGAAGGTAATAATCTCTTGGCCTGTTACACTTTTCACTTTAAAGGAGACGGAAATCGGTGGGCCCAAAATGGAATAAGTTGAGATATGATCTAAAAAATCAGTCATATTTTTGTGTCTTAGAATATGAAAAATCACCTCAATTCTCAGTCTGGAAGCGGAGAAATATGAGAAAATAGTTTTCGGTAGATTATCGATTAAGTAATCGATTACACATTTGCAGTAAATAATTAACTCAAAGTAATTAAATGCACTATATATACCTACATGCAATATAGTGCATATAATTACAGTCATATTATTAAACCAAATATCAATTAATTACTGAAAAACCAATATTAAAGATTATCGATTTAATATCGATTCAAATCTCTCTTATATTTTTAGGCTGTCACTGGCATGACAGTAAAAAAATAAAAATATAATAATAGCATTGACACTGACAGTTGCCGTTTTTTTTGCTCATTCGTTTCGTGTAGAGATGGGTTAGTACCGATATTCGTTGGTATTAGCTAATCTTAATATATTAGTTGCATGATATTATAATATCTGAACTAATATTTGAATATTAGTAATATTTTACCGACAACCAATCGTCAAATACCGCGGTGATCTATGATCGTATTAATATTGACATATTATTGCACTAATAAATATAGGTCAATCTTCTTGCGCTGAATAGACTGATTAGGTAGGTACCTACCTATTATTATCGCTGAAGATATGAAAGATTGATATATTTTTAATAATGATTTTGATTTATGTATGATAGTAGGTACAGCATACTTTAACACATCGTGATTGAGGACTGGAATAATAATAATAACAAACATAGCTACAGTACCTACTCGAAGTCGGTGGCACATTTTTCTTATATTTTAAATACCGATATAGGTAGGTTAGGACCAGTTGTGTTTCTTTTTGTAAGTAAGTAAATTAGTTTCTAGTAGCTGTTGCCCTCGGCTTCCAATATAAGACTTGCTTGATACTTAGAATACAAGTTATGTCTGTGTATAAGAATAGTCTAACCAACATGGTTTGCGATGGCAAGTTTCAAATTATTGTTTATAAAAATGGTACCAAGTAATGAATATTTATTCTCAGTCAGCAACCAATCAGCAACGAAGTTAATACGATCCGAGCGAATACATCACACACTAATCCATTCCATAGACTAATATTCACCAATCGAAAACAGAATGATATTACACGACCATGTCAGATAGTAAACAAGAACTGAAATATTACTGATATCAGCAATATTACCATATCATAGTCGGTCGGATTACTAATACCTGAATCTTGAAAGTAATCTTTTAACTAATATTAATATATTCACTTCATCTCTAGTTTCGTATTTTCCAATGCGTTTTGATTGCTTTCCCGATTATTTGTAATTTTTTACGACCACTGCTTTGTATTTTACGGATTCTGACCCTGCCTACCTTATACTACGTTGGACACCGAAGATCGCTCACACGTTTGACTTGATTTAATTTTGATTGTTATTTTGGATTTTACCGCCGGCTTGTGAATTGGATATTATTGAAACTATGGATTTCTGTATGAATTGTGGGATATCCACTGCTCATTGCAATACACTGGGTAGACCACCCTTACACGATGAAACAATTCTGTCAGTGATCCGGCAATGGCTTGCACCTCAGTCTGTGAGTAAATATAACCTCATCTAACCAGCTACCATCCTGGCAGGTGTAAAATACATACATATATATTTAGAAGGCCTATGGAGATTGTTTACAGTTATGGCAAAGAATTATTTATTTATCAAACAATGTTTTATTACCCTAATACGGAACAGTTAATTATGTATTGTTTAATGTAGCTGAAGATTAATAAAACTTATTTTATTAATATTTTAGTCGACGGCTCTCGTAGAAGAAGGGAGGCGTTACTGGTACTGAATTGTATTGTAGGGAAACGACCTATAGGCTGCTGCGCTCATATTCTAGACGACATTTTAATTATAATATAAGGCGAATAAAACACTATATTAAATGATTGTTTATTTTATTTTAGACATCCTTTTCCTATCATTTCACCTGTTACCTACCTATAGCTTGAAGTACATATGATTTTTCAAACATTTTCTAGTAAATATAATAATTATGAGTGCAAAAGAACACATTTTGCACTTCAGGAATTAGCTGTTGGTTAAAGATTGTAACATAATGTCACTTTTACATAATCTCTTATATCTCTGTTCTCAGACTGACAAAATCCGCAGAATATTCAGTAAAAGGTTGATAATATATATAAGCTATTAATTGACACCACTTTCATCTTCTTACACCCTGGGCCCAAGATTGTATGAAATCATTTCAGTCTCCTTTATTCACATTATCTTTTAAACACCTCTGTGACATTGTGGTGGTGATCGCCACTGCTACGCAGGAGACGCGGGTTCTATCCCCGCTCAGTGCAAATATTTGTATACATGAATATAGCTATTTGCACTGGTCTGGTCGTGCCTCAAAGAGCACGTTAAGCCGTCGGTCCCGGTTACCATACGAGCATATCTGGCAGTTGTTACGGGTAGTTGGAGCCCTCTAAAATCCGATTAGTCTAACCACAGAACTTAGATATCGCCAATTTGGATGTGGAGGTCCAATAGCAGTCGCGAAATTCAGCCATAACTTAATTAGACTAGTAAGCCGACCCCAACAAAGTTGGGAATAGGTTCAGAGAATGATGCCGAGTTGAGAAGGCATTACAGAACAGTTTATATTAACAGTAGATGCTTCATGAGAACTTGTACAACGAAACAATTAATTGACATTGTGTAGAGGGAAGTATAATAAACTGGCGAATTGTGGGTGCTAGCACCTCTACCTAACCCTTCGGGGATAAAGGCGTGAGTTTATGTTATGTTACGTTTATTATTATATTTTTTTTTAAATATTTCGTATTTCTGTAAACTGTAGCTTTCTGTAAACCTTATGTTGAAAAATTTAGACATCGTAATTTTACATGACAAACTTATTTTTAACTAAATTAATTCGCTAATTTATTTTAAAAGCTCATATTACTTGTCAAGAAGATAATTGGTACTTAAGGAATGTACCTACACTTTAACGTAAAATATCTAGTTTCACAAAAAGCTACAAACTTGAATATTGCCGAATGCAATTTAGTCTAGATAACATTATTTCAGTCTAGACTGTAAATTAAAAGAAAAAGTGACTAGAAACACTAAAAATACATCACAAGATTGTTTTTCGTGCTATTTTTAGCAGTTCAAAGTTTTAAACAAGAACCTCTAGTAAATGAAAAAATAATGCAAATGAAGTATGAAAATGGCTCTATTAGGGAACTGTGAATAAATTTTGAGTAACTTTTTGGACGTTGGAGCCTTCATTTATTAAATAAACTATATTTGGATTCAATTTCCCTCATCACGTTGACCTTTTTCGACGTCACGTACAATCGACGACAAAAGTTGATTAACACTAAAATATTTATAGACAAACTTTTTTTTTACAGGAATGGATGTATCAATAACTTTACATAATTAGTTTGAAAATATCCAGTGTACAAAGTTAGTACTACAGAACGGGATTTAATCGTGAACTATAAGTAAATATTTGTATATTAACCCGTGGCTTCGCACATGACGGACGTTACGAGCATAGTCTCGAGAGAACCTCGAGAGTGTGAGTTCTCTCGAGACCATGAAAGTAAAAGTTCAAATCAACATAAAAGTATAAATATCATTTTTTATGCATCATTTTATAAAAGTTTTAAGAATCACAGTGATTAAATAATTACGATTTGTTAAGTTCCTTTTATCGTTGGCTGTACAGTCTATAAAATATCATCATAGCTCATGCAATTGTGTTTTAAAAAGTAGGTACATACTTATATCTTTTGACGATTTTACCGAGTATGAACTTAGGAAGGTTTGTAGAAAGTTCGCCTGTCGATATTTTTGTACTGTCTCTTATAAAACAAGCGCAAATTCAAATAAATTAAACAAATAAATGTATTTAATAGATTAAGTGATACTGTTTGACCCATTTTAACCATATAACACTAATTCTGTATTCTGACGGACGCAGACGGTCCGAATCTTACTATGAAATTAAAATAATTTTATTGAAATACTATTACTTTTAAGAGGCTGTGGAGGGCAGGGCTTTAGGAACAGGGGGAGGCCAAAGAAAAGATAGATGGAATGCATGTAGGTTAGTAACTGAAGAGATGGTATCGTAGAGAAAAATGACAGGTGGTAGGACCCTTGAACACAATCAATGCGGTGGCAAATCAACGTTTTATTCTTTATCCTTTGTCGCTGAAGTTCGTTGCTTCCTATGCACGTGTTTGTGGGTAATGTTTACTCCTTAGTAATATAGTTTCCCATTTTGCTACTAACAGAACACTGTGGCTTGCTTACTATTTCAGCAACTGGCGGGTATTAATTTCATCTTCGCAATAGAGCTAATCACTGTGCGAATAGGCAAAAATAAATTTGGTTCAAACTGGCGTTCTCGTGTTTAGTTGAAAAATTGATGTAATGAAAAATGTTAATGTAATTTGTGAAATACTGCTAAAGTTGTAGAAACCCGGAGATTTTTGCTACTACAAGGAGTTACGGCAATAATAATTAATTAGGTATACATATCCATAAGCAGAAATGAATTAGTACTGACATTTCAACAATCTTTGTATTCGTTTCCACGTAATAGAGGGTTAAGCCGATTGCCGTATTCCGGGCATCATTGTTGTCTCGAGTTATGCATCTGAGGCTGAGTTTCGGCTATACGATACCGGATGGGAAGCGATGAAGTGGCCCAAATTATAATTAATATGTAGAAAATTACATCCCTAAAAAGATTCTGCACAAATCTTATTACTTTCTTTGCTATACCATAAATAGTTCTAGCACGCATTTTGCTACCTACCATCTAGAATTTTTAAAGACACTCACACTGAAGTTTATATCAGTTTTATTTTCATATATCTTACTTGTACTTTAAAAACCAACCTATAATAGTGCTGCATATTTTATTTATTTATTTTCAAACCTTTATGCACAGTAAATTGTACAAAGGCGGAGTTAATGCCAAAGGCAGTTTGACAGTCAACCTTCGGCTGATTCAGAGATACATTGAGGTAGCTGCAAGTAGAAGTACAAATTATATTATAATACATACTTGAACTACACACTATAATACTTAGGAAATTCTCAGATACATATTTAGTTATATAGTAATATTTATTATTTTGCATATTTCTCCTAACTTGTAGTTGCAAAATGCCTTCCAAACAATTATTCCGTACTTTACCAACTCGCTTTCTTAACATTCACAATATTCATAAAAAACAACCATTCGTATTAAAATACGAAGTAATAAAACTCATTTACCTGTTCTCAAAAACCACATGCACAGTTAAACATAAGTGCGGTATGCCACATCTAGAACATTGTAACATCTATGGCATTATTTCTCGAGCCATTGACGCCGGTGTCGATGCGAGTAACGTCGAACGTAAGCGCGCCAAAATGTGTACTTACATGAGACTTATACCGCTTAGTGAGGCTTAACTGTGTGGTTATTTTTAACCGACTTCATATAAGAGGGAGGTTGTGCATTCACTAGATTTTTTTATATATAGTTTGCCGATTCCGATGACATAGTATATGATGAAGTAATATATCATCGGAATCGGCAAGCTAAATATAAAAAAATGCGGTGGATAAACAACCTGCCTCTTTTATGAAGTCTGTTAAAAATAACCACACAGTTAAGCCTCACTAAGCGGTATAAGCCTCATGTCCGAATGATATACATAGTTCAGCGAATTAAGCGGTTCTTTTCTTTGTCACACATTAAGCCCTGACTTCTTTTTCAGCACACGTGTTTCCTTCTTCTTACATTCTCGGGTCCTTTAAGAGTGGCTGTTAACAATTATTGAAGCCGTCAAATTGAGGGCTACCATTTCAGGGACTGCGCCTGTAACGACGGCCTTTATACTTTTGTCTCTATTTGTCAAACGATGGTGCAGTCAATTAGATGATCTGAATAATATAAAAAGATGCTTACAATCCCAAAAGCGTGGTCCCTCCACACTTGACTAATTTTCTACACGCATGTGAACCGTATTAATTATTATTCTCGGCAGAGTAGACACAATAAATTTAAAGCGATTAAGAGATGGCTGTTTAATGTCATCTGAATGACATTAAACAGCTTAAAATAAACACGCTGCGCTTAAAACTGGACAACGAACTGTTAGATGAATAACTAAATAAAAATATGGCAAGACTGGCACATTGTATAAGAAAATAAACTTCACATATCAAAAAAAAAAACCAGTCGTGTCAAATGGCTGTTTTGACACGTGTGACGCAAAGTGATATAAAAATAGGTACAAACGATATTATCTAGGTACTATATAAAAATAAGTCGGGGTATCCTTACTGACGCTATAACTCCAGAACGCAAGAACCGATTTCCACGGTTTTGCATTCGTTGGAAAGGTCTCGGGCTCCGTGAGGTTTATAGCAAAGAAAATTCAGGAAAAAAAAATATTCTTCATCTTTTAATCACCAAACGAAATGTTACATAAAACGAAGCCATCTGGTGGCGAAACAGAGTTCGCCGGGTTTGCTAGTTATAAATAAGTTCTCTCTGCCTGTAAAGATTAAAAGGAGAAGAAAATATATCTTATAATAAAAGCGAACATCTAATGAATTCTAAAGCAGCAACCTTTTATTAAATAATACACAAAGATTACCTAGGTACAATTAATAACATTATATTAAACTATGCACGACAAACTGCAGAGCTGCAAACTTGAATACTTAGTTTCATGCAGAGCTGCTTAGTTAGTGGACATAATATTAATAACTGCGAACATTTTGCGCTGTGTTGCAGACAATAAGTTAGGTAAATTAAATAAGTATGAGTAAGAGTTCCTTAATGTCTAAGGTAGTACACACACACATATATATGGGCCTCAATGGAATCAGATGCATGTATGTGTTGTTAGTATAACTAGACTATAGTCTTCAGTGGTTTCCTCAGTTCAATAAACACCTCCAAGGAGAACTCACGTCTCTTGATTATAAGTTCCTTACACACTATACTCCAAGCAAAAGTAACCCACAAAGACCACGACATACTGCTTCATCATCCTGAACATTTTGATAATGTCACTTACTATACAGATCTTGTGCGTTCTCCTACCTATTAGTAAACTTCGTAAAGGAGACGGAAATCGGTGGGCCCAAAATGGAATAAGTTGAGATATGATCTAAAAAATCAGTCATATTTTTGTGTCTTAGAATATGAAAAATCACCTCAATTCTCAGTCTGGAAGCGGAGAAATATGAGAAAATAGTTTTCGGTAGATTATCGATTAAGTAATCGATTACACATTTGCAGTAAATAATTAACTCAAAGTAATTAAATGCACTATATATACTTACATGCAATATAGTGCATATAATTACAGTCATATTATTAAACCAAATATCAATTAATTACTGAAAAACCAATATTAAAGATTATCGATTTAATATCGATTCAAATCTCTCTTATATTTTTAGGCTGTCACTGGCATGACAGTAAAAAAATAAAAATATAATAATAGCATTGACACTGACAGTTGCCGTTTTGTTTGCTCATTCGTTTCGTGTAGAGATGGGTTAGTACCGATATTCGTTGGTATTAGCTAATCTTAATTTATATTAGTTTCATGATATTATAATATCTTAACTAATATTTGAATATTAGTAATATTTTACCGACAACCAATCCTCAAATACCGCGGTGATCTATGATCGTATTAATATTGACATATTATTGCACTAATAAATATAGGTCAATCTTCTTGCGCTGAATAGACTGATTAGGTAGGTACCTATTATTATCGCTGAAGATATGAAAGATTGATATATTTTTAATAATGATTTTGATTTATGTATGATAGTAGGTACAGCATACTTTAACACATCGTGATTGAGGACTGGAATAATAATAATAACAAACATAGTTACAGTAGGTACCTACTTGAAGTCGGTGGCACATTTTTCTTATATTTTAAATACAGATATAGGTAGGTTAGGACCAGTTGTGTTTCTTTTTGTAAGTAAGTAAATTAGTTTCTAGTAGCTGTTGCCCTCGGCTTCCAATATAAGACTTGCTTGATACTTAGAATACAAGTTATGTCTGTGTATAAGAATAGTCTAACCAACATGGTTTGCGATGGCAAGTTTCAAATTATTGTTTATAAAAATGGTACCAAGTAATGAATATTTATTCTCAGTCAGCAACCAATCAGCAACGAAGTTAATACGATCCGAGCGAATACATCACACACTAATCCATTCCATAGACTAATATTCACCAATCGAAAACAGAATGATATTACACGACCATGTCAGATAATAAACAAGATCTGAAATATTACTGATATCAGCAATATTACCATATCATAGTCGGTCGGATTACTAATACCTGAATCTTGAAAGTAATCTTTTAACTAATATTAATATATTCACTTCATCTCTAGTTTCGTATTTTCCAATGCGTTTTGATTGCTTTCCCGATTATTTGTAATTTTTTACGATCACTGCTTTGTATTTTACGGATTCTGACCCTGCCTACCTTATACTACGTTGGACACCGAAGATCGCTCACACGTTTGACTTGATTTAATTTTGATTGTTATTTTGGATTTTACCGCCGGCTTGTGAATTGGATATTATTGAAACTATGGATTTCTGTGTGAATTGTGGGATATCCACTGCTCATTGCAATACACTGGGTAGACCACCCTTACACGATGAAACAATTCTGTCAGTGATCCGGCAATGGCTTGCACCTCAGTCTGTGAGTAAATACAACCTCATCTAACCAGCTACCATCCTGGCAGGTGTAAAATACATACATATATATTTAGAAGGCCTATGGAGATTGTTTACAGTTATGGCAAAGAATTATTTATTTATCAAACAATGTTTTATTACCCTAATACGGAACAGTTAATTATGTATTGTTTAATGTAGCTGAAGATTAATAAAACTTATTTTATTAATATTTTAGTCGACGGCTCTCGTAGAAGAAGGGAGGCTATAGTAATGCGTTACTGGTACTGAATTGTATTGTAGGGAAACGACCTATAGGCTGCTGCGCTCATATTCTAGACAACATTTTAATTATAATATAAGGCGAATAAAACACTATATTAAATGATTTTTTTATTTTATTTTAGACATCCTTTCCCTATCTTTTCACCTGTTACCTACCTATAGCTTGAAGTTCATATGATTTTTCAAACATTTTCTAGTAAATATAATAATTATGAGTGCAAAAGAACACATTTTGCACTTCAGGAATCAGCTGTTGGTTAAAGATTGTAACAATGTCACTTTTACATAATCTCTTATATCTCTGTTCTCAGACTGACAAAATCCGCAGAATATTCAGTAAAAGGTTGATAATATATATAAGCTATTAATTGACACCACTTTCATCTTCTTACACCCTGGGCCCAAGATTGTATGAAATCATTTCAGTCTCCTTTGGTTGTAGTTGTACGACTGGTCCTACCAAAATGGTGTTACGAAATGGTGTTTCTTTGTACAATTTGCCTTTTTTTCGTAGTTAATTTATGATAATCATAACGGATATGGAGGTTATTTTACCAATAAGTCGACCTCCTTATCATACATACATAAAATCACGCCTGTTTACCATAAGGGTAGGCAGAGATCACGGATCTCCATTTGCTACGATCGACGAAATTGATGACGTATCGAAAAATATAGTCGAGATTCTAGACACTGGTTCACTTGCATGAAAGGTCTGATGACAGAAGAAGTTCATAACGTGTGTACTTACACTCACTTTATTTATATACTTAAAGCCGGGTCCACATTTGTGACACGAACAACGGACTGGACTGCGATTATCAGCACAGGACATAACGTTGAGTGTAAACGGAACGACTCATAGCCTTATCAACACCAATTGAAACCCATATAAAAAACAACGGCTTAAGTTCCGCTTAAGTCCCACATATTTATGTGCGTGATAGCGGAACTTAAACCATTTGGCTTGCCTCAAACAGTGCGGAATGTAGTAACGCCAAACAATATCAAACATAGATTAAGTTCATTCTACCTAAGTAATTAAATTATGTCAATCTAGTTTTAAGGATCCATCAGCAACCTTCGAGGTTTTAAGAATGTTGTATTACCATGTTGTTATGTAATCTTTAAATGGGAAATAAAAAAAATAAACATAAAATCCACTTTTTCAGACTGACACGGGCTTCTAATACGGCCAATTTCACAAAATGTTACGTAAATATGGACCGGGCATAAGCTTTTTCAGGATTGTAGTCTTTGCGTAGTCCGGAGGGAGTAAGGCGTGATATATATATTATGAAGTACTTTCGAGAGGAATGCTGAAACAGCAGTTTTAAAAGGGTCTGAAAACATGCCCGTGTAATTTCCTTAAATGAGTTTAGCTCTGGGAATCTGTAATTATAACTTTTCTATACAATGAGCAAGTATTTGTAATGTTTTTTGTTAGACTTTGATCTCTCGTTGTACTTTCTTTTTTAAATACCAGTTGTTGTGAACTTGGATTATTTCTTACAATTGTTATTAGTGTACTTTAGCTGCCTTAAAAAATAAAAATAAAAGTGTTTGTGATGGGTCAGTTCATTTTCAAACATCTGGTAACAGAGAAAATAAGTTTTATCAAACGACTATAATTGGAGTTTTTCAAATAGGGTATTAGAAGGTTTCTGGGTAAGAATTCTCTTAACACTGTATTTTAATAAATAAAACACGGTTATCCAATTCAAATGAGGTACATTTAAAGTTATCTAGCGAAACTAGCTTGCGGCCGTATTGTGTATGACTTTGTTTGGGAAACATTATATTTGATTACATACATAAAAAAAGACCTGAAACATAATGTTTCAGTTCTTTTTTTCACACGGCTCACCTGATGGAAAGTCGTTACCGTGGCCTATCGACGTTTTTCAATACCAGAGGCGTTATACTCGTGCTGACAACTCTGTAGAGGGAGGGACAAGAGGAAAGGGTAGAAAGTTGGGAGTTTCTGTGCTGTCAGTGCAGAAGACAAAGCAAGGTTTCACAAAGGAGTATTAACTAAGTCCTCGGCGCTTACGGCTCAGTACATTATACTTTTGATAATAGAAAAATTGTTGTATTATAACCAAAATTTACCAACCAGTCATATATTTAAGCAGTAGCTTACTGCTCAGCCACCAAGCTATTCTTAAACCTGCTTTTAGGCAAACTTCCTGTACTGTTATTAATTATTATAACACGACAAAACTGAAACCTTCTATCCAAACGTAGGCAGTCATCTTCAACAACACTATTTTAATTACTTTGTAAGACGCAGCACCATAATATTTTACCGCTTGACTTTTTAATTAAATGAACATAAATTTCTGTCTTCTTTGCATAGATTACTGGAAAGTTTGACCATCTTGTAGCAGTAATGAGAAAACTGATGTGCCAGTACAAATACTTGTTTGACTTGGTTTTTTTATTTAAGATACGTTTTTTTGACTTCACCCTGACAATGGTAAGCTGAAGGCAAAGTCTCAGGAAAGAGGATCACCATTACAAACATTGGTATCGGTTTTTCTGTGTATAATTCTTCTTCTTCTGTCGAATTGACGGCATTTTTGAGTTGCCATCGTGGTGCAGTTATTTGTTTCCCGGCAACGCCGCTACTTAGATAGAGAGACAAAGAATCTCCTTCGGATCCACTTCACTTAACGGTTAATAATCATAGCTACTGATAAACAAACGAAACGTCGGAAGCTTACGTCAAAACTATAAATAAACTGATGTCAAAGTGTTGCTAAACATTTACATCTTGTTTCAAACTCCTTCGTTTATTACCCTAACTACAGACATTGGCAGAAATCTGTGTGTGTTCGCCAACAAACCAAAAAAAAAATTGACTAAATTGTAATTTACATACTCGAGCTGTGTGCAGCACTCCAGTTGTCGGCCCTCCCTTTCGTAACCTTCCTTTATTAGCCTTCAGTAAATCATGACATAGGTTTTCCATTGGCCCCTTTGAAAAATCTAATTACAAAAATGTTCTTCCATCTAATAACAAATATAGCTCAACACCACAGCCTCTGCCGAGAATCTCGTTGGAACAATAAATAAATAGAACAAAACATTTTCTCTGTTGACTTTATCAATCGGAAACACTCGCCTAATCCACTTTTGTGATATATTATTTTGTACAAAACTCATTTCACCTCAGACTTTGCTTGCGTAGATACTGTATCTTATGATCTCTGAATAAAATGTTGTTGTCTGAATGAAATAAACAAAAATTAAGAAAGGAAATCGATTCTAAAACAATGATACGCAGGAGTATGACGCCTCCTTTTTATTTCTTTAGGTAATCGTGCGAAAAATCCCCACGCATAACCCCCACTGGAGCCGGTTGGGTTGGTTATATCGGATCGAACCGACTAAAACGCACGCTGTCATTGGGTTTTTAAGTAGGTGAGTTAGTAGCCAACATTTCCCTTGCATCCCAGCAGACCCGGGGCCACTGCCCAATTGAGATCAATTTATTTTCGGCGCTGATGGCACAGAAACTCTCTAAGCCTTGACCCCTCTCCCCGCCATCTCTTCAATCTCTTCTTAGAAGATTCCTAACAGGGTTGGCAGCACGAGGCAGGAGTGATGTAGACTTTCCACTCAGGTTTGTTCGTTAGTCACTCCCGGGAAAGTCAATTAACCGACCAATACTGAAAATGCATCTTAAAAATTTATATTCTTTCCAATTTCCCTGTGTATTGAGATATTCTAATCAATTATATTGTTCCTACCAGTTCAAAAAAGAAATTATATCACCATTTTTATAAAATGAAACAAAAAAATACGCGCAAACGGGCAAACAGAAAATAATAAAATAAAAACTTTTCGATAAGAAATTAAAAAAAACTCCTAAAGTAAAATCATCAGACCAAATATAAAAATACGAATAAAACATGGCCGCCATGACACTCCCAGCGGTCTTCACGGAATAGCGACATTGTGGGCCGTCAGCGAACAAAACAGCATTTTATATCTCTCAAATAAATTACTTCCCATTATTTTAATTACATTGTAAATATTTGTTCTAGCTCCTAAAATAGCGAAGGTGTTTGATCGATAAATGTATATTTATAGAATCCCCCCTGGACAAGTGGCAATTAGAAAGGAATAGAATAAATAGTTCAATGTATGGAATTTACCTTAGATTATCTAGGACTCAGTAATTATTCCAGAGGACTATTTATATTGTTGATTGATGGCACTTGGTGGAACTTATTTTCATTTTTTATTGATAACACACTGTGATATATGTATAGAGGTGGGTAACTCGAACACCTCCTTACTAACGTTGTGTGATGCACTCAGTCTCTACTCTATGTATTAGTCTATGCGTCTGTCTGAGATTATACGCCTAATAGTCAGCTTGGGTTTTATTTAACACCATATTCTTCACACACTTGTACTGTAGTGTAACTGTCAATGTAAACCTTTGAGAATGCCGCAAGGAGAAACCGGTAAGGTACAATAATAAATACAATGGAGAAGTACAAGTGTGTTATCAATATTGTATTCCAAAGGACGTGTTATGACTTTTGTAACGGGCGTGAACGAATGTCAATCCCATATACTGAACATTCTATTCCATTCTACGAAACGAAGACAGCTTTCGGGTAGAAGAGTCCAGACAATCGAAGATTTTTTTCTAATCATTTTAAAATTTTTATTCGTCCAAATATGCCAGGTCATGTTCTGTATATCCATCCGATAAATATGTCTATAAATGTATTTTAAAAAATATGTACGTAAATTTAAAAAGAAAATAATATATAACCAGCATTGAGTACAAGGATAAAAATCGAATATTAATATTACTGTGATCATTGTGATTATTTTACTGTAAATCATTATTTTCTAAGCGCTTACAAGGTTCGTTACGAGTTTGCAATCAATCAACTAATCTATCAGCCTAATGCTCTCGATTCTCCGCCTCCTAAATTCGCTCTAATAATAATAATGTCAGCCATTATTAAAAAAAACAAAATATAATCTGACATAATTCATAAAACGTGCGTTATACATCGCGTTTAGTTACCCAATATGTTTGGTAATATCAAATAAGGGCTTAAGGTCGAGCTTATAGATAATAGAATTTTAATCTACCAAAAATATTGGAAGCTTTTTTAATGCGTGTTGTGTATTACGAATACATACTAGTGCATGTAGTATATGTTGGCTACTGTTCTGTAATTACTTTAATACACAATAAAACCTTGTGTTTGTGATTATATTGCGTTGCGTTTGGTCACCGTGTGGGACACGGTCTTTGTGAATAATTGCAAGTCTTTAGGCACTTTGTATAAGATTGAAATGGTAATTTTCGTTACTGTTGTAGCACTCACCGGGCCCTACAGAATACCGCTGCTAAAAGTGTTGTATTTACGGCGCGGCGGTAAGTAGGGTACCCAGAGCTCAGCTGGAGAGGTATTTTGTAGTTTTTTCTATATCGTCAAATTAACCTCACCTCGCTTTCAGTAGGAAGATCGACAAACTTTGTCTTCTGCACTGGCAGCACAAAAACTGTCTTGCTCTTCACCCCTTGTCGACGCACTCGCCCCCCACTCGCTCTCAAACATCTAAGTAGTTAATACATTATATTGTACCTCCTAATTAATGTATCAGTGTAAAATCAAAAATATATTGAGTTAATTATGAGTCATTGTAATCATTTCACCACCAAAGAACCACGACTCCTTTTGAATTCCTGGCAGCCCGCACGCACACCCCTCCCTCCTTCCCTCTTTAATCGGCAGCACGAGTGTAATGCTCGTGATATTGTAAACGTCATTAAGCTATCATAATCACTTTAAATCAGGTGGGCCATGTGGTTGTCTGTCACCTAAGTGCTATAAAAATTGGGTATCAGAGATTTCGGTGTTGTTAAAAGTGCCCTAATGAACACGGCTGTACTCAAAGCAGCCAAAAAAATGGTAAGTATTCCAGCAAATTTTTATAAAATCTTCAGGCACTTGCCCCACCGCAAACGAGAGAAGCACTACACTGTCGACTAATTTTTTTTTTTTTAAAATGCCAATAGATCGCTATTTGTTCACTTCACTAGCGAAACACTCTCTCTCTCTCACTCTATCTTTATCTAGTTCTACTTGTTGTTTACTTTTTCAAAGAATTGCTGTATATTATACCCCTACTACTCGCCGCGCCCCCATATATCGTGTTCTGATGTAGTCTTAATACAACTGAACTGTTGTTGATAACTATTTGCCGCCATCATTGTCTCGGCCATGTAGCATTTTACTGACCGCCACTCCACTTGTTATCAAATCATTATAGATGGACTTTACTCGTATCTCGTTCATCGTTCGGCGGTGGGACAAATGCCTTATGAACCGACGAACCGGCAAAGAAGTCTTGAAGTATAAGTTCAAACCATTGGGCCACCGTTGTCTGAGTAAATTCAATAGAAAAAGTGTGATCCTCTCTTCAACTATCTCGTAAGTCACTTACGATTCCTTGGAGATGTTGGCTCACAAGTTACCCAACCTTAACTCGAGTATGTTAAAACTCAAACAAAGCATAAATCTCAGGAGACAAGATAGTTGTGACGTTTCGTTTACGAAATTATATAAGTTTGCCACTCGCGGGGACGTTTGCCCTCTAACGGATTTATTGGTGGCGAAGAAGTAAGTCAATTTGGCTCGATGCCAGATTGGTTTATGTTGTATTTTGACGTTTATTTTTTCATTGTATACATCAACGGGATTTATAAAGAAAAGTATCTTTTTTAGAGCTTCAACCATAAATAGGCATTATGCTATAAAGAAAAAAAGAAAGAAAGAAAGAAAGATAAAACAAATTGATACTCTCCAAGATGTTAATTGGTAGTGCATTTGCGCCTAAGCACATAATTAATTTCCTTGCGATTCTTAAAATTTTTTATTGCGTAGCAAATATATAATTATTCTATTACCTTGTGAACTGGCTAGTATATATAAATATTACCAATTAATTGCTATATTTGAAAATCTTTGATAGCAGGAACACAAATCAATTAAAATTTATCTTCTAATTGGAATCTCAGCTTTATGCACAAAACAAAAGTTCTGTTTTAACCTATCGAATACTTACTTATATATTTCTACCCAAATATCAAGTGAATTATTCGAGGAAAATGCGATTTTCAAGTAAAATGAATTGTGAAGTGGGGCTCGAGAGGTGGAAATCATTTCGTTATTTCATTCAGTATTAAGGACATTTATACTATTCTGAAACGAGGACGACACGAGTTGTGTACGTGACGATTTTGGTAGGTATTTGAGCAACTTTAGTTTGATAATATTAAGTAGTTTTTTTTTTCTTATATATTCCATCCCATCCTTTGTATATCACTGAAGCGATAAAACGTCAATTAATTATATTTCGATTATTATCATCACCCGTACATCCGGCGTCTACCTTTTCCACTCTAACTGCGTCGCGTCTGAATTTCGATTTTTTTCGTGAATGTGTGGAGGTCATAATAATATGACCTCCACAATTCATTGTCAGTATCGAAGTATTACACAGTCAGTTGTTAGACTTTTTGGGACCCCCAAATACCCGTAAAGGCTGCCATAGACATTCATATGACAACCGGGATAGACGGCTTCACGTGCTCTCCAAAGCACGGTCAGAGAGATACAAATAGCCATATTCATTCATACAAATATTTACACTGTATGGGGATCGAACCCGCGCCGCCTGCGTAGCAATTGAGTTCACTACTATCACGCTACAGTATCTATATTTTTTTATAAAGAATACTAATAACCGAAACGCACTTATTTCGATATTCATTCTTTCTTTCCATATAATAATATAAAAACTAAAACTCGGACCACGACTCAATTCCCGTGTGGTGTAAAGAAGCTCCCGAAATTCTTCACGGATGATTGGGAGTAGTCAGAATTAGACGTTTCATCGCATCGGCTTATAATTTATCTGCTCCGTTAGATGGATAGCTTGACAGAATATTTTGGGCATGATAAGATATTATATTCGTGTGCAAAAATGCATAATAATATACAGAGATTTTTACGGATAATCGGGCTTAATCTCATTGGATGCAGACCGCCTCCAAACCGTGACCGGTTTGATTGGCCGTCGATGGGAGAGGCCTATGTTCAGCAGTGGACGTCCTATGGCTGAAATTATGATGATGATGAATAGGACTTAAGCTAATTTTTTAATTCTTTTGAACTGAAAACTTAAGTTGGCCAGTTATCACAAAAAAAGTTCGATCAATACTCGGGTCATCACGTCTGTCCACCCATTTTGACGTCATACCGATGATGGGATCGCCATAACGAAACACAACATACTGGTACAATGGGTACAATTTCCTATTAACTTGCCACCTAAAATCTAACCACACGTCCTGGTCGACTACCTGGTCTCGTAAAGGAGGGAGGGGGGGGGGGGGCGGACACGTGTAAACAATTGTTGGCGTGACTTAATTTTATATTACATATACCATGTTTACTAGAAACTTACGGCGATTTTGTTGTAGAAGCCATTTAACAAAAATAATTACTTCATTCTTTCTATTTATATAGACAGTAATAGGTACCAATTTGAGAAATTATGATCTAATATATAAAACATGTGACACCTAAGTGCAATCTTCTTTACATGTATTGAGCAGTTTTGTTGAGAAGTAAATACATTTTACTTTTTACATAGACAGTTATCACATTTATCGGCGCTTCCGGAGTGCCGCCATTTTCTTTAAGTTTAGAAAATGAGACTTTACATAACCAGTATTATTATATATACAGGGCCCTTGAAACAATTTTGGGCCCCAAACCACCGTCAGCCTGTCACTAATCAATACCGTATAAATACCGCCCTGAAGCAACATATAGCGTTCAAAACATCACGCGTTTGTGGAACAGAAGGCTGTCAAGAACAAAACAGCGAACGTCGAGAAGGTTTCGTGCTAAATATAGACTTTTTATATTTGGTCGTTGTTGAGAAATTTTGTTACATATTCTTGAAAACGAAGAGGAATATCGATTATTTGCGGTTGATTTTATGGATTATTCCACTATGATCACCTGGGTGATATGACCTGGGTGATCAAATTCCACAACTTTGTGTCCTTAAATCACTTGCTGACAATTCACCTGGGTGATCAAATTCCACATGATTTTAAATTATTTTATTTGTTTCCCTATATCACCTGGGTGATTAAATTCCACATGATTTTAAATTATTTGTTTCCTTAAATCACCCGGTTTAAATAGTTAATGATTTGATGATTATAATAAATAACATCAAGTTAAAGTTATTTCTTACAATCATAAACAAAAATTATATATAATAGGTTTTAAGGTTTTATAATGATTATATTAAAAAAGTTTTCAAATATCAATACACAGTTCAACGAGTTTTATCTAAAATATGGCCTACTGAAATTTGTCCCTTAAGTAGATATCTCTACTTAAGTCTGGCAGTCTAAAATGTATCGTTGTTTAAGTAATATCTGCATTTGTTTTTTTTCATTGGTGCTTGGCGGTGAATCATCTTCGGTGAGTTGACGACGTCTCAATGTATAAAACGCCGCATCTTTTTGTAAAGCGTTGAGTAAATGCACAATATTATTATTTTTACGACGCATTACGCTATTGATTTTGTGGTGCCATCCTTCCAAGCTGTTCGTGGTGCGATGTCGCTCTCTCCAAATGCACCAAATCGTAATCATCGACGCACTCATCCAACACTTTTGGAAGTATGTCAAGAATCCTTGAATTTCTGGGTATTTTTCATACTCGTTTATTATGTAGTTCCACCCTTCTGTAATTAAGTTTACTGGAAGAAACGGCATAGATACAAATAAACAACAAAAAAAAATACAAAACAAACAAACAAAAACATTATATATGTAAACAACGATATATATTAGACTGCTAGTTACTTAAGGGACGAATTTCAGTAGGCGATTTTTTAGATAAAACTCGTTGAACTGTGTATTGATATTTGAAAACTTTTTTAATATAATCATTATATAACCTTAAAACCTATTTATATATATTTTTTTTATTATTGTAATATATAACTTTAACTTGATGTTATTTATTACAATCATCAAATCACTAACTATTTAAACCGGGTGATTTAAGGAAACAAATAATTTAAAATCATGTGGAATTTAATCACCCAGGTGATATAGGGAAACAAATAAAATAATTTAAAATCATGTGGAATTTGATCACCCAGGTGAATTGTCAGCAGGTGATTTAAGGACACAAAGTTGTGGAATTTGATCACCCAGGTCATATCACCTAGGTGATCATAGTGGAATAACCCGATTTTATAGTCATATTGGAACAAAAGTATTAATTAATGGCTACTTATACGAATAAGACGGTTTGTGATTAAAGTCGGTTCGAGTACGACTTAACCACTTTCAATAGATCCGTTGGGCATGGTATCCGTGTGTATTGAATTTTTTGAGTACAAAAAAAATATTGGATTATGTAGGTTACAAACCTGTCACAAACATCAATCACGATTATATACAAAATGGAACTTCATTTACTTATTACATTTAGATTGATAGATAGATAGATAGATAACCCTTTATTGTACAAAAAAAATGTAAAATTACTGTAAAGAGAAAACGTACCTTAACAAATACGTGAATAATTGCATATACAATGGGCTTTTACAGGTGTGACTCTCCTTTGAATCCTTAATTGTAGGTATGTTATATGTAATACTACAAACAATTACACGTAGGGTATTGTATATAGAACCCTAAACATGTAAACAAATCATTATAAAATGTGTAACATTAGAGAGTACGTAGTACGCGTAGCACGTAGCGCCTACGCCGTAGCAATGCCGTAGACATAACGCTACGATAGTTTCTACTTGTCTTTTGCATCTTCTATCTCATATGATTGGACTAGCAAACAAAAGATAAAAGCGATTCTCATCTGGCCTCCACAACCTATAAGTATAGGCGATATCGAAGAATTGCACCTAGACCAGTTTATGAACTTTTTAAGGCTTCAACTATCTGTAACGACTGCCTTGGCCATGCCATGTTTGTATGACACACATACACATATTTTTTTGGTCAATACTTGCTGTTTATCGTTTTCAAAAACAAAACTACTGAACCGAATTTGATATAATTCTTGTTCGATACTATGACACCCACATCTTTCATTTACGGTTAAGAACACGCTGGTCTCTTAAAATTCGTTCCCAGAATAAAAGTTGTGAATTCGTTCCCGACATTTGGTTCCGAAATAGGAGAAAATATTAACTCACTGACGTAACTTTCAAACAGTTAACTTTTGCCGTCAAATGGGTACACCCATTTGACGGCAAAAGGTTCACCTATTATTACACGGAAAAAACATAGTTAATACATCTCTGCCTATCCCTGTGGGGCTTTACAGACGTGAATATTTGTGTAACTTTCAAACTTCACATGTTCAAAGGTATTTAAAAGCAAAAAGCAAAAAGTCAATAACTCATCTAGTAACTTCTAACCACCGGTAGAAGGCGCCACCTTCCCTTTGTTCTAAATTCAAGCGGTCGTGTTCCGGTGTGGGTGCGGTACCCAATATCCGGTGTGAGTGTTAGAAAGCGAATATGAATGTAAATTGTGCTTTAGTTCTTGTTTTTATTAACCAGGTTCAAAAAAGGAGGTTATATATTTTGGCTTAAATTAGAATTCATCGCAATGTAGTCTCTCGATTTCCTATTATTTGTGAACCATTTTTAATATTTTTGAAAGAACGTTCCTACGAATGTGAATTGCGATAGACTTGATTGATATATAATATATTATGAAAAAGTTGTCGTAATTTATGTCGGCAGCTTAAAGGAGTCGGACTTGCTACAGTGTGAGGTCCCAGGTTCGAATCCTAGCCATAACTCTAACAACGTGAACGCACTCCTAACACAAATCATTGAGCTTACCTGATTGAGGTTAGAGGTAATATTAGTATACATCATTCCCTCATTCCCTGAACCTTTTTCCCAACTCAGTTGGGGTCGGCTTTCCAGTCTAACTGTGATGCGGCTGAACTTCGATATTTTCCGTGAAGCGACTGCCATCTGATCTCCACAACCAATGGTCTAATGACCAATGGCGATATCGAAGTTCCAAGTTAGGCTGGTTGGACTTTTGAGGGCTCCAACTACCCGTAACGACTGCCATAGATGTTTGTATGGCAACCGGGACCGACGACTTAACGTGCTCTCCGAGGCACTTATAAACCTGCGATAAATACACACATAACTTCGAAAAGCATCGAAAAGTCATTGGTGTGTGCCATGGTAAACCTGGGATCGAACTCGAGACCTTGTCTCAGCAGTCCATTACCCATACCACTAGGCTACCGCGGCTTTTATAATATTAGTATACATTATTGGTAATATTAGTATACATTATTGATAAAACACTTGTACTTCTCCACGATATTTATTTATTATACCTAACCGGTTTCGCCTTGCAGCATTCTGAAAGATTTACACTGACTGTCATTTGATTAATTGTTTTTTTTTATATCCAACTTAGGTGGCAGACAAGCACGCGGCCCACCTGATACCTGATGGAAAGTGGTTACCGTGGCTTATGGACGTCTACAACACCAGAGGCATCACACTCGTGCTGCCCACCAATGAGAGAAAAGGGTTGAAAGAAATTGTGCGAGGAGGCAGAGGGAGGGGAGAAGGTTAAGAGTCTCTGTGCTTGTAAAGAAGAAAAAGAAGGGTTTCACGGTCTTTCCACTGACAACACAAAACCTCTCCAGTGAGCTATGGCTATCCTACTCACCTCTGGAAACATAACACAAGGTTTTCTGCGATTAGCTGCGATATTCTGTAGGGCGAAGGTACAGTCAGACGGCTCAAACCGTCATGTCCTAACTTCATAAAATTGTATATGTAAATTGATAGGAATATTAGCAATTTCGGTTGCTAATATTCTTTAAAAAAATAAAGGAAAAAGAAGATCTGCTGACAGTTCCCTTATTGAATGATTGTCAAAGTTGTCTTCGCATCGTTATCACATTCACGTTGACGTCACGCATTTCTTAACTTAATAAAGAAGGTATTGAAAGGTAAATAATACGACGACGTCAAAAGCGTCACATTGCTGCGATGTTTCGTTATCTAAATTGGTGTAAATCAATATTTTATGTGTAAATTGTTGAATTTTAGACATTACGGCTTGCACGAGGAAAGTGGCATATTTCCGTGAATTGTGATTTTCAGTGCTGGTTCCAAAACTCTATTATAGCCTCTAGTAAAATTCCCACTACTACTAATGATGATGAGGAATATCAAATTACTTGACACTGGTAGATACTGAAAAAGTATCCATATTGGAGAAAATGAAATTGCCAACATTATTCACGGTCATTCTGCAAGTTTATGTGTGGAAGTTCAGAATTTTCTGAAAACATCTAATAGTTTGGTGGGGAATGTGGTTTTTAGGGTACTATGGGTAATAAAGTGAAAACATAAAACGCTTTTACTAAGACTCCTCTGTGTTAAAATATTAAAATAGGCCTTATATGGCGGAAATCTGTTATCAGAAAATATATTGAGAGAGGGAGGGTGAGGAAAACCCTCCCCTCTCCCACGGCTTAACAATCCCGACGATAGTAATCACTATCACTACATAGTATAAAATAAAGTCGCGTTTTCTGTCCCTATTTTTCTTGTCCCTTTGTATGCTTAAATCTTTAGAACTACGCAATGGATTTTGATGCGGTTTATTTCAATAGATAGAATGGTTAAAGAGGAAGGTTTATATGTATATAACATCATGCTACGACTAACAGGTGCGGAACAGGAATGAAAAATGTTGCAACAACGGGGTGACGCAATAAAACCTCTTACCCAAGGATATATCATTTCGTAAGCGTAATATCCCGCAAGTACGGAGAACATAACCTCTCCGGTTATATTGATAACGGCATTTATCTGTCCGTCTGCCACTGGGCTGTATCTCATGGCCGAAACATTATAGATAAACACTAAAAAAATTACAGATTATATATATTTCTCTGACTGGTAAAATTGCTGCCAGCGGCAATGAGAAAAAATTGTACAATTATATCAAAAGATCCATATTTATGTACTAACCCTTCAGCTGCATAATTATTCACTTGGGGAACAAGCCGGCGGAACACTGACACAGAACAGACTTTTTGTTCGTCCCTCATTTGTTACTTGTTTCTGTGCGAACAAAGTTTAAAATGTTCTGTTTGTGATCATACGATTTGTTTTAAATATACTTTGTTTTAGTTTAGGATATGTTATATTGTACGGGAGCTGGAACTTAATATTTTGTATATTATTTATACTGTTGATTGATGGCACTTGGTGGGGCTCACTTTTATACATACACGTAGTGTAAAGTAAACCTTTGAGAATGTCGCAAGACGAAAACGGTTAGGTACATTAATAAATACAGTGGAGAAGTACAAGTGTGTTATCAATTATGTATTTTGCATATTTTATTCGTTGATATTCGCGGCTATGCCTGTGTGGAATTTGGACCCTGTTTGCACACATGAGAATATATTCCAAGGATAAAAAGTATGTCTTACTCCATACTGTAAGCTGTGCTTGTTTCGTATTTTCTTCCAAATTCGTTCAGCTGTTAGAACATGATTGAGTAACCACCATCCAAACTTCTTCACAAATTTTCATTTTTAAGCAGGATGTCGTAACAACCGCAACTGCAAATGCAGTGCGTTCCGTGAAATAGATTTCAATATGATCATACTTTTTATTGGTTTAATTAATATGGTGAGGTTTACCCATATAGGTGTAATAATGTATGAGAATAAAATTTTATTACCTACAAATAAAAATTCCGCGGAACCGCGGTAGTCTAGTGGTATGGGTAATGGACTGCTGAGACGAGGTCTCGGGTTCGATCCCAGGTTTACTATGGCACACACCAATGACTTCGATGCTTTTCGAAGTTATGTGTGTATTTATCGCAGGTTATAAGTGCCCGGTTAATGGCAATAGGCTCGCCACCTATTACATTGGGACCTAAATATAAACTGGCGAAATGTGGGTGCTAGCACCTTTGCCTACCCCTTCGGGGATATAGGCGTGATATTACAAAAAAAAAAAAAAATTCCAACCGTTTGTATAAAGAACGAAACAAGTTTGATAAACAGGCGGTACCCATTAGCGAATCACTAACCGAAACAAAATCACGGTACCGCCTGCTATCAAACTTGTTTCAATCGTTTTACTAACTGTCGGTTTTACACAAGTATGTTCCACAATATATGTATGTTAGAAAAAATATTACAAACTTTCCAAGACTTTGTGATAGGCATAACCTAAATACCAGACACAAAAATAATCTCGTTGTCTGTGATAGTAGACTCCACAAAATTTCAAATTCTTTTCAGGGTAATTGTATACGCTTTTTTAATAAGCTCCCCTATGAAATTAGAGATTTGCCTATCAATAAGTTTAAAAATTTAGTAAAAAATAAGCTATGTCAAAAAGCTTACTATAAAATCCAGGATTATTTGGATGATAAACAAGCCTGGAAATGAACTGTTCACTCCACTTGCTACTCAGCTAAATTTTGTATCTAGACTAAGTAAACTATTGTAAATAGACCAAAAAAAAAAGAAAAGCCCGCTGAGTTTCTTGCCGGAGTCTTCTCAGGTCGGGGCCGCGTTTCGAACCGGTGGTCCATTTGCATTTGATAAAATATTGTTTGTATTGACGTTTTGTAAGTGCCGTTTACTGGTCTATGCAGAATAAATGATTTTTGATTTTGATTTTGATTTTGATATTCAATTGCACACATATATTTTTGCCCATTAATTTTCACAATATATTTGTGAAGTCTAAATTTGTGCAAGCATATTGTAGCGTGTGTAAATCATCAATTATACGTATCTATATTCAACGGGAACAGTTGCCCTGTAGGCCTAAGTTCCTATAGGTAATATGCCTGTATATTTGGCACTAATTAATGATTTGCATTTCAATATTGTTTTCGAATTAAATAAAAAGTTTTACGCTGAATGGAGATTTTTTTCTTTCGGACCGATAAGTTGAATTTTCAAAATCTTAACGTGTTTTTTCTGTATTTCATGAATGAAACCCATGTCTGTTTTGGCTTTTATGTGTTCACATAGCATAGCCCTAATTGTAGAACTACATTTCAGCGTGATTAAATTCATAACAAAAAAAAATCCCGCTGGCTGGAGGTTTGGTTTCCACCATCATTTATTCTGAAAATAATACGGAACAAATTCCAGTTCTATTACCATTCGATAGCCTAAATATACAGGCATATTACCGATAGGAACTTAGGCCTACAGGGCAACAGTTCCCGTTGAATATAGTTACGTATCAATTATCACTTATATCAGTAATTACCAAAGACTGACCAACAATTTTTTTTTATAAACAGATCGTCAAATTGACTGCACGCCGCCACAAGATAAGGATATTCGAGCAGCTAAAAGGGTCTAACCCTCTTCAGGACTCGTTTTTCCACATTTAAGTAATTCACGAACCCCGACATTATGAACCTCTATGTCAATCACTTTATTCCGAGCTCCCGAAATACGCACATGAAAGTTTTTGTAGCAATTCTGAAAACACAAAAAGTCAGAATACATTCCACAAATGATTTCTGACATCGTCATTCATTCTTCCTGATAACATACCTATTCACTGTTAAACATTTCAGGATATTTACTATATTTGTTGATTTTATGAAGCAAACAATTTTTCGGCGCTGTTGCAACCGCCATGATCACGGTGTACTGATGACCGCCGAGCTAGTTCTTATTGAGGCCAACCGTATCGGTCTACCCTCTGTCTCGTTTACTACGCGCGTCACCACTACCACTGTCCGCGTTCTCACACTGTACTCGATCGCGACACACACCACTCACACTCGCACGGTTTTTGGAGATGCCGCCGTTTGTTTGGCTTTTGTATACTTATGAATTATCCGGTGCCAGACACTCCACCAGTTGAAACTCATCTTACCGGTTAAAATTTTTGTGCTTTTTGATTTCGATAGCTTATTTCTGGGCATATATGGGCGTGCTATTAACAGAATCTGTGAGTTATACAACTCAATCTAGTGATTCTTCCCTTCCTGCAATAGATGTGGAGCGATAGCCGATATCTATGGCTCGTTATTTTTGACTGCCCTAATGCTCCTTAACCCGACGTGGCTTGACTTAGTGGTTAAGGCGTCGGCCTTTCGATCGAGTGGTAGTGTAATGACCAAGATTCGAACCTGGGTCGAATCCTGGCCATTACACTACCGACTTGAACCCACTCCTACGACAAACCATTGCGCTTAGTCAGGTAGTCTTCCCACTAACAAAAACCCTGTGTGTGATAATGACAAGCTTTTTATTTTTTACTAGCTGTCACTTCGTTGAGAGAGCTTCCATACAGGCCTCGATACAGGGGATCGATGTCAACCATTGTCAAAGAACTGAGATTACTAAAACTGCCATTCAATTTTGGACTATACTCCAACAGCGTTAAAGTTTTGAATAAATAGCATGGTGTAGAGCAAATGAAACGATGTAAACTCTTTTTCATTTCATTTTGTACTTTAATATAACGTCGATAAATTCAAAATAATGCAATGGCAGTTTTTGTGATCTCAGTCGTGTGACCATGGTTACTTGCAGGATCGAGGTCCAGAGTACAAGTTGGTCTTCCCACTGACAGCGCAAAACCTCTCCAGTGAACTCTGACCACCCTACCCACCACCGAGAACACAACACAAGGTTATTACGACTATTTGCCAACATATTCTAAAGTTATTTGTTCAATATTAAAGGCACAACTTTTACCACCCTATAATTTTTCACATTTTCATTTGTTCATTCATAATTTGCGCTATCTAGCGCTTTTTATTGTAGAGAAGGCAATTTACAGACGTATATGTGAATCGGTAGTTACCGTTAGTTACCGTTAGTTACCGGTAGTTACCGGTAGTTACCTGTTATATGTGTTATCCATAGGCAGAATTGTACTATCACATCCCGAGGCACGGCTACGGAAATTATTCAGGAAATGGACCAGATTGAGAACCTTTGTGTTTACGACTGTACTTACCATTAACTAACAGTAACTAGTATGTATAAATATATGGTCTTTACGCTACCTGGACCAATGGCTATCTAGTGTGAATCTAGTCTAGATCTAGTCTATACGCGAACTAGTTATATTGAGATTTAGTCATAAAGCGATCTAGTCAATATTGATACCTAATCTTATCGAGATATAGGCATAAAGCTACTAACCCATATATATATAAAGCGTGAAAAATAGATAGGTATAAAGTATACAGAGTGTAAGGTAAAGACTTCCGAAGCCGAAGGCACCTGGTAGTACTGGTACAGTCACCTGCAGTAATATGTGTACGTTTTAGAACTTTTTCGCTTGCCGAATTTTTTTTTTTATACTACGTAGGTGGCAGACAACCACACGGCCCACCTGATGGAAAGCGGCCACCGTGGCCTATGAACGTGTGCAACACTAAGGGTGTCACACACGCGCTGCCCACCCTGAAGGGAAAGGGGGAGAGCTGGGAAGGGGTGGGGAGGCTAGGAAGGGGAGGGGAAGGAGGGGTATAGTGAGCTCTGGCTACCCTACTTACCGGCGGGAATTTTACCGTTTCATGTTATAATGCTGACTTGTCATTTAATATTCTGTATAGACCATTAAACGGGACTTACAAAACGTCAGTATCAACAACATTTTATAGATCAGTAAGCAAATGGACTGCCGGTTCGAAACGCGGCCCCGACCTGCGAAGTCTCTGGCAAGAAACTCAGCGGGCTTTTCTTTATTTTTGATCTATTTACAATCATTTACTTAGTCTAGATATAAAAATTTGCTGAGTAGCAAGTTGAGTGAACAGCTCATTATGGTCATGTAAGAGCTCATTATAAAGACCACGCATTATAACTATCAGGCCGTTTTAATTGGACTTTCAATGTCATGTCATCACGTCAGAATAACAGCTTCCTCATCAATTCCTAATGTCGTAGTATTTTCTTTTCGCTCGTTTGTCCCCGCAGCTCTCCTGACTGTCGCTCATCAGTGAAAGCTCCTTGTTTATTTTCCTTGTTAACTCGTGTTACTGTGATGTTTGAATAAGAATGAACATGTTTGGATTACTGAATCTATTATGTTATTTTGTGCGTTATGTTACAGAAATATTTTTAGTGCCGTTTTTTTTTTAGTATAACATACAAAATATCTTGATGTTACACCTTCCTCAATAAACTCTCCTAGTCTCCTACAGCCCTGGGTCTTTCACTAGGGACTGCCATAATATAACATAATCTCACGCTTATATCCCCGAAGGGGTAGACAGGGGTGATAGCACCCACATTTCGCCAGTTTATGTTTAGGTCCCAATGTTATAGGTGATGAGCCTATTGCCATTAACCGGGCACTTATAAACCTGCGATAAATCAGCATCGGAAAGTCATTAGTGTGTGTGCCATGGGAAAACCTAGGATCGTACCCGAAACCTCGTCTCAGCAGTCCATTACCCATACCACTAGGCACCCGCGGTTACTACAGTAAACAGTGCATTAAAAGGTGCGTGTTTGACGGCAATATTCTCGCCCCCTATTTTGATCGAAAAATAAAGTTTTGAAAATGGGGGTGTTAATCATAAAGTTATCCTTAGACGAACAAAGTGTGTGAGTAATACTTAACTTTGCACAAAATTTGCATACCACTAGGTAACCGCTGCTTCTCACTAGGCTGCCGCGGCTTCCAAAATAATAACCACCTTTAATAATATTTTAATCACCTTACGACACCACATGGGAAGAGATTTTGTGGTCCAAATTCTACTCTGCCGGGAATGACACGGCCCATACTTTGGGAATACAATTCTTTGAAAATTCCAATCAGTTTAAAAACGACAGCTAATCTACCAAACGATATAAAGTATCAAGAACTGAAGTTAAAGATTACTTTCCATTGTCCCCAGAAGTGATACAGCCTGCAGAATTCAATAGAAGCCTTACGGATCAACTCCATTCAACACAATAGACAAAGAAGTTAAAAATGAATAAGGTTCAGATTCCAATTTTGTTTGTCAAACTTTAAGGGATCGGTAGGATTATGCGTATGATTAGTTGAAAGTTATTTGCCGCTTTTTTACATACGCCTGTAACGCCTGTAAACACGGAGGTAGGACACGACGGTATCTCCCGTCCGAAATGAGCTGTCCAACTGGGGAAGTACCTCCGCCCTACAGAAGACCGCGGTCATAATAACCATCGTGTTGTATTCCCGCCGGTAAGTAGGGTAGCCAGAGCTCACTGTACCCCTCCTTCCCCTCCCCTTCCTAGCCTCCCCACCCCTTCCCAGCTCTCCCCCTTTCCCTCCAAGGTGGGCAGGGCGTGTGTGACACCCTTAGTGTGGCACATGTTCATAGGCCACGGTGGCCGCTTTTCATCTCCTCCGACTATGGCGGACTATGGTCCCCATCTAGCCCCCGGATATGGGGAGGCGCACCTAGCACCGTCGCGGCCTGCTTCTGCTAGGGCGACAGACGGCCTCACCCGTCACCCCCAGGCCCGCGCTCATGGGGGACGGAGGTCGTAATATTATACCCACAATCAGCCGCGAATTATCTGTCAAATAGAAACAAATACCTCATTTGGACTTTATGAAAAGCTGTATTGATATTGATTCTTTGATGTCAAATACAGAATCCATTTTTATTTTGGTACTTACTCGCTTAATGATTACTTAGTTACTTTTTACGCTTTTATATCGTATTGAATGAGTTTTGGAAACTCCCAATGAGTTTTAATATCCTATTATAATGAAGTGTACGTGACTGAAATTTTGCTGTCTAAAACCGTAATATATACGCTGCGTGACAAGCTAAGTTCAGAAAAAAATATTAGTAAGCCAGCTAAATGTTATTACACCGGTTATTAATATTACCCCAACCGGCGAATATTTAATTACATACATACATAATATGCTTACGCCTGCAAGGCGTCTGTCTTAAACACCCACATTTCGCCAACATAATTTTCGGTCCCACGTAATAGGGCGCGAGCCTATTATCGTCAATTTGTAAAAAATGGGTATACCGACAATAAATTTCTAACCAAAAATTGTGCAGCTAAATGAATTAGAAAAAAAATTGACCTGATTCCTTCCTATGCGGAAATTAATTACGAACTCCGAATTCGATCGGAGACAATTACTCGAGTTTGACATAACCTACCCAACCGGCTCCGGTAGGGGGGAATCCGTGGGGATTTTTCGCAAGATTGAAAAAAATGGTCGGTAGCACAAGTGTAACGCCACTGGTGTTGCATACATATAGCATACAGCTTAATTAACTCATCCTTTTTGTCCTTCCACCGTAAGATAACCTTCGCAATATCCTAGTAAGCATAAGCCATAATGTAATAAATAATCGTGCGTTTATATTGCATCGATATTTCATTCACACATGACGGGAAAAATAACCTCGCTGCGTCGAAGACTTCATTAATATCTCCATATATAAACATATTTTTTTTAGATTTTTTATCATCTATCTTTACTCAATATAACAATATTATTATTAAGATTTAAATTAGTCGTGTCTGTACACTGGTGATACCTGCTTAAAAAAATAATTAGAATATATTTTACTTAATTAACGATTCAGAACTCAATTATTTTTATTCTTACCCAAGGTTTAAAACATGTATTTGACTAGGTACAATATGTCGCAAACTTCAGCATGAACCTAAATGTTTTTGTACTTATTTACAACTTGCTTCAGACAATTTCAAATACATGAATAACACAGGGTGAATTGTGTTCTGATGTCTCCTACAAGTTTTTGCCAAATCGTCAACCGCTTTTGTATCAAACATATTCAAAACTTGTTTTTGGTAATCTGCTTGCTCGCGATGGGCTCAAAAATTACTGAACTGATTTCAACGGTAAGATTTAAAATTAGAAATATGATTAAAAGTCATAATATCCACGGTAGCCTAGTGGTATGGTATGGGTAATGGACTGCTGAGACGACGTCTCGGGTTCATCCCAGGTTACCATGGCACACCAATGACTTTGTATTTATCTCAGGTTTATAAGTGCCCGGTTAATGGCAATAAGCTCACCAGCTATTTCATTGGGATTGGGATAAACATAACAATATTATTAAACCTTCTTCTTCTTCTTCTTAAACCTTCAAAAAAAATTCGTATTGACTCACCCCATTTTGAAGCGGGCGTTTAATCGCTTCTCCGTTGCATAACCTGGCACACTGTATGTTAACGCATTCTATCATTCTGTTTGTAAATTAATTATTATCGGCCATTATTCTCCGGGAGTGTCTGTGTTGCTGTGGCGTGATGGGCTTGGCTTGGCTTGACGCAAAAAATAAAAACACTCACACACAGCGCAAAATGTGGCGGAAGGGCGACACTGGCGCAGACGCATCATTCGCCATTATGCCCACAGACAATGTAGGCCGCCTGCCGCCGCGTCAAGCCAAGCCACAGATTATCATTCACGAACCGTACCACTATACATTGTTGAAATGTCCATTTTATTTTATATTATTTTTTAGTTTATCTTGTTTTCAATGGGTTGGTGTTTTGTTGTGTTTTATTTTGTTATTTTATTTTTTATTTATTTATTTTTTCGAGGAGCCAGTTGAAAACCAGCGCCAGGTACTTGTGCCTGGCATTACGCTGAACTGGCTCCTTTTTTCCTTTTGCAGCACAGATATGCACGACGTCCTTTGTTTATTTTTATTTATATTTTTTATTATTTTCAATCTTCATGTAGTTATTTGTGTTGTGAAGGGCTAAATAAAGATTATTTTCTTTCTTCTTCTTTCTTTCTTTCTAAACTGGCGAAACGTGGGTGCTAGCACCTCTGCCTACCCCTTCAGGGATATAGGCGTGAGTTTATGTTATGTTATGTTAATAGCCAACCTTCACGCAGACGGAGCAACGAGCATCAGCTAGTTATGTATCTATATGTGCCTATAAACATGTTTTTCTTATCTGTTTGTCCTCAATATATGTCCTTGATCTGATTACGATCGAAGTTTCGTAAGTTGTTATGCACGCAGCCCGTATCTTACATCAATGGTCACCCTTATGACTCCTTTCTCGGGAAGTTCTGACAGGGTAGGACATGACAGTATATCCCGTCCTAATTAAGCAGTCCGACTGGGGTAGTAGCTCCAGCCTACAGAATACCGCGGCTAATAATAACCTTGTGTTGTGTTTTCGGCTGTGAGTAGGGTAGCCAAAGCTCACAGGAGAGGTTTTGTATTGTCAGTGGGAAGACCGAGAAATACTTTTTGTCTTTTGCACTGACAGCACAGAGACTCTCGTAACCTTCTCCCCTCCCCCCCTCCCCCCTTCCCCCTTCTTCTCTATATGGTCGGCAGCACGAATATGACGCCCCTGGCGTTCCAAACGTCCATAGGCCACGGTTACTTTTCATCGGGTAGGCTGTGAGCTTGTCTGCCACCTAAGCGGTATAAAAAATATCTCTCTCTTTTCGTCCACGATTTTCTTAATAATTATTTTCTTTAAAGGAAAAATTGAGAAGTGAACTACTGTCATGGTATGGACATACTGTGAGAAGAGATGATAGTAATATTGTAAAAAAGATTCAAAGCATGAATGTAGAGGGCTTTAGGAGCAGAGGTTGGCCCAAGAAAAAAGGAATGGATTGTGTGAAAGAGGATATTTCAAAGAAAGGAGTGACTGTAAAAATGATATGTGATGTGAATGAATCGATGTAAACCGCTGTTGGTAATCCTATAAATAAATAAATACTGTTTCTACCCGACGGGGTGGTAAACGGTGAGCACGTACTTTACATAAATAATCATACGTACAAAAGTGAACCTTTTCTTAAAGTAACTTACTTCCAACACCTTTACTAAATCCTATCTAATCATGGCCAAACTGCTAAATTCTGGAATTCAAACATTAAGGAAAATCCCTTTTATAGGATCAAGTCACACTGAAAGCTATAGAGAAATAAAATTTATGTAGAACTGTTTCAAAAGCCTTATGTACTACACACACCAGCATGTTAAGACCCAAGACGGCTAATGTTTTAGTCAGTTCGGGTCCTAAACATACTCCTCCGTCACCGCTGGGAGTATTTCAAGGGGATATTTGTACGAAAAAAGGGGGTCTACTAATGTAAGTTTCTTTATATGTTTATAGTTATTGGTATACATTGGTATCTATGTAGATACCAATGTTGGGAGGGTTTGGTCTACTGTTTCCACGGTGGCCAGACGGGTTGGTTCAGAGTTTTGTTTCGAATTTTGCTTCTCCCGCAGTGATATATCGTCTGTGTCTTCAGTTAGCCTATTACGACACTTTTTAAATGAGATGGTGCGGTGCTACCTTTCTCTGTTTCATACCATACCATATTATATTCTAACATATTTCTCCAACCTCGCAACTAGAAATATAGCAAATATATATCCTAGAAGCATAGCAAAAATATTTCCTAGAAGCATAGAAAATATATTTATTATGTAGTAAGCCTTCCCGAGGAGCGAAACCTATGCTCGGGCCCTCTCCGGGAGTAGCGGCGCTGTGCCGTGAAACAAATTACTATGCCACTATGGCAACTCAAAATCAATTCTGGCTTTCTGATCGGATTTACCCTTTCTGGCGACCATTTAAGTTTATTTAAATTCCATTAAGTCTTGGAATTCCTCACCAGCTCACGGGTTTTCTTATTCCTACAGTCCCAGGTTCTTTATGCGTAGCGTGGAAAAGAATCTGATGAGGTCGTCAAATTTATATATCTATGTATAGCAGCACTGCCACAGTGCGACAATCTTAAACCTAGGTGCTGTAAAATAAACTGTTTCGCACAAAAGCGTGACTTTAGTTCCCCGATCACACAGCCACTTTTAGAGACCCTAGTGAACCCTCACCATAATAGTGGAGAATTGAATGGCACACCTCATTTTTGTTCGGAACCCTTTCTTATTAGCTAACGTGCCTAAGTGTTATGACGTGTGAAGTGCTGTCGTGTAGAACCGGGCGTGACGTGACGTCAGATTTTAATTTGTAATGTACGAGTCTGGTCGTGCCTCGGAGAGCACGTTAAGCCGTCGGTCTCGGTTGCCATACAAACATCTATAGCAGTCGTTATGGGTAGTTGCAGCCCTCAAAAGTCCAACCAGTATAACTTTGAACTTCGATATCGCCATTGGTTATTGGACCATTGGTTGTGGAGGTCATATGGCAGTCGCTTCATGGAAAGTTTCGAAGTTTAGCCGCATCACAGTTAGACTGGAAAGCCGACCCCAAGTCAGTTGCGAAAAAAGGTTCAAAGAATGATGTTAGCATATGTAGTTCTTATGGCAAATTCCTACTGATAGATTAGTAAATAATTGCGAGAAGGTTCGTGCAGCCGTACAACGACATCACGTCTACCTAGTTATTAACTAAAGAACATATTATTATGGAGTAAACAGTCCACAGTGTGCTTGTTATTTGCATACCTACATATTAATTGACAATATAATATATTACGCATAAAAAGATGATTATATGGCTCAACAGCCCCTGTGGTGTAGCGGAATGTGACTGCTACGCAGAATGCATGAATATGGTTATTTTGCATTGGTCTGGTCGTGCCTCGGAGAGCACATTAAGCCAATGTCAATCAAAGCCAAAGTCAAGTAAGCAATAAGTCATTGACAACCTCATACCATACTCAACCAGTCATAATTTATGGAGTTGATCTTTAGTCATCAACGTTTCAAAACTATTTCAATTATCTGTGACTTCACGCACGAAGAATCATATAGGTAATTTCCATTTACTATGGTAATTCGAATTCCATGTTAAGTTGTGCCTGAAACATTGCAAAGGGGACCGATTGCGCAATTTCGTCCGATGAACAAACTTTTCTTAGCGGTTTATATGACTCGTGGGGACTATTTGGTCATTCCACTCTTAAAACTTTATTGCTCTAATAAACCGCATATCCGTGAATTGCGACAGAGACAATTGCTCTTAGAGAATCTTTATATTTCAGTTTTTAAATTGAGAAAAGAGCCGAGAGACATAGGTATTAGCCATAAAACCATAAAATCACCTCATATTGTTCAAAACGCAGAACATTTACGTGATAATCATCAGCATTCATTTCGGTTAAGGTTCATTTCAAGTTTTATAGTAGGTTGAAACACGTTATTATGTTTTTATTTTGTATCTATTTATATTTTTTTTATATAGGTAAGCATATAGGTTTAATGAATTTATTTCTCCAAAGACTTGCATGTCACTTATTGAAAAACAATAATAATTAGATTAGTACACAATGCACCAGTAAATTAGGGTAAGTAATTCACGCAAAAAGTGTGAAAGTATTGTGTAGACTAAAAGGAGTACCTAACCTTGACATAAAATAGCCCCATAAGCTCACCACAAAAACCTTAGATGTCCTCCTCCATAAAATAAAGCCATATACCTAGAAAGTTTTTGCCATTGCTCCACAAACTCAATCTCCTTGTTAAGGCGCGTTGTAGGGTAAATAAAAATGTTAGCGAGACGGTAGCGGCTTCGCGATTGCCGTACAAACATAGTAAGGCCAATAATAGCACTCTCGGAGAAGAGGCCGTGCACTTAAGGAGAGGTTATAGTGATAGGAGATGGCGGAAAACACAAAAAATCTAAGTATTATTGTTTATCTTCGAAAATCTTTACAATTTGTAATGGAAAGGTATGTAAGGTATCAAGAGAGAGGAGCATTGTGATTGGCAGGCTTTACGCACACACAGATTAACAGTAGGCAGGTAGGGTCAGAGCCGTCTTTACGTATAGCACTGGGGCCCTGGGCACACAAGACTTTAGACGGCCTTTTGGGAAGTTTAAGGTTTTAGATTTTTCATAAGTTGATGTGCGAGAAATTGTTTCTCTGTCGGGGGGGAGAGGTAGGGAGGTCTAAATGCGGTGGTCCCTACGCACAAGGCCCTTGTGCCCCTATGGTAAAGACGGTTATGGGTAGGGTGCCTATCGTAATGCTCCACTCTATTGATCACTTTACATGACGAGTTCGATAGTTTTCGTGCTAAAGGCGCTGATTCTAATATTTAACCCATGAATGTGGATGTTTGCGTGTTTATTCAGTTATCTTATTCATCATGATCTAATCTTAGCAATATTCTCGATTCAGTCGCATCTGAAGTACGATATGTAAGCCCAGGGTTAGTAGACCCTCACTTCGTTCTTTTGATATGTCTTATGACAATTTTATGGTTGCGACGCAGTATTTGTCGAAAGCGGCAGAGACTCCCTTACGCGAGAAGGATGGTGCTGCCGTCTCTGTTTCCTGGGTGCATCGCTTGGAGATTAAGGACCGAGCCAAACAACGCTCCTGACCGTTTTTAGTAGGTTTGAGTAGCCGTCAATAAAACGTGGATCATTTCGCAGGTGAAGGTGACTTGTGCGAGAGATATGTCTTGTATAATCTCACCTTCAGCAATCGAGGACCCATGAACGCCGTGCGTTTTGGTCGGGTCGAGTCTGACATAATCACCTCCACTGATTTTCGTATAGGTGGTATCCATGGGTATTATGCACACGATAACAAAACTTGCGACTTGTCTAAAGGTACTTACTTACCTACTGGTTCCTTTCCAATTTATTTCCGCGTATAAACCCTTCATATTTTTTATTAACTTGAAAACAGAACAACCTTATTGAAAGTAAAACCGGAAAAATAGTTAGAAAACGAAAATCGCCAAGTCGTAATATCGCTGCACAGCCGTACAAGTGCTTACCTTTATAACTAGATACCGTGGCAAGGCCCGAACAATCTACCCACTGTATACCGTTTATTATTGTTGTTCAACATAGTTCTTGAGGAAAAGCTTTTTTAAATGAAGCTTGAAAATCCTCCGTTTGTGTTGTTCTTGTACGAGCAACTATACAAAATGGTGGAAGTATTTTATCTTTTCTTTTTCATTCATTACTCGATTATGTTGAGGAACTGATTTTTAAAAAACGTTTCCATTCATTCGAGTAGTACTTACGGGTAACACGTATTCAGAATTGATTTTTTTAACTTTACCCGGTACAAAGTTGTAGAGATGTTTGTTACCTACTTCATTATGTTCTAACGGCAGATCGGATCAGTAGCACTAGCATAAACTCCTATCAAATTCATAATGTAAAGGTTTCGAAAGAACGGAGCACTGCGATTGGCGAGCTACACACTTACACAGGTTCACAAAAGGCAGACTGTCGATACCTTTACATTACGAATTCGATAGTATTTCGTGCTAAGGCTACTGGATAAAATTTGCCACTGGTATAAATTATGATTTGGAATGCTACATAAGCCACCTTTGTCCCTTGAGTTCCGGGTACAGGATCATATTTCCATGTGAGTTCCCCGGGGCTACCCTAGTCCATAGATTGTAAGATGCCAAGCAGTGGACATCAGCTAGTACTGACCTTATAAGTTCCTTGTGTGGTAATGTTCTGCAGAAGTAGTTCGGGTGAGCAAAAATAAAAGTCTACTTACGATTAGAATTGGCCCATATATTGAGGTCACACACACACACACACAGTAAGTACATACATAATAAAGTTCAGAAAGAGAAAGTTTACACAGCACAGCACAGAAGAATTTATACATAGCACTTAGATAGTAACGGAAATAGGAACACAGTAAGACGCAATATAGGAATCGTAAAACTATGGATTTTACAAAATTCTATAAAAGTAGGTACTTTTATCTTTTATTATAATTGAGGGTCATTTACAACAAATGCATTTGCCGCGTTCACTACCGCCGCGACCTTCGTGGCGTGGCGTATGGCGTGGGTTCGATTCCCGCTCAGTGCAAATATTTGTGTGCATGAACATGAATACCTGCAGGTCTGGGTATTTCTCTGTATAATATATGTAGGTACGTTTTTACAAAAAAGCAGTATCTGTACCTACTCCATTTGTTTAGATACTTAATAAAGGTAAACAATCTTGTGGCGACTTTTTATAAACACACATGGTTGTTAAACAAATAAACTACACTAACTAACTGGCTAACTAGTGGTTCGACATAGGTTTTTAGTCTTCAAAATACGTTACTAAGCAGAATAGTATTTTCATACTGAGTTTTTAAACAAAACATATTAAAAAGACACGCTAAGACTGTTTACGTTTTTTAGGTACTTAGACAAATGGACTACAAGCTAGCAACTATGCTTATGTTCTAGGTGGCGTTGTGTGGATTGTCCTAGAATATTTCTTTATTTATTTAAATGCCGAACTATGAGTTTAGGTACCGTATGAGTTCGTATGATTATTCGTAGAATCCCCGCCTACCGCCACTATGTGTACCATATTATGTACATCCATATTATGTACAAATATAGGAGCGGGCGCTACGAATATATTAATTGTAGAGCGGGCAGCATATTTCCAAACTACACTACATCGTCAACCGTCTCAATATGTTTTGTGTAGTCGTTTATTCACTTTTGAACCTTCGCGTTGCATAATAGCCCTCAGAATCGTAACAGTGCATACTCAGAACACAGCTAGTGCAACCTGACCGAAACGTCAAGCAAATGAAAAGGTAAAATTATTGTAATTACCATTATCAATATAATCGCGTTAATACCCGGGTTGGGCTTACCATATTTCGTTCATTATTAGTATCTTGTATAGGTATATATAACTTATAACAGTACCTAAGTAGTAACGTGTAACGTAAATAACTTAAATATAAAAATCATAAGTATTAAATAAAACAAGGGGCGCCATCTTGCGAGTTCATGTTTTTTTTATAAATCTTTTGTTTCATTTAGCTCTACTAACACGATGGAGAGACAATAACGCAAGTTGAACGGTATTAAAAAAATTGCGTTGCCGTATTATTTTTTTATGCCCATAGGGGAGACCGAGGTGAATTGAAACAGATATAGGTTGACACAAGTTCAATATTTCGGGTAGTATAGGCACTAGAAAGACGACAACGGCGCCATTTGATTCGTTTTGATGCACACGACGAGGTATTAGAACACGTCGCGGCGTTGCGGCGAGCGGTTGTGGAGTTATCGCGTCTATGCGCAAAATTTGACGAAAAGTAAAAAATTTTGGTATTTTTCGAGAAGTTTTATTTATTTGATATTAAGAATTAGGTTTTTGATTGCTTTACTATAGCGTAATGTGTTTTATGTAGTATTATTATGTAACGTCATTTTGTAGAAATATTCAAGTTGAACTCGGGTAATGGTTAATACGGTAGCCATAGTCGGTTTTTATTATGGTGAGGTAAGTTGAAACAACTTGTTTTAACTCACCTCGGTTGTTTCAAGTTAGCTTAGGTTAGGTAACTTAGCTTATTTTCACCATACCAAATAAGTATGAAAGAAAAACGAAGAAAGGAGATCTCTCTCCTCTTGCGTTGTGGCAGAGGACGTAAGTTTAAGAGGTAAAATATGTATATATAATGATGTAAAATATAATGATGTTCAGATAGTGAGAGAAAATACTCCTGAAATTATTGCACCGACTGAATTAATAAATATGAAGAAGTCACATCAAATAAAAAAAATCTAGAAAATCCTGTTGCTGAAGTGACCTCTTCATTAATCAACCAAATTGAGTCTAGATTTAATTTCAGATTTATTACTAACGGGAGTAGATATTATTGCCATAGATGTAGGTAACTATCGTCTCCACGTCGTTGTCTGTTGCAGGTAAATCACACCAATCCGCATATTTTATCAGGCCTTTACCACAAGCTTTACCTAGAAAAGGTACCGAGAATAGAAGGAAAGTTAAATCAACCTTTCTAACAGACCCACCTGAACAAGAGGCTCTTGAAGAAAAAAAGCCAATAGTAAATTAAAGAACACTAAAAAAAACATCACTGATTCCAAACATAAGCAATAAAGATGATTGCTGATTTATTTTTTATTTTATTCAGTTTAAACCGCCCATTTAAATATGTGTCAACTCACCTTTACCCCTGTTTCAATTTACCTCGTCCATAGGAGAGTTGAAACAGTCGGAATTGTTCGCTTAAATTAAATTTTTCTTCAACTTGGAGTTATTATTAACGGCTTGTTTCTCGTAATTAGACACGTGTTGAAATTCTCATTCTAATGAGAGAACTTACTAGCCAATAGACATCACTGAAGCTGAGTTATTATCAAAAATGCAATTTTTGTGTCAACCCACCTAGGTCTCCCCTATGTTGTGTACCAGAAGAACTACCAGATTAAATAATAGTTGGAACCTTCGGCTTCGGGAGTGTTCCCCTTACACCCTGTATAGGATAAGTCAATATGACCTCATCTCGCTTTATTATAAGCTGAATTTCTTTCACCTCAAGCAGAAAGTCACCATCAGACATCTACAATCTCACAATGGCGGCTTAGCTTGACGGCCTTATCATTCTGATGCTTTTTCACGTTCCAATAAGGACCAAAAACTGAAGGAAGTAGGAGACCAAAGATTTCCAATAAGAGATATAATATGGTTTTCGTTCAGTGACTTATACCGGCCTGTATCTATGTACCTTCCTATTTATTTAATGACAACCCACGCGAGTTCAAGTCCCGTCCCGAGTGGCCTGACCTTTTTCAAATAATATTACAAGAAAATGTTAGCGTAGCAAAATATACACTCACGCCTCTCTCCCTAGGGGTAGGCAGACAACCCATCAATTTGTTTTACATAGTTTCCGAACTTATGTTAGTGTCAATGAACCTTTGACTTAAGCCTATCCTTTGGGGTCATCATCACGAACCAAGCGGTTCGGTGTGTCGTTTCTCTGCCGCACCATTAAGTCCTGGAATTCCTTGCCGGCGCACGTGTTTCCTTCTTCCTACAGTCCCGAGTCCTTTAAGCGGGGCGTGAAAAGGCATCTGATGAGGCCGTCAAGCTGAGCGCCACCATTGTAGCACTGAACTTGTTCGCAATGGTCCTCTTTTATGAGACTTTCCCTTCAGCTTATCATTAGGCGTGGTGAAGTGAAATTGACGTGCCACAAAAGTAAAAAAAAAATTAATCAAGCGGTAAGCATGCGGTAAGAATGACGACTCCATAGAAAAAAAAAGGAAAAATATTGTGCTAGTTGTTACCCAGAAAACCAGAAACGGAAAATTGACAAAAAGTTTACCTGCAAGAGAGGTTTGAACTCCAGATTTCCAGAACGGCCACTGATAATATACTTATACAAAAATGATGTTATCACCCGGAGCTACGAAAGCTCTGCGGTCTTAAATAGGCGTTCAGTATGAAATGTCATGTCATAAATTGGTATGTCGGCTTTACCGAAAGTGAATGCAATAAAAAACTAAAACCAAATCATCATCATTGGATATAAAAAAAACGGGAATCGAACCCATTAAATTTCAGATTCAATACTCCTTTTTTTGAAAACCCTTTGTTTTTCTACGTGGAACCCTTTCCCCCTCACTACCTAACTAGAAATTAGTATAAATAAATAAAAGGTATTTAAAAATCAATTATTATTTACTCAAAAAATAATAATACAAATTTTATTAAACTATTGATACAATACATAATTAATTAATAAAGGTGTTAACCTAATGGCACAAACTAATATAAACAATACAATGTGCTAATACTTTTGGACGGATAGTACTTACATATTAGAATCGCTATTCACCGTCCAATTCACACTTGACAATGAATTGGTGATTGATTTTTATAGTTCCAATACTTTTTTTTTTCAAAATAACATCTTTTCGTATTTAAATAAATGTTACCTGTAATGGAAAATGTCTATCGGAATAAACAGTGAAATAGTATAATATTGTATCAGAGCCATCTCTCGGCGAATTTTGGAAACATCTTGTTTTTTCAAAGCAAAAAGTTTCACAAAATTACCGCTAGGTGGTGCTTATTACCGAGACATGAGGGTAAAGTGGTTTCTCTATTGATAAGAAAAAATCTCAATGGAACAATATGATGATTTGCCTTCTCTTGGCAATTTATACAAGAAAATAGCATTATAAAGACATATAATCTTCTAGATATAGTGTGAAATTATTATAAACTTTAGTTAGTTGATTTGTGGCGATAGAAAATCAAGAACATCTTAAAGTTCTCGTTGTAAACGAACGACATAAATTAGTTACATAAATAGAGGTATGTTATTGCTCTTATGAGGTAATGAAATTACAATTCATTCAGAAGTTATTACCCACTATAGATTAATTAACATTTACAACATTTTGTAGGGAAAGCATTCAAAGTGCGCGTACATAGAGTCAATTCTCACTGAAAGAGCAGCGGCCAGAATTATGTACTAGAAATAGCAGCAAAACGGTGAGTCGCTGCGTCTTTCTGCTCCTAGGCTATAGCCTTCAAATGAAGTTTTATGTGAACTATTTCTCTTGCAGATAAGATTTAAAACAGTTTGCAATATTTTCAGTGTGTGCGGTAGCCTAGTGGTAGCCGCGGTAGCCTAGTGGTATGGGTAATGGACTGCTGAGACTAAGTCTCGGGTTCGATCCCAGGTTTTCACATGGCACACACTCATGACTTTTCGATGCTGATTTATCGCAGGTTTATAAGTGCCCGATTAATAGCAATAGGCTCGCCACATTGGGACCTAAACATAAACTGGCGAAGTGTGGGTGCTAGCACCTCTGCCTACTTCTTCGGCCTTCGGGGATATAGGCGTGAGTTTATGTTATGTTATGTTGTTATTACTCTTCCAGTGGCAATTGACATTTAGGTTACGCATCACTACATCGTCGCGTATCACACACGATGGAACACTAATAGTTAAATTCAACCTACAGCCTAAATCTTGACTTACATCTTTATTATTAAAATGTACATTTAAATATAAATCGTAAATGGACGGAATTCATCACAACTAGAGATTAGTAAACTTATATCTAACATTCAGCCTTCTTACTTCTTAAATTCATTAGAAAACAGTTATATACGTTTTCACCATAGTCAAGATATATTCTTATAAGTAAAAATATTATTGTAGATGATATACCAAACATATGTTCTTAGAATATGTAAACAGTCTTTATATAGACTATGTAGACACAATATATTCTAATATCGTTACAAACATTTGAGGGCACTACCTGTCTGTAATAGTTAATCATTCAAACCACTGAGATGCCACACACCACAAAAACTGCTGTTGAATTTTCGATTTTATAAACGAAGACTAAAGCTCAAAATTAAATGAAAAGGAGTTCGTAAAAACCTTTCGTTCATTTTACATAATGGAATTTAATTTTAGATTAATAGCATTGCTGTATAGTTTTAAATTTAATGGATTTTTTTTAATCTCAGCGGTTGACAATTAGTACGATCACGGTCCAAGTCCTCTTGTTACAGAACCTCGTCCAGGCGCGTTGAATATCAACGACAAATCATGTTGTAGATCTAATGCATTAATAGAGTTCAAAGTTTTTGGTAGGTGTTCAAACCATAGAATATCGATCGATCGGCTATGTCAAAACCAAGTCAGATGAACTGAAATAATTTTGTGGAATACTATTCTTGATTTGAAGGCCTTTTCATATCAACATGTAGATTGTAAAAATGACACGAATTAAGAACCAATCTATTTTATAGTTTAGTCCATTCAATTGGAGCGGCGTAGGTTACCGACGCAAAAACACTGATTACGAACTACAAATATTTTACCTTAATTATCAGGTTAGTTAACGAGCATACTAGCTGCCACAAGAGCTTTTTTAGAGAAAAAATCTTCCATGTCAATCACCCTTTCAACTTGTGTACAGAGCGCCAAGAACCCGATGACGTCATGCGTGTAATATAGTAGTTAACGCCATCTAGTAGTACGTTTATGAAACATCTTGCAATGAATGTATAAAATATTAAACAAACTGGCGGCTAGATGGCGCAGATCTTCTAAAAGCAATTTGGCCAACTTAAGTACAGAATAAATAACACCCAGTACATGAGTTAATGTGCCAAACTATTATTGAAATAGCTTCAATAGCTTATTCTATGAACAGTACTGGCGTTTGTTGGACCAAGGTATGGGCCAGCTTTACTTAAAATGTAGTCAATCCATATTACACATCACATTACAGAGCTAGGCACTCTGAAGATTAATCTGTAAATACCCTCATCTGAGATGATGTCCTAACGTTATAAGTACAGTCACCTGCAATAATATGTATACATTTTAGAACTTTTTCACATTAACTTGTCAAAGTTTACCACTTCATGTCAAAATGTTGACTTGTCATTTATTATTGTGACAAGGTTCCAAAGTGTACATCATATTGAGCGTCCTCAGTAAAGCATGATAGCCCCATTGACTTTTTCTTCTAAGGCGGGTGCGATGGTGTCGTTGTCCCTGCCGTCAGACATGGCGATCAGGATGCACACATTGTTGATAAAAGCGGCTATACTCGCTGTTACTACCAACCTGTAATGTTAAAGAGATTGAGTGAGTCATTATCAATACGCATGTCAATGTAAAATTAGTTATGTATTGAAAAACCAGTCAAGTGCGAGTCGGACTCGCACACAAAGTATTCCGTATCATTTATTTAACAAATATATTATTCTACGCTACGACTCTTCCTAGGCGGTGACGTAAAAGTACAAGGCAATTGAGGTAATACGCTCACCAAATACAATTATTGGGTGTTAATTCACTGCTGCCTAATCAGCCCTTGCGTACAGCACTATCTAGACCCAAAGTACGCATTGCTTAAGCCCCTTCTTACACTAGACAAGAGGAAAAAAAGTGACATTATCTGCGGAATCCGCCATTTTGCTGATTTTGAGAGCTGCAGATTGGTTGTTGAACGTCAAACCCGAGTTGCGGGTACTCCAGATTCGTTTTATTTGCTTTAGATTGCGTTATGGGTTCTAGAAGGTGCATAAACATAAGTACTTTGATACATTTTTGTAAATAAATACATACACCCAGGGCAAAACAAAAATTCATATTTATGCAGCATTCAAATATTTGCGCTGAACGTGAATCCAGTTACTTTAGGGATAATATACGCTGAACTCCAAACTTCTGAATGCAAGAGCTTAGTACTCACCAAAATGACAGTCCAAGATCGGCTGTGCCATCTGAAGACCACGTGTTCGCCAGGTCCTCATCTGACATCACATTATGCTGCAGTCTTAAGAAGTACTCCGTCAGCCACACCGCTATCGCGCCGAGGCTGAGCAGAACTGAAATATAGAGACGAAAGCTATTTAAATATTTGTAAAGTTGTGACATCGTTGAAAAAAGTTAATAGCGTAGATGTCACTAGCATCGAGTTTTGTGTCATTTGTCTTGGGTTGTCAATTGTTTATGGATTTATCAGGCACTGAAGAATATTCTCCGTGTTACACGAGCACGGTTTGTTTTTTAATATCACAAACAATTTCAACATTGTGTAGGATACATAGGTACCTATTTATAATCTAAGACATAGGTATAACATCCAAAATGTACTTTTCTTTTAGTAATTCATTGGTAAAATCAAATTGCTAATTAAATGCATTACAAGTTCTTTGTATTGTGATTTAATCTCGTGAATTTAGTCTCCCAAAGACTATTATACCAGAAAGTTCACAACACGCATCGTTTTTTGTACGAGATTTGACAAAGTTTGACACTTAACAAAGTCGATTAAGCGCCATCTGGTGGCATAAAAAAGCAATTCCTCTCCCCATTGATATGTAGTTAAAAAAAGATTGGGCACCACTGCTCTACCAGACGCCAGAATGTGCGTCGACATTACACCCCGCAAATAATTAGGACAAGATTGGACAAATGATACTGTTTTACTATACCTGCTAAAGAATTGCTGACGAGCAGAGGTTTAGGAGAGCATCGCGCTCTCGCCGCAGAGCCCAACGCAGCTAGTATGCAGGCACCTCCCGCGGATACTAGTGACGCGGCTATTAGACCTGACGTGCCACACCACGCCCACCGACGCGCTGGGTGCGTGCCGGCTTTTACTGGAATACACACAATATCTACATGAAATAAGTTTCTTAGAGGTATTCCTAGTGGATCATCTAGGTCGGCGGTCCGGATGTAGAACGTAGACCGCCATTTGGTGATCACTTTTTTGTTTATCGTGCGAAAAATCCCCACGGATACTGCCCTTTCCCGCTGGAGCCGGTTGGAGAGGTTATGTCGGACTCGAACCGACCAAAATGCACGTCATCTTTGTATACTATATATCTTGTATCATCTTTTTATCATAGTAGTCAACAGTGGCGAAGGGTGGATTTTTTTGAAAGGGAAGCCGACCGAAAGAAAAAAAACTTACCATGGCCGATTGTAATGTGTAGGTACTCCTTTCAAAAGCTGTGACTGGCTGGTTCGATGCTTAGGCCCAAATGGTTGAGGAAATTTCAACCCACATTTACGATACATTTGAGCACTGATGATTATTATAACAGTGAGCCACTTATATTTATCGTAATGAGATACATTAAAATATTTCGTAAATCCATCGCGCCGTTTATCACTACATAGTATAAAACAAAGTTGCGTTTTCTGTGCCTATGTCCCTTTCTATGCTTAAATCTTTAAAACTACGCAACGGATTTTGATGTGGTTTTTTTAATTTAATAGATAGAGTGATTAAAGAGGAAGGAAGGTTTATATGTATATAACATCATGCTGCAACCAACTGGAGCGGTGCAGAAGTGAAAAATGTTGCAAAAACGGGGTGACGCAGACGAAGTGGCGCGGGTCATCTAGTAGGTATTCTATATTCATGACAGGGCGGGCTCGACCTAACAGAACTATTATGTTTCTTATTTTCATAACTTAATTTCGAGAAAGATGTTTCCTCACACAACAAATAATCAGTCAGACAAAACAACTTACCAAAATATTACGTACTGCGACAATATAATGGCAATCAATGCACAACAGTCAGTACACTACACAAACACAAACACAAATTATACTTAGTAATAACTACTTCACACAAAAAAGCGAATTCAAACTACTTGCAGTACTTTATAACATAAATAATTATTGATGAAATAAAAAATAATGATGAATTTGAAATATTATCGCTCATTCGCCTCAACTTCAGGGTAATGAAATCAAAACAAACTACATTCACATTAGTGCTCTCTCGCTCTCGCAAATTCTTATCGTATATTCCCTCTTTGTCATAACTCGTTGAATACCGGCTTATCCCGCCACATATTTTTACGAACACTACTAAGAAAAATTGCGCATGTGTGCGTGCGACTGCGCATTACTAGATTCCGATTTCGCCGGCGGGCTTACCGTCATCGCGCGCGTTCAGTTCAGACAGAATCATTTCCTTCTTTATTTGAGAACTAGATGGCGTTATAAGAAATATGTGTAATATGTAATGTATGTAAATAATTATTATAATTGCGATTTACGTAACAGAATACTTTTTGTTTTATATTTTTGTGTATTGAATGGATATGGTTTCATCAGTGGCGAAGAGTGGATTTTTTTGAAAGGGAAGCCGAACGATAGAAAAAAAACTTACCATGGCCGATTGTAATTTTTTTTTTTTCGTTCTTTCAACAACTGTGACTGGCTGGTTCGATGCTTAGGCCCAAATGGTTGAGGAAATTTCAACCCACATTTACTATACGTGTGAGCACTGATGATTATTATAACAGTGAGCCACTTATATTTATCGTAATGAGATACATTAAAATATTTCGTAAATCCATCGCGCCGTTTATCACTACATAGTATAAAACAAAGTCGCGTTTTCTGTGCCTATGTCCCTTTGTATGCTTAAATCTTTAAAACTACGCAACGGATTTTGATGTGGTTTTTTAATAGATAGAGTGATTAAAGAGGAAGGTTTACATGTATATAACATCATGCTGCAACCAACTGGAGCGGTGCAGAAGTGAAAAATGTTGCAAAAACGGGGTGACGAAGAGGAAGTTGCGCGGGTCATCTAGTACCTATTCTATATTCATGACAGGGCGGGCTCGACCTAACTGAACTATATGTTTCTTATTTTCATAATTTAATTTCGAGAAAGATGTTTCCTCACACAACAAATAATCAGTCAGACAAAACTACTTACCAAAGTATTAGGTACGTACTGCGACAATATAATGGCAATCAATGCACAACAGTCAGTACACTACACAAACACAAACACAAATTATACTTAGTAATAACTTCTTCACACAAAAAAGCGAATTCAAACTACTTGCAGTACTTTATAACATAAATAATTATTGATGAAATAAAAAATTAATGTCAATGAATGATGAATTTGAAATATTTGAATACATCGCTCATTCGCCTCAACTTCAGGGTAATGAAATCAAAACAAACTACATTCACATTAGTGCTCTCTCGCTCTCGCAAATTCTTATCGTATATTCCCTCTTTGTCATAACTCGTCGAATACCGGCTTATCCCGCCACATATTTTTACGAACACTACTAAGAAAAATTGCGCATGTGTGCGTGCGACTGCGTATTACTAGATTCCGATTTCGCCGGCGGGCTTACCTTTCGCGCGCGTTCAGCAGAATCATTTCTTTCTTTATTTGAGAACTAGATGGCGTTATGAGAAATATGTGTAATATGTAATGTATGTAAATAATCGTTATAATTGCGATTTACGTAACAGAATACTTTTTGTTTTATATTTTTGTGTATTGAATGGATATGGTTTCATTGATTTATAATTAATTAATAGCCAATGCTTAGGGGTATTTGCAAAGGTAAGCCGGCAGGAATCGGGTTATATGGACACTTCGCCACTGGGTTTCATTGATTTATAATTTATTAATAGCCAATGCTTAGGGGTATTTGCAAAGGTAAGCCGGCAGGAATCGGGTTATATGGACACTTCGCCACTGGTAGTCAACATATCCCTCGCTCCCCGGCAGACCCGAGGTCGTCTCTTTAGAGATGACCCCCGTCTTGTATAGGGACCATGGTGTCCCCGTATAGTCCTCGGGTATGGGGATGCGCACTTTGCGGCAACGGAGGTAGGACACGACGGTATCTCCCGTCCGAAGTGAGCTGTCCAACTGGGGAAGTACCTCCGCCATACAGAAGACCGCGGTCATAATAACCATCGTGTTGTGTTCCCGCCGGTTAGTAGGGTAGCCAGAGCTCACTATACCCCTCCTTCCCCTCCCCTTCCTAGCCTCCCCACCCCTCCCAGCTCTCCCCCTTTCCCTTCAGGGTGGGCAGCGCGTGTGTGACACCCTTAGTGTTGCACACGTTCATAGGCCACGGTGGCCGCTTTCCATCAGGTGGGCCGTGTGCTTGTCTGCAACCTACGTAGTATAAAAAAAAAAAACTTTGCGCCGCCGCCACAGCCTGCTTCTGCTAGGGTGACAGGCGGCTCCACCCGTCACCCCCACGCCCGCAATTTGGCGACATCTGACTTAGGTATTCAATGGGAACTTTTTCGTATCCGCAGGTCATCTAGTTGTTCCACGGTAACTATTTTGGATCCATAATTCATCTTAGTGTTCCACGGTCCCCGTTTTTTATTTTTTCACTGATAGGCTAGGGTAACCACTATCCATTAAGTTGCTCTCATATCAGAACACTTGCCTGTCACTTAAGTGGAAATTATTTTTCCTATTAGACTTTTTTATGACTTCAAAAAGATGGAGGTTGGTTAATTCAAAATGTAGGTATACATGAAGGCAAAATTCATAATTGTACACGAGTGTGGCTACTCTAGACCAGCCTGCGCAAGAGTACCGAGCTCTGAATGGATTACAAAACAATTTCTCGATGCTATCTTACGATTGAAGCAACGGCTGGACTCGTTCTAATGGTCTAGTTATTAAAAAGGCGAGTTTACTAAGAGCTAATGTCACAAGCGTTTCAGATTATCAGAACGAGTTAAATACATAATGATATGGTATAAATGACTGTTAGTCAAATAAGTTACTTTTTATTAAACTTCAAAGTTCTGTTAAAAAAACTTGTAAGAAATCGTTTAGTCGCGTTTGGTCAAAAACGCGTTTGGTCCAATCCACCTAATTCGCAGTTAGTCCATTTCGCGGTTAGTCCAATTCGCAGTTAGTCCAATTCGCGGTTAGTCCAATTCGCGATCTGTCCAATTCGCGATTGGTCCAATACGCGATTGGTCAAATTTTTCTTTTTTATGGTGCTAGGTTGAGGGTTAAACGGTTTTTTGTTTGGTGGTGTGGGAACGAGGATGGCGCTAGAAAGGTATTGTGACCTGGGGACCCATCGGTCCGCTTAGGTCATATTGGCAGTTGTACATAAATATAGAGAATACTGCGGCCATAATAACCCTTGTGTTCTCTTGCCGGCGCGGCGGTGAGTAGGGTAGCCCAGAGCTTTTTTGCTGTTTTGAGAGTTTTTGTGCTGTCAGTGAGAAAATTAACAGTTTGTCCTGCCTAGTCTTCTACACCGACGCTCAGAAAATCTGTGCTTACAGGCACAGCGCGAGTGTGACTCCTATGGTGTTGCACACATCCATAGGCCACCGTTACCACTTTCCATTAGATGTGCCTTGTGCTTGTCTGCCACCTAAGTGGTATAAAAAAGGGTGCACCTCATGGAGGGTCCGGACCACGCACCCCGATACCGTTTCCGCTGTACATTCTGTTCAAATGAACTTGCCCGGTTTCGGTCGTGTAATACTTGGAACTTCTGTTGCACCAATGCCGGTAATTTTATCGTTTTCAAATAATGTACGGAATCCACCGGATTTATTGACATTTATAATTTCGTAATAATATTTGAATGGTACGTACGATTTCTATAATTTAATAAGTAATTAACAGGCTCTAAAACAGTCTGCAATTCAATATAATTTATTTGGATAAGAATTAATAAGAAGGAATAGATAACGTCGTCTGATTTTGATCAGTATTTCTGTCAGCCACGCTTGAATTTATTTCGTTACGATAAGAAATAACAGATTTAAAAATAGCTTCGAAAATGACACATAATTTTTTTGACATTTTTAAATGATAAAAATGGTTACTGTGCGTATTCTTAAGAGAGACATGCTATTGCGGACTTATTTGTAGACCTTTTTAAGCTTTTGTACACTATTTTGTTCTATCATTAATAGTTTTCGCAGCGTACGCGATATGCGTTTTAATTTTTTACACCCAATTAAAAATTAGGGATCATTTCTTAAACTCAAATAATATATATTTGAGTTTTAGAGAGGATACCTAATTTAAAAAAAAAATAGCCTATGTTACTCCCAGATATTGTAGCTTTCTATAGGTGAATGAATGATTGAAATCGGTCCAGTTGTTTCGGAGTTTATTCGTTACAAACAAAAACAAATATTTCTTCTTTGTAATATTATTAGTAAAGAAAACCTCAAATTGGACCAATAGCGTATTGGACTAATCGCGAATTGGACCAATAGCGTATTGGGCTAATCGCGAATTGGACCAATCGCGAATCAGACCAATCGCGAATTGGACCAACTGCGATTCTTTCCTGTTTTTGACAATTGGACCAAATGCGTATTGGACCAAACGCGACTAAACGGTAAGAAATAAGCAACTGAGACGTCGTAATTTTTGACAAATAATTTACTATTCATAGGTTAAGACCTAACCTAGTTTTTTTTAATAATAAATGAATAGATTTATCTATTTTTAATAATCCACCTAACCGTTAGATGGATTATTAAAAATAAGTAAGAAAAGACGCCACTTTTAGGGACCTATACTTTGTACGTACTCTCAGACAAGCAAAGTTCTCCCTCCTCGCGAGGTATACTATCCACTATGTTAACTTTAGAAAAGTACACATAGGTACCTATATTTTTACTAGATTTCAATTTGCAATTTGCATTTGTGCGTGCGCATTGTCATTACCGTAAGATCAAGAAGTGTGTAAACCCAGTGGCCTATAAATACTGTTATATAAAGCTATTAAGTTAAATACTAGACTAAACAATTATGAAATATTCTTATCACATAATTTCAGTAATTATTCAAAACTACGCAATACGTACTAGCATAAACGAGTAACTAGACAAAACTGATCACGAAAGTATTACAGACAAGTAGTCTCCCTCCACTAGGATCCACAGTCTAGATCCACATGTGGATCATTGGACATTTTTAAATCCTTTTCAATCCGGGTGTACTATGCCAAATCGAATGCCAAATAATCGAATATCAAATGATCGACCACTATAAATCGAACATCCAAATACTCGAACGTTCATGAAATCGAAAATGTATGGACATATTTTTGAGATGTATTCGGTTTATTAACCGTGTAAATTGTTTTGGAGTCGACCGCTGCCGCACCGAATAGATTACCGACGAACCGCAATAGAAATATCTATAGCGGTTCATTCACGTCGCCTATGACAATTATTGAAATGAAACGACTTTTTAGGGGATTATACATAATATACATAGTAGCATACAAAAATATATAGCAGAGCTTCTCACACATTATATTTGTAACTGAAAAATTCTCTCGCGGAATAAAATGAATAGAATAATTTGGCTAAATCCATAAAATATGCTAAATGTTTCAAAGAAGTATCTGGTCAATGTCAAGTGTCTCGCTTTGAATACAAAATGAATAGTTTTTGTTGACAGAGAACTGTTAGGTGTAATAAATATAACGGTTACTTAGAATGAACAACGTAGCTCTGAAAAAGTTCACCGGATAGCGAAATTTATTATTTGTATTTATTCTTCGTATTCGTATGTCAATAGGCGACGAAAAACGCACTTATACGATTACTAGCTGACCCGCGCAACTTCGTCTGCGTCACCCCGTTTTTGCAACATTTTTCATTCCTGCTCCGCAACTGTTCGTCGTAGCATGATGTTATATACATATAAACCTTCCTCTTTAACCATTCTATTTATTTAAAAAAAACCGCATCAAAATCCGTTGCGTAGTTTTAAAGATTTAAGCATACAAAGGGACATAGGGACAGAGAACGCGACTTTATTTTATACTATGTAGTGATAGTGATTTCAAAGAAGTTGCACTGGAGGCCCGTACAAGCACATACAGGGTGGAATTTTGTAATGCCACCTGAAAGGAAAGTACTCTTAATACTGAAGATTTAGAAGTCGGTTCGATTACCGGGTGCGGCAAGCGAATTTTCAAAAATCGTTGAATGCAGTTTTGTTTCTTTTCAAAAATAAAGGAATGTTTCCTTTGAGTAAAATTTTCTATCTGCAGTATTAAGAGTACTTTCCCTTCAGGTGGCATTACAAAATTCCACCCTGTATATAAAATAGACATGTCATACTCGTACATGAGTGTCATGATATGTATATTCTATCCATTTATGGGAACAAGAACATTCTGCCAAAGTCAGACGTGATATGCGTTATCATTGTGTTATGATAACGCACGTGTAGCCCCCTAAAATCCAACCACACGTCCTGATCAACTACCTGATCTCGTGTGGGGCGGACACACGGAAACAAATTTACTGGCGTGGCTAACGTGGCTCTGGTAGACTTTTTAAAACTTGAAACTTGACATTGGCGTTTCGTCATTAATTTTATAAGACCTTTACCATATTTACTAGAGACTGGCAAAATTGCGGCTATTCTGTTGCAGAAGCCATTTTAAGAAAAGAAGAAGAAGAAAAACGCATGTCTGACATTGGCTGTTCATGATACGTCGCCCGCTATGATACATTAACATGTTCTGATTGACTACTTGATCTTAAGGGTGTGGACACTCGGAAACTAATTTACTTGCGTGGCTATCATGCCTCTGGTATTTCATGAAAAACTTGACATTGGCATCTTGCCATTAATCATTTTATATTCAATTAGCCTATCGCAATTCGCAGTCTTTTACTAGTCATAGGCCTCTCCCAATGTTGAGATTCTTTGGCCTATTGTTTCCACGTTGGCCAGACGTGTCGTTACAGGGTTTCATTTCGAGTTTTCCTTCTCTCGCAGGATGTCGCCTGCGTATTATTTCGTTTGTCGCCTCTTAAGACTCTCTTTGGATGAGATGGGCTGGTAATATTTTTTCTCTATACCATACATTTACCATATTTACTTGATATTACTTAATTAGTGAGTTGTCTGATACTCTCCAAGATTTTATTTGACCGAAAATCATAATTGGCGAAATGTGGGTGTTTAATACACCACTGCCTATCCCTTCAGTGATTACGGGCGTGAGCTTTGTATATTGTATGTATGTATGTATGTATGTATGTATGTATGTATGTATGTATTAGTGAAATTGCGGTGATTCTGATGCAGGGAAGTGGTAGTCATGATACGACAATTAAAGATAAAAAGTGACTTACCGCTAAAATCATGAATTCTCCACCCGTATCCGAAATTCAGTTCTTTGTGTCCTTCGAATAATCCAAAACTAATTCTACCCTCAGATTCAATAGGATTTGAAGACCGCCGTGCCCTAGCGTCAATCCAATGACTCGTCCCTAATGACGCAACAAGTAACGCAATACACAAACACGAACCGAAAAACGTGGCGAAAATCATTGACCGTTTGAACAAATTCAACTTCATCTTGATTATTTTTCAAACACAGATTCAAACCACTTTCACTCACTAAGAAGTTCACTGCTCGACCGCTAGATGGCCTTATGTCACATATTTTATTACTAGCATTAATTGGTGTGTTTTATAACGTTTTCTAACTATTCAACTTGTGGGACCTTCTTCGTGATACATTCATTGTTGAAAGCATAAGGCCGTTGTGTTATGGTTATGATACGTTTTCTTTGGAGGTTTTCGCACGCTGAGAAGAAAATCTGTAACAATGAAAAGAAAATGTATTATTGTACAGAAGACAAGATCATTAACTTTGTCAAATTATTTTAATTAGTGATTACTGTGTTTGCGTAATTATGTAAGTAAGATAATATTATGTTGATTGAGCATACAGCAGTGAAATTCATTAGATAGATAGATAGCTCTTTATTAAAAATTTACACTATGGACATAAACATACAACAGAATGTACAATAAATATACAGGTTTATAAATATGTACAATTATGCTATCGAGAAGTAAAGCTAACAACTGATGATAATGTCTTCTGCGAGTATCGACCTACTTTTAAGAGAAATAATAAAGGTTTGTTAAAATTCACACGTTAAATCAAATACCAATCACTTTCTTTATATCCTTTCACGGATGTTTCCCAACATTAAACGATATTTAAAACACATTGGGCTATGTTTCTTTCCATAAAAAAATGACTGATTGGTCATTGTTATCTTGTTATGTCTTTTTCAACAACATTGTGGTTTAATTATATTACGACATAGAAGTAAGTTTACACGGCGGAAATATATTAAAAGAAATGATTATTGGGGTAGGGAGGGGAACCCACCGATCACTCACGGTTTAACAGTTCCAACGATAACAATAGCAAATTATTACGAATTGTCATAGAAAGGAATGCCAAACCGCATCCCTCAAAGCAAGTAATAAGACACACATAGGTACAAGAGGCATCTTCAGGAGCGCACTCGTGAAGATGTCTGGTATAGAGAAACACGTGTCGAGGTTTGTTTTTCGCACTTGCGGAATATTGCAACATCTCTCCTCGGATAAGAATTCTTTTAACTTGTTTTGAGGAGTGCGGTTTGGCATTCATTGACTGTAATAATTTGCTATTGTTCTTGTTGGAATTGTTAAACAGTGGGTGAGCGGTGCGTTCCCCTCTGTCCCCCGATATATATTTTCTTTCAATTATTTTAACGAATGAATTGATCACATGAGATGAGACGAACGCTTGACATTCTTTAATTACTATTTTATTCGCATTTCTATTGAATTCTTTCTTTATTTGACGAATGGGTCACTAGAGGTTTTTGGACCTATTATAAAGTAAACACACTAATGGTGCATAAGTACATTAATCTTTTTTAATGCCATAATTTATTATGCATGTGGCAATTCGAGTAACTGTAGAGCAAAACAGTTACGAGGAGAAATAAACGTCGGAGAATTAGCATTTAAACTGTATTATTTCTCATCTATAATACAAATATTAACTTTGTTTGTATTGTATGCTCCAGTTATTTAACTAACTGTTACTTCAATGGAGGGATGCTTAAGGTAGCTGGCAGCAAAGAGCACCAAAAGGGACCAAAAGGTTACATATAATAAGAAGTAAATCTACTTCCTACTACTAATAAATAGATCCGTGATGACCCCAAGAAAGGTATTCTTGTATAATCATTGTTTTGTAATCAGTTATCGTTTACTTACACGTACACCAGAGGTTAAAATCTGTGTAATTTGATGAAAACTTTGAGAAACATGAAAAAAGGTGAAATAAAATATCCATTTCAACTTTTTTTATATATCTCTCTCTCTCTCTCCTCTATGGCTTTCTTTGTTTGCTTTTAATTGAATGTTATTTGATTACTATTGCATTTTAGTGTGTTTTTAAAATGTATAAATATAGTACCTAACAGAAACATGATGACGATATGTATTTATGTAGAAACAACATTTAAATTCAAATATGACGCATGCCTATAAACTCCATATGTGCATAACTTTTTACACATTTTTGTTCACTTCTGTTGTTAGAATTAAGCGTATTTTTTTTCACAACACATTATGTATTAACTAAATTACGATTGAGTACATACAAAAAAGAATACTAATAAGTATTAAAAATAAAAATTAAATTATTTATGTCATACACAAATTACATCTGCGAGTCATTTTATTGTATTACTTGTATTAAATACATTTAGTAAAATGCGGTAGTAATTGAAGATAATAATTACCACAAATTATATAATAATTAAATATTAAATAATTATTTTTGTATGCATTTATATTTATTTCTTTTCATGTATGTTTAGAAATAGCATAAGCAGACAATATCACTGCGAAAACTCGAAATAAAATTCTGTACCAGCCCTTCTGACCAGTGTAGAAACAATAGAGCAAAACTTCCCAACAGTAGGCCTATGTCCAGTACTAGACTGCAATACTATTGATTGATTAGTAGCAATAACCTATTTATTTTATTTTTTAAAATATACATGACATATGATTATTTTGTATGATGTATTTAATGAGTCTATTGCCATTCAATAATATTGAGGTACGGTATATAGACAAGGACCCAAAGCTGAACCCTGTAGAACACCACGTGTTACTTACAGGCAAACATTTGAGGAATATTTTTTTCGTCTACATTTATTTTGTTATTAACGTAATTTCTACATTAACTGCTTTCTTTAGTTTCTGTTTTGGAGATATTATTTCATTTTGAAATAGAATTATATCTTAAGAAGTATAAAGTTAAGATCTACAACAGTATCAAATGCTAGACTTAGATCTGCAAACAAGTACAGTTATGAAGTGTTGTCAATCCAAAATATTGTAAAAAATACATACACATGTCAGTTCTGTTTGAGGTAAATTAATCGCGTAAGCAGTGTCCTTGTAATTCAGACGCTGCTGTTTCAAGTATCTTGCAACATCACTGCTTTTTTTTAAAGTAACAAAAATTACACTACCTATTTTATGAAAATACGGTTACAATAAAATTACCGTAGCCTCTTAAGACCCGCCAGTCCTGCAATACTCTGCAACACAATACACGTTTTGTCAACTACTTGGGGTCGTTGTAAATTCACCAGCACTCTCATAAATACGAGAAGTATACTGTTACTTAAGCTTTAAATTCAATGTGACAGTAATACCTTCGCAGTTGAGCCAGAAAACACGCCGCCTACTCGTACTTGAAAAAAGTTAGGTATACTTACTATATTAAAAAAAATATCGCCTCTATTCTTTATCGGTTAGCGAAACTCGGGTATTACCGCAATTATAATGGTAAATACAATAATTTATATATTGATTGGCTGGACGTTTCGGACATGTTGCACTAACCGTGAAAACTGACATTGTGACAGCTTGTGACCACGGTTAGTGCAGTTTACCACATGATCGCGTTATTACCCTGGTTTCACTAACCCTATATCATGCAACGCGAAAGTTTAAAGTGCATATTCAGTATACCTATCTATGATGTGTTGGAATCGATGATAATAATAGCAGGGTTTTGAAACTAGATCCAGCGCAGAGGTATTTTAAAAAACAAAAGTTTAACTAATCGTCACAAAACAAAGATAAATCAACTGAGTAGACGGATTGGTAGCAAATTCATTCTAGTTATTGAAATAACAGTGCTAACAGAGCGTATAATGCTACTCTATAATGGTTATAAAACGAAACTTTCGTGGCAAATTGTTTTCTCTGCTTACGATAATAATAGTGATTTAAACTCGCTACGCAATTTTAGGTATGCTATTTATTTGAAGATTTTATTTCTATTCTGTGTTTCGTTATATAATGGCGATCGGTGACCGCATATTTTGCAGCCTTAAGAGGGCTTTTAAAGAAGTTGTCGATTGGATTTTAGAGAGATTAGAATGCATCTATCTACAGAAGGTGAATTTTTATGTAGCGTACCAGGTACCAGGAGATATAATGAACCAGGATAAGGCAGGGCTACGCTAGTTTTGTATACAATATGAATAACGTTTAATACCTTCCATTTCCAGATTTGAGAAGGGTTCTGTACCTACTTATTGTTACAAAGAGACAGGTTATTTCTGAAGGCCTCGCTTATTAATTAATAACTGCGTAGCTACTTAAACATTCAAGTTCAATGGAATTTAAAAAGAAAATGATATAAATATTAATGTCATTCGTAGTCAAGGTTAAGAAGACGCCTTGTTACGTAATCAGCTAAATATTTTAGTAACACTATCGATGAAGTAATCGGTCACGTTTTTGGTGTCACTGGCGACTCGCACGGATGCAATTTGATTTTCCGTTCTTTAAAAGTTTATTTAGGTTGTCTCAAGTAAGAACGTCCTATATTACAGGTGCAGAGAAAAAATTGGTATCGCGAAAGAACAATAACGGAAATGTTGCAAATCTTTTTTTGTTGCTCTGGTACACTGCAAAAATGTGCGTTTTCCCTGGAGAAATGGGGGCCAAAATCCATTAGCTCAATAATCTAGTCTCTGCACTCAGAACCGTGATACAATTTTGTAACAGATTGTCTAGTAGCATGTTACATAGAAATCATTGATTTTTATCCAGCTACGTGTACGCTACATTTACCAATTATAAGAAATTTATAAATACATAATTCAACTACCCTACATTTACCTAATCTATCAGGACTATACACAAACATAGATACTTCACTTTTTATTATTCTGTTTGTGATAGTCATAGTAAATAATTATGTTAGTTTTTAGACACAATATTGATGAACTTTAACACTATGTACCTAATACGAATATATAAATAGTCTCTAAAAACTAAGAAATCACAAACTTGTTTGCAATTCAAGAGCTTCGTGTATTTCTAAATAATTATTATACCGAAGACTAAGGTCAAACTAATTAATTATACGCTTTTCAATAGTGAGCCGAAGATAAAGGAAACATTTAACGAATTATAGACTTGTTCCTGACTTACCAGAAGTTAACTGAATGGAACAAATTGATTTGTGACGTAATAAGTCGACATAGAGTTTAATTTTCTTCTACAGGTGCTGAACTGATTTAGACGAGTCATGAGGTTCGAAATATCATGTGCATTTATGTTGCGGTTTCGAGATGACCCCCGTCGGGTGTAGGGACCACGGTGTCCCCAACTAGCCCCCGGGTATGCTCCTAAAACTACTGGTGAAAAAACGGCACAACAAAATCCACTGTGGCATTTAGTCAATTAAATTCTTAGGTTAAACCGCATCGTCGAGCTGTGCAAGGAAGCATTTTGTGAACACGTTGAGACGTAGGGCTAGTAGTCCTTATCCATCGAGCCTTTTCCCTACTCAGTTGTTGCCGGTGTTTTCTAATCTACTATTACCACTCATATAGTATCTACAGTAATCCAAATCTATGTACAGTCAAGCTCAGTTGGATGCGATACTAATTGTTTCAAATTTGAAATTCAAATGATTCATAAATTACTTAGAACTGAATCCACGCGTATTTGTAATGAAAATTGGCCAAATTGTACATGCTTGGGTACTACTTTAGCGAGCACGTGAATAGAGCTCAATTTGGTTTCCACAAACGTGCATAAATATGACTGGTAAGTTATTGTATAGCCACACAAAGCAATTTTTACAGTGGATGAGTTTTAACTAGATGACTCAGCTAGATGTACGACGATTAGGTGAATGACGACTGCATATAGCGGAGAGAGATGCGAATGTTGAGGAGGTTGGAGTCTCTTTGAAGGATAAAATTTGCAATGAGGTCATCCCACAAAGAACTAAAGTTACAGACATAGCTCGCAGAATAACCAAGCTGACGTGGCAGTGGGCTGGCCATGTCTGCCGTAGGACCGATGGTCGCTGGAGCAAGCGTGTCCTTGAGTGGAGACCGCGAGAAGGCAAACGTAAGGTAGGACTCCCCTTAGCCAGATGGACTGATGACCTGAAAAAGGCGGCTGGGACAGACTAGATGCGGAGAGGGGAGGATAGGGAGCAGTGGCACACATTGGGAGAGGCCTATGTTCAGCAGTGGACTGCGATAGGCTGATTGATGATGAGGTGGATGAATTCATGGATTCTCGTCACGAGAATGAATTTATTTTTAAATCTAATTCAAAAATGATGTTTTTTTTATTTCTTGACGGGGACGGGACGCCGGAGACCGGACAGATTGCCCACTCGCTACATATGCGAGCCACTCCATCCCTTTTCCTACCCTTCCCCTTGGGGAGAGTCCGCAAAAATGATGACAAATCTGCAATTAAGGCTCGACACTACTCAATTCAATAATTCCATTTTAGTGGATTATTTCAGTTATACTTTTTGTCAACAGGTTAGACGACTGTAGCTCTCGTAAACCAGTTTCTAACTAAAGTGTAACCTTTGGAGTCAACGAGTGAAATCAGACGTCACGAGCAGAAGTAACAACGTTATCAAGAAGATTAAAAAGCATACAATACAATGACACAAATTAGTTACTTTCAAATGAATTCAAACGATTTCACACCATTCGTGATAATAGTAATGTTTAATTTATCTCAATTTCAACACTCTTGGGGAAAGTCAGGAGAAACACATCGGTAGAATATATTTAATTAGATGGATTGCACGCTAAATGTTAAGCTTACTGCTGTATGATGATAATATAATATATACTTGAGCGATGGAAGAAAAGTACAAATATTGGGACCCGTAGATAGCGCTGCTACCACTATTACGTCGGTTACGGTCGTAATGTGTGAGGTTGACCCCCTTATGGCGAGTTCCTAAATTGATATCCTGTCAAACAGTTCTTCTGAACACAAACCATTGCATAGGTGGTAAAACACGGTAAGGCAAGGTCCCTTCTGGGGTAGAGAGGTTGCTCAACCGTCTGTGAGTATGAAATTGTCAACGACCTTCAGCGCTCGCCTCCAGGGTGAAGCTGGTATGCAGAAACCCCGGCAAAAAGGTGACAACAATATTCCATGTAAGGTCGAAGTACTGTTAAGCAATCTTCGTTCTCATAGTTTAACCTTGTCTTTCAAGTGATTGGACTGGCAGTAGGTACTGAACATCGTTTGAGATCGACACCAGGGATCCCGATACTCGAAGAGATGGTGAATGGTGTGTTCAGGTATTACGGCGCTACAATAAATGGGGTTTCCTTAGAGGTGAATGCAAATACTTGTGTCTTAGCGTGGTCGAATTGAATTACTTTCAGTCGTCCATAATCGGATACTCTAGTGAGAGGGCAATACTCCATTTAGATTTGAACACCTGGTCTTCAATGCAAAGGTACAGTTTGGAGGAGGGTCGGCCAAAAAAAAAAATTGCCCTTCTAATAAGTAAATGTAATAAATCAGCTGCAGCCTTGACCGGTCAGTTGTTTTGTATGGTATGGCACACTATGAAGCCGTTTTCATTATTCTGGCGCCAGCTCCGGTTGACTGCGGTACACCCCAATACTGATCCGTGTATGGCCTTAGTCCCCCTTGTACGTCACGCATGGGAAGAGATAGGGTGCCCTTGTATTCCACTTCGAAGAGAACGACCCAGAACTGTCCACCTTCTAACAGTATTGTCTCAGTAGTTATACATGCAATAATTCCACTCTACTTACTGTCATTAATTCTCCACATTCTCGTCAGTAATTAAGCTAATCGGAACGCGTTAAATGGCATAAATTAATGAATCCTTTCAACCTTGACAGTGGTACGTAACGGTCTCACTACGCGTCGTCAGGCATCGCTGGTCCTAACATAAGGTCATTGCTGCTCCAAATGCTGTATTGCATTGTACTCCCGAAAACATTGTTGACTGGAAATGTTTTGGCTACAACATGCAATGACAATTGCGTAAATGCTATTAGTGATAAAGCAATTGTTTTATTTGGGTTGGTGTTTTATTGGATAATGATTACGTATATATTTTGAAACCGAACTAGGTCTAATTTATTGGATTCTTGATGTTTTGTCGATACTTTGATATGATGTACAGGAAACGACCACAATTTGTATTGTGATCGCTGAAGAAATACGTGTCTGTTTCTCCGCTTACTTCACTCCTAAATCAAATCAAATTAAATGACAAAATTTATTCTGTCTAGACCATAAAACAGCACTTACAAAACGTCAATATCAACAAATGGACCTCCGGTTCGAAACGCGGCCCTGGCCTGAGAAGACTGCGGCAAGAAACTCAGCGGGCTTTTCTTTTTTTTTTTGGTCTATTTACAATCATTATCTTAGTCTAGATACAGAAATTTGCTTGAGTAGCAAGTCCTGCAAGTCTGGTTTACGTTATTTCTTACATATAATATTGGTTATATATATTTCATCAACAACCAAGCGGTTCGGTGAGTCTTTCTTTTGCACCATTAAGTCTTGAAATTCCTTACCAGGAGATTCCAAGACCATTAAGTCTTGGAATCCCTGTGTGTTCTTTTTTCCTACATCAATGTCTGTCACTTTGTCTATAGCCCCAATACCTATAAAGTAAAAGCTCTATAACATAACATAACATAAACTCACGCCTATATCCTCGAAGGGATAGGCAGAGGTGCTAGCACCCACATTTCGCCAGTTTATGTTTAAGTCCCAATGTAATAGGTGGCGAGCCTATTGCCATTAACCGGGCACTTATAAACCTGCGATAAATACACACATAACTTCGAAAAGTATCAAAGTCATTGGTGTGTGCCATGGTAAACCTGGGATCGAACCCGAGATCTCGTCTCAGCAGTCCATTACCCATACCACTAGGCTACCGCGGCTTATACCTATACCAGCTCTATACCTAGTACTTTGGACAATACGTTTGATGTAGGTTTTAGCGATGCTTACGTAAACTTATGTAGTTGTTACGAATGGACATGTATCAATACACAAATAGGCATTGTTTCGTAAATGTTCATATCTGGGACAGATTTATTGTAGCCTGAACAAGTTCTAATTTAGACGTTGGATTTTGAAACACCAAGTTAGTCACTGTGTCGGTAGTGGCCTCAATTCCTAGTAAAGTATTGTTCATGTTAAGTTTGTTATATAACCTCGTTGACCCCTTTGACTCGGTACAACGGCGGGCGCTGAGGATCGTCGACAATCCCATACTCTCAGGTGGTGTGGATTCTCTAAACTTCAAGAGGGACTTCGCCTCACTGTGTGTGTTCTACCGCCTGTATAATGGCCTGTGTTCAGAAGAATTGTTTGACATGATGCCCACACCTACTTTTTATCATCGCACCGCTCGCCATAGAGAGGGAGTTCATCCTCACACACTACGACCGGAAACGGTGCGCACTGTGCGGTATGAAAGGAATTTCATCCCGCGCACGCTCAAGCTGGTGGAATGAACTCCCTGCCGTGTTTTTCCCAAGCGACTACAATATGGGGTTCTTTAAGAAGGGTTTCTACAGGGTAGGCAGTACGTGTGTGACACTTCCCATCAGGTGGGCCGTGTGCTTGTGTGCCACCTAAGTGGTATAAAAAAAAAGAAAAAAAAACAACTATATGTCTATAAAGCTAAAAGTGTACGCAGAAAAATATAAAACCCACACATCTTAGAAGTATTTACTTGCTCTTATAGGTCACCACTTATTAGTTTACCTAATTGGCCAGATTACTTAACAAGCCAGTTTCCTCATTCGCTATATTTGAAGTTTATACTTGTAAAAATCTATTTAAGGACTGATGGCTTTGCAGTAACTAGTCTTTGAGTGGAAACCGCAAGAAGGTACCTAAACGGAAGGTAGGACGGCTCCTTACAAGGAATCAAATACTTAATCATATTCAGTTGAGGCGCATAAAGAGCACATTTGAATGTCAAAATTTTACATGGTACCTATATTTATTTGTCAAAAATATTAAACATAATATAACACAACATAAACTCACGCCTATAACTCCGAAGAAGCACTCACATTTCGCCAGTTTATGTTTAGGTTCCAATGTGATAGGTGGCGAGCCTATTGCCATTAACCGGGCACTACTAGTACTTCTCCAGTCGGACTGCTGAATTAGGACGGGAGATACCGTCATGTCCTACCTACCTCCGTAGGTACCTACTTAGCTATTTATACAGTGGTCTCGAGGTAGATTCTATTAATAAATGGTGACGATGGAACGCAAATATTTTTATGACTAATATAATTATACAACAACACTAGATGCTGTATAATCATCGTTCAACCGAGCGCACTTGTGCAAATATTTTTGCATTGAATGAATTTAAATATGCTCTAATGTGTTCTACAACTATTTTATGTCGTTGTATCTAAAACATAGTGTAATAATAATAGTGTTGTACCTGTTTATACATTTATACATAATTATGCTAATAGTGTCGACCTTGATTAGGGTGCCCGGTGGATAAGTACTTATTCGGAATGAACAACATAACATTTAATTATTAGTAAAAATAACTTTTTTCTTATACGAATTTCCCACAATAATAATATTTTAAATTATAATCAAATTAAGTAAAGTAAAGAGACATCAAGCCCAATGCATTAAAAAACCTCTACAAAAGTAGAGTTTTAAAACAAAGAATACGTGTGCCTAGTTTGGTTAGTAAATGCATCCTCTAGACCGGAACTGACATACATACTTATCCACAAACATAGATACGAACAAAAACAAAAATAGTCACCTTATTGAAATGGAGAAAACAATCAGGTTATTATCTTTTTATTTGACCTTCGATCCTAGTCTTGCATAACCAATAACTTGATCTATAGAATGCAAACTCCCATGCAGTAACTGACGCAACAGACCAAAACGAAGGAGGCAAGACTGATGTTGTTAATCTTGAGTTGCGAAGACGATGATTCAAGAAAAAATAGCAAGCTTTAATCAATTCGTTCGGCATAGATTTGCTGTTTTAAGATACGTGTCGAATTGCACAGGAACAGATCGAGAGCGCTGATGCTGTTAGGGAGTGATAATAGTTGCTTATTGAAAATACTTGCTGAAAACTTTTTTATTTTTAGATACTATTAGATTTTTGAGCCATCCAGGTCGGTCGCATAGTAAGCATTGTTAAGATGATTAGCGCAAGGATGAAGAAGAAAATACCTCTATAATACATAATACAGCTGAAGATAATAAAATAAATTGATCGCTCGAAATCACAACTTTATTTTATTACTAAGCATAAAAGTCAAATGAATTTAAATATGCACTTTTAATGATCGACGACTATCTGACAAGTTGATAAGTTCATTTAGTTTTTCTTCTACATCCATCTTTACAGGGTACTCCCTAACACGACAGAGTAGGCAAACTAATTTTCAGGTTTCATGTAATAATATTACTTTCTAGCACCTAGGTTTTGTGCAATGTATGTCACTCGCACGCTTCATCCCTCTTTTTTTTCGTACGCAATACCCCTGAAACCTATATTATCGAAGTCGGTGAGAGAGGTTATGTCGGACTCGAACCGACTAAAACACACGCAGCCTTTGGATCTTTAGTTGCCGGAGGTGAGATAGTAGTGAACATATCCCTCGCACTCCGGCAGACCGACCTCTTTCGAGATGGCCCCCTTCGGGACACTATCTCTCTAAGTATTGCTAATAATTTTATGCTCAAAATACACATATTATACACGTAACGAGTGACTAAAATTGTCTACACGCTGATCACTATAATGTTTCTAGTATCTGATATCGATTACATCGCGGAAGTGTGAGACTGTTTCCTTATAAAGACAAGAGAGCAGGGTGCAATTTCCAGTGACTTTCTCACGATATCGGTTATCTGAGATGAGAGTTTCGTTATTTGTATATTATTTAATAAATGGATGAGTTAATAACGTCTCTATGAATAAGATTTATCCCATGCCCACGGTAGTGACCCAGGAAACCATAGAGAATAACGCGAGAGGTCCCAGAGAAAGTTAAATTGTCATGTACAAGCGGGGCGTGAAAAAGCATCTGATGAGGCCGTCAAGCTGAGCGCCACCATTGCTGTAGCACTGAACGTGTTTGCAATGGTGACCCTCTTTCATGAGACTTTGCCTTCAGCTTAACATCAGGCGAGGTGAAGTCAAATTGACGTGCCATAAATAAATAAATAAAAAAAAATTAACTTGGAAACGGCCGTGTACAGTCTTTACTTAAGCTTATGATCTCTGAGGCATATGATAACGTTTAGGCTTAAATTTAAAAATCTCAGGATAGTCTAGTAAACATTATACTCGTACGATATTATAGCATAGCAACGGTCGGTCGGTCTGTTATGATAGTATAGCACGGTCGGTAGTGATTGTCAGAATTCAAAAAGGAATGATTAATCCTTGAACGCGACTGGAAATAGCCAGGATGATGGAGCATGATGATGATGATGAAGAAACAAATACGGGAATAGTTTGAAATATACCGGAATTGCAATATAATTGCTACAACTTTGTAGTTTGTTGCTTGACTTGTTGATTATGAAAATGTTGATGTTGAAAAAATTCATTAATTTTTTGTATAACGCTAATAACGTGTGAACCAGCACATTAATAACAAGTATTTTTATTAATGCATAAGTACCTACACTATTATACTCACGTCAGTTGTCTTTATAACTTGATCCCCATTCTCGATAGCATCCAAAGCTTGTACTTTTCTCCCTCCCGTAATCCGCCTTCCTTCCATTCCTCACGGATTGGTTTATCTAGAATTTAACGTAAGAGATCTCTGTATCCTCAACCACGAGAAAAAAACCAACGCCAGAGCTCCTTCGCTTTACCGAAAGGCTCTATGAGCGCGGACCTGCCGTTTTCCAAATTACAAAATCATATGCCTTAGACATTACATTACAGCTACTTATGTACAAACAAACAGAAGAGAATACCCCAGTGGCCTATTGACCTATAGTTCGCTAAACGCTTATAAAAAAAATTACTACGGTATTATACGGCACGTCAACTCATCGAATTCATAACGTCGGAGGACGTAATCGTATCGAGAGAACAGAGCATTACGATAGGCAACCTGGGGCTCCAGACAAAGGCCACTTCTATTGGCGAAAACGCCTACGACTAGCCTAGTAGGTTATGGCATTGAAATAAATTTTAATCTTTGTAACTCGAAATATTTAATTTCACATATTTTTATTATTAAAATCACCACAGTGCCAAGTAATCTATTGATAGTAAATTGAAAACGGTGCGCTTCCACGCGAATCCATCAATAGATATACACACCTGCTACTAATGCCCGCCACCAGTCCGCTCCGCTCTCTCGATACCTTTACGTTACGTATTCGATAGTTTTTCGTGAGCGAGGCACATAACAATACCTTGGTACAGGTACCAGCCGCCAGTACGCCTATTGTATCATCACCCTCAATTTCATAACCACTGACCTCTACATTTAATCGTCTATCAGACAATACACGTGTAGGTACAGCCATAACAATAATACCAGCCATTGTATTGTTATTACCTTATAAACTATTAGATGGGCGTTTCAATCAGTTTTGGTATTTTTTACGTGTATCGTGACGTGTAATGTACACGCGGCCAAAGAAATAAGGTTTACTATATTTTATTTGTGGTGTACCTACCCTGTACACTGCAGTGTACAGGTATCCTAATATAATTCTGCGGAATAGGTCCGCAAATTGTATCATTATTTCGTTTATTTTTTTTTTGGAGAAATTACTGTGTTACTCGCCGATGCTAAGTACTGTCTTACACCTTAGTGACTAGCCTACCTCCCTTCATCATTACCAATGCTCATCACCACAGCGCATCAGCTAATCCTTAATTACAGCTCTAGAGCTAGCATCTACAATATTCAGCGTTAATAAAAGAAATTATTATACGAATTATGTATAATAATTAAACATTTAAAAATATAATGAATACTATTTTTTACTTGACTCATTGTCAACCTGCGATTCGGGGTTACACATGCACACAATATTAATTTCATTTATTTACGTATATTGTCAAAACACTTACACTCGCGACTGAAAATGCATTTGAGATAATCCGAGATCCTTGTACCAAAAAATAAAGGGCTATGTGTGTGATTATTTTTTTTTAAATTTAATTTCTAGGTTAGAGTCACAGGGACATCCTTTCAAGGACACACCTGGTCACACCATCATTCACAACGTGCGATTTTGGAGGTTTTATCCACCTTATTATTCACCTCATAGAAACTACCTCGGATTTCTGCACGCAAAAAAGACTTTGTTATGTCTGATTTGTTATGTGGTTATGCTTTATTTGCCCAAATATTTATCACTGGTATTTCACGCTTATGCGTGCATATATGGATAAATGAGTCCGCCACACTTCTTGGTACTTCTTCATAAGGCGCATAACAAATAGCACATAACGAAATGTCGATCCGCCTTTAAACAAACCTAGGAAAGTTGCACACAGCAATAGCAAAAAAGCATTACTAGTCCATGTTCAAAGAATCGATGAATATTATAGACATTTTTTACAAATAGTTTATTGCCTTAACGATGAGTTTTAACGCAGATGATGAACTTGGAAACGCATTAAGGTTGAATAAAATTAGCTATGGGTCATTAATATTTACCGTGTTTACGTCTTACGTTAATTATAGGACTGCAGAATATGCGTACTAGTGTAGTCTTTTTGTTATTTCAAGTCACCCACATTACATACATCTTTTCGTGTGGAAATCCCAACGGATACTACTTCAAGCGCCACTGGGGTGGGTTGATTTTGTCAGACTCAAAGCCACTGAAACTCTTAGACCTTACTCCATTTTTAACCTCAATTACCGGAGTGTAAGGTTACCCAATAAAGCTTTTACATAGGCCATCTATAGTTTTGAGATGACCCCATAATAACCCGGCAAGTAATACCTGTCACTCCCAGACCTGCGTCTGAAAAACAAACCCGCTAAATAAGCCCAATCAAGAGAAAGCGTAGGAGTGGACCCCGGTCTCTGCAGAGCAAGTTTTGGATACACCTTGGACTAATGCTGTGATGATAATGACGGTGATTAATATTTTCAAAGTCCTTGCAGGCTGTATGTTCTTCCTTATGTATGCTTACCTCTCGTTTTCACCAAAAAACAAGTTGTCATAACTGGTTAAAGGATTACTTGTTTTATACAAGTATTGAGACTATCTCAAACAAGTTGTAAACATGTTTAAAACACATTTGCGTTTACACTGAAGTTTGCGACATATTGCAACTCGTCAAATACATGTTTTAAACCTTGATAAAAACGAGTGGTTAGATCTTTAAATTAATGCAACGGATGTTGATGCGCTTTTTAATAGATAGGAAGAGGAAGGTTTATATGTGTATAACTTTATGCTACGACATTACATAATTTACTTTACACCAGTTTACGTAACCATTTTCCACCATAGGTTACTTAACAATTTCCCTGATTTCCTCAAAACTGTACTTCCTATCAAACACAATACGCTATACCTCTTTTGTCATCGGTCAGTCATGCTGTTACTCAAGGTATTGTCCGACTGGTTATATCTGGTTAATTATGAGTAGTGAGTTAACAGTTTCGTAGCAGTAGTTAACCATTGGGTTGTGGTTAATGTGGCGTAATTTTATTTGCATTACTATGTCGTGTTGTTTCCGATTTAATGCGGACGCTCATGGTAGTTAATAGTGTGGAACAAATTACTCAAATACCTCACTACGCTATGAACATGGCGAAATAGTGGTAAGGATAAATGAGAGGGGACCTCAGTGGCGAGGAGTCTTTTTAATCCTATTCCTGTCGATTTCCAAATGGATTTGCTTCCATTAATACTTCCACTAGCTTCCTCTTGAATTTTTTTCTCTGTTCGCCAAAATGCAGAAGCCGCCCTACAGAATACCGCGGCTAAGAATTACCTTGTGTTGTGTTTACGGCGGTGAGTAGTGTAGTCAGAGCTAACTGGAGAGGTTTTGTGTTGTTGAAGACCGAGAAATTCTGCTTTGTCTACAGCACTGACAGCATAAAAACTCTCTTAACCTTTACTCTGCCCGCCGCGCTCCCTCAACATAGTCGGTGTTGCAAACGTTCATAGGCCACGACGGTAGCCACTTTCCGTAATCGGTGGAACGTGTGCTTGTCTACCACCTAAGCGGGATAAACATGACGGGAGCTGCACTTGTACACGTCTATCTCAATCTGCATGTTTGTATTTCTATAGCTTCAGTAGAAACAATCATTTAATATCTACTGTGATATTATTGGTTCGAAAGCAGCGCTACGAATTTCTAAATCATTGCACCGAGCGTTATAATTTGTTAATGTTAACATTGAAGTTGAAATGAAAGCGACAGCAAATCGTTGCTTTAACGGTTATAAGTTTAAAGCACTTTTTCTTTTTGTGCCGCTATATCATAATATTAAGTAAACTAGCTGTTGCCCGCGGCTTCGCCCGTGGATGTTGGTTATCGCGACCAAACATACCATATTTATATTCTTTCCCAAGGTCTAGTCTACCCTTTCATCAACAGTCATCATTCTCTGAACCTTTTCCCAACTCTGTTGCGGTCGGTTTTCCAGTATAACTGTGATACGGCTGAACTTCGATATTTTACGTGAAGCAACTGCCATATGACCTCCACAACCAATGGTGCAATGACCATGTCGATGGCGATATCGAAGTTCCAAGTTAAAGTGTTAAAGTGGTTGGACTTTTGAGGGGTTCCAACTACCAGTAACGGCTGCCATAGATGTTTATTATTTTTTTTATTTATGGCACCTTTTGACTTCACCTCGACTGATGTTAAGCTGAAGGCAAAGTCTCATGAAAGAGGGTCACCATTGCAAACACGTACATACAGTGCTACAATAGTGGCGCTCAGCTTGACGGCCTCAGATGCTTTTTTACGCCCCGCTTAAAAGACCCGGGACTGTAGGATGAAGGAAACACGTGCTCCGGTAAGGAATTCCAAGACTTAATGGTGCGGCAGAGGAGAGACTCATTGAACCGCTTGGTTCCTGATGGAGTATTCTGCACCATATGCGGGTGACATCTAAGCCCTGCACGTGTTTTCCTGTGTAGGAAAGGAGAGGGCGGGAATAATTGGAAGAGTTCATCAGAACATTAACAATGGTAGAGACGGTAAAATACTGCCAGGGACTAACAATCTCTACGCATCTGCAAAGGTTCGGACTGGACTCCCAATAATGCGGATCGCGCGCCGCCGCTGCAACCTGTCGAGGGCATCCAATAAGTACTTTGCGCAGCCATCTTAGAGATGCGAGCAGTATTCCACGCAGGAGCGAATTTGTGTCTTTTAAAGAAGACACCGCTGTTCCGGCGTGAAGAAAAACGTTGGTATGGCAACCGGGATCGGCGGCTTAACGTGCTCTCCGAGGTACGACCAGACCAGTGCAAACAGCCATATTCATGCATACAACTTTTTGCACTGAGCGGGGATCGAACTCGTGCCCCGTGCGTAGCAGTCGCGTGCACTACCACCACACCACGGAGGTCCTTTCATCAACAGTGTACACTATTATAGTATAGGTGTTGCCCGCGGCTTTACCAGCGTGGATGTAGGTGACCGCGACCAAAATTAAACTTGTTGTCTGTGTTATGACAGCGTGCGATTTGCCGTCGATTTCACAGAAGAAGTGTGCAGGTTGCAAGTAGACTTGGGTAAGTACTGTGAGTACCTAATGTGTATCGCGTAATATAACACGACTGCGTACTTGGTTGCTCTGTTGCATACAGTGCCTACTCGCGATATACTTCTTGGCGAGTGTTGTCCTTTTTGATATGGTAGTTTTAGCATTGTAATGAACGCAAAGGCGTTTTGTCGTCGTTTGAGATGAAGATCTTCTGGTGTAGAGTTTGCGGTCTTCGTCTAGCCTCCGGGTATGGGATGGCGCACTTTACGCCACCACCGCAGCTTGCTTCTGCTAGAGTGACAGGTGGCTCTACCCGTCCCTCCGGGCTCATAGGGAACAGAGGTCATTCGCAGACTGTGCGTGTCCGGAGTCTTTTTCGAAGCCGACCCGCTATCTCCTTCTCAAGCATTATTTGCTCGTAAAAGGAGACGGCGCATAGTACCATAGCCGTGAGTAATGCAGCGAGTGAAAGAACTATGTGGAGCCCTAAGTCCTCGCTCGCATCACCCTCGTATTACACTTGAACATTTTCTTGTGGTATGAAGGTATTACAATCTTCTTCTGTCGAATCGACGGCATTTTTGAGTTGCCATTATAAGAAATACAATGATAATGCATTGCACCGACAGCACAGAAGCTCTCTTAACCTTCACCCTCCTTTCCTTTCCACATGGTCGGCAGCACGTGTGTGATACCTCTGGTGTTTCAAACGTTTCACCGTCTCTACCACGGTGAATGTTCTGATGAGATCGCCTAGTTGACCCTACCTTCATCTTTCCTACACAGAACAACACGTGCAGGGCTTAGATGTCACCCGCATACGGTGCGGTAAACCAAGAACCAAGCAGTTCGGTGAGTGTTCCCTCTGCCGCACCATTAAGTCTTGGAATTCCTTACCAGCGCACGTGTTTCCTTCTTTCTACAGTCTCGGGTCCTTTAAGCGGGGCTTAAAAAAGCATCCGATGAGGCCGTCAAGGTGAGCGCCACTTGACCCTCTATCCGGAGACTTTGCCTTCAACTTACCATCAGTCGAATTGAAGTCAAATCACATCCATTGAATAGGCCGCGGTAACCACTTTCTATCAGGTGGGCCATGTGCTTTATTCCACCTAAATGGTACATAAAAAGTTATACGAAATCAAGTACGTCATGTTTAGAGTACTTAAAGTACTGGTATGATAATAATTACGTGCGCCTTTTTTTACGCCTGAACGTTTTCCTTGTAAATTCTGTAAACAATGTGCAGTTCAGTTGAACAATGATGTCAAAGACAGTACCGACATCTATTTCACATTTTACAAACTATAAGTTGTTTATAACAAAAATTGACAGGTCTTATATAGTCCCGTATGTAACGAAACCATACCTTGAGTTTAAATCGATCTACGCCATCTAATGTTGTGCCATGTACTAAATAATTGAATAACAAATTTTAATTTCATGACGTACGTATATTTTTTTACAAATATGTACGTAAAAATGAAGTTTTTTTATTCACATACTTGACTGGACGTAATAAGACATAAATATCATCTATAAGAATAAAACAGCGCCCCCTGTATTTTTACTCATATTTCCTTTAACATCATTAATGCTCACAACTCCGGTTCTATTGAACCGATTGCGATGAAACAAACGTAAGATTTTAAGTCTGACCAAGCCCCTTCTAACAAAAAAAACCGCATCAAAATCCGTTCAGTAGTTTTTGCGTCCACAGCGGACAAACAGACAAACAGACAGGAAATTAAAAAAAAATATTTTCGTGTTCAGTCAGTATCGTTCACTTAACATATCCCAATTATTTTTTTTTTAAATATCTCCAATGTACAGACACGACCGCTTTACAATTATATAATAATATAGATGAAAGAAAAGAAAATTTAAAACTACATTAACAACAAATGCTCAGAATAATCTGCAGTTCAGTAAGGGTGCATATTCGCATTAGTTATAAGTTCGCATACAGCACCTATTACAACTGCAGGTAGTGACTATCTTACGGAGAATCTTAACACCGAGTGTTGTAAAATGACGTCACTTGAGGAGCGCCATCTATTGATAAATGTTGGAATTTCATTATAATAATGGTAGGTATAACGCTATTTGAGTTGGAACGTAATTTTTTACTGTAGTATTTGCACGCCTTGGTCGCAAAAACTACTGAACGGATTTTGATGCGGTTTTTTTTATTACAAAGGTCTTGCTTAGACTCAAAATTTGCAGTATATTTGGTTGTAATTGGTTAAGTAGAACCGGAGATATGACCAAAAACAACCTATAAACGAAGCGCAGGCAAAGCCACGGGTATCAGCTTGTATAAAAAGTAGCCTATATGTTGCCCAGAACTATGAACTATAATCGTACCAAGTTTGACCAAAATCCCTCCAGTAGTTTTTGATCCATGCGTGCACATACGGACAGACAGACAGACAGACAGAAAGACAAAAAAAATTCTGATTGCATTTTTTGCATTAGTATCGATCACCAATCATCCCCCAATAATTATTTTGTAAATATATTCAATGTACAGAATTGACCTCTCTACAGTTTTATTATAAGTATAGAAAATTTGCAGTATATTTGGTTGTAATTGGTTAAGTAGAACCGGAGATATGACCAAAAACAACCTATAAACGAAGCGCAGGCAAAGCCACGGGTATCAGCTTGTATAAAAAGTAGCCTATATGTTGCCCAGAACTATGAACTATAATCGTACCAAGTTTGACCAAAATCCCTCCAGTAGTTTTTGATCCATGCGTGCACATACGGACAGACAGACAGACAGACAGAAAGACAAAAAAAATTCTGATTGCATTTTTTGCATTAGTATCGATCACCAATCATCCCCCAATAATTATTTTGTAAATATATTCAATGTACAGAATTGACCTCTCTACAGTTTTATTATAAGTATAGATAACTGTTATGCCGTCCGCTCCCCCGTCGAAATAAGACTTGTCTGTTTGTCAACATACAATGACTCTTCTGTAGCTGGTTCATTACGTGATATGTTAAGACCATGTTCTCCGGATGTTGCATCGAACGTTTTATCGCTTTTAATGTTATAATAATTACTGTTTTAAGTACTCGATTAATATGTTAAGTAATATTTGTTGATAAGTACGTTTCATTGAAATATGGTTTATTAACTTTACTTCAAAATATTTATACCTACATATATACATTCTGAAGTTTCACTTGGAAAGGAAAAGGCAGAGGTTTCGATCCGAGGAGCCTAACTATAGAACTTCGATATCGCCAATTTGGTTGTGGGGATCCGATGGCAGTCGCTTCACGGACAATATCGAAGTTCAGCCGCATTTTAGTTAGACTAGGAAGCTGACCCCAACTGAGTTGGGAAAAGGCTCACAGAACTATGGCCATGTGTAATTCCAGAGGCGATCCTGTTTGAATATTCTGATGGCCATATTGAAGAACTCTTTATTGTAGTCTCTTGAGATAACACAGCAGGAAGGTCATTCCACAATTTAAGTCTGCGCAGAATGAAGTTGCTTTCATGCCTCGCTATGCGAACCGTTTCCGGTCGCAATGTGTGAGTATGAATTCCCATCTCGTGGCAAGCGGTGCGGTATTAGAATGAAGCTGTAGACAGTTCCAAAGAATGTTTATTGACACTACTCCTACTTTTAATACTATAAGCTCAGGATGTCTCGAAATCATCAATTAAACCGGTTTGTTAGTTACTTCAGACGATTGAATACAATGACATGAACACTATGACTACTATTTGTCTCTCTGTTCACCAGTGGTGGCCAAATTGGTCGTGGACACCGGGTATAATCGCCGTTTATAAGTTAGGTACAAAATAGGGAAAATTAGTGAAGTAAGTTATCCTCATTTCTCTAGTATCACTGGAGCGCTAAATATGATGAATTATTATTGTTGCCTGTTAATAAAATGAAAGTTGCATTTATTTTATACGTAAACATTTTTGGAGATAAATTGCGACTTTTTGGATTCATTTAAGTATCGATTTGAGTTGAGGTCTCGACTCAAAGGTCACTAGACAAATTGTCATATTTTGATAAAATTGCGACAATCCTAATCGTTTTCAATTTGCTAATAATGGATTACTTGACACACTGGTTTTAATACTGAAAATATGTGAAATAAAATATTACGAGTTACAAAGATTCATATTTCATTCAATTTATCGTAGTCATATTACAGATTTATGTCTAATCCATACAAGTGATTCTACTGGCGATTTCGCCAATAGAGTGTAATTTTGTCTGAAGCCCTAGGACACCTTTGCGGTTACTGTTAATTCAGCAATTGAGCCACAGATTACAGTAAAATGACGATTATCTAAATAGTTGGGTTTGGTCAATAGTTGCCTCAGCTTGCCTATTATGCAAGCTATAGGTATTGATTATACTTTAGTTCGTCATAGTATATCATATAGGTACTTTAGCTCTTTGAGAGATGACCACTTTTAGGACTTTATCCTTCTATCTATCAGATGTGTGTATTTATCGCAGGTTTATGTGTCCGATTAATGGCAATAGGCTCGACACCTATTACATTGGGACCTAAACATAAACTGGCGAAATGTGGGTGTGCCTACCCCTTCGGGGATATAAGCGTGAGTTTATGTTATGGTATGTTACGCATACTGTTAAAGTTTCAAAAACTTTAAAAACAATTATAAACATTACAAGGAAGTAGGTATTCGTTCGTGATTAAAAAAGTGAACGTATGCAAAAATCTTGAATGTCATATTTATTATATTTTTGTCGCCAGTCGCATTGTTACGTGCTTTAAAGGTCTTGTATTATTTTACGCGGGAAATAAAACATGTCTAATCATTCAATTAAAATTATAAAACCGCTATCTTTGCAGGAGTTTGCAGATGACTCAACTTGGGCCTAGCCAAAATTCAGAGCGATGACGAATGTACATTCGCAACGAATGCATTTTGCCTAGGCCCCCTGGCTTCAGTCTTTACCCATTTTCTGCCTCATAGCCGGCGGACGGCGACTGTTCGACGTCCTTGCCTGCTGTCGGTTAGTCACAGATTTGCCGAATGGAACCCTTTGATAAATTGTTAGAGAGAAAAGGCTTCACGCCATTTCATCTAACATACCAAAAACCAAAATATTCTGACAAAATTGTTTTCCTTACCGCATCATTTGGAAGACAAGGTCCAGTTGGCATCTATATCTAAATAAGGCGAAGTAATACTTCACTGCGGGGCAAAAGACTTTTTCTTTATAATAAGCAAATCCAACTCCACGTGGAGTGGTACTCTTGTTCTCTTTTTGCCTTCAGCATACCTTGCTCCGTTTGACTCGGTATAAAGACGTGCGACGAGAAACGACGACAATCACCTTTACCTAGCTGTGCGTGTTTTATCGACTGTAGGTACAGAAAAAATATTCGACACGATGTCCACGGTTACATTCTATCATCGCCCCTCTCGCTATAGGCAGGCTATACGTTGCAACCAAAGACAGTGCGGAAAACGAGGTATGAAAGAGACTTCATTCCCTGCACACGTGTGCAGGGAAAGCCTTGCTCTTTTCCCCTGCTCGACAGTTACCACAGTTCTTCATAGATCAAGCGACCTAACACATGTCTATTTAAATTATTACACATTCAGTCTATGTATACTTACTACCATCATTAATAGGTATAACATACTCGCAGTACTAGAAAGTTGAAAGTAAAAACTACGCGCCCATATTAAACGAAGCACGTAAAAACTTGAACAATTGAGTAGGACGCAATGATTATTATATGAGAAACATATTAATATCGTAAAAAGAAAGTTTTCTTCGATTGGCATATTAAGAAGCTTTATTTATTACATAACATAACATAAACTCTCACCTATATCCCCGAAGGGGTAGGCAGAGGTGCTAGCACCCACATTTTGCCAGTTTATGTTTAGGTCCCAATGTAATAGGCGGCGAGCCTATTACCATTAACCGGGCACTTAGAAACCTGCGATAAATACACACATAACTTCGAAAATCATCGAAAAGTCATTGGTGTGTGCCATGGTAAAACCTGGGATCTAACCCTAGACCTCTTTTCAGCAGTCCATTACCCGTACCACTAGGCTACCGCGGTTTACCACTAGGCCTTATTTATTAATATTATTTAATCAGGCAGGCAGTTGCTAGAACTGATAGTTGCCTGTATCCTGTATTTGTTTTAATTTTACCGGCAGCCATTCAAGTGCTCAAAGGTTTCCTGGAGTAGAACTCTTATGGTCAATTCCCACTGAAAGATTAGCGATTAGTTGCGTGAAGGTTCGTGCAACCGTGCAACGCCGTGTCACCAACTTACTACCTAGTATTAATTTAACTAAAAAACATATTACGGAGTATGCAGTCAATAGTTTGCTTGTTATTTGCATACATATGAAAATATCAATATACTAATCCAGCCGTAAAATAGAGTGAAATAAAGCGAACCCTGGACTCCGATGTAACAACTTTGAATAACATTTTTTTTTATACCACTTAGGTGGCAGACAAGCACACGGCCCACCTGATAGGAAGCGCTCACCGTGGCCTTTGGATGTTTGCAACACTCTTTAAAGAAAATAAGTAAGCAGTCTGATTTAAACCAGATATGGAATATAAGTGAAACTTTGAACAAGGTTTTTAAATATATAAAAGTAGCTAGGTACAAAGACAAGTGTTAATTATTATAAATTCACATGGTGTGTGCAAGGTAGCAAGGTCGCTTAGCACATCGACAGAGAGTGGCTAGATGAACCAATGAAGCAACTAAGGTGTGAACTGCATTTTATCATCTGTTTAAATTAGAATCATTGACATGTTTGCATCTGAATCCCAGTGCTTTCATCGTGGAGATCTAACTTCTCTTTTCTACTTTTTCTTTTTAAATTAGCATTCTGTACTAGTTTTTAATTACCAGAAAAATTTCGGCGAAGTGATAGGTGTTCGATACTAAACCCATCCATGATATAAAAAAAGAATAAAGTATGTATGTCAATTTTTTCCTTAAAACCACCTAATACATGTTCACGACGTACAAAATTTTACTGAATAGAATATGACGTAGGCGCTACTAATTCACGAAAACAAAATCACGCAAAGAAAATGATAAGCACGCGCTCTCTCTTTCTACTAGTAGGTAAAGTTCATTCATTCTATGACTGCGATTATGTCCTTGAACGCGGGGTCCAGTACCGGGTGGCGCGTGCGATGGTCCCCTCCCCCCACGTACCGCACCGCGCTACACGCGCCGCAAAGTCGGCGGCATCTCTTTGATGTTAATAAAATTTAAATCATAAATGCAGTTCCGGTTGTGACGTCTCGATCCGCGCACGCATCCTAAACAATACTATCGATATTATCGAAATGGTGTACCAATTTACCAATCGCGAATACGCATTAATGTTACGTACTTATACGGTGAAAATGTGAGTGCCGCTTTACGGATGTATCGTGATCTCTACCCGAGTGCCCGACAGCCAAATTACTCCACGATGACAACATTGTGGGCCCATACTTCATCGAGGGACGTCTAACGGGCGAAACCTATTTGGACCTGTTGAGAACTATGGTATCAACCATGTTGGATGATATCCCACTCCCAAGCTTGCGAGACCTCTGGTGCCAACAAGATGGTGCTCCACCCCACTACCACATCGCAGTAAGAGACTACCTCAATACGCAATTCGAAGGCAGCCCCTCGGGCTTCGGTCGCGTGGCCCGCTCGGTCCCCGGATCTGACGCCAATGGACTTTTTCATGTGGAGTGAAGTGAGTGTATGTCAGTGAACCCAACACCCGTGAGGACCTCCAACAAAGGATAATTGACGCCTTCAATGAAATCCGGCAAAAAACGAGACATTCTCCTCAGTTTAAAATCGAATTTGTTAAAGCGGGCTCGTTTGTGCATCCAAAATGACGGAGGACATTTCGAGCAACAACTAAAGTACTTGTAGTGGTAAGTCTTGCACGTGTTAAGTACATGTTCTTTAAAATTTAATATTAGTGAATTACGCTAAAAGTCCCTCCGGTTACTACGGTTTTACTCAGTTGACCCAAACTTGTGTTAAAACGCTATTAAAAAAAAATACTGTCACTAGAATCAAACTCGTAAGATGAGCATTTTAACTATTTAACCATAGGTACAATAAAATCGTACTTGTATTTGACCTTGAAGACAGCTTCGCATCGCCATCGCTCGTTGTCGTCCTGCTCGTGCATTGTCGGTCATTTCCGGCACTGTTCGGCATTTTTACGATGAAAGTTTAAAAGTTCATTGATATGATTGGTATACCTGTCCTCTTTACACATTACTATTCACACATATCGTGCGTAAATAAAATGGTGTCTCTTTGTGTATGCACGTATTGTGAGATTTTAAAAACGGTAATAACTTTGTTTTTTTGTATGGTTGCGTATTTGTATTATTCCATATAAATTGAAGTACATACGTTCCAAATCAGCCCCTGCAGTTTCTCTGGTAATTAAAAAGTAGTAGTGTATAATGATATATATTGGGGGAGGGAGGAGGGCCCACCGCTCACCCGCGGTTCAACACTCCAACAATATATATCATTTTGTAATGGATTTCCGCCATGTAACGCCTACATCTATATCGTAACATTCTTATTTTTTTTTAGTGAAAAAAAGGTGTAGGTTATTATTTTAAAAGGACACATATCCCATGCTCAAACTTCCATGTGATAAGTAGCTTCTGCAGTAAAATCACTGCAAGTTGGACAGTTAGTAAATTATAATAGGTTTTTTTTCCCTTTTGGGGTGGTGGTCCAAATACTTTGACCAATCAGTTGGGTTAACAAAAAAAAAAAAGGTGGACTATGGCACCTTATCTCATGTCTGTCAGATTCTAATAAGCCTATCAGTATCTGACAAACTAATTGATTTCCAAAGGTTTTGGGTTCTGATATGGTACCATAAAAGAAATGTGTTACTCTAACAAACCAATGTAATATTTTTGTAGTATGTGGCTACTACCTACCTACCAACAATCCATTTTATAAAAAAACATCAAATAGAATACAACTGTCAAAATGTTCCTCTAAGATTATTTTATCTGTAATTTTAAAAGTTTAAAAAACTGAAAACTTTTTTCTTACCATAATAAATGAAGGTATACATTAACCAAATGGAATATTCGATTTTTAAATTCAAATTTAATGTAATGCTTGCGATACGCTAAACTTTCTTAAAGTAAGTACTGTCTCTTGTAACTTATTATTCAAGCTGCTGCATCCTCAACACAGTAGCGTTTGAACACTTTGAACTTTCTCAGTTCTCACACTTCTCACAGTATCTAGATAATATATTACGTGGGTTAAGTTCATTATAGTAAAATAAATAAAAAGTCGTTATCCTTACCAGTCTATACGGCCTTCTTGAATAACTTTCAAATGAGGATATAAACTTGTTGACACAAAAATTAACAATTTCCACTCCTCAGTGTGGGAAAAATATCACAACTTTGTAGCTCACAAATTAAAACACGTACAATAAACACTTGGGAAGTTTTGTATTTCTTATTCAATTAATTATAATGTTTATTTTGGTATGTGGAACACAAACGTATAAACTTTCTCGATGTATTCTTCAAATCGCATGCGTGCGTCAACCTTTGCGTTCGGAAACTTACTGTAACTCAGTCAGTTACTCACTCACAATCAATCAATTCAGTTCAGTTTGCAATATCATTCGTTCGTATGTTCAACGATCATGACAAACGTAAGCAGCGATGTTGCCAGTTCCTAAAAATATTTGTCGCCAGTATATTATTCACTGTTAAATTATTTTGTCTGAGTTTTAGATAAATAATATCATCCGAAATAATGTGTGTGTACCAAATATCAGATAAATTAGTCAACATGAAGGTAGTAAAATTCCGAATACTAGCTTTGGCCTACCAACAGCAGGCCAACTAAATAAAATCGGTACAAATCGATATTAAATTTCTTCTATTCATCCTATTTTAGGTATACCACTAGCATAAGCAGTCTTGATAGCTATACTATTAGACGCCAGATTCTCCATGCTTTTTCCTGATTGTATCCGAGGCCAAGGTCAACTTGGAGCTCAGGGTCTGCCTTTTGGCTTTTCTTCCTCTACTTCAAGACACCATTGACACGCATGTCATCCTCCACGATATCAAGCTAGCCCTCTTGGACCCACCCCTCCTACCGGGGCCATTGTCAGACTTCTAGCGGGTATCGTTTCCTATTTTGACTACTAAACAAGCTGCTACCAGCAGAGCAGAACGTTTAGGAGTCAGCACAGACAAAGAGGAGCGCTACGGCGAGGTTTTTATAATAAAGTTCATGTATGCTAAACCTCATTAAAATGCTCGAAACTACGTGGGCTTTATTTTAGGTAACTTTCAAGTTGATTTTCGAGTGGCTCTAAATCCACTCCTCGGCGCTCCTCTCTCTCTACGCTGACCCTAGAACAATACGTGGGAGAAGGCAAGGCATCCTTACCAACGTCTCATAGCTTGACAGGAGGGGAGGGTAAGGATGTAAAAATTATATCTTGACATTCAACGTTGGATCCTGTCAGTACCAGTGGAAGCACACTAGGTGAATTTCGAATCATACTTATAGAAAACCAAGAAATAAACTATTGGAAGCCCATTTATTATCTTATACCTTATATACTTTATAGCAACAATAACATTCATAAACAATTCAATTCCTACTTAATAGTTTAGCTTAGGTAACTTACTACCATTCATCGAGTATATATTATCAGGGTTACTGACATTTAAGTCTAAACAGTGCAAGAATAAAATGTTTCCTTTAATCAGATTCTATGTCCTTAGGAGCTCGAGGTCGAGGCCCGAAAATGGTTGTTCCAACTCGTATTGTTGTTGCTCCCATTTCTATCTGTAAGTGAAGAAAAAAAATTGATTTAGTCATTTTACCGATTCTCATTTAAGTCCCCTGCTAGTGCGTTCCAGTAAGCGTGCTTGCACTGCGTGTGGTTTCGTGCAAAAACATAATTTGCAAAAAGCGGCTACATAGTCCGGTCATTTTAGACAATTGAAATAAAGAAAATTCCGACAGAGCCAAATTTTCGTAGAGACCTTAGGTTTACCACAAGGAATAAAGTGTCAAAAGTCCCCATCAATCCCATGTGAGCTTAGGGACTTATTCGGGGCCCAAGGTCAAAATTTTAGGTTTTTTGGATTTTTCTCGAAAACGGTAAGTTTTATCGAAAAAGTACCCAGAGCAAAGTTGTAGCTCTTAAAATTCTCTATAAAAATGGTCCCAATGGTTTTTCTCTAAGACCCACTATTTCCCAGATATTGCGCTTGTAAGAATCACGTTCTACATAATATGCACACATTTCCACACCACCTGTGAGGTAGTGTACTAGGTGCGTTTTTTTTAACGTGGTATCCTCGGTAGGCCTATTCCACGAACCTTTATGACGTTATTTTCAGGAACAATAATTATTTTATAGTATGAAGATTATTGATATGGGTTACTGAGTTTAACTGCCGTTGTAACTTTTTAAAAATAAATCTTCCTCTCTTGTATTAATTGAACATTTGAGCAAGAGACACCTTGGCAATTGGTACACGCTGGAGAACACTGCAACCCTACTTATTTACAGCCACATTTGGCACTACAACCTTTCTTGCAATTGCAAAAAATAGTGTTAAGAAGTTTTTCTGGAGCAGGGGGCAGTAAAGTTCGAATCGGTTCCAAAGTATTATTTATCAATTTCCAATCCCAGTCTTCAGGGTTCAGTTCATTGCCTTGCCATGTCTGAACTTGATAGTATACTCGAAACAAATATTGAGTAGCATATGCCGATGTTGGAGGAAGACAAGATAGCTGTACTTGCTTTTTGTTTCGTGTATTTTTTTACAAATGTTAAATATCTGTACGTAACTTTTTTTTTGTTTGACTGCGCAAAAGTATTTACAGAAATTAATTCTTCACCTCAAATACTAATTACTAAAGGAATTCGGTTTCTTCTTGCGGTTTATGCAGCTCAAAAAAAAATTGATTGCACAGATACGTACAAATATTTAACATTTGTAAAAAATACACGAAACAAAAAGCAAGTAGGTACCTACAGCTATCTTGTCTTCCTCCAATATCGGCATCTGCTACTCAATATTTGTTTTGAGTATACTATCAAGTTCAGACATGGCAAGGCAATGAACTGAACCCTGAAGACTGGGGTTGGAAATTGATAAATAATACTTTGGAACCGATTCGAACTTTACTGCCCCCTGCTCCAGAAAAACTTCTTAACACTATTTTTTGCAATTGCAAGAAAGATTGTAGTGCCAAATGTGGCTGTACGAAAGTAGGGTTGCAGTGTTCTCCAGCGTGTACCAATTGCCAAGGTGTCTCTTGCTCAAATGTTCAATTAAATACAAGAGAGGAAGATTTATTTAAAAAAAAGTTAGAACGACAGTTAAACTCAGTAACCCATATCAATAATCTTCACACTATTAAATAATTATTGTTCCTGAAAATAACGTCATAAAGGTTCGTGGAATAGGCCTACCGAGGATACCACGTTAAAAAAAACGCACCTAGTACACTACCTCACAGGTGGTGTGGAAATGTGTGCATATTATGTAGAACGTGATTCTTACAAGCGCAATATCTGGGAAATAGTGGGTCTTAGAGAAAAACCATTGGGACCATTTTTATAGAGAATTTTAAGATCTACAACTTTGCGCTGGGTACTTTTTCGATAAAACTTACCGTCTTCGAGAAAAATCCAAAAAACCTAAAATTTTGACCTTGGGCCCCGAATAAGTCCCGAAGCTCACATGGGATTGATGGGGACTTTTGACACTTTAATCCTTGTGGTAAACCTAAGGTCTCTACGAAAATTTGGCTCTGTCAGAATTTTCTTTATTTGATCACTATTTTTATGTCTAAAATGACCGGACTAACAGTGCGGGCGCTCGCACGCAACTATGCTCGGGCATAAGTGAGCAGAGGGCCTTAATAATAATTTTACAATGCAATCAGATTTACTATTGATTGCAGGCAATACGGCAGTACGTCAGGGTATTAAAAAACTGTCTAGGACTTTCTAGGCTGCCTCTGTACAAATTGGCGGATTCGTTAGTTTTTCTGTGCGGAAGAGGTTGGTACAGTAATATAACTGTAATTATTATTGAGAAAGAGGACACACCAAGTTACTACGTTTTTTTTAATGTATGAAAATGGGTATTAGCAAGGAGGTTGTTTCACTGACACTTAGCAATATCCCTAGTTCATTTTCTTATACTTAAGTATGTCATTATTTTAAGAAACACCACATATACTTAACAGATGATTTTAATACATATTGAATATTTTACCAGTTATCATTGTTCCTAGTTGCACACCAAGCTTTCAATTAAGAGCCTAGGAGTGTCTTTAATCTTCTTATTTAATTATAAAATGAGTAACTCAGAAGCTAGCAGGCGCACTTGGACCCCGAAGATCTTCATAGGACTCCAAAAACATTGTCTAGATAAAATAATGTATTATACTTACTGCATGCTCATAATCTGTTGACATCCCCATAGATAATTCAATGTCCTTTACATCAAGATTTAGATCCTTGCATATTTCCTCTCTGATCTTTACTAAAGAGATGAAATCAGGGTTCGGACCCCTGGACATATCATAGTCATACTCTCCAATAGTCATTATACCTTTGAAGTTCAGGTTAGGACAGTTCTTTATAACATGTTCCACTAACTTTGCAGCATTTGCTGGTTCAATTCCACTTTTCGCTGTAAAGTTATAAAAAATGTTGCTATATAAAACACAGAAAATAAGCAGTGATAAATTTATCAAATCAATTAATTAAACATAGCTTGTAAGTAGTTCGATAATGTGGATAATAAACATTATGTTAAAATACATGTTTTGTTAATATATACAAAAATACTCAGCATAAATTTTTTTTTAAAGGAAAACAAAAAACCTGACTGCGTAAAAATTAATTTTAAAAATTACGTCAAAAAATGAGTTAAATAAAAACTAAAAAGAAATAAACAAGGCACGTAGTTTAAAATTCATACACTACTCACAGTCGGGGCCCCTTGGAAAGATTTGATTGATAAAATTTGAATGGGCCCCGACTGTAATAAAATAATAAATTCGGAAAAAACAAATTGCTCCGATAAATCGCAAGGAATTTAATAAGTGCTTAGCTGCACAAGCACTACGTGTGTAATTATTGTATGTAGCAGTAATATTGTGTTTACCTTCTTCACCACTTGTGTTAACCTGAACGAACACGGACAGTTTCACCTCTCCCGTCCTATATTTTACCCACTGTCTGTTTAAAGTATCAGCCAATTTTTGTGTATGTACAGTCTGTATGACATGCAATCTTGGTACACTTAGAGCTTTATTTATTTTATTTGATTGAAGAGGACCAATCAAATGCCAATTAATATCTTTGCAGTGTTCTAATATATATGGATCACTGGCTTTCTTACTAAGCTCATTAACATAGTTTTCACCAAAATCTCTTTGACCCGTTTCATATGCTGCAACAACATCAGAAACCGGTCGAACTTTTGATACCGCTACCAGTTTTGGTGCAATCTGAGGTAGGTTCTGAAAAAGTATAGTGTAAGATTACAAACACATGGTATATAATATACCCATTTGGACCACAGAGGAAGGCTAGGGGGAAATGGGTGAAATGACACAGAAGGGCAGATCACTCGCCCGGCCTATGGTGTTCCCACCAGAAATAAGAACATTGTTCTTACAATGTTGGGAACTGGTGGGAACAAAGATGTAGGAATAGCCTATATATTTTACATAATAATAAAACATTATTGTAATGTAAGTACATATTTCATCAAAGTATTAAATTTACCTATATTTATATAGGTACCAATAAACACATATAACAATTATTTAAATAGTACCTCAGTAACAAGATAAGACTGATAATAACTCTGTAGGTAATATTTCATAATATAGAACAAATAAATGAATATTTGCAGATAACAACAACACATATAACAAGTAAGGTGATTGTCTTGAAGAATATTTTTGATTGCAAGTAGAATACATAAACAATTGCTCAGGTCTAATAAACCTTTTCATTAGTATTATGAAATTCGTAAGTAAGTAATATAAAAATCGGAATCTCTGATAAATCAAAAAACATGATAAATACGCCTGTGTGATATTCCTGTAAGTGTATAATATCTAAATATTATACACTTACAGGAATATTACACCTACTGAAGAAGAAGAAGCTGAGCTAACATCAATTTTAATACCTAACACCTATTTTTGAATGGCCAGTTGTATTTGATGACAATCAATATGTTGGATAAGCCTTGTGGTTGTGCTCATATTAATAAGCAAAATGGCTTTACTTTCTATTAATTTTTAGGTAAGTAAACACAAGTATTTTTATAGGGATAAATGAATCAATGTTAACAATTTTAAACCATATTAGACATTAAGGGTCCGTAGACTTTATTCACTTTGGCTAATTCACCCAGGGTAATTAAGTATACTATTTAGTAGACTTAATTCATCTAGCTTGCGTAGGTGATTTAGGTATACCGTGTAGTAGACTTAATTATCCTGGACTAATTCACCTAGGGTAATCTAGTTTACTAATAAGTAGACTTAATTCGCAATGTTACCTTCACAATATAGTTTATGCACTCAAGTAAATAGTATACCTAATTACCCTGGGTGAATTAGCCAAAGTGAATTAAGTCTACGGACCCGACATTAAATATTGTTAGCTCTATAAAACTCTAAACTATATGAATCATTGTTCGAGTAAGTAAATCCAAGTAAGCATATACCTATATAGCACAAGAGGAAAAATAAGTGTATATAAGAATAATAAGTTTTTTATTTTAAGTAGGTACTACATCTTGCTATTCGAGTAACACTACTAATGGAGGTTGGAAACTCAATTGTAACTTATTAATGAACCAAGTATCATAGATCGTAAAAGTTAGAATGCGGTAATAATGGAGTATTTACTTACTTTGCTGCGTTTGGCGACTGCCGCTTCCATTTTAGATAAAACAGTTTTTAGATTCTGCATAATGTTAACTTTTGGTGGCTCTTCTGATGACATAACTGACAATTATTTCAGTAGAGTTTAACTTATCGATGAATAATTATTGTGAACGGAGTCTTAACTATATGAACAAGAGTTGAACAGCAGTTGTGTGTTATCGATCGATCGTGCTTTTGACATGACACAGTTTTGACAGCATAATGCTGTTTTTGTTTTGACAATTTGATAACAAACTTCAAACTTCAAGTTCGACATTGTATCCATAATCCATTGATGTATAAGGGGGGGAATGGGTCCTACCTACAAAACGCTGTGTCTTTTACCTACGTTCCATTTTTATGAATGGACGTTTTACTACGTTAGTGCTGTGCCTTCTACTATCGCAGAAGTGGTCGATTTACGTATACTAATACGATTGGGTTTACTTATCTTTTAAAATGTATCAACTTGACAAGACCGGTAACATGCTACACTTATGAGATAATATTATAATTCTTATTTTTATTATAATTTATAGATTTCTTACTATTCCAAATGACTTTTATTTTTTAATGAATCATACACGTAAACACAACAAAACACAACCGGGACCGAGATAAATGCAATATTCTCTTGCACTTCATGCATTTGCACTACTTACTAAGAAGTCATGCCGTCACTCACACAAAAACCGTTTTCTAGCTGCTCGTTTCAATTTTTGAAATCAAATATCTTCAAAACTACATATTTGTGTTAAGAAAATTCACTTTAACAATTCTTGATAATCATTATGGATATTAAATTTTAAATAAGCAGTCATCGTTCGTCGATAAATCTTTTTCTTGAAGTACGTCACTAGTATGCTAGTTGTAGTAAAAGACTAGAAAAAATTATGAATGACGGGGCGCAAAGCATTCATAGATTTTGGTGACCTTGGCACGCTGTTCTCCCTTATACTAGTGCGTTAGGGAGGGCCACCCTGCTGTGCCATAATCAGACACCAGTGTAAAGCACTGATTTCTATTTATCGTAGTGTTTGAAATCTTTTATTGGTCATGTTTGTTTGGCCATACCATTCGTCCGAAATAAAACTGTCTCTCTCTAACTTCCGGTGAATTCATTTTGAATAAACAGTATAGGATTGAGTAATAGTTTCAGACTATCGTAAATCCATCAAATAGGTATTATCATATTATAGATTTATACACAAGGTATACACAATGATATTGTATATCCGTCAGGATATAAGTGCTCTGTGTTGTATATAAAAAAGAGGTATAAAATAACATTGGGTATACACAGCTGATTCGCCTTGATTCCAATAACCAATTCCAATTTCTGAACGACTACTAGACGTCAATTCAACTCATCCCGACCCCGATTGAATTGATTTTCTTCACGTTTTGTTTGCGTTTTCCGTGACGGAAATTCGTTTCATAAACAACTTATGCCTATAATTATGAGCCGTATGTTCATTGATATTACTGGCTGATAAACAACAGCCATGAATATATTGGAAAAAGCAGAGAAAGCTTTAGAATTCTTGAAAGCGAACGAGAGTACTGCGAAGTAAGTTTGTAAATAATTTTTAGGTTTTTGGTTCGAAATTCAAGGTTGTTGTGATTTTATGTGTTGATTTTAGAAATCATGAGCTGCAAGCAGCAGCTGCGACACTTGGACGATGCTTGGGGGCTCTAGGAAGCCGGTCAAACTGCGCCCGACATTACGCAAATTTACTTCACTCCGCAGTGCCTACATTACTTTTATTATCAAGCAACGATAGCGTAAGTTACCTTGAGTGTTTTATTGCAAAATACAGAAAGGATTAATTCATTTTATTCAATTTTATTCAACTGAAATTTTGCAACACAAATAACAATTTGTCTTAAACCTAGTTTATTTACATACATATTAGATATTTTTGTTGGGTTTAAAAGTGTTATCTTATTAGAATAAATGGAGTTAAATTTTCCTATCACAAGCAAATTGAAATCTCAACGTAATCTAAATTATTTATTAGCTACAGGCAGTCGCAACACTTTCCCAATTTTTTTCTAAAGTTAAATGTTAATAAAACTGTATTACAATTTTATTATAGGCGGAAATTCGCTTGGTTGGTGATGAAGCATTGAACAGAGCTGTGGTTGGAGGATTTGCCTTTCACTCGCACAAGACTAATATAATACTTCAGAATCAAATTGAACATACAAGAAATGCACGGTATTGTACATTTTATGTTGTAAATATTTAAACTGGAATACTTTGTTGTAGTTGCCATCAATATTAGCATGCATTATATCAAGGTTGCACTGTAATTATAAATGAAGTTTACAAAAATAATTGTATATCAATGAAAAGAGCAAATCCATAATAAAATATAAAATGCTAAAAAAAAGTGGGTGCTAGCACCTCTCCCTACCCTTTCAGGGATATAGGCGTGAATATCATAAAATAATAATAATAAAATGGGTAAAATTTTTTTGGGAATAAAGTGGCTAAAAATTACTTACACTCCATTTTTTTCATGTCCGTTAAATCTACAGTTCTGTGATACTGTAATATAACATATGACATTACAGTATCACAGAATTTTCCTTTTATCGCTACTTATTGTGTATTTTAAATTTCATGTACAATATTACAATATCTCTAGATGGATTCGAGCTGCACTCGCCCGAATATGCCTCGGAGATTGCTGGATCCGCCCTGGGGTGGGCAAAATCCGAACACAAGCACAAACTATCTTCCCCAAGTTGAGTCAGATAGTGCGTCAAACAAATGAAATACAGTTAATAGTGGAGGCATTAGAGAGTAATTTGCCCAGGATATTGACTGCCTTAGCAGAGTATACTACTGATGAAGAGATTTCTGGTAAGTCATATCTAAAATACATACATAAAATCACGCCTGTTCCCCATAGGGGTAGGCAGAGATCACGGATCTCAATTTGTTACTATCCCGACACCACTCTCGATTCATTGACTCTCATTACCTTCTTCAGGCATGCTTGTCGGTTTAGCTCGTCAATTCCCTGATTTGGTCTAGGTATGTACGTCTAGAGCTTCCCCTTCCGATGGTGCCATCCACACTCGCCTCATACACCTGTTTCATTAGTCTTCTTCCATCCATTCTCTCAACATGACCGAACCATCTTAACTTAATCTCTCAATTCTTATCACTACATCTTCTATCGCTCTCTTATCACACTATTTCTCACTCTATCTCTCATAACTAAAATTACTCAATTTAAAATAAATTTTAGACATGTGTGGCTTGTGACTTGCCCTCTCATCTTCTCTTCACTAATGGCGTCTGAAGCAGAAATACTGCATTTTAGTACTGTCAAGGTTCATAAAATTGCGGTATTGGTACCCACTGGGTAGAACATTGCCACCCTATCTCTTGTGATGAGGAGTCCCATCATGACATGAGTATCCACACAACATAGGAAAAAGGGTGGTAATTGGCTTACCCCTATTACATGGGACCAAATATCATGAAATCTAGGTGTTAATACATCTCTGCTTATACATTTGGGGACTTACGTACCTGAAAACTTGATATTAACTATCTAGACACCAATTTCAGGTCTGTTATTTGTTTTGCAAGTGTTTTATAAAAAGCACCTAGTTGAACCAAAAATCACGTTTATCATTCCTAATTATTTTTCTTAGTAGCAGACAAGTTATTTAATAAAATATATTTTTCAGAATTATCCAAAGCCCTACTGATTCATGTGGAAACGTCAGACCCTGCGGTACGGCGTGGTATATCCACATGCGTTGCGCACTTATGTTCGCATAGAGAACCGCTGCTTACAAACATATTGGCACGAGTTTTTGGTAAGCATTTTTATATTTCAGCATTGACTTAAGCATATTATGGTATGGCGGGCTGATTTCCGCAACACAAATTCAAATTCCGCATGTACAACCTCTCTAAATTTGTTAGCAAGAGTCGCAATAATTTCGCGCATTATAGATATAGACACGCAACTCACATAACACGTGGCGTGACTGGTTATAATTTTCAACAGAGGACAAACCTAAAACGCCTTAGTTTTGAATTTGTCCTTGGTGTTTTAGGTGTTTAATTATTTAAGCAATTAGTGTGCTGCTATCTATTAGTGATAATTACTAATAGATAGATACTAATAGATACTCCTTATATAAGAATATCATAAAATAAGTAAGTGGCGATACCACATGTACCCAGCGCCATCTAGCGACAGTAAGACTAACTACTACGTCACTTCGGATCCTGCATCGCGAAAGCGAAGTTCTCGCGCTGTTACAATATACATACAACAACCCAACGCCAACCGTCGGGCCGCATCCCGCCAGGCGAGATCACCTTGCGTGGTCGGAGGATCCTCGCTTTGTCCAAGGGATATCACATACCGTTCCTCCACAAATAAATATAAATATTAAATAAATTAAATAATAAAAATATCTAAGCAATCCGCCCGCGCTGTGGCCTAGTTTCTATCGCGACTTGTCCTAGATATGTGCGTCTTTTTTTTTTTTTATACTACGTAGGTGGCAGACAAGCACACGGCCCACCTGATGGAAAGCGGCCACCGTGGCCTATGAACGTGTGTAACACTAAGGGTGTCACACACGCGCTGCCCACCCTGAAGGGAAAGGGGGAGAGCTGGGAAGGGGTGGGGAGGCTAGGAAGGGGAGGGGAAGGAGGGGTATAGTGAGCTCTGGCTACCCTACTTACCGGCGGGAACACAACACGATGGTTATTATGACCGCGGTCTTCTGTAGGGCGGAGGTACTTCCCCAGTTGGACAGCTCATTTCGGACGGGAGATACCGTCGTGTCCTACCTCCGTTAAAAACGTGCCTCGAGGTATATGTACACTCCCTTTAACATTATTGTACTATCAAGTTTAAAAGTTAGTAACAACTTTAAAATTGTCTATTAGAAAAGCTATGGCCGCCGACGGCAGAGAGTACAGCTGTGATGGGATGGTTTTGTGTTATAAAAGCCATCTTCCAAATCAACGATGTCACGAAGTTTTCAGATAACGACCTGTTCTCTGTACAGGACTATCTAGAGGTTTGTACTATAGTCCTGTAATCTTTATTAGTAATCTTTTTTATGTCTAGTATATCGCTGAAGGGGTAAGCAGAGGTGTAATAATACCTAAATTTCGCTATTTAAGTTAAGGTTAAGTAAGTTTTTGGTCCCACTAGTTAGGGAGCGAGCATATTGCCGTCAAGCGGGATGACTCCTCCTCTCTGTGTTTGCTCTGTGGAAGTAGTTTATGACTTCGGGCTTTGGATGCAATTGGGATTGGTGCTCAAAAAATCAAGAATTGACCGACAAGCGAAACGTGCGACAGTTTCCGTTTCGATAAGATGGCCGATTTTGCTTTCGTCCGTATCTCTCTGTTTGTTAGTTTCGGTATAGAGGGCGCATTTCTTAATCGATTTTCACCAAAGTTGCCACACGTTGAACTTCAAGAACAAGACCACGCGGGCTGAGGCAAAAAAAAAATTATATTTACGAAATCCGGTGTTTTTTTTTTGATATAAAAATACATTTTTACTTAAATAATGAATGGAACCTCCTTTTTGTTCACAGAATAATGTCGACTCGACTTAATAAAATTTGTATTTTTAAAAACATCCTGTCTATTTAATTTACAGCTGTACCACCTATGTATACACTACATAGGACAGTCTCACGAGCACAATGTACAAAATGCAGTGATGGAGTGTTTCACTGTGCTCCTTTCTCTGGCCACTGGACAGTACAAGCGAGCTCTGCTGGAAAGACATCCGAGGAGTGTGTGCTTAGATGACAGACAGAGCGAGAAGGGGCATAGAAGGAATATTAGTAAGTAACTTTATTTTTTTTTTTGTATTTATGTTGACTCTATGATGGCAGTTTTGACACGACTGGTATGCTTGTTTTTCCTTTTTTATACTATTACGCCTATATCCCCGAGGTAGTCAGAGGTGCCAGCATCCACATTTCGCCAGTGTATATTTAGGTCCCAATTGCGAGCCTATTGCCATCAACCGGGCACTTATAAACCTGCGATAAATACACACATAACTTCAAAAAGCATCGCAGTCATTGGTGTGTGCCATGGTTAATCTGGGATCGTACCTGAGACCTCGTCTCAGCAGTCCACCACCCATACCACTAAACTACCGAACTACCGCGGTTACTTTTTTGGTGTGTGAAGTTTATTTTCTTCTGTGCCAGTCTCGCCATATTTTTCTTTACTTATTGGTCTGATAGTTCGTTGTCCAATATTAAGCGTACCAAAAAAAAAACAAACAAGCAAATCTAGTTGTGTCAAAACAACAACTGCCTCAACTATAGTAAAATGTTACAAACAAAAAATATTCCATGTCCAAGTTCAACTTTGTACCAAATCAACTCTAAAGTCCTCAGGTCAGATCGCACTTGCCCTATTTTAATACTTACTGTCATTGTTTCCAGGCACATCGAGTATAATATCATCTCGATACGCTCCAAGCCCACTATCTGAAGTCCGAGATCCTTTAGAGCTGTCATTCTCGGGAGCCCTTCAACTTGGCAGTCTGTTACAGTTCAACACTCCTAGTTTAAGTGTAGAAGATCTTACGATTCAGGTAAATTCGTTTATCAAATGTATTTGTGGTACCCTCAGAAAAGAAAAAGAAAAGTGATATGACAGTTTGAGTAGCAAAACTGATGTCGCCAAACTCGTATAGAACAGTTAATAATTATTAATAGTGAATAATTAATTGGTTGATCGTATTCATATACTAAATTTAATACGATAACACACCTTAACTGTTCAAGATAGAGATGACTTTGCTATAAATAAAAAAGTATTTATGACGTTTCATACTTTGAATCGAACAAGCTTGAATATTTATGAAAGAGTTTATTATTATTATTATTTATTATTATTTAATCAGGCAGGCAGTTGCTAGAACTGATAGTTGCCTGTATCCAGTTTTTAAAACGTTTTTCCTTTTGCTCAAGTGTATATCCAGCCTGTTCTTAAATTAGTTGACGGTTTGTGCTGAAATGACGTCATTGGGCAGTTTATTCCACTCTGTAACCACTCTGTTACTGAAAAAGTTAGTTAGTTTAGTTGTATGACAGTAAATCCAGATTCTCCATTTATTGAAATGAGCTGTCCAACTGGGGAAGTACCTCCGCCCTACAGAAGACCGCGGTCATAATAACCATCGTGTTGTGTTCCCGCCGGTAAGTAGGGTAGCCAGAGCTCACTATACCCCTCCTTCCCCTCCCCTTCCTAGCCTCCCCACCCCTTCCCAGCTCTCCCCTTTCCCTTCAGGGTGGGCAGCGCGTGTGTGACACCCTTAGTGTTGCACACGTTCATAGGCCACGGTGGCCACTTTCCATCAGGTGGGCCGTGTGCTTGTCTGCCACCTACGTAGTATAAAAAAATAAAAAATAAAAATTATTTCCAGACTCCAGATTCGCCCACTGTCAGCGAGCCGGACATTGACATATCGAACACAGAACGCCTTACCAAAGACTTGTCAGAAAAGCTGCAGGAAATTCAGGATGATAAGGAGGACCATGTCGATCACGCACACGCTGCTGTAATGGAGACCAGTGTTAAGGTAGCAAATTACTCTGAACATTTTAGTGCGAAAAATGGCATATACATCTTGGCATATGAATTTATACAGATGGAGAGCCTAATGCTAACTTAATGGACACATTCGGGCGAGGGGAGGGGAAATTGTTTTTTCCTTTTTTTCCATAAAAAAAAATTAAAAAAAATGGAGATGTCGTAAATAATCTGCAGTTAATGTTGTCACCAAAGGCTCTGACCAGTCACGAGCGTTTCTGTCATAGACAATAGACAATATTTTTCATGACTTTATTTGTTAGAACGGTAAAACAACTTTTATACCAACCGTAGTTAGGAACTCCATCATGTCTAATGTAATGTAATGTAAAATTGTAATTTACAATTACAATTTGTAAACTAGCTTTATGTGTGTTATTGTTAGAAACTCCTTCATCTTAACTCATTTGTACACGCGTTCTTGTGGAATGCAACCTGGACTCTAATCCTATTGCTTCGTATTAATATTGTATTCCTTGTTGGTTGTAATCTGCTATGTGTAATAAATAAATAATTAAATAAATAAATATGTGAAATTCTCATAAAATACTAATATTTGAGAGTAAATTGTACTCTTGTCTTTTTACGTTATTTTCTGGTTGGATGACCACAATTTGTAGTATCGAGCGATATAATCTTACTGTGGCATTACATTTAAATGCACAATATATCCTATACGAACTTTCATACAACCAATCATCATCTATTTTATTATCTTAGTAGGGAAATAAAAACAACTGCGGTATAGCCATACATTTTAGGATGACTCACGCTATAAATCGTGTCGGGTTCAAGCCCAGTGTCGGTGCCATGTCTCGGTATTTTTTTGTACCGCTTATGTAAATAAATAAATAAATATTCTAGGACAATCTACACAACGCCTCCTAGACCCATGATAAGCATAGTTTAACTAGCTTGTGTTATGGGTTCAAGAATGCGGATAAACATACTTAGATACTTTTTTTTTGTAAATACACGATGTTATAGACAACCACATGGTTCAACTGATGGAAAGTAGTTACCTTGGCCTAACGACATTTGCGTATTGCAGATGCGTCAAGGACCGTCTATTTTCCTAAGTATTAGCCATTTCTCTTCAGTGTCCTTGACCAATGAAATGATTCAGTCTTCGTCAAATGAACTATTCTTCAGCTATTTTATTGGTCTAAGAGATTAGAAACCCCGCCCTGCATATTGCATGAGATCGAAAAAATAGTTGATGCACTATTAGAAATTTAAAGGCAGATTTGTTTTTTTTTAAATTTTCTCACTGCGTCTCGAGTTAAAATAATAAAAGTGCCAAATCGAAATGTAATTGTATTTCAAACATCCGTAATAACCACTGCCCATTAGAAGGGCGTGTGCTTGTCTGCCACCTAAATGGTATAAAGAAAAATAATCAGCCAAATTATATTACAGGTTAACATTGGATCGGCAGAAGATGATGATGTCCCACTAAAGTACTGCTCGAGGTTATTGGCTTCGAAGTTCCTGCTTACAGGAAATAAGGGAGGAATCATACCGGACAGGTAATTTATATCTCCCTATGTTTTTTTTTTCCTTATGTCCTTATGTCCCTTTGTATGCTTAAATCTTATATAGGAAGAAGGAAATACGGGCGCTGGTAATATAAGGAAGCTGGTTAAAAAGTTAAGAGAGTTTCTATGCTGAAAAAAAAAACAAAAAAAATTAAACATCACTACATAGTATAAAACTAAGTCCCGTTCTCTGTCCCTATGTCCCTTTTTATGCTTAAATCTTTTAAACTACGTTAAGGATTTTGATGCGGTTTTTATAGAGTGATTGAAGAGGAAGGTTTATATGTATATAACGTCATGCTACAACCAACTGGTGCGGAGTAGAAATGAAAAATGTTGCAATAACGGGGTGACGCAGACGAAGTTGCGCGGGTCAGCTTGTAAATAATAAAAAAAAATAAAAACAGTAGGTGTTTTATCGTTTCATCGTCCTCATAGCAATGCGTCGTTTATAACACCAATCTTGAATAATTTAATGTTTATATTATATTACACCAAAAAATGTTATCATTCAAGCAATACTTTTTTTTCAGATCAATTAGAGTATCGCTGAAGTCTTCGGCCTTAAACTGCCTGGCAGAAATACTGCGACTGTTCCCGCAAGCAATGACTATGTATTTAGATAAAGATGCAGATGCGAAAAGTCATAATATTTCTGGTAATTTGTAACTTCAATAACTGTAACTATAGTCATGTAGGGATAGTATCTGTGATATTCCCGACGGGGGTCATCTCGAAGAGAAAGCCCCGGGTTTGCCGGGGTGCGAGGGATATGTTGGCTACTACCTCACCTCCGGCAACCAAAGACCCAATGACGGCGTGCGTTTTACTCGGTTCGAGTCCGACATAACCTACCCAACCAGCTCCGGTGGGGGGTATACGTGGGAAATTTTCGCACGATCAAGAAAAGAAAAAAATATGTGATACTGACCACTACTTTTTTGTCTTCGCCCCAACAAACTGCATATTAGGCGGGGTGCAGTCAAATTCAAAACTACCTACGTTTTAATGAGGCTATCAAATCTTTCGAGAAGGCCGTTGCTGACCCTAGGTCGGCCAGGGCGTCAGGGATATGCCATAGGCTATCTTGCCCTCGGCATCTGATTGTCCCAGACGTCCGTGCGGTTTTAGTCGGTTCGAGTCCGACATAAGCACCCTCATTGACTTCAGCGGAGGGTACCCGTGGAGATTTCTGCACGAGGAAAAAAGGTCATCAAATCTTCAGAATTCCTCAAACTAGATTACATTTTATTTAATTTGTTCATATGTTTCTCGTAATTTAAATTAAATGGTTTAAAAAATCATTTGCATGGGGCTCCTTCTGCACAATAATTTCGATCTGTATTGCATAGTGTATGAATATTGATAACTGAATTCTAATCTTCAGGTTCATCTGAAGGCACAGACTCCAATCAAGACAACATAAACGATTTCATTCTGGAACGGAATGTTTGCTACCAAGATTCTCTCACAGATTCTTTGAGCCAAGATCTCTTCCGCAGTATGGATAGCCAACAAACATCGCACCAAATATCTAAAAAAGATAGCAAATCTGAGAGCACAGAACAGAAGAGCTCTAAAGATGCACCAAGCAATATCCTAGATAGTAAAAACTTCCAGAAAGATATGGGTACTAGTATGAACACCGATAGTACAAACCCTAACATGACTAATAGTAACTTCACAACGAACTCTAACATGACCGGTAGCAACGATCCTTTGTCTACTGGGTACCCAATGTCCAGCAGTGGGGACGTACTCTCTTCAAGCATAGATCTAGACATGAAATTCGACCATTTCGGTGAATCCACTACGAATTTAGACAATCTAGACGCGTTAAAAGACTTTGAGAAGAAAGAGGAAAAGAAGAAAAGACCATTGAAAAGGACGAATGAAGTTTATAAAGAGCCTATTGAAGCTGTGAGTCAGAATTCGGATGAAGAAATGAAAAATTTGGACGCGTCTGAGAATTTTGAATATCAGCATATGTGTGATGTGTTTGTGTTGTTGGAGGGTCATAGTGACCCCCAGATAAAGGGTCTAGTGAGGATCTGTATTGGGAACTATTTGGTAGGTGCGTTGGAGCTGTCACATGGACATTATAATAAGTGGAAAAGTTTTAGTTTGTTGCCGAAAGAGGTATCAGAGTTTATCACTGTGGAGAAGCTTGTGGATATTGTTCTAAAGGTGAGTTTTTGGGATGATTTTTGTTTGGTTGTTACTTGAAGTAATACTATTTTTTACTTACTACCTATTTATATATATATATAATTGCAGTCCACTGCTGAGCAAATGCCTCTCTTAATTTTCCTCACAACCCCACGCCCATGGCCCTGGGTCTTCTGGGGTTGTGAGGAATATGAGAGAAGGAAGTCTAGAAATAAAGTCTCCCAAAACTTGGAGAGGCCTTTGTTCAGTCCTCCAGGCCCCTTCAGTTGTGGGAGTATGGTGTCCACATCTGTCACCGGATAGGAAAGAGCGCACTTCACGATGCCACCGTGACTTGCCCTTTCTAGACTGACAGGCGGCTCTACCTGTCGCTCCCAGGCCCATATTTATTATTATTATGTTTGAGTAGCCTAATGTCCTGAAAAAATCTAAATAACATAACATAAACTCACGCCTATATTCCCGAAGAGGTAGGCAGAGGTCCCTGCACCCACATTTCGCCAGTTTATGTTTAGGTCCCGATGTAATAGGTGGCGAGCCTACTGCCATTAACCGGACACTTATAAACCTGCATAAATACACACATAACTTCGAAAAGCATCGAAAAATCATTGGTGTGTGCCATGGTAAAACCTGGGATTAAACCCGAGACCTCGTCTCAGCAGTCCATTACCCATACCACTAGGCTACCGCGTTCATCTATCTTTATTAATATACTAATAATATAAATACTAATAATATAAATAAATACTTTATTTTAGGGTCTATCAGACGACATCCATTCAACAGTAAACCACACTTTATCGGCGCTCACGAATCTTTCCACGTTTCTATGTAACAGTACCCACTGGACCCTTGTGGTCGATATCCTGAACAGTTTGGTGAACGTGGAGACGAACAATTACTGGCTGTGCAGACTCAACTTGTGCAGATTGTATGAGAAACTACCTTATCACAAGTAAGTCCATCCATGATCGTTGCTTAAGTCCCGGTCGTAATTAACTAAAGCCGTCGGTTTGAAGTTCGGGGTTCGTTTTGTCCAGACTACAACATGGCCGAACTTCATTACTTTACATGTTGCGACTGCCATAGAACTTCTCCAAACCATAGGCAATTTCCAAGTTCTATAGTTACACTAGTTGGCAGAATTTGTGTCACATTGAACTAGTGTTGCTGAACTTTGCAATATGTTAACTTACTCGATTTCCTCTTCGTGCACCCCTCAATAGGGATATACTGCTCTCCTAATGTTTCCACGCTGATACATTTTTTTTCGAGCTTACCTTAGGTCACAGTGATATCGTCTTTTTATTTTTTCGTCAGTCACCTCTTACGACAGCCTTCGGGGTAGGGGGGGGGCGGGAGTATATAATTATATTCTTTCCCCGTCACGTCGCCGTCATCGTGTGTCAATGTATGAATGTATTTATAACATACTAGCTGACCCGCGCAACTTCGTCTGCGTCACCCTGTTTTTGCAACATTTTTCATTCCTGCTCCGCACCTGTTGGTTGTAGCATGATGTTATATACATATAAACCTTCCTCTTTAACCATTCTATCTATTAAAAAAAACACACATCAAAATCCGTTGCGTAGTTTAAAAGATTTAGCATACAAAGGGACATGAAAAAAAGGGACAGAAAACGCGACTTTGTTTTATACTATGTAGTGATAGTGATAACATAACATAAACTCACGCTTATAACCCCGAAGGCGTAGGCAGAGGTGCTAGCACCCACATTTCGCCAGTTTATGTTTGGGTCCCAATGTAATAGGTGGCGCGCCTATTGCCATTAACCGGGCACTTATGAACCAGCGATAAATACACACATAACTTCGACAAGCATCGAAAAGCCATTGGTGTGTGCCATGGTAAACCTGGGATCGAACCCGAGACCACGTCTCAGCAGTCCATTACCCATACCACTAGGCTACCGTGGCTCTATACTAGACAATGCATTTATATTACAGGTTATATATGTTGTATCCCTACTATTACGTACGGAGCAAGCTAATAATGGACGCGCTGATGCATCTCCTAGGAGACCAAGACCAGAAAGTGCGTAACGCGGCGGCGCAGGCAATAGCTAGGTAAGACTTGTTATATCATTAACATTTAAGAGGGTATTTTTTGGTTAGGACACGTCAGTTAGACTTCACCTCGCCTGATGGCAAACTGAAGGCAGTCTCAGGAATCACTATTACTAACACTAACACGTACAGTGCTACAATGGTGGCGCTTAACTTGATTACGTTATCAGATGCTTTTTCACGCCCCACTAAAAGGACCCGGGATATGAGATACCTTGGTGGACTCAACGTATGTCATATTTTAGGCGATACAGTACCTTTTTTTGTGTGGAATTCAAAATCGAACTTGCTAAAACCGCTCGCCGTCTCGGGTCTCATTATTAGGGTGGAAGGTACCCTAGCTCACCCTGGGCCACCTAATTTATATTCTACACATTTTCTGTTTGTTGTTTGTTATATTTAGACCTTTAGAACAACTAATTCGAATCACATGTTGCTTTATATATTGTAACTAAAAGAAAATTATGACAATAATTCTATTATGAAATCCAGGTTTATTATTATGACAAAAAGGCTATTATCCACCGAACCGGTGCGGTGGTCCATGTGCTAACCTAACCTATAACATATTTTTAATTTTGACGTTTTGTAAGTTCTCTTTAACAGAAAACCATGAAACGGCACTTACAAAACGTCAAATTTAGTTACAGAATTTTTTTTGTGTATTTTGTTTTTTGTTTTTTTTTTTTGTATGTATGTATGTTGAATTTTGTAACTCTAAAGATTTGTTCTAATGAATTTCAATTGTCTTCTTCACAGTCTAATACCAAAAATCCACATACTAAAACGCCAATCGCCGATAACTTTAGTAACGGAAATCGCCAAAGACCAGAGCCGACAGTTTTCATTCAATATCAAAGGTCTCTCTCTCGACCTGGTGCGAAATATATACTTCTACAGCGACCTCCCTCAGCAGCTGAAGGATGGGGAGACGCTGACCAATAGCGAAGGTCTGAGGATAACTATTGGTACACTTGTGGGGAAGTTGATGGCTTCTGATTGTAAATTTTATTCGGTGAGTCCTATTTTGCTTAATTACATAGTTTAAAACAAATCGCGTTCTTTGTCCCTATGTCCCTTTGTACGCTTATATCTTTTAAACTACGCAACGGATTTTGATGCGGTTTAGAAAGAATGATTAAAGAGGAAGGTTTATGTGTATAAAACATAATGCTACAACCAACCGGTGCGGAGCAGAAGTGAAAAATGTTACAAAAACCGGGAGACGCAAACGAAGTTGCGCGGGTCAGTTTATAGTATAAAATAAACTAACTTTTGCCTGCTGCTTCACCCGCATGGAATTCTGATCCCGTTCCCGCAACCCGATTTAAAAAGTAACCTGTTTTATTCCAGACTGTAATCTATTTCCGTACCAAATGTAAACCTTATCCGTTATTAGATCGTGATTCAATAACAAACATCTGGTAAATATACTATGGGAGGTGAGAGGGAGGGAGGGAGGAGGGAGTTAACCATTGGTCACCCACGAATTAACAGTCCCTCACCCTTCAAAGCACTTAAGAAGACGGTTTATACCGTCCACGTATTTTTCCATTTGTCGCCTCTTACGACGCTTTAAGTGAGATGAGGTGGTGATATTCTTTCAGTACATCAGTACATCATCATTCTCTGAACCTTTTTCCCAATTTAGTTGGGGTCGGCTTTCCAGTCTAATTGTGATGCGGCTGAACTTCGATATTTCCGTGAAACCTCCACAACCAATGGTCCAATAACCAATGGCGATATCGAAGTTCCAAGTTAGACTGGTTGGACTTTTGAGGGCTCTAACTACCCGTAACGACTGCCATAGATGTTTGTATGGCAACCGGGGCCGACGGCTTAACCGACCAGACCAGTGCAAACCGCCATATTGATGCATACACTTTTTGCACTGAGCGGGGATCGCACCCGCGCCCCGTGCGTAGCAGTCGCGTGCACTATCACTACGCCACGGAGGTTGTCTGTTCTCTGTTCTCCGTCAGTACATCATGGATGATATTCACTATTTTTTTTTTGAGGCATTAACACTTTTATTTCTCTCTCAGCAAGGTCTTCTTGAAGCTCTACAAGCGATTTGTAAAAAGTGGTCGCCTTGGAAACATATAGAAGCGTACACCGACCAGGGTATCTTGAGCTATTGTCTGGATAATTTGGACTACAGCAACGGGACCGTGGTAGTCCGGACTATATTGATGGAATTGTGCGCTTTGATATATCCTGGTGAGTAAGATACAGCGCCAAGGCGAAACATTTTAGGAGTAAAAACGCGATTCGTTTTTTTTAATGTTTTTTATTTATGGCACGTCAATTTGACTTCACCTCGCCTGATGTTAAGCTGAAGGCAAAGTCTCATGAAAGAGGGTACTTTTTGGCGTCTACTCCCACCTGTTCTGTTGAGTAGTTCTGTTAACAGAACTACTGGTAATTTTTTTCCCATTAGTTCTGTGACTCATAAGACTATGCTTTTCCCGGATTTGTCTCAACTATTCCCACCTGTTCTGTTACGTGTGTATCTGAACTGAGGGCTCAAATTTTCTACCTAAATAAATAAATACCTCAATGGCCATTACTTGATAATTGATTGCATGAAGAAATAAATAGTTTAAATCACAAGGTTCAAACAGTTTTGTGGACAGAACTAATGGGAAAAAAAATTACCAGTAGTTCTGCCAACAGAACTACTCAACAGAACAGGTGGGAATTGTTTTCCCACTTGTTCTGTGGACAGAACTATTGGGAAAAAATTTACCAGAAGTTCTGCCAACAGAACTACTTAACAGAACAGGTGGGAGTAGACGGTTTTTGGGTGAAAAGAAATCTAGAAATTCGAGACATCGTTACTGATCGCTTTGTATCACTGAAGGCGTTACGTCACGTCAAGCTCGTCATCCATCCTGTAGCACTAGCATGAACTCCTATCGAATTCGTAATGTAAAGGTTACGAGAGAACGGAGCATTGTGATTGACAGTCTGCCTCTTGTGAACCTGTGAGCGTGTGTAGCCCGCCAATCACAATGCTCCGTTCTGCCGATACCTTTACATTACGACTTCGATAGTATTTCGTGCTAAGGCTACTGGAGTCACTATGATACAATTCATAAAGTTACTTAATTTTGACTTTTATCGTCAGTCCAAAGACAACCTCGCATGATTTTCATACCATTCAGGTGACAGACAAGTAAACGATCAACTGCTATTAAATTATCAGCTTTTTCAGCACAGTCTTAAAGTGCAAAATTAATTTAACAAGAGTTAATTTACTCTACACGGCATCATTTAATTTTAAACTTTAACAGCTTAGCAGGATAATCTAAAATTCAATAGCAGTTTTTGCAATAGTGGTTTGACAATGGTTGACAAAATCGGGGCCCTGATAAGAAGCTGAGTTATTTATATATTATCTTTTCAGTGGAAATACACAATATAATGCGCCACAAGACTACCAATCGTGATATATTCGAACGCGACACAAACAACACGAAAGAACGTTGGCAACATTTAGAAAACGAGAGAGTTGCCAACCTCGCCGAGAAATTTCTACAAGTAACGCTCAAAATGTTGAATGTACTGGTGCATTTGATAGAGGAAGTTAATCCTAATGTGCATTTGAATAAAGGTGGGATCGCCTTGCCCGGCAGTCCGGTTAGGAGGAAGACGACAGGTATAAGTCTAAGTGTGTGATGCTTCAGTCCATTTGACCGCAATTACTTTTATGTATGCTATTAGACTGACTGTAAGAAACGAAAAAACAATAACCATCAACCATTCATTATCTTTTTATATATATATTTTGATTTATGGCTTTATATTTGTCATAAGTACTTTATATTTTTTTCTTTGATTTAAATTCTTGTGTGTCATTTTATGACATGGTAACAAGGGCCTTTACGTCAAGTTATATTGCTTTATAACACTTTGTGCACTATCATCTGTACTCCATTTTTTTAGGTACTTAAATAAAGGTAAACAATCTTGTGGCACCTTTTTATAAAAACACACGTTAAACAAATATAAACTAGACTAACTGACTAACTAGTATTTCGACACATTTTGCCGACATAATTTTCGCCGCATACACCACTGCTAAAAGTGTATGTACTTCACTGCTTTGCGGTCTATTCTCCCAACCACGAGAAGTAAGTTCGTGTCATATATTCACCTCACGTGGTACAAGCACTGATTAATGTATAGGTTTTTGAGGTAACTTACTTCTCGGGATTGAGGGGTCAGACGACAGTTGATTCCATAAAGGTCAAAATAAGCAAAAAAAGCATTTAACATATTTTTATTTCCATAGATTATAATTCAATTAATAATATGATTTCGATTTTTATAGATTCGATTCCACGCCGGGGCAGCAATCCACCTGACGTGGATGACAAAGGCTCTCTTCGCAAGAAGCCTTCTCCGCCCGTATCTAGCCTTAAACCTCATTTCGCTGGTCACTTCTTCAACGAGCCCTTCTATATGAAGTTCTATGAGACTCTAAGGGCCACATATTCAAATCATAAGGTATGTTTCTTGCACACCCAAATAATTGTATTTGGTCCCATGTAATAGGGGGTGAGCCTATTGCCATTGTTGAATTGAGCCGTGCCACTTCATGTAGCTTTGCGTGCGTCGTTACGTCATTTGCCAAATTTGGCGTATAAAATTGGCATATTAGCAATAGCCGCGGTAGCCTAATGGTATGGGTAATGGACTGCTGAGACGAAGTCTCGAGTTCGATCCCAGGTTTCACCATGGCGCACACCAATGACCTTTTGATGCTTTTCGAAGTTATGTGTGTATTTATCGCAGGCTTATAAGTGCCCGGTTAATGGCAATAGGCTCGCCACCTATTACATTGGGACCTAAACATAAACTGGCGAAATGTGGGTGCTAACACCCACCCTTCGGGGATAAAGGCATGAGTTTATGTTATGTTGTTAACATTTGTTACAGATAAATTTGGATCCAAAATCTAGTATCTTCCACGTATTTCTATCAACTATATTAAACTGTCTAGCCATACAACTGGAATTAGCAACAGAAAAAGAAGTCGGCAACGTTACAGAAGAAATCCTTTACTATCTCAAGGTCATGATGCCTCTATGCGCTGACAAAACAGTCTACTGCGTCACCCAACTCCTCAAGTGTCTCTTCGGAACAAATATGGTGAACCAGTACTCAGATTTCATGAGCATATTAGATAAAAATGAGGGTAGTTGTAAAACAAGTTTCTACCATGACGTCATGATGGTGACGCCGGTCAATACCCAAATAGAAGGTTCTAGAAGGAGTAGTATATGCTCGAATGCGAGTCAGAAGTTGTCTTTAGACAGCAAGAATCCAAGGATGGCTTTGGAAAGGCAGCTGTTGATTACTATGGAGAATTTTGCGAAGAATAAATCAGATAGAAAATGGAGTACTAATAAAAGGGAATTGGAAAGATATATTAGGTTGTTTGAACCAGTCGTTATACAGGCTTTGAAGGTATGGATTTTCTATTTATTTTTTTCTAGAGTATTTAATATCATAAAACTGAAGAGTTTTTTGAATTAAAGCGCTAATCTCAGGAACTACTGATTCAATTTAATCAATGTTTGTGTTTAATGCTCCGTTTGTTGAGGAAGATTTTAGGATACTATAATATTGGGGTGACGGGTCAGCCTGTCACCATAGCAGAAGCAGGGGGCGGTCTTCGCAAAAATGTGCCGCCCCACATTCGGGGGCTAGACTAAGACACCGTGGTTCCTATACCAGCAGGGGGCTATCTCGATAGAGATCTACAGGGATGCGAGAGATATGTTGGTTACTATCTCACCTCCGGCAACTAAAAACCCAAAGACGACGTGCGTTTTAGTCGGCTCGAGTCCGACATAACCTCCCCAACCGGCTCTGGCGAGGGGTTTTCCTGGGGATTTTTCGCACTATAAAGAAAAGGATAATATAATATTACGTTACTACACAAGAGAGCGGAGTCGAGAGCGAATCAGATAGCGCCATGATTGTTTTCGGCGAACTAAATCTGACAGTCGATACTTACATAACTCTCTTGCTCCGCGCACATAATAAAGGCGCGATATACATCCCGCCATATATCTTGAACCCAAAATGAGTTCTATATTATCTGCAGTTCACGTATTTATGCTGAGACGGCACAATTTTAAGGTGCTTATGTATTTTTTTCTATAACTTCATATATAATATAGCCGCAGTAGCCTAATGGTATGGGTAATGGACTGCTGAGACGAGGTCTCGGGTTCCATCCCAGGTTTTCGCATGGCACACACCAATGACTTTTCGATGCTTTTCGAAGTTATGCGTGTATTTATCGCAGGTTTATAAGTGTCCGGTTAATGGCAATAGGCTCGCCACCTGTTACATTGGGACTTTAACATAAACTGGCGAAATGTCGGTACTCACACCTCTGCCTACCTCTTCGGGGATATAGGCGTGAATTTATGTTATGTCATGTTATGTCATTTTGAAACGTGTTACAGAGCTATACAATGCAAAACGATATTCCACTACAATGTGAAGTACTCTGCTTGTTGAATCAACTTCTGACTCTGAGAGTGAACTATTGTATGTTGGACAGCGATCAAATATTTATCGGTTTTCTTATGAAGCAGCTAGATCTAGTGGAGCAGCATGAAATACCGTAAGTACATTCGAATTCAAATAAATCAATTCTTTAACGTTATACATAATTGATAACATACTAGTACTTGTCCACTTTATTTATTTTTGTACCATTGAGAATGCCGCAAAGCGAAACCAGTTAGGTACAAAAATAAATACCTACAGTGGACAAGTACAAGTGTGTTATCAATATCAATTATGTATAACAATAAGTTCCACCAAGTGCCATCAATCAACAGTATAAATAATTCTTTAACGGATTCTATATTCATCCTTCCGTTAATCCCGTTTGTATCCGAAGTTTTCTCCTCGTAGTCTTGGGTCAACTTTTTCCAGCGAAGTTTTTTGAAGCGACTGCCATTTGAACTCCACAACCCATTAGTGATATCGAAGTATTATACTTAGACCAGTTCTTAGATTTTTAGGGTTGTGTAGCCGAGTGGTATGGGTAATGGACTGCTGAGACGAGGTCAATTCCAATCAATCAATTTTTAATTTTTTCAATCCCAGGTTTTATTAGGCACACACCAATGCCTTTGCGATGCTTTTCGAAGTTATGTGTGTATTTATCGCAGGTTCAATAGGCTCGCCACCTATTACTTTGAGACCTAAACATAAACTGGCGAAATGTGGATGCTAGCACCTCTGCCTACCTCTTCGGGGATATAGGCGTGAGTTTATGTTATGTACTATCCGTGCTGACACACAAATGTGTAACATATCAAACATCTGCACAAACTGTAATATGCATGCGGGCGGAGCCGCGGGCAACAGCTAGGACATAGCTAGCTAGCTCCACCGGGTGCCCGCGGCTCCACCCTCGTGGCATATTGTAGCTTTTTATATGTGAAATAATTATTGAAATCTTTCCAGTAGTTTCGGAGCCTATTCGTTACAAACAAACAAAACAAAAAAATAAATCTTACCTCTTTATTATATTAGTAGATAGATAGATTGTAACAGTAACAATAATTATACATTATTGATAACACACTTGTATTTCTCCACTTATTTACTTAAATACAATGGATAAGTACAAGTGTGGTATCAATAATGTATAAAAATAAGTTTCACCAAGTGCCATCAATCGACAGTATAAATAATCTAACAGTAACAATAATTTATTACAGAGATTGCTGCAGTCTAGTCAACAGTATTCTCATGTTTATGGTACAGTTGTCCTCGTCTAAACACCACACGAAACAAATTATTGAAATACCGAAGGTTAGTGTCATAATTCATACTTGTAGGACCTCCATTCAGTCTCCCTGACCTTGCTCCAATTAATTGGGGTCAGCGCAACATGTCATTTTTTTTTATTTATGTCACGTAAATTTGACTTCACCTCACCTGATGTTAAGCTGAAGGCAAGGTATCATTTATTTATTTATTTATTTATTTATTTATTTAATAATCGTCTACAACCATCATTACAGGCATAAGACCCAATGCAATGGGAGTAGAATTATCTACATAAGTGACTATAAATGGCCTCTGTGAATTCACTCCGCGAACACGAAAATATATCAACTATATTCGATAACTCGTTGAGCACACGCAACGAGCGAGTCAGCGGCGCCAGTTCTAACAGTTTAGTACGCGTACGAGCACACGGCACTGAAAATAGTGGCGGACGTCTCCGCCGCCCTATGTAATCATCTGGGACATACAGAGAGGCCATCTGCAGGACTGCCTGGTCATCTATAAAGCCTCTTATGACTTTTACCACATATGTGGCCAAAGTCACTTCACGTCTTACCTCAAGACTATTGTAACCCACCATACCCCGTACAAACAAAGTAGGATACAATAATGGGTATCCTGGGTATATCCCGTATGTCTTAAAATACAGAAACCTTAAAAACTTGTTCTGAATACGTTCCAGCATGAACTTGTACTTGTCCTCATGTGGCGACCAGATAACAGAGTTACCCTCCAAATGACTCCTCACATGTGCCTCAAACAGCGCTTTTAACGCTCCAATGTTTGTAAACTGATTTGCCTGTCGCAAAACAAATCCTAAATTACGGTAAGCTTTACTACAAACATTGATTACGTGCTGTCGAAAGTTGAGATCCGCCGCAAACTGAACGCCCAGATCTTTTACAGCGGTGACGCGCTGCAACGGGATCCCTTCTATGTGGTACTGGTAATGAGGTGTAGTACGAGCACGGGTAAACGTAATCATGGAACACTTAGCTGCATTGAAAAAGAGCTTGTTGTCATGGCTCCATTGTACAACCCTGTTTATGTCCCGCTGCAGCCCGGATCGATCATCATCCTGCTTGATTACACGTATCAATTTCAGATCGTCAGCGAATAGTAAAGGTGTTGAGTCGCTCACTACACTCGGCAAGTCATTTATCATTAAAATGAATAGAAGCGGGCCCAAGTTACTGCCCTGGCTTACGCCGGACCAAGTGTAATATGATGGTGAAAAGCTACCTCCACAGTCCACGTACTGGCATCTATCCCGCAGGTAGCTTGCAAAGAATGCTAGCGTGTGAGGAGTGCAGCCCACATTTGCTAGTTTCAATAGAAGTGTGTCATTATCAACCGTGTCAAAAGCCTTCCGGAAATCAAGGTAGGCCACATCTACCTGTAATCCAGCATCCACAGCAGGCACCAGCTCGGTCATCAGATGCAGTAAATTCCCAGTTGTTCCCCGCCCAGGACGGAAACCGTGCTGAGCGTCAGACAACTGGGCACTCACCTGTTTATACATGGAACTGTGAATGGCAGCCTCGAACACTTTGGCAGGAGTGCTTAAAATCGCAACTGGCCTGTAGTCACTAGCTGATGTTCCTCCACCCCCCTTTGGCACTGGAATAACTCTCGTGAGTTTCCAGCAATCCGGAAATGTAGCTGTCTCGATACATGTGTTAAAAATGTGTAATAAAGGTCGCACTAACACCCTGCGGCAGTCTCTGAATAGAAATGATGGTATCCCATCAGGGCCCATGGAATATTTAGGCAGTAAGCGAGTAAGTGCATTCTGAACGTCAGCGGGGCTTAGTTTTGTTAAGTGAGCCCAAGTGCCTGGTGTCGCCACCGCACTCGCCGCCGCCACATCTAGTACAGCCGGTTTATCGCTGTACACGGAATGAAAAAATCGTGAAAACTCACAAGCACATTCAGCATCGGTCAAGACTCGGCCATCTGATATTAGTTTGGCTTTCCCTGAATCAGTTCTCCTCGATCTAATGTATCTCCAGAATGCTCGCGGATCTGTTTTCAGATGTTTTTGCACGCGATCTGTATATTTTTTAAGTGCCCAAGAAGTTCCCGCCTTCACACGCGCCCTACTTTGTGAGAATGCCTCATAATCACTCCGCAACTTACTTTTTTTATATTTTTTATGTAGGATGTATTTTAATTTTATTTCTTTTATAATTTCAGAAGTGTACCAGGGTGGATATTTGTACTTATTATCTTTGGGAACTGTTAATTTAGGTGGAACAGAAGCATCAAATACGGAATAAACTTTGTTATAAAATGAGTTTAACATTATGTTAGGATCCTTCATAGAAAATATGTCTGTGTAGTCTATGTTAGCTATCATATCATACAATTTGAAAAAATCGGCTTTGTAAAAATTCCACCGTCTATTTGTAATCGGCACGCAATTAGTGTGCAAGTGCAATGCGCGGTCAGAAGGCGCAGACGTCGCGGACGGCGGCGGGCCGACCGCGCGGCCGAGCGCACAGCTGATCGCGAGCGGCGGGTGGTGCGGGTCCACGGGGGTCATGCCCTCGTCAGCCGCGCACACTGACACGCCATCGCGCGCGCTCAACACGAGATCTAACTGTCTGTTGTTGCAGTTAGGTATAGTATTAAACTGAGTGAATTCACAAAAGGCCAAGAAATAATTATAATAATTATTAACATTAATATTGCACGAATATAAATTAAAATCACCTAAAACAACAAGGTAGCCGCTATATTTGACACATAGTTTTTCTAAAATCCTAAACATTATCATATAATCGTCCTCGCTAGCATCCGGCGGTATATAAACAACACAACATACCATTAAAAGCCGTTTTTGCATATACACTGTCGCACAAACCAATTCGAACCCGTAGTTGTCAATGTTAATGTCGTCCGGCACAGCCACTCGGCGCAACTCATATAGTGGTGTGGCCACTAAAAAAACGCCGCCCAGTTTGCGCCCGTCAGCCCGGTCGCATCTTAATATTTGATATCCTGGTAGTATAATTTCTGAATTATGAATGCCTACATTTAAGCCGGTCTCCGTAAATGCGAATAGGTCGGATGCTGATGATGGTATTAGTGATAAAAGTTGTCCAGTTTTAGTTCGAAGGCCTTTAACGTTCTGATACAAGATGTTAAGATTTTTACTTGGTTTATTATTCAAAGAGTTTCGTTGATCGACGAAACCAAACCCACTCACTAATCTCCACATTTAGTGGCCACACAGCTGCGTCATTTAGTTTAGCCAGAAAGCTTTCCGTAACACCGACTTTGAACGATGCGTAACTCCTCTTCGTCTTTGGTGTTATCTTCTCTACGGTAATGTCCGCATCACCATCCAAGATCGATCTTATATAGTTTTTTAAGTCTTCTTCGGATGTGGTACTGTCTAACCTCCAAACATGTAGGTACTTCTTCCTCTCGACTGCTTTCAGTGATACAATTGAAGTATTATCACCTCTTATAATAGGGACTTTCCTCTTTTTGTTCCTTACCTCTGTCCAGTTCTCAAAAGTATCATTATCCACGTCTACAGTACCCGCATTTTTACTGGCCTTCATAGCGTAGGTATTGACCAAGCTGTTTTCTCGGCTGCCGGCGTCGTCAGCAACAATATCAGCAATAGCAATAGCAGAAGTGGCAGGGGTGGCGGCGTCGGCCACGACGGCGGAGGTGGTGGCGCGGGCTCGTGCGTCCTCCGGCGACAGTGAAGACAACGACGCCCGCGCATAAGCCGGTGTATTTAGTGATAGAGTATCAGACGTGCCAGCTGATATGCCAGCGTGAACATTTTTTGAATTTGCTAGCTGTTCAGCTTTCAGAGCCCTAATTTCTTGGTCATAGATTGCACACCTGCGGTTAACGTCATGTAACTCCTGTCTCAGTTTACTATTTTCAATCGCTAGAACAGTAACGGTAGCTTTAATTTCCTCCAGTATTTTTGTTTCCAGAGTACCCAATTTTGCCAGTACTACCTCGTTAACTCGTTCCATTATAACTTTAACACCATCCATCTGGTCAGGTGTCAATGACCTTTTGCAAACTTCCATTGTCAACGGGCTAGTTAGCTCCTTGACAAGCTCTTCGGCCGCGGCAACGCGGGATCCACGCACCGGAGTCTCGTCAGTTACACGTAGTCTCTGAGTAACATTGCAGCAGGGATCACATTTGAAAGAACGTTTCATTTGTGACTGCCCACTAACAGACACCGTTTTGGTAAAATCCAGACACTTGTAATGGAATACTGCCTTGCATCCATTACATTTCAAGAGTTCCCCTTTATCTACCTTTTCATTACACACGGTGCAATTCATTTTTATTAGTTTAAAAGTTCAAAGTATTAAAATTAACGTTAGTTTTTTAAATTCAAAAAAAGCGCGAGCGAGACACAGTTATTGTATTGCACTAGTGCGAGGAGTGCGGATGCGCGGCTAGTTGGCGTCGTATGCACGTCACTTTCCAATAATCGAACTATTGGATTAGGACACACATAAAAGTTTAATATTTACACTAAATCACTATTTCATAACTGTCCTGCATATTACACTGTAGTATTAAAGTAATAGTTCCACTTTAAACATATTATTTATGAGAAAAAAACCAATTAACTAATTTTAGAAATTAATTTATCGGGAGCGCGACATTAGCGCGCGAAGCTAGCACAAGCTAGCACAAGTCATATAATCATGAAAGAGGGACACCATTGCAAACACGTTCAGTGCTACAATGGTGGCGCTCAGCTTGACGGCCTCATCAGATGCTTTTCTTCTCTATATATTCCCATCACACATCATTTCTCAGTCACTCCCTTCACTCAACTTGCTACTCAAGCAAATTTCCGTATCTAGCCTAAGGTAATGATTGTAAATAGACAAAAAAAAAAGATAAGCCCACTGAGTATCTTGCCGGAGTCTTCTCAGGCCTGGGCCGCGTTTCGAAATAGTGGCAGTGGTCCATTTGCTAACTAATTCATAAAATATTGTTGATATTGACGTTTTGTAAGTGCCGTTGAGTGGTCTATACAGAATAAACGATTTTTGATGTGATTTTATTTGAAAAGCCGGTTCCCGTCGGTAATATAATGGCCAGGATTGGAACCCGGGACCGCTCGATCGTGGCCACAGACGATGCTTTAACGGATATTACTAGAATTTATGTATACAATTTTGTTTCAGCTTATACAATTGTGTGACGGTTTGATGGCATCCGGGGCTCATGCTGAATGTATAGCGGGCTTGGAGCCTGTTGCCGTCAAGGTTTTCAGCAATATGGGAGGTACGTATTGCAAGAAAGTAAGTAGGGTAGCCAGAGCTCACTATACCCCTCCTTCCCCTCCCCTTCCTAGCCTCCCCACCCCTTCCCAGCTCTCCCCCTTTCCCTTCAGGGTGGGCAGCGCGTGTGTTACACCCTTAGTGTTGCACACGTTCATAGGCCACGGTGGCCGCTTTCCATCAGGTGGGCCGTGTGCTTGTCTGCCACCTACGTAGTATAAAAAAAAAAGAAATATTCAGGAATCGAACTGTTGTTCGAATTGAATATCCGATTAATCGATTAATAATCTATAATCGTTGTGTTAATAAATTTAGCCTGGGTTGCACGATCTTACTTTAACATTAACAGTGCAGTTGAAGTACCGGTCAGTTATAAAACATGTTGCACAATTTGACAATAATTGGTCATAACTTGACACTAACTGTAACCGGCCACGCTCAAACTTCAAATTCTATCAAAACGATAACTTTAACCTAGCTACTATATACTCTGGTGCGACACATTTAGCCAAACCATTAGAATCAAAGTTTCCGTCAAATTTAACAGTAACAGTAAGTTACTGTTAAATTTGACGGAAACCTTAACTTTAACATGTAGGTGGTGCAACTAAGCCTAAGTTTGATGGTTTCTCGAAATATTTTTTCTTTGACATAATTCTCAACTAAGGTGTCCTAGGAATTCTCAAGGAGATAAATCAATTCAAACACTTAAGTTTTAAGCGCGATTCACACATAACGCGTGTACAGTACGGGTGCGGGTCTTTTTGCCATCCGTCGTAGTTTTATTACTGCAGTATTTTTGCACTAACCGACCCGCACCCGCGCTATGTGCGATTCGCGTTTTATTTCTTGTTGATGAAAGTACACTGAAGAAGTACAAGTGTGTTATCAATCGTGTATTCACTGTACTTTCTCCTTAGGCTAGGTATAAATACAGTGGAGAAATACAAGTGTGTTATCAATTCATGTATAACAATAAGTGCCACCAAGTGCCATCAATCAACCGTATACATAATTTCATTTCTTGGCTTGAGTTTTTGAGGTCATTTACTAAAACTTTAGAAAACCATTAGATGTTTTAATAGATGGTTTCGATGCTTTTATCGTTTTGTGTTAGACAAGATTAGCGATATAAGCATCAGGTCAAAGGTCGTTTGGTCTCTCGTGAAGCGGTTCCCATCATGTAGCTGAGTGTGGAAGTAAAAAGATGATGTCGATTACAAATGATTGCTTTTATTAAAAAAAATTTTCCAATGTTCATAGTTTTCACCAATCGAAATCTGTTGGATCGGGTATTGGTGTAGTAACGCATTGACCCAGTATTATAATTCCTTCACATTGTATATTCTGTATAGGTATGCCCGAGACCTGTATACCACTCCCAAGTAATAATACACAAATAGTGATGAACATTATAAGTTTTATGATGTTCAAGGTTGCGATACTCATTGGCGCCATCGTGTAGGTAAACTGTGGGCAAAAAGAGAAGATCAAATCATTATAAACTGAATTTTATAATCTATAATCAAAATGACAACCATTAAATGGTTTCCTTGGATGATAGCTATTAGAAATGTAACACGACAGATTCAGTAGTGGAATCGATGTCGCCTAACTCACACATACAACCGTTAATAATACGTTGCAATACTAGCAAAATTGTTTTCATTGGCCGTATTTATATACTTCCTTTAACACCAAATTAGCTAGAAATATACGTAATATACGAAAACATTCCTTAACCGTTCAGAGATTACTTTGCTATAGATAAAAAATAATTAATAACGTTTCATACTTTGAACAAAAAAACCTTGAATATATACGAAAAAGTTTAGACGTATGTCATTGAATTCTAAGCAAGTTATTGGTGTTGAATTTATATTGTATTATGACTTTCACTTGCTTTTGTTTTCTACGGCATATGGCATGATATTGACGAGAACGCGAAACCCTAACCTAAGTCTATGTTCAATCAATCAATTAATCTATCGCAGTCGACTGCTTTCATAGGCATAGGGCTCTCCCAATGTTAGGGAGCTTTGGCCTACTATTTCAACAGTGGGGCCAGACCGGCTTATACAGAGCTTAATTTCGAGCTTTCCTTTTCTCGCAGTGATATCGTTTATATTCGTACGGGCTCGGATTGACGAGTCGACCGACGGAGACCACTAATAATAATTGCATCCATCAAGAGCAACAGACAAACTAAGAAAATTTAAAAAAATGTGTTCAGCATAGCTGTTGTCGCCTCTTACGACGCCTTTAGGATTTTTTTTATTTATGGCACGTCAATTTGATTTCACCTTGCCTAAATCTAATGAGATGCGATAGGGTAGTGATATTCTTTCTGCGTATCGAATAAACAGGCAACAAGCACTTAAGTTTTAAAAAAAGAGGCATGTTACTAGAGAGCGCCTGAACAAGACGCGAGAACGTCCCAGTCGGAACATAATTATTGTATTTAGTAAACGTCTTGCAAACGCCGAGATAAAATTATAGCTATCTTTTTTACTCAAGTGCTTAACCCATTTTTCGTTCTACTATAGCGCTAATTCAATGTGGTGCGCTAAATAGGCATGTGTAGAGGTGTAGACAGCTGGATCAGATTTGAAATGTCAGTTACTATAAACGTAAAATATCTTGTATATAAAATCATTGCTCGAATGTTGAAGTATGAAACCTCGTGAAACTGTATTATACTCCTTTGGGGTCATCGCATATAGTACTGTATATGCGTTTGTAATAAACAATATCAGAGAGACCGCGCTATAGTGCGCAAGGAAATGTTGAAAGGCAATAATGACAAAATTTCACAACGAAATGTTAACAATACGTACCTTTTAAAAACGGTAATTGTGGAGACACGAAGTGCTGTGATCGTAACTAATGCGACACTTGAGTGGGCTTCGCAGTGTAGTGGCTTATATATGGTCTCGTTGTAGGTATTATCTGCTCAGTTAGGAATTTTACCGAATGTCTCTCATAACCATCATTATTTATATAATTTTTCATATCAAAATTTCCTGCTCTGTAATAAGGATAATTTAACAGTAAGTACCTATTCAGTAACACCAATCCTGTTATACACTGTCATTAAACTAAAACTAAATGTCAAAATTTTAAGTTGATTATGAACGATTATTTTGTTTCCTAAATTTATAAAAAAATCAGATGCGAGCCTAGTTGAATTAATAAAAAAAATCTTTTAGGGTTTCGAAAATGTATTTACGGTAAGAATGTCTATTCTTATACAATTAGTACATAGTAGGTATCTCCCGAGATACCGTTGTGTACTACTGCCGTCCGATATATTAGTATTACCGGTTCGAACCACGGCCCCGACCTGAGAAAACGCCGGCAAGAAACTCAGCGCTCTTTTTTCGAATATGTACAAACATTTAGGTACTTAGTCTAGATACAATAATTTGCTTGCAATGTTCTGATACAAAAACGATGAAATTAATATTGAACGATACGTTTGAAGTTCGGGATATTATTTATGTGGAGATGTTCCTTTTTGAAAAGGTATTGGATATCTATCTGGACTCTGGACTAATTCTAACAAGTTCAATATTGCCAATTGATTTCCTTTATCTTGATCAACATGAATAATGCTGTGATTCATCGAACAAACCATATTCGGAATCATGTTCCCGGTTCATTACAGATATAGAGTGGTATGGGTAGTGGACTGCTGAGACGAGGTCTCGGGTTCGATCCCACGTTTTACCAAGGCACACACCAATGACTTTTAGATGCTTTTCGAAGTTATGTGTGTATTTATCGCAGGTTTATAAGTGCCCGGTTAATGGCAATAGGCTCGCCACCTATTACATTGGAACCTAAACATAAACTGGCGAAATCGGGGATATAGGCGTGAGTTTATGTTATGTTATGGTAATATTGTAATTAGGTACATTATTCACAATGAAATGTTAAAAATAGTACCTTTTGGCAGCTATAACTATATAAACTAATTTCACAATCCAACATTTCCTATAAGTATGTAGGAAGTATCTGCTCAATTCGGATATTAATAACTCTAAACTTTATAAGGATAATTTACAGTATTTAATATTAAGTACCTGACGCACACGGGCTGTGGTGCGAGCTATGTTTGGTATTTCTTTGAAGTATAAAATTCCTAATGAGGTCATCTGGCACAGAACTAAAGCTAACGACAAAACCCGCAGAACAGTCAAACCGAAGTGGCATTGAGATGAATACCTACATCAATTTTTTTTATCGTACTAAATATCCCCGCGGATACCTTCCCCCGCCGGAGCCATTTGGAGAGAGTATGTCGGACTCGAACCAACTAAAACGCACGCCGTCTTTGGTTTTTAGTTGCCAGAGGTGAGATAGTCAGGCCACGGCGATGGCACATAATGCCACACAATACCCAGGGGCTAGATGGGGACACCATGGTCCCCACATTTAGGGAAGAGGGTCATCTCAACAGAGATGTCCCTGGGTCTGCCGGGGTGCGAGAGATATGTCTTGTATAATCTTACCTCCGGCAATCGAGGACCCATGGACGGCGTGCGTTTTGGTCGGTTCGAGTCCGACATAATCACCTCCATCGGTTTTGGTGGAGGTGGTATCCGTGGCGATTTTGCGCACGATAAAAAAAAAAGAGGTGAGATAGTAACCAACATATCCCTCGCACCCAAGCACACCCGGGGCCGTCTCTTTCGAGATGACCCCCGTCGGGTGTAAGGGCCTCGGTTCTCCGTCCAGCCCCCGGGTATGGTGCCTCCACCCGTTGCCCCCAGGCCCGCGCTCATGTAGGAACGACACAGGGCCTGTCCCCTCCTATTAGTATTCTTGTTTTCTTTTCAGGTGCAAGCGTGCTGGGTAGAGCTCAACAGCAAGAAGCTCAAGCGACTAGAGAAGTTCTCTTCTACATGTTGCAGAAGACTATGCACCAGCATAAGGTATAGAATCTTATCATTATCATCGGTCTACTCTTATTTTATTTTTGTACTAGACGTCGCCCGAAACTGCTAACAGCCTGTGTGCTATGGCGGTCATAATTTGACTGCTTCGCAGGAGGCGCGGGTTCGATTTCTGATCTGTGCAAATATTTGTAGTCATGAATATTGTTATTTGAATTGTCTGATCGTAAATCAGAGAGCACGTTAAAGCAACGGTCTCGGTTGATAAACGAACATCTATGACAGTGATTACCGGTTGTTGGAGCCCTAAAAAGTCCAACAATTGATCTAACTGCAGTACTGCGATATCGCCTATACCTATAGTATAGGTTATGGAGGCCATATGGCAGTCACATCACAGAAAATATTGAAGTTCAGCAGCGACACATTTAAATTGCAAAAAAGTGGACCCCGGATTCCGATGTGACGGCTTCAGATAGTAATGATGATGATGATGATGATGATGATGATGATGATGATGATGATGATGATGATGATGATGATGATGCGTTGCGTTTAGAAAATCGTTAATCCATTTTCCAGGTCCTAGAACTAGTATCCTGCGTTTTATCGGTGTCACAAGAACACCCCGAAAGCTACTACCGATGGTCAGAGCTTGCCAGCGACACTTTGTTGAACCTGCTATCCCAGTCGTCTGTGGAATGCGACACTCACGAAGCCATTGAAGCCCTAGAGCGATTACTAGAAGCGGTATACAAAGACGTGCTGCTGGAACAGTCCAGGATTGAAATGCTATTGAAGATATTGTTCAAAACTCCTCCAGATCAGGTAAGTTGAAAGAATTAAATTCTGCAATCGGAAGGCCAATTCAGTCTTCATATCAATCTCCTAAAAAGCCACGGTAGCCTGGTGGTATGGGTGGACTGCTGAGAAGAGGTCTCGGGTTCGATCTCAGGTTTTACCGTGGCACACACCAATGACTTTTCGATGCTTTTCGAAGTTATGTGTGTATTTATCACAGGTTTATAAGTGTCCGGTTGATGGCAATAGGCTCGCCACCTATTACATACCTAAATATAAACTGACGAAATGTTGGTGCTAGCACCTCTGCTTCAACCTTCGGGGATATAGGCGTGAGTTTATGTTATGTAATCTCCCAAATGTAAAAAAAACGATTATAATGTCGAGAAAAAAAATGTAACGACAATACCGGTTCTGACATCTTGGAGATTGAGTTTATCGAGACTGAATTCTAAACTTAAGTTTATTACAAAAAATTACCTTCATGTGGTCTCAGTTTTTAGTTTGAGATCTATCATCATATATATAAACAATATTTAATAGTGTCTGGTGTACTCATTCAGTTCAATACAAGCTTGTTGTGTTGGTGACATTGTTCAATTTTGCTATATCTCCTATGTGGCATACAAGCATACGGCCTACCTGATGGAAAGCAGTCACTGTGGGCTATGGATGTTTGCAACACCAGGGGAGTCACACAAGTGCTGCCTACCCTGTAGAAACCTCCTGATGCCCTTCTTGAAGAACCCCATATTGTAGTTGCTTGGGAAAACCACGGCAGGGAGCTCATTTCACAGCTTAAGCGTGCGCGGGATGAAACTCCAAGTAATAATAATAGCTAAACGAGTAAAGTTTCGAAAATATTTAAACAGATATTGATAAATTGAATTGTTATATCCCATTTTTGCAAACAACTACTCCTCCTTTCCTCCGGCAACTAAAAACTCAAAGACAGCGTACGTTTTGGTCGGTTCGAGTCCGACATAATCTCCCTAACTGGTTCCGGTGGGGGAAGTATCCGTGGGGATTTTTCGCACGATAAAAAAAAAAAATAGCGAAATGAGTTTCGAAAATATTTTAATATCCCATTTTTTTGCAGACAACAACGTGTTTCAAACTAAAACTCCGCTATCTCTCAATAATAATGGTTTTACTACGCAAGATACTATTCCTAATACCGGAGACAGAGATTCTCCTATCAATCAACGACTTAAAATCCACGTGCGTGTCTCCACAGTCCATATTTTTCAACGTCAAAACAGATGTGGACCCGTTAAACGTTCAGAATGTTAACGAGAACTGCGCAAACTTATCACCAGATGTCGTCTTAGTCAGATTTCTGTTCAAAACCTTGACGTATGCGATAATGGAAATGGATAATGTTTATGAGAATGTTGAGAAGGAACAGAATGAGTTACTGTATTCCGTGTGTGTGAACATTATTGTACAAGTGAAGAATATGCTGCATTTGACAGGTGAGTTTGAACATGGTTTAAGTCCTTCCGCTGCTACATACATATGTGCATACGTGTCTACGATTGTAGGCATTTGTCTCATACAAATAGTCATCATTCTCTGAACCTTTTCCCAATACAGTTGGGGTCGGCTTTCCAGTCTAACTATGATGCGGCTGAACTTCGATATTTTCCGTGAAGCGACTGTCATCTGACCTCCACAACCAATGGTCCAATGACCAATGGCGATATCGAAGTTCCAAGTTATTGGTTGTCTCATACAAACAGTATGGTGCCAATTTAGTGCAAAAATTAGACATGATTTGCACTCATAGCGGGTGCCCGCTTGCGTAAATTACATGAGGCAGTGGACCTCCTTATATTAAATTATGGTGAGCACTGACCAGAAAACCGCGGTAGCCTAGTGGTATGGGTAATCGACTGCTGAAACGAGGTCTCGGGCTCGATCCCAGGTTTTACCATGGCACACACCAATAGCTTTCGATGCTTTTCGAAGCTATGTATGTATTTATCGCAGGTTTATAAGTGCCCGGTTAATAGCAATAGGCTCGCCACCTATTACATTGGGACCTAAACATAAACTGTCGAAATGTGGGTGCTAGCACCTCTGCCTTCCCCTTTGGGGATGAAGGCGTGAGTTTATGTTATGTTATGTTATAACATTATTCATCATTTCGGTTTATAGTTGTTGGCATGTTAATAGCATCAAAATTGCATTAAATAATTGTTTTTTTAGACGGCTGTGTACAGGAGGTATACCAAAATTCGAAAAAAAAACAATGTATGTCCAGTGACAGTAGATGAAGGATTGACCTTTTATGACATTCACAAGTATATACAAAAGAATGGTTAACGCCTATGGAAACTATCGCAGCAAAGATTGTGACTATTATTTTGTCTTTAATAACATGTAGGCATTAACACCGTCTGATAGTAGCTTTCTTCTCATAAATTAACTTAATTCTAAACATGCCCCCGGCCGTTGGAAGCTCGCCTTTCAACCCGAAGAGTCAGCATCCAGTAAAGGGCATATCTTGGAGAATGCACGTCGAACAACACCTGTTGCAGTTCTGACATCAGCCACTCGGCTAAGTCCATCCTTGCCAGGGAATAGCGCGATGATACGTCCCATTTTCCACTTCAAGGGCGGCAGATGGTCCTCCTTAATCACAACAAGGGTGTTCAATGTCAGGCTGTCCTTGCTTGTGTGCCACTTGACGCGTTGTTGTAGCTCAGAAATATATTCTGCACTCCATCTGGCCCAAAAATGCTGCCGCAGCTGCTCTATTCTCTGATGGCGTGTCAGATTATTGAAGTACTGCTCCCGCTGATCCTTGACAGGCAGAGAAGTGAAGGGTCTTCCTATGATGAAATGACCAGGAGTGAGAGGCGTAAGGTCCTCCGGATTCGATGACAATGGTGTGAGGGGTCTAGAGTTTAGTATGGCCTCGATTTGAATAAGCGTTGTATTAAGTTCCTCATAAGTAAGGTGACAATTTCCCAGCACTCTATATAAATGATATTTGGTCGATTTGACACCCGCCTCCCAAAGGCCACCGAAATGTGGTGCATATGCTGGAATGAAGTGGAAGGTTATCCCATCGCTAGCAGTAGTCTCAGAAATGGAATTGCAATTGTTTTTAAGAAATGTAGATAACTCATTGTAGGCACCTACGAATGATGTTCCATTGTCAGAGTATAGATTTGACGGCTTTCCTCTGCGGGAAATGAATCGTCTCAAGGCTTGTAAGTAGTTACTGCTCGTCATATCTCCCACCAGCTCTAAATGGATTGCCTTCGTGGCAAAACATACAAAAATAACGATGTATACCTTTACCAGCCTACATCCACGACCCCGACGGCTAGCACAATTAATAGGCCCTGCGTAATCGACGCCTACATTCTGGAAGGGGTAAGCTGCCAACGTTACTCGATCCCCAGGTAAGTCACCCATTTTAGGAACGACTGTCGTTCCTTTCATACGCTTACATAGAACACACTGGCGGTAAGTATATCTAGCTAGATTACGCCCACCAAGAGGCCAGTATGTTTCTCTTATCGTCGACAACAATAATTGCGGTCCTGCGTGCATCAACTTTAAATGTTCGAATCTAAATAATAACTTTGTAAAATGATTAGCGGACTGTATAATAACTGGGTGTTTTTTATCAAATGAGAAATTAGAGTTCGATAACCGCCCACCAACTCGCATGATTTTGTTGTCGTCGAGAAAGGGATCCAGTTTTAGAAGAGGACTTTTTTGAGGTAAGGGTAAATTATTCAATAATATCTGATATTCGGGAAAGGATTCCCTTTGTGACTGAATGATGATAACATTTAAAGCATCTTGTAATTCCTTATTACTAAGATGTGAATGTGAATTAGTAGTTTCTTTCTTGCATAGTCTAATGAATCTAAGCGCACAGGCTACGCTTCGCTGAAGTCGTAGGAAGTTTGAGAAACGTTCAAAATTGATGATTTTGTCGTCTTTAATATTCAACGAATGAAATGAAACGTCTGACTTCGTTTCAGGAAGAACATCAGTACACCCAGGCAAGGAAGGCCAAGTCGAACTTTCCTCCTGCAAAAACGATGGTCCTAACCACCACATATCTAGCGACTGCATCGTTTCAGCACTCACTCCCCGTGTAATTAAATCGGCTGGGTTTTCATTCGTTGGGACATGTCTCCATATGAATGAACCAGTTGTCTCCACGATTTCAGCTACTCGATTGCGCACAAATGTATTTAATTTAGAAGGCATCATTTTCAGCCACCCCAGAACTATCATAGAGTCCGTCCAAAAGGTGACTGTAGAAACTTGGCTCCGAAGTGAACTAATAACCTTCTGATAGAGGCGTGCTCCAATCAACGCAGCACAAAGCTCGAGGCGCGGAATGGTTGTTGGTTTGATAGGTGCGACACGACTTTTAGCAATGAGCAATCGCACTGATACTGCACCATTCTCACCGACGCTTCGGACATACACACAAGCACCATAAGCTTGTTCCGATGCGTCAGTGAAAATGTGGAGCTCCAGAGACTTATGAGAATCAATGACAACATGACGCGGAATTCGTAATTTATTTAACGATGGCAATGATTTGATGACGTTAGTCCAGGCTTTACTGACTTCATCTGGTAGCTGTTCATCCCATGAAAGTTTCTCTAACCATAACCTTTGTAATAAACACTTCATCACAATGACACACGGCGCTAACAGTCCTAAAGGATCAAAAATCTGCGCAATAACTGATAGCATGTCACGCTTTGTATTTCCAACGTCAGTAGAAATATTCATGGGAAAGCACAGCTCATCTGTGTTTGTTTGCCAGTTCAGTCCTAATGTTTTATTGGGTTCGGTTCCTCCAATATTCAAATCGATAGAAGACTGAGAGGACCTGTCAGGCAACAAAGAAGGCTCATTGGACCTCCACTTCCTTAAAGGCATGCAAGCAGAAGCAAGAGCTGTGGTAACATTCTCACGTAACTTATGGGCTACATCAATCTGATCTGCGCCCGTTAAAAGATCATCAACGTAAAAATCATGTAAGATGACTTGTGCCACTTCCGGGTCGCTGCAATCAAGACCGATTTGTTTAAGACATCGTGTTGCAAGAAACGGAGCGCTAGCAGTACCATAAGTTACGGTGTTAAGCTGATATGCCTTGAGAGGACTGGACGGCTCGTCACGCCAGATGATTTGCTGTAAATAACGGTCTGAAGGATGTACTAACACCTGTCGATACATTTTCTCTACGTCTGCAGAGAGAATGTATTTATAAAGTCTGAACCTTATGAGAATTGAGAGTAGATCGTCCTGGACGGTGGGTCCTACCATCTGAATACTATTAAAGGAAACTCCAGAGGTGGTAGGCGCGCTAGCATTAAATACCACTCGTAATTTGGTGGTGGTACTACTTTCTCGCAGCACACCGTGATGAGGAATAAAGTACGATTTACTTGTTGTATCAATATTGCACTCGGTCATATGACATAAATGTATATATTCTGACATAAAGTCCTTATAAAGTTTATCAAATGAAGGTTGCCTCTGATTTCTTTTTTCTAATGAAAGGAAGCATCGTTTAGCTCGCTGCAATGATTCGCCTAACACCTCCGAGGATTCCTTCAACGGTATTCTCACCATAAAACGACCATCTTCTGAGCGAGTTGTGGTACTAATAAAATAATCTTCACAACTTCTCTCTTCGTTGGAGTAGACAGGCGATTGGAGATTAACTTCCTCCAATTGCCAGAACTTAGTAAGTTGATTTTGAATGCTATCAAAGTCTAAGTCCAGCGAAGGGCTCTGAGACCTGACACTAATAAAATTACATTTTATTGGTGCGGTTGAAGTGGATACGTAGCCATGCTCAATCGAACCACAGACGAGCCAGCCAAGCTTGGTTTGACACAGTGTAGGTTTTCCAGTACCCAGTGAAATTTTACCCGTTTCCAATAAATTCCAAAAAACGTCAGCACCAATAATCAAATCAATCTCGGCCGGCGTGTGGAAGTTCGGATCAGCTAGATAAATATCTGACGGGATGCTAATGTTACTTAAATCAACTGATTGAGCCGGCACATTATCAGTTATAGTGGGCAGAACGAAACATTTAAGATCAGTTGTGTAACTTTCATTTAATGACTGAATGTGTACATCACACATTTTGCCTACTGGCGTTAAGGAATTGTTTATTCCTTGTATGGATTTGGCAACATGAATGAATGGTAAGTTTAATTTATTGAACATATTTTGTGTAATTAAACAGGACGAGCTACCTGAATCGAGGAGAGCGCGGGCTAAGTGTTGTCGATTGTTATGATCGTACAACTTAATTAATGCAGTTGATAGCAGAACGTTGCTAGAACTGCTTGCGTGCGCGCACGGAATAACGTGTGCCGAGAGCGCCACCTGCGGAGTGTCGGCCGAGGTCGGCGCGGCGGCGGAGGGAGGGCACTCGGACCGGTTATCATTGTTATTCTGAGTAGAATCAGCTGTTGTCGATTTAAAATCTGAAACATGTATTAAGGTATGATGTTTACGCTTACAAACTTTACAACCCGATGATTTGCATCGGTTAGCAAGATGACCAGTATTGAAGCAATTATAACACACTTTGTAAGTAGGTATAACTGTCAATCTTTCCTTGTTAGTTAAAGTGAGAAATTGTGGACATGAAAATAATTTATGATCGCCATTACAGTTAGGACACGAGTGGGAAGGGGAATTATTGTTATTAGTGTTCAATGTTACCATCGCCTTAATTTTTGAATTTGATTTTTGAGCATGGTTTTGAGAAGGAATAGTGTGACGTGAAACTTCTAAAGTTTCTATTAAATCAGCGCGGTTTCTTATGAACTCTGTGAATTTATTAAATTTAATAGGGATTGTTTTGTCTAGATTCCCTTTATATTCCTCCCACTCTCGGAATGTTTTGGTGTCTAATTTATGACTGATTATGTAGATCAACAAAGTGTCCCAGAAATCTACCGGTTCGCCTAGTGATTTGAGCGCTCGTATGTTTTTATTAATGTGGTCTAAGAGACGTTTCAACGAAGCTGAGGATTCTTTAGTAATTTGTTCGATTTTAAATAGCGATGAGATGTGATTCTGTATAAGAAGCCGTTTGTTGTCAAATCTTTCACATAAAAGTTGCCAAGCCACAGTGTAGTTCTGAGCAGAGAACTCGATGGACTGAATAACGACAGCAGCCGAACCTTCCAGAGAAGACCTAAGATAATGGAACTTATTGATTTCGTCTATGTCGTCGCAGTCGTGTACGAGACTGGCAAAGGTGTCGCGGAACTCAAGCCAGTTTTCATAAGATCCACTGAACTTTGGTAATTGAATGGTAGGCAATTTGACGATCTGGCGATTACATCCTGAATTACGACTCATACGATCATCATCTTCCCTTTCAGCCTTTGAATACATCTTCAACATATTCTTAGCTTTAGCAATTAATGAAAAATACTGATTTTCGATAACGGTTCTCTCGTCTGACTCAGTTTCTAGGTCTGACAAGCACTCGATATCTGTCTGCACTTCATCAAAATCTTTAAATAAGCTCTCTAATTTGTCAACACGCAATTGCAATTCCATTACCTGACACAATGATAACTTGGAAACTTCCAATGAAGATAAATAAGTGCTGAATACTGTTATACGCCCTTTATAGGTGCTCCGTTTCTTTCTAAGTTCCTTAATATCGGCCATTATAGGAGACGAGTATCGTAGACCTGGAATTTATACAAGGAAAAGATCAACAAAATAAAGATCAAGTCACTGAAACAGTACAACTACTAATACTCCTAGTATCACAACTATGTATATAGTTTATGAATTCCTAAATTAAGTATAGGTGTAGGTAAGTATTTAACTTATGTTTAAATTTAAATTACACCTTTACAATGATTTACAATGAATGAGTGACAAAACTACAATGCAAATATCATTAAGGATTAAAAATTAACAATGAGATAGGTTATGAATGCAACTTACTTGTTGTTGCAAGTATTGTAAAAATACGTACTACCTATCTATTGTTGAGAAATAATATTTTTAATCGAATGCAATGTAATTAAGAAGGGAATAACAATTTAAATTTTATAAATGTGATACTAACCTTAGTAATACCTTATATAAGCTAAAATACAACCTGACCAGAGTGCTGGGTGGAATCTATGTTATATACACTTTCAATCAATTATCTTGATGAGACCACCTCAATAACACCAACTTCTAGCCTTCTTCTTCCACTTCGGTTATACATCCGGCTCGAAGGACCATGTACAGGAGGTATACCAAAATTCGAAAAAAAAACAATGTATGTCCAGTGACAGTAGATGAAGGATTGACCTTTTATGACATTCACAAGTATATACAAAAGAATGGTTAACGCCTATGGAAACTATCGCAGCAAAGATTGTGACTATTATTTTGTCTTTAATAACATGTAGGCATTAACACCGTCTGATAGTAGCTTTCTTCTCATAAATTAACTTAATTCTAAACAGGCTGCCTCTTCCCGCTCACGGCAAAAACCGCTCAAACCCTTCTCCATAACGAACAGAGTGGCCTGAACACCGGTCTGTATAGCCCTGAAGAAAACATACCTTTGGACATGCTTAACCTGATATGTCTCAAGACTGCATACAGGCTACCACTCCTTACCGTGCATTGGTCGCATTTGCTTATCAGGTAATCCTACTAATTTTATTACCCTACTAATATTGTTATCCTACTAATATTGTTATTCCTACTAATATTATTATACCATTAATATTATTATCTTACTAATATTATTGTCGTATTAATATTATTATCCTACTAATATTATTATCTTACTAATATAATGTTATAAAATGTAAAACGTGAAGATATTAAAGTAAGTGTTACACCACTCACCCAAGCTTTAACTGTCTCAATAATAGCAATAGCTAATTATCACTAATTATCATAGAAAGGAATACCAAATCACACCTCTTAAAGCAAATAAAAATACTTTTACCCGATGAGATTATGATGTCGTATGTGCAATATTCCGCAAGTGCGAAGAACAGACCTCGACACGTGTTTAGCCTCTACATAATTTCAATTCCAATCTGACCCTCATTCTAGGCATGAGTACATCTCGCCTCTTTGCTTCTATAATGTGACATATCCGAAATTTCGTTTTTTTTATTATTTGATAATTAAAACCGCCGTGATCGATTTTATTTTCTCAAAAAACGTGGTATTTTTTACGCGGTAAATAGCGAATCTGTGGGCGAAAGAGATAGCGTCATTGTGTCAGATCACAATATGGCACTGTCTCTTACTGCATCAAGGATTTTTGCGAGAACGTAACATAACAGTAACCACTACGCACTTACAGTGGAAGGAGCTCTTGATTTTCTGCGAAAACGTGACATAATGTGTTTATCACGTTTTGATTGTAAAGATAAGTCTTAATTCAATTATGATTTTAAATTTAATAATGTGATATATGGATGTGACACATTAATACTGAAAAATAGTGTGGAATGTTAATTGTTATATACCGTACATGTCACATTGCTGTCGAAAGTATGAATGTTTTATTTGGAGTTAACTTAAGATGTAATGTTGTAGGTGATGAAACTTTTTCCAAATTAAAATTCAAGCGATGGATAATTATAGATGTTTCGTTTTTGAACAAAAACAAATGTATTTATTTAGGAATATTCTAATATAGTCCGTTGTAAATACTAAAAGTGATAGCCGTTGGTACTTAAATTTTTCAGATGGAATCTAGATGTAAGACAAGTGACAAGTGCAGGTAACTATATTATGTGAATATCATACTTTGTGGTGTATTTGCCGTATCTTAGTTTAATAAGAAACTACTAATCTTAACAAATATTTAAAATAATTAAACTTATTTTTAGAAAACGACTCTTCATTAAGCGTAGCGGGGGTGATTTTATAAAAATATAGGCTGCTATGAAAACTGATTATTAATATTTGCGCCAAAGAATACCAAGACTATCTCTGATTACTGTGTAAGATCATAATTGATTTTTAATTTTGTAATTTGGTCTTAACTTAAAAGTAGATTTATTCTAATTTGATTACTTATTTTCAAAGGACTATTTTGTATTCATGTTTTAACTAATTCTAGTCCGTTACATTTGTATTACAATATTGGTTGGTTAAGTATTTTTTTAATTTTGTATTTTGTTTGAAATTGCTAACACTTAAAATGCTATTGTCAAGCCCTCTTTAAAAAGTAGCAAGTGTCCAGGTCTCCCTAACACCGCGACGCGTACAATGTAGCAAAGCGCGCCACTAAGAAAGCTGTAGCCAGAGCCAGACGAGACCACTTACAACCTCTATGATAAGTTGGAATCGCCTGAGGGGCGCAAGCTTATCTATAAGTTGGCGCGTTCCAGGGTCAAAGCGGCACAGGATATAATTGTCGCGGGGAAAAACAGAACGAAGAATACGCCACTGCACTGTCTGTTTGTAGACATGCAGAAGGATTTCGACTGTGATCTGGTGGGTACTGCGGGTTCCAGAGTTCTATATTGACACTATCCGAAAAATGTACTACAATTCCGTTCCAGACCGCTGTTGGCGACCCAAACCCCCTCCCCATCAACCTCGGAATACACCAAGGATCTGTTCTTAGCCCGTATCTGCTCAGCGTGGTGTTACACGCTCTGTTGGATAGCATCAGAAACTCATATGAGCAGCCCCCGTGGGTATTCATGTATGCTGATGACATCGTCCTGGTGGATTCGCATCTCGCATCCGGGGTCGCCTCCATTTCCATGAAAATGCAGGAGAGTCGCCTTCGCTGGTAACGTACGGCCATGTTCAGCGACGACCACCCGGCTACGTGGGTAACAGATGTCTGGTCATGACACCTCCACCGGGTCCCGGTAGGAGGAATAGACCCAAGCTAAAAAAAGCTTGTTCGGCTTGGCGTCGTAGAGGATGACATGCGTGCCAATGGACTCACCACCATGGATGCGCAAGACCGTGCGAAGTGGATGAGAAAAAGCCGGAAAGCAGACCCCGGACGCCGAGGCGAAGGCTTCGGATGCGACCGGGACTAACGCAAGGGTGATGATGATGAATGTTATAATTGTTAGATTTTTTAGAAACTATTGAATAGTCAAGATAGTTCCGTCTATTGTTTCAGTATTATATAGGTACTAAATATAATAAAAATATTAATGTGGCCAATCGCCGAAGACTGATTGTTTTTAGGTATAACTATTTTATATTAACCTAAATATGCTGTAATATAGAAGTCAAATGCGATTTTCAGTAGGCAATTGTGATTATTTATACTAATAATTTGTTTCTGGTTTTTAATTTTTATAGAATTAATTATTAAGTGTGGTTGTAGTTTCCCTCTTTCTAATAAAAAAATATTATCGAAACCAAAAGTTTTTATTTCAACAATGATTGTTTGTGGCAAAACTCAATGTCATAAGAAACGTAATATCATCAACAACGTGACAACTCAGGTTGTAACACTCATAATACTCACTATTTGCAAGAAAAACGTGATATATGTTCCACTTTTTTTAAATTGATGCTAATTCCACGTTAAAATTTCAAATTGCCAGGGTTTTAAGAACTACTCCGATAGTTTATTTACTATATCAAATAATAAATTAAGGATCGACAGTAAAAAAGTTATTAGTTTTGTCACAGTTTTATTTTGTAAGTTTAAAATCACTCTCCTGTAAAATCACAGTTTTCGAGATAACACATTATAGAAGCAAAGAGGCGATCTATTTGCACTGGCCTGGGTCTTTGTATTATTTACAAGCAACATTGCACGCTTGGTAATGTTCTAGAATTTTTTTTATTTTTTTTTTATTTATGGCACGTCAATTTGACTTCACCTCGCCTGATGTTAAGCTGAAGGCAAAGTGGGTCATGAAAGAGGATCACCAATGCAAACACGTTCAGTGCTACAATGGTGGCGCTCAGCTTGATGACCTCATCAGATGCTTTTTCACGCCCCGCTTAAAGGATCCGGGACTGTAGGAAGATATTCATTTAATCGCTTTTCTAGGTTAAACTTCCTGTCTCACAAATACTGGCAGAAGCTTATCGGTTTCGCCCGTAATTTGCCGCTTGCCGCCGACAGCGGCAACACACAGTTGCTCCGAGTTGATGTACTGCAAATAGCCTGTGTCATGGCATACTGCGAATATTTTGTAAGTATGTAAATTATTAAGTTACTAAGCTGACCCGCGCAACTTCGTCTGCGTCACCCCGCTTTTGCAACATTTTTCATTCCTGCTCCGCACTTGTTGGTCGTAGCATGATGTTATATACATATAAACCTTCCTCTTTAACCATTCTGTCTAATAAAGAAAATAGAATAAAAATCTGTTGTGTAGTTTTAAAGATGACCCGCGCAACTTCGTCTGCGTCACCCCGTTTTTTCAACATTTTTCATTCCTGCTCCGCACCTATTGGTTGTAGCATGATGTTATATACATATACACCTTCCTCTTTAACCATTCTGTCTAATAAAGAAAACAGCATTAAAATCGGTTGTGTAATTTTAAAGATGACCCGCGCCTGTTGGTCGTAGCATGATGTTATATACATATAAACCTTCCTCTTTAACCATTCTGTCTAATAAAGAAAACAGCATTAAAATCTGTTGTGTAGTTTTAAAGATGACCCGCGCGTGACGGTGAAGTGGTTTGTAAATTACGAGAATCGTCCTCTTTTCATTGAAATCATTGAAACGGAAGTTTGAACATCTTTTTATTACATAAATTAACTTTGAGTTGTTGAATATAACGTGTACCATTTTCAGGTTGAAAACGGTTTATCGGAAGCGGTTCATCTTACTTGGCTACTGGTGAATAGAGTGCATATCCTAGTCAGTCAGTACCGAGAAGAAATCGTGCAGAGTCTTATAGCAAAAGTGCAACAAACTTCGGTAGCTTCTGGGCTTTTGCTACAAGCGATCGCTGCTAGGTGCCAGAGCTGTTTGAAGGTGAGATTAGATCTTAAATAGCCTTTTTTATACGGATGAGTCGATTAAACTATGTAGGCACTATAAATATAAATTGTAGCACTGAACGTGTTTGCAATGGTGACCTCTTTCATGAGACTTTGCCTTCAGCTTAACATCAGGCGAGGTGAAGTCAAATTGATGTGCCATAAATTAAAAAAAAAAAAAAAAGCACGGCTACCATTTGGATGGGTGATCGCTTTGTGGCATTTCCTCTGAGCGTCGTTGTGGATCAAAACGGAGGCTTATATGGTTTACTTTCACAGTCTGATTTAGACTCACACCATTTTTAAATTTTTTTTTATTGGGGCAAATAAACAGTAACACAATACAATATTTGTTTAGCTAGTGTGCGTACTTATAAATTATAATTACTCAATTATTATGTATGTACTGTATATGTAGTGGTAAATGTCGTAGGTAACACAACCTACGACATTTACCACAGCTTAGTAAGTAGTAGTGATGGTAGGACTCCTGAATAACTCTCTAAGTGAATAGCTACTACAGTGTGGGCCGACGGCACGTGCTTTGAAAATATCCGAGAAAACGAAGCTACACCATATTTAAGCGGACTCGACACTTGAGTTGAGTGTATCGGATGTGACCGGGTCTTAAAACATAAAAAAACTAAATGTTGAGATGGCACTGCACTGGTGAGGTATTCACAAGCAAAAATGCTTGTCTGCCACCTAAGTGGTATAAAAAAAAATGGACACATCATTCATATATATGGGTGTGGTTGCATGAATAGTCGTCAAAAGAGCACCAATCCCTGAGTGAGATTGGCCTTCACCATTTCTAAACCCTGAAGGTGAAATTACTTGTAATAGTAAATGTGGACATCGGAAGATTTTGGCTTGGACCCCATCCACCCATAATTTTTTTTGGAATGCTTCCAGGATGACTTTGCGCTAAACACTTACAAAATACTATCTCTATGTCATGAGGGCCAGTCGGGACCGTTGGTGTTTCTAATATGTCGGATCATTGGCAAATTGGAACCAGCTATAGCAGTAAGGTTAGTATAGAAAATGAGTTTATACAGGAATGAGTGAATGAATGAATGAATGTTTGAATGATTCGGTGAATGAACAAATGAATCATTGAAAGAAAAATTCAACCTTTATGGACACATAAATACATTTCAAATGTGTTTTTCTCTTATTATATAGATTCATAATCACTCAATTTACATTGAACTCTTCCAAAGTGCATCATTACTCAATCCAGTTAAAATAATATTAGCAACCGTAATTACTAATATTCCCTCTGACCCCTCCAGCTTAGCTCAATGACTTGTGTTAAGAGTGCATTAGTAGACTTATGGCTTGGATTCGAATCCGGGACCTCTAGATCGCAAGATCGATTCCACTAAGCTACCGACGCTACCGGCTAGTCTATCCCAGCCACCCTTTCTAGGTACATATAAATAAATACCAAAATAAAATAATAAGCCGCGGTAGCCTAGTGGTATGGGTAATGTACTGCTGAGACGAGGTCTCAGGTTCGATCCCAGGTTTACCATGGCACACACCAATGACTGCGATGCTTTTCGAAGTTATGTGTGTATTTATCGCAGGTTTATAAGTGCCCGGTTAATGGCAATAGGCTCGCCACCTATTACATTGGGACCTAAATATAAACTGGCGAAATGTGGGTGCTAGCACCTCTGCCTACCTCTTCGGGGATATAGGCGTGATATTATAAAAAAACCAAAATAAAACACTAAACATACATTTATTTAGATCACATACATACTTTATATATCATTTATATACATCATTTATTTAGATTGAATGGTTGAGTGAACGATTGAATAAAACAATGTATTAAAAAGTTTACACACCGTATACCGTAAAAATTACCGTAAAATATTTTGCTATGCAGGTTCGCAAAACTAGCAATAGATCGATGTAGGATGTTGAAAGAGATGCCGGTTGACAAGATCAACGTACAACTGTCTAAGGAGGACCTTCAAGTGGCTCTAGAGTTGTTACAAAGGAATAACATACATATTAGGTAAGTGACGCGTGTGTTACTGTGGCGAGGGTTCCCCCTTCCCCAATCCTCCATCCCCATGCCTCTTCCCCCTTCCCCCTTCTCCCTTCCCCATCCCCCCACCCTATAAACGGTTTCCCAACAGGGAAGCCGGTAGGAATTGGGCCATTGGTCACATAATGCACGACACACGACTAGATGAGGTAAGATTTTATATGAATCAATAGGATATTTACCATGTTTGTTTGGGTACGAGCTTACCCGATATTTCGGTGTTATAACAAAATGCTTAGATTTGGTAACCCTCTTTCCTGAGATTTTGTCTTCACATTACACACGTGTCCGATTAAAAAAAACATGTTTCTGAAAACAATATGCATATTTTTATATATGGCACGTCAATTTGATTTTACCTTGCCTGATGTTAAGCTGAAGGCAAAGTGGATCATGAAAGAGGGTCACCATTGCAAACACGTTCAGTGCTACAATGGTGGCGCTCAGCTTGACGGCCTCATCAGATGCTTTTTCACGCCCCGCTTAAAGGACCCGGGACTGTAGGAAGAAGGAAACACGTGCGCCGGCAAGGAATTCCAGGACTTAATGGTGCGGCAGAGAAAAGACTCACCGAACCGCTTGGTTCTTGCGTATATTATGCGTATATTATTTGCAATGATTTTTTTTACAACATGATATGTATTTTAATTACCACAGTATTCGTTTACATGACTTGCAGCTTGTGTTCACATAGGTACTCAGCGTTGGTTGTGGAATTGAACTCACTTGCATCCAGTGTGTTCGATTTATCACCTTTGGACTTGTCGCAAGACCGAGCCATCAACCCACAGTACATAACCACTACGAGTGTCGACGCTAATTGGCTGTTGAATCAGGCTAAGAGCAGGTGAGAAAATAAACTAACCTATCCTATATCCCATTTGTTCTTCAACAAACGTAAACAATCTTAGCGTGTCTTTTTAATATGTAGTATGTATTAGTAACGTATTTTGAAGAATAAAAACCTGTGTCGAACCACTAGTTAGTCAGTTAGTTAGTCTAGTTTATTTGTTTAACCGACTCCTTGCCACCTTCATTTTTCGAACCTATTCGCCCTGGCCCCATACAAAATGTGTTGACGCGCGGCGCGAGTCGCGTCATTGGCCCTCCTAAATGGTGACGCACCTAGCGCGTCGTTGGACCCCGGTAATGTTTTTGATACTATTTTAAGTAGTTTCAAGTATAATAACACAAGGTGAGACCTGTTACCGTGTGTTTTGTTTTATTAATTAGTTTAGTGTGTTTTAAAATGACTATTTACTTGTCTAATAGGAAATGGAAGGTAAGTTACAGATTTTCATCATGAGTTGTAAACATTTGGCTCGAAAATCAGAGAATCTTCGTATTTTCTATCAAATTGGTGACATAAAAATACAATATATGATTTTAGATTGCCATGGTCATTTACACTACTATTATATAAGTTAACGGGATATTTACTATGTATTTACCAATATCGGTTCAACTCAAAAACAAACAAACATGGTAAATATCCCGTTGACTTGTTGAATTCCGTTCTTGAATTCCGTTTCTCATCAATATACTGTATCTTTTGTTGTCAGATGTTGTCAAACTAATTGTGCTACACCAAAAATATCTAAACACAACGAACTTGCACATTTCTTATCGAACCTATCGAAAGAGGATCTAACTACTATCATGGTATGTCCCGAATTCGATCGTACAGTACTCGCCAATTGTTTCAAAGTCACCTGCGATAACTACCTACGGGAATTCTATAATATAGTTTCTATTCAAGAAGCGAAGGAATTCGATAGGGAGTCGGCAAGAGAACAAAGAGACATGAAAGTAAGAGAAGAAATGACGTCATCTATCGATAGCAATAAACTGAACGTTGTAAATACACTACACGTATTCAAAAAGAGTGATAATAAAGAATCGAAATCGCAGTTTTTCATACCGATAACGGACGGTGAAAATATGAAGGAGAATTTCGGCAATTTACACATTTCTGATGAAGATTTTGAATTGGTGTTACCTGAACTGTCGAATTTATACATAGTTGGTATGTCGACTTTAGAGAAATCTCTGGCTGACGTCATACGCCTGTTCCCCAAACAAATAAGACCGTTGAGTCAGTCAACAAACTTCAGTTTGAATGTAGAACAGACTATAGACAGATATACAAGAAGATGTCATCAAGTCTTCCAAGACAAGCTATTCTATCAAGAATTCATTACGTTACAAACAGTTCTTAAGGGATACCTTACATCTTTACACAGATTAATAATGTCTATCGACGAAGTTGATTGCGATTTGCTAGATAAGTGTATCGAGAATATACTACCTCCAGTACTAGCGAAAAATATTGCCATATTCGCTGTAATATCACTGCAGTATTTGTCATTTTTGATTAAGAATAAAAAGATTGTCGAGACGCCTGTACATACAGACGTATCCTTCCGAGTGACGTCATCAGTACCAGACCATGTGGTTGTTGACAATGTTGTCAGTGTGACAGTTGACAATGTTGCCAAGGCATTGGGTTTTAAAGAGATTTGGACGGAATTAAACATGGATTCGAATGCTAATAGAACTCAGTCGGCCGTGAGTTGTTTGTATGCTGTTGTCAAGTACTTAATTAAGGTTGGTACCACTTATTTATATTCAAATCATACATACATATTTTCTTAGATATTTTCATAGAAAATAGGAATTAACATCAACATTTCACCGACAATTGTATTCGGTCTCACGTTATAGGGGGTGGAATTATCACTGTATTCCGTTGATGATATAGTTTTTTTTAGTATATTAGCAATCAAACTTACTAAATTCCCTCTAACCCCTCCAGCTAAGCTCATTGTGTAAAGACCAGGATTCGAACCCGGGACCTCTCGATAGTAAGGCCGACTCGTTAACCATAAAGCTACATTAGGCTACTGAAACGAAACTCGAGTTCTCAAACTGTGGTGCCCGCGATTCGAAACTTGAGTTTCGCGTCTTAACATCCAATTAATAACTTTCTAAAAGCATCGATAAAATGGCATATTCCACGGATTGGCGAAATAAAATGCAACTGGAGTTGACTTATCTGCTGTTTGTTCTAGTTGCCTAATGTAAGAAGGGCCTTACTTTCATCACCATCATCATCATTCATCATTTTAGTGTAGCTAAGTGCACGTATAGTGCTATATTTGCATATAGGGTGAAGTGGTGGTGTCTCCGCCATCCAGGAAAGCCACGGCCTCTATCAACTACCCGTTTTTCCCCCCAGGGGAGATACCGGGGGAGACATGACGTCATGACCATAGAATACTTCTTGTTCTATTTTTTATATATTTAACTAATCACTCTAACCCTCCGTTTTCGCCAAGGTTCTGACAGGTATTCTACAAGTTGTCTATCAAATATGTTTCGTGTTTCCGTGTGCACAGTTGTAGAATCCGTTGTCATTGTTTTTTTTTTCAGGACACAAAACCTTTGACACCGAAACAGTATATGCAATATAATGATCCAGGTCCAAGACCCGACATAGTGATAACTGGTGATAAACTGATTACCCTGTTGGAATATTGGGAGCAGAACTTTTACGCTGCTAGGTCTTCAGACTACTTAGATAAACGATATAGGGAACCGGTGGAGAAATTGCTGATTTGTTTGTCTAGGTAAGACCAAATTCAAGCTCCTTCAACTACTACATTTGTATTTGTGTGTGTGTATGTTTGTGATCAATAAACTCAAATACTACTGTGACGGTTTCAAAAATTCCACAGCTCGGAAGGGGAATGATGATAAAATTCAGGCATGACAGACATAAACATATAACTACTTAAAAATGCCAAAGAAGTTCACATATACAAACTAATATTATTAAGAGGATTTATTTTTATTTTTGTGTGTGTGTAATGAATGAACTCAAAAACTACTGTGCCGATTTCAAAAATTCTTTTATCATTGGAAAGCTATTTTCTCCCTGAGTAACATAGGCTATATTGTACTGCACGATAACGGACATCCACGGGTGGAACTGCGGGCAACAGCTAGTTTGCCGTCAAGCTGAGCGCCACCATTGTAGCACTGAACGTGTTTGCAATGGTGACTCTCTTTCCTGAGACTTTGCCTTCAGCTTAACATCAGGCGAGGTGAAGTCAATTGACGTGCCATAAAAAAAAATTGTAACAGGACAGCCTTTTCTATAAACCATATCAGTATTTTTTATAATCCCCCCTTAACCCCCTCCAACTAAGCCAATGGCTTGTGATAGGAGTGGATTCATATTGGTAGTGTATTGAACAGGATACGAACCCAGAACCTCTCTATCGTAATGCCGACTCCTTAGCCACTAAACTACCGACTGCCTATATATAGTATTATGAGGCAAGTTCTTTCTATTATAAAAAAAAAAAACTATTTTCAGACTTGACATTCTTAGCAATATAGCACTTACACCTCCAATAGCATGGTCATCAGTCGTCGTGGATTCTAAAAAAGATCAACTGCAAAAGATAGATCTCCCTTTGCAAGCTTTACAAGATATGGATGTGTTGGAAGCTTTCTTATTCAGGTGAGCTCGAAGAACCAATATGGGTCGATCGACACACGTAGCTTTTTTAATTCCTAAGTTAACGACATAATTGGACATTTACAGTTTTGTACTAGTGTGGCGGCTGGCGTGGCGGTAGTAAACGCGACTACTACGCAGAAGTCTCGGGTTCGATTCCCACTCAGTGCAAATATTTGTATGAATATTTACATTGGTCTAGGTGTTGCTATGTACAATATGTATGTATTTACAAAAAAAATGTATCTAAATATGTTTATCCGTATTCTAGGACATATAACACAAGCTAGTTAAGCTATGCTTACCATGGGTCTAGGTGACGTTGTATAGATTGTCCTAAAACATTTATTTTTATTATATTATTTACTAGTTCCATATATTTTAGGGTCAACCTTATAGGGTGGTCATCGAAGAAGCAATTTGAGGAGATCTGGGTAGGTCTTCTGGGTGCTTTGCAAGGCAACGGTACGCACTGGGCCGTCCGGGGAATCACACAACTGTTGTTGAGCGCTGCGCCGATGGTCAGGAGGAAAGGGATGCTACACGTGCCGAGAAATACCTACAGAGTTAACGAAGGGTAAGTGTTTAACCTGTAAGGAATTAATTCTAAAAGTACCGTCATATTATACGTATCCAAAGATATTTTGATGGCGGTTGTTCCGGGAGCAATTTCCTCGCACTTATATATGTTAGTGCCCAGTTAATGGCAATAGGCTCACCTCCTATTACATTGGGACCTAAATATAAACTGGTGAAATGTGGGTGCTAGCACCTCTGCCTACCCCTTCGGGGATAAACGCGTGAGTTTATGTTATGTTATATATGTTAAGTTATTATTATTACCTGCTTTTAAAAGATTGGAAACTCTATTGAACATTCTATCGTGAATTTCCGTAGTTTATCATTTTCAAATACAGACAAAACCGCCATAAAATGGTTGATAAATGTAGGAGTAAAAGCGGGGCGTGAAAAAGCATCTGATGAGACCGTCAAGCTGAGAGCCACCATTGTAGCACTGAACGTGTTTGCAATGGTGACCCTCTTTCATGGGACTTTGCCTTCTGCTTAACATCAGGCGAGGTGAAGTCAAATTGACGTGCCATAGATAAAAAAAAAAAAAAGAGTTGTGTATCTGCTGTCCAGGAGAGCCACTATCCCTATCGATATACCTCCCTCCCCTCTCTGAGAGACATTGGGGAATACACTACTGACTCTGTCACTAAACGGCTTCCGAATTAACTGATTTATTTTTTCGGTCTCATGCTTTTTTTTTTATACCACTTAGGTGGCAGACAAGCGCACGGCCCACCTGATGGAAAGCGGTCACCGTGGCCTATGGACGTTTGCAACACCAGAGGCGTCACACACGTGCTGCCTACCCTGTAGAAACCTTCTTATGCCCTTCTTGAAGAACCCCATATTGTAGTCGCCTGGGAAAACCACGGCAGGGAGCTCATTCCACAGCTTGAGCGTGCGCGGGATGAAACTCCTTTCATACCGCACAGTGCGCTGTTATTTTTTACTCTTCTGGTTATTTTTCATATACTTTTAACTGTTATATTTGTACCACAGAATGCAACGCTTACGTAACATACTAGTAGGCACGGCATCGTATAGTATATTCGAGAACATCAACTTAGAACGTATACCGATGATGAACGATGGTTTTGATGGATACCACTACGCACAGTTCAATACGGAGTACTTGAAGTTAGCTTCGGGTAAGTTAGTGACTGATTATAATCACAATACTATCAAATTTATTTTTCTTTTGAAGTGAGTAAACTGGATAAATACGATATGTAAATTTTTTTTTGAAGTAAGTAAACTGAAAAAATACGGCATTTTATAATCACATTTTTACATGTAAAATATTTTCTTGTGTTTTTTGCTACTACCCACCCACATTGGTGTACGGTTGTCTGTCGCTTATCTTAAAATAATCATACTAACGTTAGTTTGTAACTTTAAGAGTATTTAAATAATTGCAATTTTATGTAACCTATAATATGTCCTATAGTACATTTGTTTGGGTACTTAACTAAACGTAACCAATCTTGTTGTGTCTTATTAATTCAGTATAAAATATTTTAAAGATTATAAACACCACTAGTTATTTAAGTAGCCTAGTTAGTTACCACAGGATAGTTTACCTTTAGTTAAGTACCTAAACTAATGTTTACATTGTACCTTTAGTTTAAAGCATTTCAAGCAAGAAAACCAGTTTGTATCTAAATATCAGTTGCATTAGTAAGAACCCATCGAAAGGATCTCTACACCATTTTACTATATAGTTAACATTATTACAGACATAACAGACGATGGCAGCTACAGAATAAGGCGGGAAGCTAAACGTGTGCGGAGAAATAAAGATATTGACGTGAACAGCTGTTTGCAAATACTCATGGATGTCACTTCGCAGATGTTAGAACCTAAGGTAAATAGTGTTATCATTTGTTTTTTGCTCGCTAGATAGCATCATGTATTTTTTATTCTATAGTCCATTTGTTTAAGTACCTACCTACTTATATAAACGTAAAGTCTTGGTGTGTCTTTTTAATATATTTTTTGTATAAAAACTCAGTATCAAAATATTTTTCTGCTTAGAAACGCATTGTAAAGTTTAAATACCGGTATCGAACCACTAGTTAGTCAGTTAGTTAGTCTAAATTATTCCTTTAACATGTGTGTGGCGATACCACATATACCCAGCGCCATCTAGCGACGGCAAGACTAACTACTACGATACTCGGGTTCCTGTTTCGCGAAAGTGAAGTTCTCGCGCTGGTACAATATACAAAACCGTTGGGCCGCAGCCCGCCAGGCGTGATCACCTTGCCTGGTCGGAGTATCCTCCCTCTGTGTTGGAGGGACATCACATCCCGTTCCTCCACATGTGTTTTTATAAAAAGTAGTCACAAGATTGTTTACCTCTATTTAAGTATTTAAACAAATAGAATATAAAAATATATATATTGGGAGAGGGAGGAGGGCCCACCGCTCACCCGCGGTTCAACACTCCAACAATATATATTGGAATGTCAAACCACCCTCTTCAAAGTAAGAAAAACAAAAAAATCTTACCAGAGAGGAGATGTAGTACCTTGTGCAGTATTCCGCTAGTGCGAAGGACTTAAACCTCGACACGTGTTTCGCCTCTACACGGGACATCTTCAGGAGCACTCTCAAGCAAATGAATAGAATATAGAAAACTAGCTGACCCGCGCGACTTCGTCTGCGTCACCCCGTTTTTGCAACATTTTTCATTCCTGCTCCGCACCTGTTTGTTCTAGCATGATGTTATATACATATAAACCTTCCTCTTTAACCATTCTATCTATTAAAACAAACTACATCAAAATCCGTTGCATAGTTTTGAAGATTTAAGCATACAAAGGGACAAGAAAAATAGGGATAGAGAACGCGACTTTATTTTATACTATGTAGTGATACGTCCTTGAATGATTATGTTGTCCCCCCTAGGCGCCTACAGGGCTGGCGGCGCGCGTGGCGCTGCTGTCGTGTATGTGCAGCGCTCCCGCGGTGTTCTGTACGGCGGCGCACTGGTGCTGGGCGGGCGCGCAGCTCGTGGCGCTGAGCGGCGCCGCGCACGCCGCGCTCACGCAGTACAGCGCCGCCGGCCGCGCGCTGCTGCTGGCGCTCTCCGACTGCATGTGCGTGCTGGACGGCTTTGAAGGACTGCAGGTGAGACTCAGGGGTGGGCTGTAGGATGCATGATAAGATGTTGGTCTAGCAAATTACGTACGAGGGGACATAGTAAGCCTTCACGAAAAGCGAAACCTGGGCAGCCGCTGCCTGCTGCGAGCAAGCAAAGGAGGAGGCGGAGCGGGTCCGGAGAAGATGCCGTGCCCGCACTGTCCGCAATGAGCGGACGACTCGGACGTCGGAGGTCGCAGAATGACCTCCGTCCTCCATGACCGCAGGCCTGGGGGTGACGGGAGGAGCCGCCTGTCACTCTAGCAGAAGGGGAAGAGTCATCTCTAAAGAGAGGTCCCCGAGTCTACCGGGGTGCGATAGAGATGTCTTGAATAATCTCACAGCAATCAAAGACCCGTGGACGGCGTGCGTCTTAGTCGGTTCGAATCCGACATAATTACTTCCACCGGTTTTGACGAAGGTGGTATCCGTGGGGATATTACGCACGATAGAGCGATATAAAAAAATGAGCAAAACCTATACTTGGGCCCTCTGCGTGAGTAGCGGCGCTGTCGTGAAACCAATTACTGCACCACGATGGCAACTCAAAAATTCCCGTCGATTCTATAGAAGAAGAAGCAAATTACACACTGATACTGGTGGTAATTATAGTCACCCTGTATTACCGCCAATGAGCGTGAGAGAGCCTGTCTACTGAGTCTAGTCTTTTTAACATAATGTTTCACCAAAAAACTCTTTGAATTATAACGAATTATTTAAGAATGTGAGTGGCGCCCAACGTGGTACCAGTCATTTTAGTAATTCTTCTGAATATACCTAGGGTTCAAGCGTAACGCCGAACTTTCGTTGTCCCATATGGGACACCATGATATTTATTATTTTGCTTAAATTAACGTGACAGTCAAGCGTAACGTCAAACTTGCGTGGCCCCATGTTGGGCGCCATGATAAAGTAAGTGTCCAACGTGGAAACATAGTCATTTTATTTCTCCAGAATTTATCCAAGAGTCAAGTATGATGCCGAATTTGTGACGCCCCATGTTGGGCGCTATGCTAAAAGGCTTGATACCCAATCTTGAAACCACAGTTTGTTTATAATATATTAAGCATTAGGCCGCCTGTATAGTATCATGAATAGCACCTTTGTTAGACTCTGCAATCCAGTTTTTTAAGTTTTACCGTGTAGTTAGCTTTACTACGCCAGATATTACTTGCAAGGTTGCTTACTGCAGAACGTTGCAGCAAATAAGCTTTTAAACACAACATATTGCTCGATTATGTACAGTCAGCTCCAAAAGTTGCTATACGTGTTCAAATTGACAAAACTTCTTGACATTCTAACTACCATAAGTCGGTGTCGTAACAAGATATCAAAAGTAATTTAACATTTTTAACGCCCATATAACAATGATGGGACTCTTTCACCTGTCACTAAACATCTTATATACCATAAATCGCTGATAGTCATTCATTCCAAAATTTGATTAACAAACTATTATTTGCAATGTTCTTGCGTGTGAAATCTTATACATGCCATAAATCGCTGATAGTCATTCATTTCAAAATTAGATTAACAAGTTATTATTTGGATTGTTTTACGTGTGAACCTACTTTAGGCGATAATGTTACATGAATTTGTATATCGAAATTGGTAATGAAACTCAAGTATACTTAATATTTATTTAAAATAAATCAATTGTTAGTAAAATTGTATAATACCTATGTATTAATTAATTTTTATGGAAGTTACCAAATGAGAGGCAAGCAAGAATAATTAATACAAAAATATATGTAGGTAAAGTGAATAATTCGAGATACAGTAAAAAATTAATTAATAAATTATTGTGATAATAAATTATTTACTCAATAAATTATCATGAAAGTTAAAAATCAAATAATTATTTTTGAAATTAAATTAATTAATAAATGAAATGAATTAATAAATGACTAAATCATTCCGTTATTAAGCTAATTAAATTGATATTAAAAATGAATGTGGCCCCCATTAACATCTATAACAGCCTGCAACATTTCGCCCATGGAAGATACCATATTTTAGCAAATATCTTGCCCTCTAAATCTTTCCCAGGTATTGACTGCGTGATTGATCAGTGCAGATCTGTTTCGTGGCGTATCAGGCTCCCATGCTTTCACCATGAGGGCCAATAAATTTTCGATGGGTTAAGATCTGGGCTCTTCAGTAGAAAACTAGGGTCGTTCATTTTTGAAACCAAAAAAAAATCATAGTAGGATGAAACCTGTTATAATAGGACGAAAATATAACAAAAATTAAAGGACAAGAATATAACAAAAATCAAAGGAAAAATAATTTACGGGCAATCTGAGGTCGGGAAGTGGATGGGTTTAAGGGTTAAAAAACTGTATATCTCGATTTCCGGCTAAACTACAAGTCCTATGGAAAAAGTTAAATCACCAAGTTGTAGGTAATAAAGAGACCTACAACTTTAGTAATTACATTTTCACTACAGCAGCTCAAACAAGTAGGTTTTGCTGCGTAAAAACAGTGTGCAAAATGCGATTTTGCCCACTGCGTTAGACAAAGTAATATTTTTTTTTTTTCAATAAACAGTGCCAGCCATACATTTAAAAAAATTGTCTCGCGACGAACTTTCCTCGCTTGCTCAGGATTCAAAATCAGCACTCGCAGCAAAAAACAGTTTTGCTCACTTGTTGCACAAATAACTATTTTCACATAACCTCAAAATTTATGTGAAAAATTGAAATAATCAAGATTATGGTTTTTATTTTTATCTTTCGTAAAAATAATTCTTTTTTCACGAAATTTGGTGAAAACTTTCCTTTTTATGTCCTAAAGACACTGTAATTTTTTTGGTTTGAAACATTTATTTTTTCAACTTATCTTGACATAAAATAAAAAAAAAACACCCTAATTTGCAATCGAAAATTCTCACGTCAAAATATCAGTTTTGTAATTAAAGTCGGAGAGGATTTTGTTCGTTGAAATCTCTTTTTTCTGATAATATAAAAAATATATACATCACTACGGTAAATGTTCTCAGAAAATGTACCCGCAGAGCCACTTCACCACTTCTTTATGAAATACCTATTGATGGGCTAAAATTATCCCTAGGCAATTCAGATATGTAACTTATTTTGAAATTTGGGTTTCGATTTTTTTCTTTTCTTTTTATTTTCTGAGAACATTTACCGTAGTGATGTATATATTTTTTCACATTATCAGGAAGAAAAGATTTCAACGAACTAAATCCTTCCCGACTTTAATTAAAAAGCTGATATTTTGACGTGAGAATTTTCGATTAAAAATTAGGGTGTTTTTTTGATGAAATATTTCAAACCAAAAAAATTACAGTGTCTTTAGAACATAAAAAGGTAAGTTTTCACCAAATTTCGAGAAAAAATAATTATTTTTACGATAGATAAAAATAAAAAACCAAAATCTTGATTATTTGAATTTTGCACATAAATTTTGAGGTTATGTGAAAAAGTGTAATTACAAAAGTTGTAGGTCTCTTTATTACCTACAACTTTGTGACTTACCTTTTTTCCATAGGACTTGTAGCTTAGCCGGAAATCGAGATACACCGTTTTGTACCCTTTAAAACGCACCTCCACCCACTTCCCGACCTCAGATCGCCCGTAAATTATTTTTCCTTTAATTTTTGTTATATTCTCGTCCTATTATAACAGGTTTCATTTTTCACTTTTTACCGCAAATACGAGCTTTGTGTATGGGACACTTATCAGTTAAACTCAGTTAAACAACCTGATAGGATTTGGACCTATTTGAGTTAGAATACAATTTCGTGTAACATTCCATCCCCTGAAGTAGATTAACACGTAAGAACATTGCAAATAATAACTTGTTAATCTAATTTTGTAACAAATTACTATCAGCGACTTATGATTTATAAGATATCTAGTGATAAATGAAATATTTCTATCATCGTTTTATGAACGTTAATAATGTTAAGCTTATTTTTGTATCATGTTGCAACACTGACTTATGGCAGTTCGGGATGTCAAGTTATTCTGTACATTTCAATGTACAAGCGATTTATGAGGCTGACTGTACATGACGCCCAACATAGGGCCACACCAGTTAAGCGTATACCCTAACTTATTTACTGTCCGTAAATAGTATACGTTATATTACAGGAACTATCCACAGTCCACCAAAAGCTTCTGAAGTCCTTATCATCGAGTTACGCGCCCCTCCGCCAGGCAGCTCTCCAAGGTTGTTTACTGCAGTTAACGGGAAGAGGGCGCTATATGGCCACTACGCATACTCCCAACCCTTATCAAGAGCTAGTAGCCCAGCTCAATGTTACAGTCAAACAATATTTAGGGGTTAATACCAGGTATGTTAAGGATACACTAATAATAATGAGCTAAATTAGTTTTGAAACAGTTAGTTTACTTTTTGCGTTAAAAATTTCATTACATTGCTAGGGCGAAAAAATGATATGATTGTCGTTACATGGCTCCCACCCATCGCCCTAAGAAGGTTGTATAGGAGAACTTCGAATGCTTTAGACGTGGTTTCGTGACTCTGCGGTTAGAGCAATCTCTTTAGTGAACACTTTAGTGCCACGAAGCATTTTTTATCCTATCAAATTTGATTTGAAACAGCTTAAAATTTTCTTTGAAAATCTATCTATATATAATTGTTTATATTTGTCCGCGATGGACGCAAAAACCACTGAACGAATTGCGATGCGGTTTTTTTTTGTTTGAAGGGGTTTGGTCCAACTTAAAATCTTACGTTTGTTTTGTGTAATCGGTTAAGTAGAACCAGAGTTATGATTAGTATTATAGAATTTAAGTTGCACAAATTGCGCTTAGGTCGTGATAACCGTGATAGTTTCATTATAATATGATTATTTTTCAGAATCTCCCTCTACGAACAAAGCCTGTATTGGACGGTGTTATTCACATTAGTTGAGCTCGGTCATCCTGAGCTGATCAATATAGCGGTTGACTTCGTTCTCACTAACCCTAGGCACTATTGCATCGATCTTGTTGTGAAGGTATGTGGTCATTATCGTTATCAAAATCACTACATATTATAAAACAAAGTCGCGTTCTCTGTCCCTATATCGTATGCTTGAATCTTTAAAACTACGCAAAGGATTTTGATGCGGTTTTTTTAATAGATAGAGTGATTGAACACGAAGGTTTACATGTATATAACATCATGCTAGAATCAACTGGTGCGGAGAAGTGAAAAATGTTGCAAAAACGGGATGACGTACACGAAGTTGCGCGTGTCAGCTAGTCTATATATATATAAATGAATTGCTGTTCGCTAGTCTCGCTAAAACTAGAGAACGGCTGGACCCATTTTGCTAATTTTGGTCTTGAATCATTTGTGGAAATCCAGAGAAAGTTTAAAAGGTGAATAAATATGAAAATGCTCAGAATGGAGCCACGGAAACGGGATCAGAAGTCCAAGCGGGCAACAGCTAGTTATTAATATAAATTGTAATCTTTTCGATGATTTTACTGCATGTGTGAGAGAGCCGGCAACAGCTAGTTATTAGTATAAATTGTAATCTTTTCGATGATTTTCCTGCATGTATGAGAGAGCTTGCATTTTTGTTTCTTGTAATGGCTGTCCAATAAATGATTTGTGTGTATTATACAGGGTATAACTTCTACAATAAGACAACAAGTATTACCTAAAGACTTGAAGAATACCATTATAGAAAAGCTTTTGGATAACATGAAGAAATATTCTGAACATCATGCTGTACAAATATTGATGGTGCATTTATTCTCAGGTATGTTTAAAATGGAAATTGGTTATGATAATATTGATAAAATTGTGTGGTTTTATGTGCTTTGCTACGTACTTATGTTATGCGATACAAGGTGTGTTTTTGTATATCATTTATTATTTTTTCCTTGATTTTTTTTAAATATACTTTATTTTTTCGTATTTGTTCCACGGCCTCTGTGGCGTGGTGGTAGTGAATGTAACTGCTTCTCAAGAGGCATAGGTTCGATTCTAGCTCATTGTAAATATTTGTATTTATATACAGGGTGTAAGGGGAACGCTCCCGAAGCCACTCCCGAATTTTACCCTGTATATGATAATTTTCTTTTTTTGGATGTTTCTATGTAAAATGTGTAGGTATGTATTTACAAAAAAAAGTATCGTAATGTGTGTATATTCGCATTCTAGAAACCATACACACGCTAGTAAAGCTAAGCTTTCCATGGACCTAGAGATGCAGTGTAGATTGTCCTAGAATTTATAGAATATATTATGTTAAAATTATTTTGTCGTTGACTGTACTATTTTTTTACAGCTGACAATAAACTACTAAGTCCAAAAATGGCGTCGGACGTCTCCAACATGGATCCAGACATACTAATGAACTCTATGGAGCGCATCACCTTACTCTACAAAGTCCTACGTCACTCAAAACAGAAGGAGACCAAACGAATAGTCACAACGACTTTGAAATATTTCTTAAGAGAGACGCTTCCACCGGCGGCGACCCTTAGTAGAGTGGTTATAGAGTTCATAGAGAGTTGTAAAGAGACGGAAAAGATAAAGATCGATATAGCGTCAGACAGAGACAAGTGGATAGATTGTTCGGTTATGAATTCCGAAATTGTTTTTGAGGTAAGATTATTACAATTTAATACAAATAAAATACATTCTGATTGTAACGCCATACACTTGTTTCAGAGGAAAATTAACCTTTTATATATCACTTAGGTGACAGACCAGCACACGGCCCACCTGATGGAAAGTGACCGTGGCCTATAGACGTTTGCAACACTAGGAGCGTTACACTCATGATCTTCTTGAAAAACCCCATATTATAGTCGCTTGGGCAAACCACAGCAGGACTTCTGTGCCGCCGGCATAGGAGACAAATTTGTCTACTACTAATAAAGTTGCAGAAAAGCACAAATAAAGTTGCCTGTACAATTGGTGGCCTTATCTTCGGCGATCTCTCGCAGACAACCTTAAGATGGACAGAAAAGAACAGAAGAATCAGTGGTTAGATTTTGTGATGTAGATTGCATGTGGGAAGAATCAAGTACATTTATATAAGTACTTACAGACACAGGCTATTATTATTAAACGCGGTAAATTATTATAAGCAGTAGCCTAGTGGTATGGACAATGGACTGCTAAGACAAGGTCTCGGGTCCGATCCCAGGTTCACCATGACACACACCAATGACTTTTCGATGCTTTTCGAAGTTATGTGTGTATTTATCACAGGTTTATAAGAGCCCGGTTAATGGCAATAGGCTCGCGACCTATTACATTGGGACCTAAACATGAACTGGCGAAATGTGGGTGCACCTCTGCCTACCCCTTCAGGGATACAGGCGTGAGTTTGTCATGTTATATTAAAGCTGTATTCTCTAGGGCGGAGTGACATCCCCAGTAGAACTACTCAATTGGAAAGAGAGATATCGTCGCGTCCATAAGCGTGTACAATTATAATAAAAAAATACTATTTTATTTACAGGTATTTCAAGCATCAATAACTCAAGACCAACTGCCAGTACTCTCCGGATGGATATTCGAGGCTCTATGCCACCTTCTTAACGGGAAGATAACGTCCAATCTTCTACCCTATTGCCTCCTCACCCTTTTAGTGTCAGCCAGCTCCAACGAGTACATCCGAAGGATATCACCCCTAACATTTCATATATTGAGACTAGGGTTCTATAAAAGCGGTGATACTACCCCGAATTGGGGATTTCTGGAACAATTTCTTAGTAATAAGGTTACAATGTCGTTTTCTGATAGACGGTTGTTGTGTGTTGTTAGTTCGAAGTCGAGTTTTACAGGATCTCAGTTAGAGAGGTTGAAAGAATTGTGTGAAAGTAATGAATGTTTGGTCGATGTTAACCAATGTTTAGAGTAGTGGATTTTAAAGAGTAAGATATCTAGCAAAAGGTGTACTTTGACTTTCCTGGCCATGGTATTGTACACTCATATCTATTGAGTTACTTTGACCAATGAAGTAAGTCCATTAAGTCACGTGACATATATTTTTGTTATATCATTGGTCGCAAAGAAACAGCCCCCGTGGCGTAGCGCCAGTGCACGCGACTGTTGCACAGAGCGCGGGTTCTATCCCCGCTCAGTGCAAAAAGTTGTATACATGAATATGGCTGTTTGTACTGGTCTGCGGTTGCCATACAAAAATCTATGGCAGTCCTTCGCGGAAAATATCGAAGTTCAGCCGCATCACAGTTAGACTGGAAAACCGACCCCATCTGAGTTGGGAAAAGGTTCAGAGAATGATGATGGTCGAAAAGAAACAAGCAACAAGTCTATTTATATTTCTAGCCAAGCTGAAAGCTTCTGCTAGGTAAAATTGTAAACGGTTTGGTACAAGTAAACGATTGTATTGTATTGTATTGTATTGCAATGTTTTTGGCAGTGTAATTAGCACTCTATTGGTGTCCATATAAATTCTATTTTCGATTGATTACAAAAGGCTTTGAGTCGCGGAAGAAGTAATTTATAGACGTGTCATAATGTTTTGGTGCGTTTTGTTACTGCATTAGCGTTCTTTTTTCAAAAACGCACTTCACCTTAGTGTAAGATTTCCTATTGATTCAAATTATAAGCTTTAAGGTGTGTAGTGTACACTATTGATGATACCCCTATGTCTGTAATGTGAATAGCTACTGGATAAAATTATCTTCTTAAATTATTATACTTTAAAACACAATGTGGGTTCACGCCTTGAATTACTTGTAAAGTTAAGCTTGTCATATTTTTATGTACAACCAGTACCATAAGAGTTATTTAAACTCATTTAAGATTTGACAAATTCGTACACTTTGGAACAAAATAAAGCAGATATATTCACGTCTACTGTAAGTTGAATAAGTGTATGATTGTATAATTATTTTATTGTTGTAATAATAAACGTTTGATATTATTTTAATGCAAATGATATCGATAAATTGTCCTTGGGTCTGTCCCTGAACCGAGTTCGAATCTCATCCCCATCCAGTAGAATACAACTGATGTGAACCCACTTCAAACAAACAATACTAGGTATTTTTAAAACAAAAAAAATCTAAATTGATGATATATTTTTAAAATACTTAATATTTCAAAAATAATTAGTATTTAATAATATTAAAGGGGTATCATTTAATGGTTTAGACAATGTTAGCCATATATGAGGGCAATTAAAATCTCTTCAAAATTTTTTCCATCCCAAATTATTTTTACTAAAATGATATTAATAATTTTTATAAAATATTTAACCAAAAGTAAAAGTATAATCACAAATGATATATGGTAATAGCTTCCAATAGTTACTATGTCAACCACAGAATAAAAAAGCTAGTAGTAATGTGACACGACAGATATTGTAGTGGAACCGATGTCACCAAACTCTCTTTTCAGCCATTGTATTGTTAAGCCATAATTTCCATTGAATTTAAGACTACTGCTATCCAGTTACTCCGGGTAAACGATGTAACTTTCATTTAATTTTGAACTTTAACGCTAAGCGGATAAAGCTGAATATTCAATGGTAATTATTGTTGCAATAATTCTATCGCAGTATATCGCAATTTAGTATTTAACACGATTGGCCAAAAGTAACACCTCAATATATCCTACCGTATTATATGACTTTTCAAATATGTGCCAAGAGTTTTATTACCAAATATAGTTGTATTACTTATCTATAACCCTTCGTTTTCATCTAGAAACAAGTTGAAAACATGTTTGATGCAAAACTGGTAGCAGATTGGTTAAAAAATTGTATTATCTATTTTGTACATGTTTGTTGACTGTTTAAAACACATTTGCGTTCACACTGAAGTTTGCGACATATTGCAATTTGTCAAATACATGTTTTAATCTTCATAAAAACAAGGGGTATAAAAGTGGTTCATATTTTATTATGATGGTCAATTGCAAAAATTGCGATGATTGCGACAGTAATAACTAAAATAACTGTAAATTAATTGTAATAATAACTGTTTACATAATATGTTTCACATCTAAAATTGATATTTTATATAGTACACTTGCGCACATAATCGATTATCTCTTTTAAAACCGGCTATTATTTTTGCGTTCAGTTCCAAAAGTGTCCACTTCCTAACGTATTTACTTTTTCACTTCTAAATTTATTGATGCTCCAACTCACATAATCAAATCAATCAAACTAAAGAACAATAAAACATGTATGTAGAGAAACGTATTAACATAGTAGAGAAACGTACTAACTTCAATATTTTTTATGTTCAAATATGAACCCTATATGGATGGTATAGAGGAAAAATTCGCTAATTGTAAAATTTAGTAGCCTCGTTAACCTATATATACGCATTTTTATAATGCGCTCTGTACGCATCTCTTCACTTTAAACTTAAGCATTATTCTTTTTTTTACACCCTAGGTATAAACAATCTTCTTTTTTCTGCTTTCTATAATAGCAAGATCGAAGTCTATATAAATTAAAAAGTTAATGACTGAAGGGTGTATGGGCAAAATGATCAAGTTTAAAAGTGAACAAAAATTGTTCACTTTTAAACTTGATCATTTTACGAAGTGGACAAGTTTGAAAGTGGACAATTTTTTTCTATTTAATACAACCCACTCAAATCATTATTATGCCAAAATAATACGTTTATTTCATTAATATAGAAATATTGTACTCATTTATATTTTACGAAGATATTCAACACTTTTGTTGGGCCCATTTCTTTGGAATGCTAATGGATGTGTTGTCATTGTTTCTAGTGTCTTATTAATTATTGTGAATTGTATTATAGGTAATGTTGTAAAATATGTATATTTTATGAAATTATTCAATGAAATTATTATATTTTTCACTTGAAGCTTCCGCAGTTAATATATAGTTTAAATGTTTTTATTGTCCAATTATTTTTTATTTACCTACATATTAGATTACGTAGTTCGGCAGTCAATGATAAGATTTAATATCAAGTGATAATGAATTTGAGCTCCTATTTGAATATTATCTTGGAATATCATAAAATTATGCTAGGAAACCTCCACGTGGTGCACCCTGGGCAACAGAAATGGCAACTCCTCACCCCCTTGTGGGCGAGCAGTTGCTATTTCTGGCTAATATCCTGCCAAGGTCGAGACGACCTAAGAGAAGGAAAACTCGAGACAAAACCCTTTGCCAACCCGTCTGGCCAGCGTGGCAATAGTAGGCCAAATACCTCCTAAATGAATAGAGACCACATTGAAAGGCCCCCAGTTCCCGGTGGCCCCGCTATCCCCAGCCAAGGTAGCGGTTCGGGTAACGGCGGGGCGGGGGGTGCTAAGAATCCCCGGGAGAAAGAAGGCTACCGAAAACAATTACTGTTGGCTGCGTACAACTGCAGTACACTTCGGCTGGACCATCACCTCGCTGAATTAGAGGTAGAACTAGGTCGCATAAACTGGCATATACTGGGGTTGTCCGAGATCCGCAGACAGGGGGAGGACACGATAACCCTTGAGTCAGGCGACCTGTTCTATTTCCGAGAAGGTGATCAGCTCTCCCAGGGAGGCGTCGGTTTTCTGGTCAAGAAGGACCTTATTAGCAGCGTTGTTGAAATAGGTAGTGTATCGAACCGAGTAGCGTACCTCATATTAAAAATCACCAACAAGCGTTCGCTGAAGGTGATACAGGTATATGCGCCGACCTCACTCTGCCCTGACGAAACCGCTGAGGCTGTATATGAGGACATTGCCAAGGCAATGAACAACACCGCCAAGGCTACCTACAACGTTGTTATGGGAGACTTCAATGCCAAAGTGGGAGTACAAGAACGCGGCGAAACAAAAATAGGACCGTATGGAGTGGGGTGCAGAAATCACAGGGGGCAAATGCTAGTAAACTTCCTAGAGGCCCAGGGGCTCTTCTTAATGAATTCGTTCTTTAAGAAAAGACCCCACAGGAAGTGGACCTGGCAACGCCGGGACTCTGTGATAAGGAACGAGATAGACTTTTTCATAACGGATAGTAAGCACATATTTAGAGATGTCTCTGTGATCAACAAGTTTAAAACTGGTAGCGATCACAGACTTATTCGAGGCTCTCTGAATATCAACATCAAGGCTGAAAGATTCCGAATGATGAAGTCTACTCTCCGACCTACGCCGCTCCAAGCAGCTCTAGGGTCTGAAAAGTTTCAACTGGAACTTCAAAATCGTTTCGCAACGCTGAAAACCACTAGCGACATTGACAAGAAAACCGACACCGTGGTCAAAACATTACAGGACGTGTCCCGAAAGTTGTTTCCCGGAAAACGCAGACAGCACGAGTCCAAACTGTCTTCTGAGACTCTCGAACTTATGAGGAAGAGGCGTGAACAACCATCCACTCAGTCATCTTCGCCAGATGGGAGAACTCTAAACCAACAAATCAAAAAGCTGATACGACGCGACCTCCGACGCTCCAACACACGCACCATCCAGGAGGCGATTGAGCAAAACAGGGGCTCAAAAGTGTTCGCACAGCAGTTGGGGAGACCCCATCTTACGAAACTCAAAACTGAGAATGGTAAAATGATCGCCTCAAGGTTCGAGATCCTCGGGGAGATAGAGAAATTCTATGGACAGCTGTATGCATCACGGATGAGCAAACCGACGGGACACAGTGATGATGACCACAGAGCCCCACTCACGCGCCACTACACCGAGGAGATACCCGACGTAGAGCAGTGTGAGATAGAGGCGGCTCTCAGGCAACTGAAGAACAACAAATGCCCTGGTGAGGACGGAATTACTACTGAGCTTTTGAAAGCGGGCGGGATCCCAATCCTGAAGGAGCTAGCGAGCCTCTTTAACTCCGTCATTCAGCAGGGCTTAACACCTAGGGCATGGAGCGGGAGTGCGGTGGTGCTGTTCTTCAAAAAAGGCGATAAGACCTTATTGAAGAACTACAGGCCCATTTCACTTCTGAGCCATGTCTACAAGTTGTTCTCGAGAGTCGTCACAAATCGTCTCGCAGGTAAGCTCGATGAGTTCCAGCCACCGGAGCAGGCTGGGTTTCGAAAAGGCTACAGCACCGTGGACCACATACATACCATACGGCAGATTGTAGAGAAGACCCAAGAACACAATCGGCCGCTGTGTATGGCGTTTGTGGACTACGAGAAAGCCTTCGACTCCATCGAAACCTGGGCTGTTTTGGATGCCCTGCAGCGGTGCCGTGTCGATTGGCGATATATCGAGGTTCTGAGATGCTTATATAGTACCGCCACGATGTCCGTCCAGCACCAAGACCAGAAGACGAAGCCCATTAGCCTCCATCGTGGAGTGAGACAGGGGGATGTTATATCTCCCAAACTATTCACCAACGCATTGGAGGACGTCTTCAAGACTCTGGATTGGACTGGGCGGGGTATAAACATAAACGGCGAGTACATCTCGCACCTTCGGTTCGCCGACGATATCGTCATAGTTGCGGAGTCGCTGGAGCAGCTGGGCGAAATGCTGCACGGCCTAAACGAGTCCTCTCGACGCGTCGGCCTTGGTGTAAACTTGGACAAAACCAAGGTTATGTTCAATGAACACGTTATACCGAGACCGATTGCCATCGAAGGGGCCACACTCGAAGTTGTTCAACAATATATCTACCTGGGGCAAACCATACAACTTGGTAGAAACAACTTCGAGAAAGAACTAGCCAGAAGGATTCGATTGGGCTGGGCAGCGTTTGGCAAATTGCGTCGGGTCTTCTCCTCCCCCCTACCACAATGCCTCAAAACAAGAGTCTTCGACCAGTGCGTTCTGCCTGTTATGACTTACGGTGCCGAAACGTGGACATTGACGGTGGGGTTAGTCCACAAATTGAAAGTCGCTCAGCGGGCCATGGAGCGAGCTATGCTTGGAGTCTCTTTGAAGGATAAAATTCGCAATGAGGTCATCCGACAAAGAACTAAAGTTACAGACATAGCTCGCAGAATAACCAAGCTGAAGTGGCAGTGGGCTGGCCACATCTGCCGGAGGACCGATGGTCGCTGGAGCAAACGAGTCCTCGAGTGGAGACCACGAGAAGGCAAACGGAAGGTAGGACGCCCCCTAGCTAGATGGACTGACGACCTGAAAAAGGCAGCTGGGACAGACTGGATGCGGAAGGCGGAGGATAGGGAGCAGTGGCGCACATTAGGAGAGACCTATGTCCAGCAGTGGACTGCGATAGGTTAATTGATTGATTGCTCAGAGAGGATATCTCTATTCTATCACTAGTCGTGTCTTGTCTACTAACATAGATGATCAAACCTCAGAAAACCGGTAAGGAGGTGCGGGTTCGATCCCCGCTCAGTGTAAATATATGTATACAGGAATATGGCTATTTGCACTGGTCTGGTCGTGCCTCGGAGAGCACATTAAGCCATAGGTCCCGGTTGTCATACGAACATCTATAGCAGTCGACACGGGTACTTTGAGTTCTAATAACTGCATAACTGCATAACTGCATAATGCTACGATATCATCTATGAGTTGTATAGGTCAGATGGCAGTCGCTTCACAGAAAATATCCAAGGTATAAACCCGCAATTACATTGTTAAAAGCGGACACCGTACATCCAGGAGCAACTGTAGGTACCCCCACTGGGGTCGGTGTGACCGGTTATGTCGGACCCGAACCAAATAAATCGCACACTGTCTTCGGGTCTTTAGTTGCCAGAGGTACGGTTGCGATGTACGATTTAGTCGGTGCGAGCCCGATATAACTGCCAAGCCAAGCTGTATCCGAGGGGATTTCTGCGCGAATAAATACGAATGCAATCATAAATGCAAGCCAAAATGTTAAATATCCAATCAAGGTCCTCTGAACCAAATTCCAAATGAATCAATAAGTATGAAACAATCGCGTGTTATCTTGCGATTATCCATATCAGAGATAATTGCTGATAGAAATGGATAAATCTATCCAGTATTGTTTGAGAATCACAAAATGGCGGTACAACGACGTGGTTATATTTTCGGTGCATTTTTGTCGAGTGTTTTGTGTGTACTGTTTGTAATTGTTGCTATAGCTACTGATAGTTGGGTAAGTATCTACCATAAAGTTTCCTTAGAGGCACAAAGTGTGCGGGTGACATACGTATCTTTACACAAAAACTACGCGTGAGAAACTGACAGAATAGTTATATGAATTGAAAAGACTTGGCTTTTTTATAAACCAAGGTGATAAATTTACATACATAAATCCTCGAAGGGTAGGCAGAAGTGTTTTGAACATCCACACTTCGCCAACTATGTTTATTGGTCCCACGTAATAGGGGGCGAGCCAACTGCCGCCAATCGGGCACTTCGTAAAAAAAATGGGTATGCCGAAAATAAATTCCTAATTGAAAATGTTGCAGCTGAATAAATTTAGAAAACATTTTTTTTGATCTGATTCTTTGTTATACAGTGTAAATAGCAAGGAGATTAATTACGTGCTTAGCCGCACAAGCACTACTATAATTAACGTCTTGGAGGACAGAAATTATATGCAATGACGTCAATTTTTCTACACTAAAAGTCGCAAGTCACTTCCGCTGATATTTTAAATTCGGTTGCATGGTAATGAAGGAGTCTGTAGATCTACTTACGCTAGTAGGTATATAATATTAATTTCTACCTAATCATATACCTATATCAATGTCTCTGGCGCTTAGCTAACCGCCTCGCCCTAGCTAGTTGATACATTATCTGGTTCACTGACGAGGTCCTAGTGCTGGTTTTCCTCCCAGGATAAGGAGGTCAGGCAACAGTCGTTCCCATAAAAGCCAAGATAAGTCAAATCAAGAGAAAGAGTTGAAACCGGCGGTGAGTAGGATAGCCAAAGCTCACTAGAGAATTTGTGTGTTGTCAGTGGGTAGACCAAATTGTCTCCTGCGCTGACGGCACAGAAGCTCTCTTCATTTAAATTTAAGTAGATACAAGCTACTACATTATGGAGTTATTCACGAAGGGCATTAGAAGGTTCCTGCCAGATCAGTAGCACGAGTATGACGGTCCTTTTTTTCGTAAGGGGTGCGGAAATCCTTACGAATATCCCGCCGAAGTCAGCAAGGGTGCTTATGACGGTTTTGAATCGTATAAAGTCGCCTGGCCGCCTCGGGCCATCAGTTTGGCTAAGGCATATCCCTCACGCCCCGGCTAACCTAGGGCCATCAAAGGCCTTTTCAAGTGTGGAACTACCCGACGCCCACATCTTTCTCCAGATAGGGAGGACCGAGGAACGCGCATCGCTCCGCTGCTTGCTTCTGCTATAGACGCTCATGTAGAACGCAGGTTACTCTGCCACCTCTAAGGTCCGAGTCACCTCAGCTCGTCGTGGGCTGTGCAGCCCCGGAGTCTCCCCCGGATCTGCTCTGCCACCTCCTTCTCGAGCATTATTTGCTCGCATGAGGAGGCAACGGCAGCCCACAGCATGAGGCACCTGCTGTTGCATACGTTTATAGTCCACAGTAACCATTTGTCTACCACCTATGTGGTCTAAAAAAGATAACGCAGTGTATTGGATAGTATTAGAGAGTTAACCAGTCTATTAATCACCAATTTATTAACGGCGAGCCCCTCTCAAAAAGTCTATAGATGTAATCGCAATGTTTTACCCATTACGTAGAAACGTCACCTATCAGAACAATCTATTACCTACTGTTGATATTGATGGGTTAGTCATCATTAGGTGTGCACACTGCAGATTATCATTAAATTAGTCAATCATAATGTAATGAACTGATGCCTTATGACCTGGGGCCTTATAACCACCTCATAATAGTAACGTTACTTTAATCTTACTTAACTTGCACAGTGTGATTCGGTTCGTCAGCGCCCGTTAGCGTAGGTACTTACCTACACAGAATTCAAGTGTTCAGAAGAATTGGTTAAAATGGGTACCTAATATAGTATCTTTTACTACTTACTTATATATTTGTAAAGTTTGCTAGAATTTATTTTTGTTTTATAAGATGAAGTACACAAATATTGATGGACGACAACGGTCCGAGTGCGTATCCTCCTATGGAACTGAAGTAAGATTGAAAGTCGTAAGGCCCCCCGCTGTTTTTATGTTGCAATGAATAATTATATTACAAGAGATGCCTTTATGGCACGGTAGTACGAGGTCAAAGATATACCTAATAATAAAATACAGAAGGCTATTATTGATATGAAGATGCAAGAGATAGTAATACATATTGGACTATTAAATTATAAATTTAAAAAACCCCTTCACAAAAATACTTTGATAAATTAAAACCACGGAAACGTCAGGTGTTAATCCGAATGAAATCGGACAGAAAGCTAAGATTAAGATCCGGGTTTATAAGATACAACAAGTTTTGTTCTTATATTATTATTATGTAGATAATATTCACATCTAATTATTTTACGGATATTTAAACTGCAGAACATATTATCGGCTTAGTAAATTAATTGTTTATATCGTGTTTGATATAGATTTGATATCTATTATACTTTGATATAAAGTGCATTCTATCTTGATCTTTAAAATGGCGTGATAGATCGTTGATGGAATATTATATCTTTCGCTCTTCCTCTCTCCCATTCTCTTCCACTTAGGTAGACAAGAACACGGCCCAACTGATAGAAACTGATTACCTTCGCCAATGGACGTTAGCATCACCAGGGACGTCATATTCTTTCTGTCAATCTTCTAACGCCCTTCTTGAAGAACCCCATATTGTAGGAGCTTGGAAAACTACAACAGGGAGTTCATTCCACAGCTTGAGCGTGCGCGGGATGAAGTTCCTTTCAAGCCGCACAGAGCGCACCGTTTCTGATCGTAATGTGTGAGGAAGAATTCCCTAACTATCACCAGCGCTGCGATATTCAAAGGAAGCAAAACATTTTGTATGTGCCGCAAAGGGTTTAGTTATAACTAGCTGACCCACGCGACTTTGTCTGCTTCACCCCGTTTTTGCAACATTTTTCATTCCTGCTCCGCACCTGTAAGTCGTAGCATGATGTTATATACATATAAACCTTCCTCTTTAACCATTCTATCTATTGAAACAAACCGCATCAAAATCCGTTGCGTAGTTCTAAAGATTCAAGCATACAAAGGGACAAGAAAAATAGGGACAGAAAACGCGACTTTATTTTATACTATGTAGTGATCACGCGGCATCTAGAACCTGGGAGTCCGTGGTTCGTTTGAACAAGATTTGGCTTTTTATTTTATCTAAAATGGGATGGACTGCCTGGACCTCCCAGTGGGAATAGTGAGTGGTACCTAACCAATCATTGACAGAGTTGTTCAGATACTTTCCGCATAAAGACCTCTGTCTTGACCTGATAGCTATTGACAGCTGCAGTGATACTGACTTTCAAGGTATCCTGTTTTTGGTAATTGGTAACATGGAAGCGCTCAGATGAAATACCTCTAAGCGGTCACCCGACCAAATGGAAACCGCGCCTAGACAGCTTAACCCAAATGTAACTAGCCACAAGCTTTTCTTCCTCAGCATTGCTTTCACTTCAGAGTCCGGGATACGATTTTTTCAGTCAACTACGTCAATGGCCAAACTTCAACATTTCCCTTGAAGCGACTGCCATTCGAACTCCACAAGCGCTTCACTATAAATATTTCTGACGGTTTAGTAACCGTATTAACCTCTAATATTATAATACCGAAGTGCTACACCTGGACACCTTTAAACTCAAAACTTTACGGCCGCTGTCCTTTGAAGGCTCAGGTGTGCGGCGGTCGGCGAGCAAATTATGTCGGCAAATGACAAGACGGCCATGTTAGAAATGTGCTGTTACGTAGAAGCTTGTAGTCTTTGTTATAAAAATTCTATGTCGAATTCAACAACGTAAAACTGTAATAAAGTCGCTCGGATATGAAATTGAATATATTAATGATATGATATTGACAGCCTCTATGGCGCGACAGTAGTGAACGCGACTGCTACACAGGCGGCGCGGGTTCAATCCCCGCTCAGTACAAATATTTGTATTCATGAATATGGTTATTTGCTCTGGTCTGGACGTGCCTCGGGGAGCACGTTAAGCCATCGGTCCCGGTTGGCATACGGACGTCTATGGCAGTCGTTACGAGTAGTTGGAGCCCTCAAAAGTCCCACTAACGTTACTACAGAACTTCAATATCGCCAATTTGTTTACAACAAGCAACAAACAAGATTATTTTTGTGTCTGGTATTTAGGTTATGCCTATCACAAACTCTATGGAAAGATTGTAATATTTTATCTAACATACATCAAGTTTTCTAATACATATTGAGAAATTACGGTGAGGATGTTTATTTCCGTAAACTATCTTGGAAGGAGACCGAGTAGCCAACATATCCTTCGAACCCTGGCACACCCGTGGCTATCTCCTTCGAGATGATCCCCTTCGAGTATAGGGACCACGGTGTCCATGTATATCTCCCCAGTATGGAGTACTGCATCTGCTAGGGTGAGAGACTGCTCCACCCGTCACCCCCAGGCCCACACTCATCAGGTCTGCAATATCCGATGATCGAGTAGCTCTCGCAGCGATATCGTCTGCGTAAGTGATAAGATCGGGTGGTGTTATTCTTTCTCCGTCACCCTTCGTGCACACACAATATATTAACGTGAGGCACTGAATACATCATTATCGTTCATTTCCCCAATAAACTAATGCTTGACTTAATTTTGACATTATGTATCAGGTGGTGTCTACAGCTACCTCCCAAACTCAAACACGTGACAGCCACTTCAAATATGGAATGTTCCGAGGAGAACTCGTGATAAATGAGCTGGCCACACCTGACGTCAACACCCTGTATAGTAAGTATACCATCATTCTCTGAACCTTTTCCCGACTCAGTTGGGGTTGGCTTTCCAGTCTAACTGTGATGCGGCTGAACTTCGATATTTTCCGTGAAGTAACTGCCTTCTGACCTCCATAAATTGCTGATATCGAAGTACTGTAATTAGGCTAGTGGGACTAAGTACCTAAGACTAGAAAACCGATCCCAACTCAGTTGGGAACAGGCTCTTAAAAATGATGATTTTTAAAGAACTGTAACAGCACGAATTACATGTTTATGGTTTTGGAGCCTGCTAAGTTTAAAACAGTAAATATTATGGTTAACAGAACCGAATTTCTAGCAGGAGTTCATTATTAGATTTTTATATAATACACCTGAGGTAGGTATATTATTAAAAACCCTACACAAAATGTCCAGTGACTGTCTCGCCTGACTGTAAATACTAATTTATGAAGGTACGTACTAGTTATAATTTACAATGATCGAGCGAGTGTCTTGTGTGTGAACACAAGCATTAGAGTTCCTTTGGGAACATATCGATTAAACCTTCACAGATAATTATTATTTATATAGAGTTTACAAGTAATGTATTATGTTCAATATTATACAATTTATATTTCAAGAGAGAACGTTGGCATTTTTACTATTAGATCTAGACTGTATTTTGAACAAAAAATTATTACGAGAATTGGTCCTGTTTTCATTGAATTCGTGAACGTTTTTGATACTGAAATTAAGTAAAGAATGAATTTTGAATAAATCTTTATTAGCAAAAATAAACTTCTGATTTAGAGACTTTCTTAAAACTTGACATTGGCGTCTCACCATTAATTTTATATTACGTTTACCGTATTTACTAGAGACTGACAAAATTGCGGCGATCCCGTTGTAGAAGCCAATTTAAGAATAAAGAAAAAAAAACTTCTGATTTTGATCTTAGAGTAAAAAAAAAATATACATTTTTTGGTATTCGTCTTTAAACAATTTAATCTGCTGAATCGAAATTGCAAAAGACACGTGACATAAATAAACGCTTAGGTACTTAACGGGTCATTAAATTAGCTTTTCTTAAGTAACATAACACAAACTCACGCCTACATACGCAGAGGTGCTAGCACCCACATTTCGCCAGTTTATGTTTAGGTCCCAATGTAATAGGTGGCGAGCATATTGCCATCAACCGTTATAAACCTGCGATAAATACATACATAACTTCGAAAAGCATCGAAAAGGCATTGGTGTGTGCCGTGGTAAAACCTAGGATCGAATCCGAGACCTCGTTTCAGTAGGCTACCGCGGCCATCATCTTTTGTTAAGTTATTAGTAGAAAGAAATTTTTGGTCAGTCAATAGTATTTGAAACATAAAGAATTATTTGTGGCTTAAGTTTAGTTACTGAATAAAAGATAAAAGTTGTATTATTTATAGATTATGATGTGTCATCAGCATTATCAATACTTTGGTAAAAGTGTTGATTAACAAGCATTCATATTTGTTGACGGAATTGCGAGTACGTGTACTGCATGTTGATTGTATAATATATCATGAACACTATTTTCATTTCTAGGCTTTGTTATTTATGTTATACACCAAGTAATTAATTAGGCATTATCCATAATGCCTGGTTATTGTCAGAAATGTTCAATATGATAGTGTAATTTGATGTAAAATTAAAAGATGTTTAATGAAAAACAGTTCTTATAAAGTAGACGAGTATGATAAAATGCATGGTCGTTCCAAGCTCTTGCTCTCGAACTTGTTTATTAAATAAACAAAACTATATATAAAAGATGATAAGTCTCTTCTCAATAGATGCAATTACCGAACCAGCGAAAGGAATTTACTTACTTTATTTTAATATTTTTGACAAATGAAATCGTAACACTTTGACATTCAGGTATGTGCTATTTATGTGCCCACCCTTTTTTTTCGTGCGAAAAATCTCCACGGATACCCCCCTGCCATAGCCGGTTGGGGAGATTATGTCGGACTCAAACCAACTAAAACGCTTCTTCGGTCTTTAATTGCCGGATATCCTTCGCACCACCCCCTTGCCCTACACTGTACATATGTGCCCACACTGAGTAAACGAAATTGATTTTTGATTATTTGATACTAATTAGTACCATTTTGCTCGAAGCTGGAGAAACAAAGAGTCCAAGTGAACTAGTACTGATTTAGTATTATTTAAGGCGCTTTTACCCGCTAGTTCTATGCGTTTCGTCTATCAAAAGTTACGCACGTACCTCCCTAAATGGCAAGATCAGCCTTGAATGAAAATCATGACATACTTTGCCGATACACATATTTAAAGAACCTATTTTTCTTGATTCTAGTGACATGCATAGCGGGTTTGAAGGCGTGTGCTCTCAGCTGTAAGACTACAGAGGAGGCCCGGCTGAGCGAGGTAAATAATGTTATTTGTGTACTTTCCTAATCAGGTATTTGGTGAAGTCAAATACAAACTTTGAACATTAAGGAGTTTGGTTTTCTTGCAAAAGGGTGCGTTAATTTCAGAAGTAAATCCTACGTAATGTTTATGAAGATGGATGTGTATATATTGCGTATTGGAGCCATTTGAATGGGTGATGGTTAAGCGCTTATAATATAGCATTTCATCTAAGCCTTTCTGTGTTTCCGAAGGCATGTTGAAATTCGCTCCTGGCTGTTAATAATCATTAGGTCAAGACGGAGGCTATATTAGTGACCTGTAGCGACAGAGATTGCTTCCATTCGATCAATGAAGTCAAGAGATATGTCTACATCATGATGTTTCAGTGATATTGTGAACAACGCTCAAAATAACCTTATGTTGTGTTTCCGGCGGTGAGTAGGGCAGCCAGAACTTACTGGAGAGGTTTTGTGTTGTTAGTGAAAAGACCAAGAAACCTTTCTTTGTCTTCTGCACTGACTGCACCGAAATTCAGAGAGTTTCTGTGCTCTGTGAGTTTCTGTATAGAGGGAAGGGGAGAAGAGAGCGTTAAGAGCAACGCTCTCTTCTCCCCCTTCCCTCTATATATTCGGTAAAACGAATGCGACGCCCCTGGTGTTGCAAACATCCATAGGCCACAGTAACCACTTTCCATCGGGTAAGCCGTGTGCTTATCTGCCACCTAAGTTTGACCAAAGAAAAGGGAAGATATATATGCATATATCGCCATGCTGACGCAACTGAACAAATTTGCCAATGGCTGGCAACTAATCACAACTTGGACGGGGCTGTCGGACAGCGATTGCTATTAATATAGCCGAAAAAAACATAGCCACATCATATTTAAGCGGATGCGGTCGCTTTATTTTATCATGCAAAAAATCCCCCGACCGGAGCAGGTTGGGTAGGTTATGTCGGACTCGAACCGACTAAAACGCCCGCCGTCTTTTGGGTCTTTGGTTGCCGGAGGCGAGGTAGTACCTGGAGCCTTCTCTTTGAGATGACCCCCGTCGTGTGTAAGGACCACGGTGTCCCCATCAATCCCCCGCGTATGGGGAGCCGCACTTTGCACCGCAAAACCAAGCCACATCATATATATTTAAGCGGATGCGGACTATGAACTCCAAGGCCTCCGATGCGACGAATTCCTTAAACTGATATTACGTAACTTTTTCCAGGTGGTAGCTCTAGCGATGGGTTTACGACCCTCTCTTGCGTGTACATCGGTGACAGATGTTGATTTTGTCCCTCCATGTAAGTAACTCAGTTTACGTTGACAAGTCATCATCATCAGCCATAGGTCTACTGCTGAACATAGGCCTCCCTCACATGTTAGAGTGGGTCTCCCCACTGGTCCAAAGCGGGTTGGCGGATTGGCGTAGACAGGTTTAAGGTTATCATCACTACATAGTATAAAATAAAGTCGCGTTCTCTGTCCCTATTTTACTTGTCCCTTTGTATGCTGAAATCTTCAAAACTATGCAACGGATTTTGATGCGGTTTAATTTTTTAATAGATAGAATGGTTAAAGAGGAAGGTTTATATGTATATAACATCATGCTACAACAAACAGGTGCGGAGCAGGAATGAAAAATGTTGCAAAAACGGGGTGACGCAGACGAAGTTGCGCGGGTCAGCTAGTTTATTATAAAACTGAAGAATTCGTTTCATTGTTTGTGCGCTGGTACCTCAATATGGATGTCAAATGAAAGGGCTTGACTAGTAGAATACGATACAATACATTATGACCAATTCCTAATGCAAGATGAATGGCCGCAACCACCAAATAACAAATAACAATTTTTTTTTATTAAATGTTCATTTATTGTTCCAGTGACTACGGTGGCTCCAGTCATATCATATGGGCTGTACGTGGGCCTGTTAGTGATGCTGTTCTTCCAATTGGCATTCGCCTTGGCTTCCGCCGTATTGGCCATTCTTAACGCAACTATGAATCCCACAGAACCAGTTTTTGGATTACCTGGTAAGCTGTTTAGAACGCTTACGTCATCGCCAAATACCTTTGCAGAAAGAAAGGCAGTACGAAGACTTATTTAAAATTTTAAAATCAAAAATTGTTTATTCTGTTATGACCATTTTTCGGCACTTCACTATCACTACATAGTATAAAATAAAGTCGCGTTTTCTGTCCCTATTTTTCTTGTCCCTTTGTATGCTTAAATCTTTAGAACTACGCAACGGATTTTGATGCGGTTTTTTGCGGTTTTGCGGTAGAATGGTTAAAGAGGAAGGTTTATATGTATATAACATCATGCTACAACTAACAGGTGCGGAGCAGGAATGAAAAATGTTGCAATAACGGGGTGACGCAGACGAAGTCGCGCGGGTCAGCTAGTGTCAAATAAAAATATAATAAAGATTAATTTAGCAAATGGACCATCGGCACCGGGTCGGCCGGTTTTTCTTTTTTTTCATCTATACACAAACATTTACTTAGTCTAGTTATAATAATGTGCTTGAGTAGCAACTTGAGTAAGCAGCACATTTCCAGACTTATTTATCATCTAAATAATCTTGGTTTTTATAATGTTACTAGCTGACCCGCGCGACTTCGTCAGCGTCACCCCGTTTTTGTAACATTTTTCATTCCTGCTCAGCACCTGTTAGTCGTAGCATGATGTTATATACATATAAACCTTCCTCTTTAACCATTCTATCTATTGAAACAAACGCATCGAAATCCGTTGCGTAGTTCTAAAGATTTAAGCATACAAAGGGACAAGAAAAATAGGGATAGAAAACGCGACTTTATTTTATACTATGTAGAGATAGTGATAGTGATTAGGGAGCTTGTTTGGTAGATGATTGGTAGATTTGAAGATATCGTCGCTGCTGCACCCTTTGCTATCCTTGAAACACAGTCCAAAATCGAGTAATGCCCGTTTAAAGCGCATTTTGACCTTATTTCGAGTGTGCCTTGTGCCTATACCTATAAGTAATGCAGGTAAATGTTACAAAAAACACTTAAGCATCAGAGTAATAAATAAGATTACATGAAGATTGTAGCCTCTGATGGGTTGGAGTAATGAGAGCATCCATTTATAAAATTTGCACGCCTCCTCGCGGCGTAATTTCAAATTTCATTTCTACGGGGCATGGGAAATACGTGATGGAAATGATTTAAAATATACACACTTATATATTTAAGTCGTAAAGGAGAAACCTTATTCCTGTAAAAATATGAACTAGCCATGAGAATGATACGGATTTGAAAATTGGATACTAAATTTGAGAGCTTTTAAATATTACTAAAGATTTATTTTTACAAAATAATAGTCCGCTCAGTTGTATTTGTGGCTCGCGTATAGACTTTTTTTATAATCGTGCAAAAATTCCTCACGGAGCGGAGCCGGTTGGGTAGATTATGTCGGACGCAAACCGACTAAAACGCACGCCGTCTTTGGGTCTTTAGTTGCCGGAGGTGAAATAGTAGCCAACATATTTTATCCCTCAGACCCTCTCTATCGAGATGATCAGTTGTCTACAGTAAATCTTGTCAAAATAGGGCCAGCCACCAGCCATTTCGAATATTAAACGGTACAGATTAGAAAGCCAACAGACTCTTTAATTTCATTTTAACCTGAAACTAGATTTATCCTTTCCATTTTTTTATACAATTATATCTGAAAACAGGGCATAATTTATAGTCAGTAGTTAATTATGCAACAGTATCACGATTCTCCATCTCAAGGGGCTCTGACTACACAGTTTCAACAAGCAATGTTTTTAATCCTATTAAGGTAGCCACAAACGAAACTTTTGCCGTTAGGACAAGTGAGTTAAGAGTTTTAACTTCAGTGGCGTTCTTCAGTGGCGTGGGGTCTAAATAACTCAGTTCCTGAAGACTTCTTTTTAATTTGTTGCGTAAAGAAGCTTATATAAGTGTAATAATAAGAAAATTATTGGACTTTATGTTGTTTATGTAGGTAATGTTTAAATATTTTAATGTACAAATTATTATTTGCTTATATCACTCCTTTTTTTATCGTGCGAAAAATGCCCACGGATACCGCCTCCGCCGGAGCCGGAGGTTAAAAAAACCGCACGCCGTCTTTGAGTCTTTAGTTGCCGGAGGTGAGATAGTAGACCTATCCTTCGCATCCCGGCGGACCCGGGACTCTCTCTCTTTCGAAATGATCCTCTTCGGGTGTAGGGACCACAGTGCCCCCGTCTAGCCCCCAGGTATGGGGAGGTGCATTTTACGCGACAGCTCCACCCTTTATTACTATCTTTATCCTTTAATAACATCGTTACAAAATTCTGTCATAATATTATATGTGAAAAGCGTATAAGTTATCATATTTGTAATACTCAACTGTTTTTTAATAATTTCACATCAATATAATGTTCTATGTTACAGGATGTCTCGGAGTAAACATAGTTACGGCGGTTTTGGGTTTTATAACCCTACTAATGTTCGGAATATACTGGACCTCATCGGGCCTGAAAACGCATCTCGCTTTGGCACACGTGGCCTTTGGATTCTTTATACCAGGCCCCGGGTTAGGATTCTCTTACTGGTAATATATTCTTATCTTTTCTTTTCCTAACTTACGTTAGACTCATTATCAACATATCTGGACTACTTCTGGACTGCACGGGGTACATCAATTGATGAGCTTCTCGTCATCTCTCATATTCCTCTTTTTCATAATCTGGTTTAATTGGTATTTATGTTAGCGACTGCAATATGACCTCTCTTGAGGGACAAGGCTGTGGAAGTACCTCATTCGTCAATCAGCAAGTCTAGGTATTTAGGTATTGAATTACAAGTGAGACGGGCTTTCCCGCTAAGATTTAAATGGGTCTACAAACATCCATAATTTTGATATTATTTTTATGGGCATATCAAACTAAAATCTGAGTTCAAAACAGTCATAAAAATATCGGTAGTGTCGGTAGCTTGGAGGTTAAGGAGTTTGCTATCAAGTGGCCCCGTATTCGAATCCTGGTTGTTACACTACCGACATTAACCCACTCCTAACACAAGCCATTAAGCTTAGTTGAAGGGGTTAGAGGGCATATTAGTAATTTCAGTTATTTATAAAAAAATATCACTTTGGTATAATTGATAGAAAATATAATAAATCTTTCTGTACAATTGTAGAATACAAAGTCGAAATACAAAATTAATCATGGACGAAATGCAATTATTTCGGCAGTAAGTAGTAATCTTTGAAATGATTATTATAATTGCTATGAAAATGAGAAATGAAAATTACTTTCTCGATGGAAATTCAAAATAAATTTTAAGTCGAGTTGAATCTTAGAATACTTATCTTCTATCAGGGACACTACTCACACAGTTACTTGTCTCAAACTTGCCAATTTATCTGCACAATTTCTTAATTGCAATGAAACTACTCTCTACCGACTATGAAACAGGACGAAGGTTTAATATTCAAAGCAAATCTAGAATTCATCGCAATGTATATCTATCAATGTCTGCGTAACTTGTTTATCATCCTTGCGTTCTAATCATTCGTGGGTCCGCTTATTTCCAGTCTAACTGCGTCGTGGCTGAACTTTAATATTTTTCGTGACGCGACTGCCATCTGACCTCGGAGTTAGACAAGTTTTTAGAATTTTTCAGGGTTACAATTAACTGTCACGACTGCTATAGATATTCATATGAGGAACGTGACCGGCTTAACGCACGCCAAGTTGCGACCAGACATTGGTCTGGGTTGATTGGGTTTCGTTTGTTTGTACTGAGCGGGTATGGAATCCGTGACTTCTGCGTAGCAATAGCGTTCACCACTGCCATGCCACTAACGCTGACGTCTCCATCGTTTTTGAATCTATTTTCTTTATTAACGGACACTATCGTGAATAAATTTGTATTACTTTATTTACATTGATCCCGACGTTTCGATTGCATTTCAGCAGTCAGTCTTGTCTCCAATTTCGGTATACTCGAATATCACAATGTTTAATATAGGATCACACAAAAAAACCACAATCTAAAACAAATATTACACGCTGTGCTACAGGTCTAGATGGTACTGTGTCCTAGAGTAAAGAATGTATTGTTTCATTCCAGGTTACTGATTCCAGCACTCTTATGTCCAATCATTAATGTTGGTCTCCTTCAGGGTAGAGCCTACCTGCTGGAAAAAGACCCACCGCCACCTACAATCAAATTGGAGAATCATTCTGATGGAACCATATTCCTATATTAAGAAAGAGAGTCGTAGAAGTATATAGAAGAACGAATAAAATTGGAGCAATTTTTTAAAGACTATTAATCACCGAAATGGCTAGTGTTTGTGTTAACGCATTAATAGGGATTCAAATCTTATCAAAAATGAAAAACTCAAATCTTGTCCCAAAAAATACAAATTGGAAATTGTTCAATTTTTAATTTGTATTTTTATTTCTGAAACTGAAGTGTTCGTTTTAGTTAAAGTTAATACCCTCTTTTATCGTGCGATAATTCGCCACGGGTCCGCCAGAGCTGGTTGGGGAGGTTATCTCGGCCTCTAACTGACTAAAACGCACTACGTTTTTGAATCCTTTGTTGACAGAGGTAAGATAGTAACCAACATATTCCTTGCACCCCGTCTGGCCCGGTAGTCATCTCTTTCGAGATGATCCACTTCGGGTGTAGGGAACTACGGTGTTCCCATCTAGCCCCAGGGTATGGGGAGACGCACTTTGCGCCTTCACTAAAATTAACCCCTGAAATCGTATAAGTGTAAACTGTTCAGACCGAATAGGATATTAGTGAAATTTATCATTAGATTTTGTGAGATTTTTTGACTATACTAACAATGTACACAATGTATAGTCACAAAATCGTTTTTTATTATATTTATACATTGATTTGTATTGTTATTTATTTATTATCTACCTATAAGTGGACAATTTGTACATAATTATACTTAATGTTAACGAATAATGCTATGTTTTTTCTTGAAACGAGGTCAACCGACATAACTGAAATTACCGTTACGTAGCGTAGTTTCATAGCTCGCAAATAAGCAAGCAGACGTATAAAGTGAGCTTATTACATCGGGCAAAGAACCGATGGCCGTTGAAGCAAACAAGACCTAGAGTAGAGATCGTGAGAAGGTAAACGGAAGGTAGAAAAGTAGGTCTTTTTTGTACTATGAGCTCCAAAAGTTCCTAGAAACCTTAAGGTCTATAATCTTTCGATAGCCTAAATTCAATTTAACCTTTTAACTACTACTAACATAGCTCATTTACAGACATAGCTCATAGGATAACCAAGTTGAACTGGTAGTGGGCTGGCCACATCTGCCAAAGGATCGTTGGCCGCTGGAGCAAATGAGTCCTTGAATGGAGACCGCGACAAGGAAGGTAGGACCTTCTCTAGCCAGATGGACCTGAAAAAGGCGGCTGGGACAGACTTGATGCGGAGGGCGGAGGATACGGTGAAGTGGTGCACATTGGGAGAGGCCAATGTCCAGCAGTGGACTGCGATAAGCTGATTGAATGATTGAACATAGATAGCGTTAATAAAATAAACTAGATCGATATCTTGTTTCATAATAAGAAAATGGGTAAACTCATGCATATCTTACACTTAATTAGATTAATAAGTATATCTATTATCCAGTAGCTTCTAAGACTAGTAGTTGTGTAGTGGCATACATAATTTTAGTTTCAATTTGTCCAGGAACTTTTGAGCCCATTGTACTTACAGAGAGTTCACTTACATACGTTACAATGTCATAACATACCGTTACTCCTCGTTTCCCTTGTGGGAGATAAAATATTAAGAATATTCCTTATTAGGGTTTCAGTCTTCACTGCATAATGGTAAGTGTTCGCAGAGCATCCGCTTTCAAAGAGGAAGGGTAAAATGAGATCGTTTTGTGGATAATTTAGAACCTGTATTCATATGTGTTCGACGGGGTACTTACCACCCTCTCACTTAATATTCACAATGTAGCCATTATGTAGTATTGGGTACGGTGGGGACGGGAAGTCTTGGGTGGCCTTAACATTTCATATAATTTCATTCCATTTCATTTTACATTACCGTTTTATTCTGCATTTGTGTAGGTTGAGTGTGAAACCATTCACTGAAATTAAATCTAGATTGTTAATTTTTCAACCTACTTCAAAAGTCTCTCAGAATAGCTTATACCTACGCGTGCTTAGTAACATTATAAGTAATTGATAACACACCTGTACTTCTCCACTGTATTTATTAATGAACCTAATCGGTTTCGCCTTGCGGCATTCTCAAAGAAGTACAAGTGTGTTATCAATTATGTATAAAAGTGAGCTACCCAAGTACCATCAATCTACAGTATAAATAACGTTATAAGTATACATTAAGTATAACGCTAACCAAGATATTTACAATATTTTTTTCTCAATACATCCGTGATCATAGCGTTTGTAACATGCATCAGAAAAAAAACATAGTAAATATTCAAACTTTTTATACTGTTGATTGATGGCGTGGATCTTATTGATACACATAATGATGACACACTTGTACTTCTCCATAATATTTGTGAACGTTTGTAACACCAGGGAAGTCAGATTCGTGCTGGCTACTATGTAAGGGGAAGGGGAGGAGGGACTTTTGAGGGGGAGGCAATATTATCAAAATACCCAATAATTTAGTATTTCTAGTCACAAAGCTTTCGTTGAACACTCATCTTCTTGGAGTAGGCAAAACTTAGATAGATATTCAAATGAACCTAATGCGAGTAAAACCCTTTTACCAAAATAATTTTCTTGGAAACTTTTGCAAAGTTACAAAAAAGCTATTCTCATTTTGGTCGGCAACTTTTAAATGATTTACATATAAATAAGAAAATTTCATTTTTGTTAAAAGTTTTTTGGTTAAACGTTTCTACTCGTATTTGGGTAACAGGATTTGTTGTTGAATTTGAGTCTAGTTTAATTTTGTACAAACGAAATATTCGTAGGCGGATTTTATTTATTGTGTTTAAAATTCCATACCCGGTAATGGCACCCCCATCAGGCCCTGGTAGGAGGGGTAGGCCCCGAAATAACCTATTCTTTCACCCGATTCTTTGCTATGCCTTGAAAGCAAGGTAATTAATTCTGTACTTAGTCGCACAAGCAACTTCTAGAGCATATGAAATTCATTTGACATTTTAAATTCGGTAACGCGGTTATGAAGAGACTGTTACTCTACAGACCTTAATATCAATAACTTAATTCGATCCTACATCAACATTTTCACGAATTTACGATGATATTTATCTAATTATTCTTCCATACTAATTAAAGCACTTAATTTATGTCTTAATGACATCATCGTCCTAATTAACATTATTTCAATTAAGTGATTAAAGATTTTCGATTAAAATATTAGATTAGTTGATCCTGTAAGTATAATTGATGAAGACCTCCTGCGGCGTGGCGGTAGTGAACGCGACTGCTACACATGGAGCTCAGGTTTGATTCCCGCTCAGTGCACATATTACATAATAATATGGCTATTCATATTGGTCTGGGTTAAGTGGTTTTGGGTCGTCATATAAACATCTATGACTAATTTCACAGTTGCAGCCCGAAAAAGTCCAAATGTAGTCCTGTAACTGCAATACTTCGATGTCACCAAGGGATTGTACAGGTCAGATGACAGTCGGTTCCGGAAGATATCGAAGTTCAGCCGAATTTAAAGCAGTAAACAAATTGTCTAGCAGTGACGAAGGGTAAAACATTTCCAAAGGGAAACCGAAAGAAAATAAGACTTAACTAGTTTGTCATACAATTCAACCCATTGGTAATCCTACAGGAATCGTGTAATATGAGCATCTCGCCACTAAGTTGTCTAGTACACATAGAAGTCAGGCAAATAAGGATAAACCTGCATTGGTAGTTCACAGATTACCTAAATGGTTATTCCAGCAATGAATGCAATTGGAGCGATCTTTGTGTAGATCGGAGAGCTAATGGTGCAAAGATGTGTATTATTTTGTAGTGCCAGCACAATATTCCGACACTATTGGTTGATTGCTTGCAAATTGAAGCTGGCGCGTCGGACATGAGTGCTTGGAAATGGTACAAGATATAAGATTTTGGTGTAAATACAATATAGTATTACAACTTTTTGTGACGATGTTTAGGCTTTTGGATGTTTTTATTCAATCGCACTCTAATGGTTAAAGGGATTTGGCTGAAAATGGGTACATGGATAGATTACAGTCTGGAAAAATACATACCTAGGTTATTTTTATTCTGGAAATAGGTACCTACTCATTACTGGTGGTCAATTGTGAGCGAAACCGCGAGCTTCCTACCCCATGCTAGGATGCGATATAGAACAATTTCAATACTTATATGGAAGAATAAAATAAAATATTGCACAGAAACAAAACTACTCCTAACGAAGTACCCTCTTTCGTCCTGCTGTCAGAGAGTCTTCAGGCATGACGTTCTCCCCCCCCCCCCCCGCCCCCCTTTCCTGAAACCAACACTACATACATCTACACCAGAGATTATTGGTCCTACGTCAAATATGACCTGCCCACTGCCACTTCAGCTTACTAATCCCTTAGTCTATGTCGATAACTGTAGCTCACTGCCGAATGCATCGTTCCGGATACGATTCCTCAAAGATATACCGAGAATAGCTCTTTCTATAGCACGCTGCGCGACTTTGAATTGGTCGACCAATCGTCCAGTAAGTCTCCACGTCTCAGCTCCGTATGTCCAGGGCGCACTGATTATTATAGACTTTTGTCTTTTGCATAGTTATTTTTCTTTGCATAATCTTTTGCATGCTATTGACTAATCTATCTCTATGTTAAATTTCATTTGGGTGTGTTGAGACATTCTGCAATCATTGAGTAATAAAAAAAACATACATTCTCCTTCAAGCTTAGGTATATAATAACAAAACGCTATTCTCTTATAACTTAATTGTTAACTGGAGCTAAGAGCGTAGGTCAAAATTTTGGACAGTAGGCACAGTCGGCCCAAAGCAATTTGAACTCCGTCATCAATCATCTCTGTGGGTCTAGCGAATGTGTTAAGGGCATGTGGAGCAAAAAATGGCATATTTTTACGAGGCCAACAAGTTTCAGTAAACATTTTTATGATCGGAGTTAGCTTGTGATTGATGAGAAGTAGGTAATTATGTGTATCATAATGAGGATATTTTTATGATCTGTTATAAAATATTACCTACTTGCGAAAAATTTCAAACTCATTCCTGCAATATATGGGAATCTACATACATACATGAATACTCACGCCCGTAATTCCCAAAGGTGTAGCCAGAGGTGTATTAAACATCCACTTTTCGCCAGCTTTGATTTTCGAACCCCCGTAATAGGGGGCGAGCCTATTGCCTGCCAAAATATAAACAAATAAATATTCCAGGACTATCTACACAACGACACCTAGGCCTATGTTAAGCGTAGCTTAATTGGCTTGACTCATGAATTCTAGAATGCGAATAAACCAACTTAGATATCTTTTTCTCATAAATACATACATTCTACATAGAAACACACATACCAATGCCATTTGCATTGATATGGGTCATATTCATGCACACAAATATTTGAACTGAGCAGGTATTGAACCCGAGCTTCCTGCGTAGCAATCGTGTTCACTAAGCATACATCACCACCATGCCACTAAGCATATAGAGATAAGGCACTGAGATAGGAGTAGCATATTTTGTAATTATAGATATTCTATGAGAATTAGTAATATTTTTTGCTAACCATATATTATGAAACGCGAAAGTTTAAAAGTAAAATATTGCTTTTCATTGGACGTTAGAAAGCGCTCATGTATATGACGACTTCCTTAGCGTGGCGGTAGTGAACGCGACTGCTACGCAGGCGGTGCGTGTTCGATTCCCGCTCAGTGCAAATATTTGTGTATACGAAATATGAATACCTGCATTGGTCTAGGTCTTTCTATGTATAATATGTATGTATTTACAAAAAAAAATGTATTTAAGTATGTTTATCCGCATTCTAGAACCCGTAACACAAGCTAGTTAAGCTATGCTTACCATGGGTCTAGGTGACGTTGTGTAGATTGTGCTAGAATATTTATTTATTTATATGAGGCCCAAATATACATATCGGTGTTAACATTGCTTATACATGTAATAATTTAGATTTGCGTTATCAAATTAAAAACCCAACAAAAGAAAACTCTACACCATAGATTCGACTTTTCATTCAAACTTATTTTTGTGGCGAACTGCCATCGTGTATTTTTTTTCTTTCCACACAAAATGTTATCGGTTGCATTCAATATCCGCTATAGTCCGCCATTTTACAAAGTCAATCTATTCGGTTCTACGCATCAGTGGTTCATCGAGTGTAGTACAATTTTTTCACTGACAAGGTACTCTTCAGATATTTTATTTTTCGGAACACAATAGATTCGGAGCATCTGTAGTATTTAATTAAGTTTTGCTCTTATAAATCGAGTGATAGATATTATTGTATCTACCTAATTGATACTATCCCATAGATGAAATACATTATCTACCTCTCGACTTGACAGTTATTTTTTTATACCATTTAGGTGGTGGACAAGCACGTGGCCCACCTGATGTAAAGTGGTTACCGTGGCCTATGGACGTTTGCAGCACCAGGGGCGTCACATTCCTGCTGCCGTTCATCTTAACTGCTAGAATATGAAGGAAAATATTTAAAACTAGCTGATGCCCGTGACTACGCTTGCAAGGATATTTTAATCTCGTTCCCGCAATCCATGGAACTCTTAAATGATTTTATACTTTCATATTTCGATTGTCGTTTTTGGATTTTCATCTTTGTAAAGAGATTTTTTTTCAGATTTTAAACTACTTTTATGTTTACATCTAAAATTATAAAGTTTGACCTGCAAAAACTGCGTTTTACTGCTACTAGCATATAATGAGCAAAGATACCCCAATACTTCTATCATCGCTATCATGTTCATAACTTGAAAATAACAATATTAGATTTTTTATATCGTCTAATACTCTCCAAGACGTTAATTGGTAGTGCTTTTGCCGCTAAGCACGTAATGAATTTCCTTGCGATTTACACCACATAGCAAAGAATCGGGTAAATTTTTTTTTCCAAATTTTTTTAGCTGCCAAATTTTAAATTAGGATTTTTTTTTACAAAGCTACTATATTTTGTTTCCGTTTGTGTTTAGTCGATCAGGACGTGCGTGAGTTTAGAGCGTACTGTTTGATTTAAGTAGGTACATTACAAAATGTCACATTTGGAATCGTAGTTGAATACTTTATTAAATTATACATTCCACGTAGTTAGCTCGATGGCGGTGGTCCATGAGAGGCCGGGAATCCATAAATTAGTGAGAGTACAAATCTGCATAAGTCATATTTGTTCCTTTACAGCTTACACAACTGTATTATTTCTCTACAAAATTATGTATTATTCCAGTGTATTGAGGGAGAATATATTGATGATGTATGTTATTTTTTGTGTTTTGTTTATATACAGGATGTTAGAGAAATGCTCCCCTAGCCAAAAGGCATCTGGTAATACTCCGGATAATACTATAGACATAAAATTACGAATTGTTTTTTAATCGCTTTTTTACATTCACTTTCCAACGTGTTAGTAAAGCTAAATGAAACGATAATATCATAAAAATAACATTATTACAAAAAAAAACATACAGCGCCATTGCGCGAGTTGATTTTTTAGTGAAATTATTGTTTCATTTAGCTTTACTAATACGATGTATAGTAAATAATGTTAATTATTGCCGAGGAAGTAACTATCTACTCAGTTTAAGATAAATCATATCTCAATTCCTTCTGATTTCTTCAATTTGCTATTTTGGTATATATTAAAAGATAGTCTTCAAAAAGGTATCTAGCAAAACTTCAATTGGTGATGCGAAAAATATTTTTTTTATGAAATAATGTTGGTCTCCGAGGGGAAAGCTTTGACTCTACATGCATGTCTTGAAGTTGAAGGTATGACGTAATGGACAGAGTTAAATAATCATTTTGTGTGGACAGACTACTACTAAACTATTTAACGAACACGGTCCCAGTGTGTGTCCTTGAGGCACTCCACAACAAAGGTTAAAGATCATGGAATTCTTGCTTTGAATGATCTTGTAAAAACTTTACGATATAAAAGTTAGATCTGGCGTCAAGTGGTTGTCATAACAGCGTCCTTTTGCAAACAAATTGTGGGTTCCTACATATTGCAGGATAACGAGATGTAATGAAAGAAAAGGTTTTGGCAATATCGAGAGAAATTGTCTTTGATTCTTTTTGTGAAATTTGTAAAAATAAGACATGAATATTTTTGGTATCTAACCTAACCTAAATTCCAAATAGGTACATATTTGGAAATCTCATTATTATTATAAATAATTTGTCAGAAATGTATGCGAATATCGTTATTCAATATTACAGATTGTGAAAATTTGAGTGTGTGCATGTAAACGTGAATTATGTCAACCTTCATCATTTCAGCCACAAGACATCCACTGCTGAACATAGGACTCCCCCATCGACCTCCAATCCGACTGGTTGGAGGCGGTCTGCATCCAATGGGTACCCGCGACTTTGACTATGTCGTCCGTCCATCTCGCAGGAGGCCGTCCCACGCTTCGTCTACTGGTACGCGGTCTCCATTCGAGAACCTTTCGGCTCCAACGGCCATCTGTTCATTGTCAACCTTAAACTTAAAAAATAAACATGGTTTAACAATTGTTCATAGAATCAACATAGAACCGTGGAACCGATTATGTGAGTCGTGGAGAGTTATCATCATCATCATCCTTCGAAAACCTGATATTGGGATAAACTTCAGTCTGGAATAAGCTTCTTTATTCCAAAAAACTTTCCATGGTTTGCAGGAACGGGATCAAAATTATACGCGGGTGAAGCAGCGGGCAATCTCTAGTTAATTATATTCTCAACATAATAAATCCTCATATTCAGTTTTCCTTCGTCGTATATACATTTACATCTCGTATTTACTTTAATCTTGTTAAATTCTGTCTAACAGGCGCGGCGCTTAAATGTTAGCATCAGGTGTTCAAACGATATCTATCTACTAACTAATGAATTGCAATCATCAATTACCTTGTCAATATAACATTAATTTAGTTTCAATGTTCACCATTTCTTAAATAATTTCAGTACACATATTGGCACGAATTCACAGTTAAGTGTATAAGAGCATGTAGGTGTAAATTTGTATTCAAAATAGGTTTTTTTTTTTTTATCTATGGCACGTCAATTTGACTTCACCTCGCCTGATGTTAAGCTGAAGGCAAAGTCCCATGAAAGAGGGTCACCATTGCAAACACGTTCAGTGCTACAATGGTGGCGCTCAGCTTGACGGCCTCATCAGATGCTTTTTCACGCCCCGCTTAAAGGACCCGGGACTGTAGGAAGAAGGAAGCACGTGCGCCGGCAAGGAGTTCCAGGACTTAATGGTACGGCAGAGAAAAGACTCACCGAACCGCTTGGTTCTTGATGGAATATATATCCATAAGGTAATAAGGATAAGGTAATAATAATAAACATCATTATTCGCTACAGCTAGTAGGACTCCACCTGCGGGGATGTCTTATTTTGGATAATTCACACAATATCTTTATAAATTGTAGCTTATGTGTTATTCTGCTATAGCTATATTATTGTAAAGTTTCCTTAAAATTCATTCAGTAGTTTTTACGTGAAAGAGTAACAAACATCCATCCATCTATATCCATACTTACAAATTAGTATGATGGTCAGTTACATTTTTTGGGGTGGTTTAGAAAGTAAAGCACATTCTATCATTTGTGGTGTGCAAATATTGAATCTCTATCACTAGTTTTTCTAATTTTATACATCATTTGAAATTAATAGTTGTCCATAGGCCAAATTCTAATTTTTCTGATTTTAAATTCAATAAACAAATGAAGAAGAGGAGGGTAAAGGTTAAAAGAGTTTCTGTGCCGTCAGAGACAAGGTAAAGTTACTCGGTGTCCCCACTTATGGCACAAATTCTGTTCAGTGAGCTCTGGCTACCCTACTCTCAGGGCCTACCCTACTAACACAATTGGGTGGAGGTACTTCCCTAGTCGAACTGCTCAATTAGGACGTGGGATACCATATCGCCCTTAAACTAAGATGCGGTTAAAATGACAACCAGGACCGATGGTTTATCGTGCTCTCCGAGGTACAAATATTTACACTAAGCGGGAATCGAACCTGTACCTCTTGCGTAGCAGTCGTGTTCACATTAGGCTTATTATTATCATGTTTGAAATGCTAAGAGTAATAAAATAGCTACTTCAATTTACAAATTCTCATTTCTTAATTTTATTTCATTCCACTCATTCATTCATGTGATTCGCTACGAAAATATTTCAACAAACTCTAATGTGTTATTTCAAATTTGTTAACAAACTTGACGGTACTAAAAAGTTACGATTTCATTATAATTCAGGCTCGATGTAAAAAAATGTACTACATTTGGTACTTAATCTTTCATCAGAGAGGCTATATATAAAGCAGGCGGTACACACTGGGCGTGCGTCTGAGTTCGTGAATTGCGCTCGTAAATTATACAACAACAGTCACCTGTGGTGTCGTTTACGTGGCACGTGTGATTCGGGTATGGTGGCAGTAGTAGCGGAAAATACGTTTTACTTTCAATTGCGTTAATTTATTATTTTTTCAGAATAACGTAAATTCAATTCATTATCATTATTGCAGTTATAAGACGCCCACTGGTGAAAATAGGCCTCCCCTTTGACCTCCAATCCAACTATTAGATGCTGCCTGCATTCAATAAGTACCCGTTGCAAGTTAAATTAGTTTAATTACTGAATTTTTTTTTTGTTTTTCAAATGGATTACATCCTACTACAAATTTCAGTTGTGTCAAAATCTGTCTACAGTCTAAAATTCTTAAAAAGTCTGTTAAAATAAATAAACATGCAGATTGCTGTGGATTGATGATTGAATATGTAAACTTATATTTTTTGTTATCAGGGTATAATCTAAGCAACAACGACTTTCAGATCGGCAGTCCATCTAACTGGCATAAATATGTCCATTCACGGTTGCGTCAATTTCTTTATTTCACCCACAGTTGAATCTTCGACAGATGAAGCTAGTTATTATTAGCTGTTAGTCGCGGTTTTGTGGCTGTGGATATCTGAACATATACGATTTAAAAAAATGCTCTATTCAAACCTTGGCGATAGCGAAAATATAGTGACGACTTTGAGAAGTTGTGCGCGTGCCAGCGTACATACTACTTCGACAATTTATTTTTATATGAAGCATTTGAGATTAAATCTATTCAATTCGACTCGCTGACACTGTGGCCCTGTCCCACAATTCGACGGTTTTCGTACTTCCATAAATCCAGAGCGGCTCGGATCGTACACAAAAATTGGCTCACACACACACACACACACACACGCACACACATTAACGTTTCCCTGTGGATGCATCTGTTTTATTTACGTTGCTGCTTATTCTGAGGACGATTTCGAGATTATTTTGGCTTACAATGTATTGAAATATTTATTGGACCACTGTATAAAATATGATACAATATAGTTTGACAACCTCTGTGGCGTGGCGATAGTAAACGCGACTGCTATACAAGAGACGCGGGTTCGATTTCCGCTCAGTATAAATATTTATATGCATGAATATGAATATTTGTATTAGACTGGTTGGTTCGATGTACAATATGTATGTATTTACAAAAAAATATGTATCTAAGTATGTTTTTACACAACCCATAACACAAACTAGTTAAGCTATGCTTATCATGGGTTTAGTGCCATTGTGTAAATGGTATTATTATATTTATTTATTATTACTATTGTAATATTATATTTATGTTTTTATGTTACTATGGAAACAAATAAACACATACCTTGAAGATCAGCAGTTACTGTAGTCAATGATATACTCTATCGAGAATACCACGGAAGTCGTTAATATGTTAAGCATACTAATTACAGCAAAAAATACTATTATGGTCTCCAAAATCACCTTACAAAAACATTTTGGTACCTTGTTAGTACTGGAAACTAGTAAGTAAGGGTATTCCCCGAAGTATTAGAGAGCAAAAATACGCACACAGAATTGTGACGAATTTGCGCTCTCCACATTCCCTTAGGATGTATTTGATGTTTATAGGTCTTACCTCCATTCATTTATATATTCTATATTGATACAAGCCGTGTTACTCGCATAATTTGAACTCTTTAGGGGTTCGGAAACAAATAATTCGACTAATATTTTAATGTGAAAGTTTGTGAAGATGAATAGCGAAATTTTTTTATTATATCACTTAGGTGGAAGATACATAGTCCAGTGGCCTATGGTCGTTTGCAACACCAGGGGCGTCACACTTATGCTGTTGACCATGTAGAGGGGAAGAGGGAGGAGGGAGGAGTGAAGAGAGTTTCCGTGAAGTCAATGCAGAAGAAAAGTTTCTCGGTTTTCTCACTGGCAACACAAAATATCTCCAGTGAGCTCTGGCTGTTTTTATCGTGCGCAAATTCCTCATGGATACCACCGCCCGCCAAAACCGGTGAAAGTGATTTGAACTGGAATGCATGCTGTCTATGGATCCTCCATTGCCGGACGTAAGATAATACAACACATACCTATCTCTTGCACCCCGACATACCTGGGGACATCTCTTTTGAGATGACCCCATTTTCCCAATGTGGGAACACTTTGCGCTGCCGTCGCAGCCTGCTTCTGCTAGGGTGACAGGCAGCCCCACCCGTTACCCCCAGGTCCGCGCTCATGGAGGACGGAGGTCATACTGCGACCTCCGACGTCCGAGTCGCCTTTGCTCAGTGAGCTCTGGCTACCCTTCTCACTGCCAGAAACACAGCATAAGGATATTATTAGCTGCAGTATTCTGTAGGGCGTAGGTACTTCCCCAGTTGGACTGCTCAATTAGAACGGGAGTCATGTCCTACCTCCGTGCAATAAGAACATTATCATAGTACACAACACAAGGATATTATGCTGTTTATGTACATAGTGTACAAAGGTTTGCTTTCCCAGTCTCCAAATGATGTTAAAGTTTTGTGCAGGGATGCTACTTAATTAGTAGTTGTATAGTTTATATTGTACACTTAGTAGTAATTTTGATCTGTTTAATACCCCCCACACAAATTAAGAAACAAACTATCAAATGACTTAATTTATCAACTCACTAGCTATTGTATTCCCGCATATCTATTTGTTATCTTAGACATTAAATGCGAAAGCTTTTAAATGGTTTTCAGACATTAGTTAAGGCACGGAGTAGAAAAATAGAAACTGTTTGTTTTCCTAATAAAGAAAAATAAAATAAATAAATAGTATTTACACATTGAAACAAACAAAATAATATATGTACCTACATTGAAAATGAAATGATAGAACAGAAAACTGTATGCTTTACCTACTCGTGTGTAATAAGCATATAGTTATAATTTCGCTCGGACGCGCAAAATTGTGCAATTGTGCGGGCAAATGTGCAGAATCCAGCATGCCACCAAACTTTTGCAGTGAAGCGAGCGCCCTGTAATTTGTGTTCTGATATTTGAATAAGGTTTCGTTTTGTTTGAAACAACGTGGTGGCAGGTGGAGCATTATTTTAATGGTAGCCATGTACCTTTATGTATAATTGTGCAAGCCTAGCCTATTAAATTTGCGCAGGTGTTTTCCTACACGGGTTACAATATGTCTACCAATACGGCATATGCAATAATTGATCATGCACCCTTACGAAATGTTCTAATTAATCAATTCGTTGGACCTTCTTTTTAATACCTTCCGGAGCTTTAAAAGTATGTAGGTATTCAATTGGTGTTCGTCCGATATTATTTTAGTGAAGCAAAAGAGATATATACCTATGTGATTTTAACAGGGACTCATGGTAGGTAAGAAATCGTGCGAGTCCGACTGCCACTTGGCCGATTATTTTAGTTAAGTTATGAATATTTTTTAAAATTCAGTTTAGGTACATAAAGAGCAGAATTATGTCAAAATCCAATATCCAATGTAAAGGCATAATTAATTTACAACTTTATTACTGTATAAAGTTTATAATGCAAAGTGAAAATTGACCGCACAAGGAAAAAAAGTACTCTAAATTACTGACGATAGTAAATTTCACTGTAAGGAAACATTCCCTGTAGTTGATTTTTTAAAGAAACAAAGATGCATTCAAATATTTTAGAAAAATTACTTGCCACACCGGTTACTTGAAACGATAATGTAGGTACCAACTTGATTTTTATTATTATAACGATGGTGAATTTACCGTGGGATTTTTTGTTAGCAAGCAATATGCTAATGTTATAATACTTATTTTATCGTAAATCTCCAGGACACGATAAACCACAACCACCCATGAGGTGGTCGTCATCGTCTGGCACCATTTTAGTTTCTTTAAATAAAACACAACTATAGGGAATGTTTTGCTTACAGTGATATTCATTATCTCCAGTATTTAGAGCACTTGTGTGGTGTCTCCGTGGGTACTGCACTGCACCAAAGCCGGTGGAAGTGGTTTTGTCGGACCCGAGCTGACTGATACTTACGCCTTCTTTGGGTCTTTGATTGCCGGAGGTGAGATAATACAAAACATATCTTTCACACCTGGCAGTCCTAGGGCCATCTATTTCGAGATGACCCCTTTCCCTGGTGTGGTACCCACGGTGTCCCCATATATCCCCCGGGCACGGGGAGGCGAGTTTTCAGCCACCACTAACTTTTTTAATCTGTATTAATTCTTCATTGTATCTTTAACCGACTTCTGTATATGTCTAAGTTTTAATACTTGTCTATGACAAAGCTATTACATGAAAGTTTAATAAACATAATTATACAGATAAACTGCATAGCGCCGTCGTCAAATCGGAAGCTCCAACCATTGGAATTAAGTGAACCATGAAACGAAATCAGATTCAGTTACGTATACTGCATACGAATTAAATATTTTACTCGCGTCAGTAGTTTGATAGTTATTTTGTATTTAATCTTATACTAGCTGTTGAAAATTCAACCAACCAAATCATCCCGCAATATATGTTCGAGAAAGGAAGTAAGGTCCGTAGTCAAGAATGTCATCATCATCAATAATTATAATATTTGTTTCGGACATGATGGTTTTAGTAATATTTAACTTGCGACCTAATGTTAACAATAAGGCAGGTAGGTATACAAAACTAGTATCTTTTTAAAAACGATACAGGTGGATTTAGATTCACATTTAAGGTATAAATCTGTATCTACCTCTTAAGAGGTGGCGAGTCCCGCAAGTACTTTCATGCCAAAACAGGAGCTTGTGCGAAGGCGCTCTGGGGCCAACGTGCAGCGCTTGTGCATAATGCACGCTAAAACTGTACCCGTTGTGGCTCGCCAACATGTTGGATTCGCTGCACGGCAGCCCCTTCATCCTGAAACAGTTACGAGTATTATACTGGACCGAGATATGAAATGATTCCAGATTCAGATTTAAGTGCAGCAAATTTCAGTAAGATTCATCTAGCTGTTAGAGCGTGATTATAGGCAATACGAACCTCGACTTATCCATCGACTTATCTGGTTTTGAGATTGCGCTAGTACTTAGAGGGCGGAGGGTGCTGCGAGAGATATGTCTTTTATTTCAATTACACCTATTACATACCCATATTTTCACCTCCAGCAATTAAATACTCAAAGATGGCGTGCGTTTTGGCGGTTCCAGTCCAATATAGCAGTATAGTTTTCGATTGAATTGGATTGACATTGGTGAAGATGCTGATGAGAAATAATTTTACTCCTTGGAACAATCGAGTTTCATTGAACCAAATTAATTAAATTCTAGTTTACATCAGCTTGTGGAAATTTAATAGCCGCTTCAGCAATATCGACTTAGGTCGAAACTTGGCTAAACTAACGTTGCGGTTTTGCAAGGCATGTGGCAAGTCGAACTTTTTGTCTAAAATTACATCCTGCTAATATTAAAACGTTCAGTTCGTAACCATACAGCTCATGAGCAATAGCAGCATGATAGCTGGGATCGAAAATCAAAGTTGGTGATACACGTATCACCAATTGTACAGTTGTGAATATATGTACCAATGATAGGTGTCACCAAACCCCTCAAACCTTCTAATAACCAGGCTTTGCTACATGCTGGCAGAGACAGGTTCTTCAAATGACTTGCAAGTCGTTGGCTAGGAAACTCAACATCGTGGTAAGGCTCCATCAGTGCCAGTGTTTGCAGTTTGCCGTCATTACGTCATTTCTCGTTGCCGTCATGCCGTCTTTGTAGATATTCTTACAAGAATAATCCCGCTGAGTCATAACTTTTTTGTTTTCGTTAAAAGCCTTACACGTTTATCAGCGTGATATGTCAGAAATGGCGAAAACTTTTTCTTTAATACCACTGGGGAGATATTATAACATTAATGCCAGACCTGTTTCTAACTAGGTCAGTAGACGTAGAACATTACTTTTGTCGGTCGACATATTGTTTATTACAGAATCCTTAGGTGGTCCAAATCTCGGGAATTTTAGGGAAGTTGACAGATTAAATTTTCATCTGGAGGATTTATTATTAGTTTGGAAAAAATTGAGGAACGTTGAAACTTATTTTTAGAAAGCCGTGTTGGTTCCCTGAAGAAAAGAATAGAAATAAACTAAATTGTTTAGGTCTCGTTTATACCATCTTAGCAAGACCAAAATCTGAGGAAGCTAAGAATCTATGTTGTTATACTTTATTCATAACGTACTTGTACTTCGCCTACATATTTATTATTGTACTTAATCAGTTAAAGTGACCAAAAATCAATATAAACCTTTGAGAATGCCACAAGGCGATACCGATTAGGTAGGTGGAGAATTACAAGTGTGTTATCAATAATGTATAACAATAAATTCCACCAAGTGCCATTAATCAACAGTGTAAATAATCTACGTTGTGTCAATCAATTAGCCTAATAGCAATCTCCTGCTGGCTATAGGCCTCTCTCAATGAAGCTTTGGCCTACTGTTTCTACGCTAGCTAGATGAGTTGGTACAGGATTTTATTTCGAGCTTTCCTTCTCTCATAGTCCTTTGCGTGTTCCGTTAGTCGCCTCTTATGACACAACACCCTTTGAATGAAATAGTGTGGTGAGTATGCTTTCTTCGTCAACAACAAACCGTATTGTTTGATATCTATGTTGTATGATGCTGCTACACTACCGTTGAGCAAGCATTAATATACATAAAACCCAAGATGCACAGACAGGGTGTCAAAAATCAATTCGAAATTGAGCGCTCATTTCAAATAGTTGTGCATCGCTCGTGTTCATACACGCACTTTGTACACTGCTTTGTAAAAAGAGCTTTAAGTCATGTTCGTAAGGTTGAATTTGTAAAAAAGTGTGTTTGTAACATAACTATAACTCCTTTTGTGTGATTGCGGACAGATTCGAAAGCTACTTTTGTTCGAGACTGAGTGTCTAAGGTTTTTTGTATATCTATGTGTTTTCTGTATCTAAAGTCTGCAACAAAATCGTTATTTACTAATTAATTAGTTCGCAAAGGTACGATGAGATAGGCATATTGTTTTTGATCAAAAAACCTTAATTAAAAAATATATTAATAAAACACATACGAAGTTGTTTCAACTTTGACGAAAACCCCGAATTAATCGCTCGGTTTCCTTCAGTATCGGGGATTAACCATTTATTCAGCTTGTTAAAAAAGAAACTTTGGACATGGATAAATGTACTTTAAGGGATAACGACCTACATAAAATGGATAAAAAAGGATTAAACTTTTAATTCTAATCTATCTACGTATATTAATTGGTATTTTCTGCGTGTGGTAATTTGAAATCTACATCTGTATTTTTTATTAGACTTACTGATATAGATTACCTACTGCGTTTTTTGGACATATATTTCCAGTTTTAGTCAGGATATTGTTCGAAGTCTGACCAAGGATTAAGATCTCAAAACAAAGAAAAACTGCATCAAATTCAGTTCAGTACTTTTTGTGTTCATTGCAGGCAAATCAACCAGAATAAAAAAATATATTCAGAATTGTTTATATAACATAATCCATTTTTTATATCTCCGCGCAGTTTTAAATAGTTAGGTATGTTACAAGTAGTAATTAATACTTAAAAAGAGTAAACTTATTATGAATAGGTACACTTTTTTATATAAAATTTTATGTATACTTATCTGACTGCAGTAAGTTTTTTTTATTTATGACACGTCAATTTGAGTTTACCCCGCCTGATGGTAAGCTCAAGGCGGAATCTCAGGAACGAGGGTCACCATTACAAACAGGTAAAGTTTTACAATGGTGGCACTCAGCTTGACGGCCTCATCAGATGCTTTTTCACGCCCCGCTTGATATAAGAAGGGAGCGAGTATAAGAATATAGATGTTTATTATGTATACTTTCTCATATTAAGTAGTATGATCATTATGTAATAGTATATTTAGCTTGTGAAGCTTTTGAACAATGTTTAATTTGGACTTAATACAGACCGCAATGTAAGTACTTATAGTGTTCTGAATACAGTTCTTGGTCAGTTGAGAGAGAAAACGAACATTGAATTGTAAGCTGCTTTTGTCTTTGTATAAATGACAAAAGGCGAGTCAATAGCTTTTGTAAATGGTCGATGAACTGGAAATGGACAGTCGATTATGGTGAAGTTGACTTCTGAATGAAGAGGTCTTTGGAATTAGTTTAGTAATTACGAATAAACTGGTCTGGAATTTCTCACATAAAGTTATGATATAAATAACTTCGGTTTTCAGACTTTATGTATAGTGTGTGTTAATTTGAATGTATTTTTAATATTAAAATAGCTAGTATCTCTGCCATTTATTATTTATTTATTGAAATTATCGTATATGGCGAAAAAGACCTTTGATATCATGTGCAAATTCTCCACGGATGCCATCCCCACAAAGTCGGTTTAGATGGTTATGACGGACTCGAACGATCTGAAACTTCGGATCTGAAATTTAGTTCCCATACCTCATCCCATGGCATCCTATTCCCGGTAGCGCATGCATTGTTCTAGAATGTAATCTATTCTTGTGCTAAATTTTGTATAGATTCGTATAGCCATTAGGACGTAATTGAGTAATAAACAACCAATCATGTTCATAAACTTTGACAACCTCTGTGGCGTGGCGGTAGTGAATGCGACTGCTACACGGGTTTGATTCCTGCTCAGTGCAATTATTTGAGTGCATGAATCTGACTATTTTTGTATTGGTCTGGGTGTTTCTATATATAATATGGGTATATTTACAAAAAAAAAACTATGTTTATCCGCATTTTAGAACCCATAACACAAACTAGTTAAGCTGTGCTTACCATGGGTCTGGGTGGCTGTGTAAATTATTTTAGAATATTTATTATAACTATGATTTTCTATCCCACGTAATAGGGGTGAGCCTATTGCCGCCAATCGGGCACTTTGAAAAGAAAATGGGTTTTATATATATATTACTGAACTTTCATATTTTTGATATAAATAGGATTGAACTTAGCTCCTCTCCTATCAGTGCTAAAGTATGGATTTGGTAATAAGTCATAATACTCGCTCAGTATAATAAATCAAAAGATTACCGCTGATAACAGGTTGTACTTAACAGCCTATAACTGTATAAGTAGGTCGATCCAATGACGGTTATCGTACTAATTGATGGATGCAAAATTAAGCTTCATTACTGGAATAAAAGCCATCCATCATAAACCGGTGTTCCCACTGGGTATAGACAGATTGTTGCTTTATCAAATTTTGACTTTATACGACAACTTTATTCGAATAATTTTACTGACGAATTAATTTTTATCAATCTTGACTTTATTCCAAAAATTCATCATTCTCTGAACCTATTGCCAACTCAGTTGGCGTCGGCTTTCCAGTCTAACTGTGATGCGGCTGAAATTCGATAATTTCCGTGAAGCGACTGCCATATGACCTCTACAACCAATGGTCCAATGACCTATGGCGATATCGAAGTTCCAAGTTTGACTGGTTGGACTTTTGAGGGCTCCAACTACCCGTATCGACTGCCATAGATGTTTGTATGGCAACCGGGACCGACGGCTTAACCTGCTCTCTGAGGCACGACCAGACCACTGTAAACAGCCATATTCATGCATACAACTTTTTGCACTGAGCGGGAATCGAACCCGCGCTCCGTGTATAGCAGTCGCGTGCACTACCGCCACGCCACGGAGGCTCCAATTCCAATAATTGTACTGATGGATAAATTTTTATACTAACAGTTGTTGCTTTATCAATCTTGACTTTATACGGCATCTGACTCAAGCTCTTCGGATTATCTAAATATATTTACGCCGTTTAAGAGTCTCTGCAGAACCAGTTACTTCTATATTACATTTTGTAAACATTTTATCCTACATAAGTCTGTCTCAGAGACGGTATGAAAGTCAACGTAGTTTCATTAAATTCTGCTTCATATACAATACGACGGATTTCCCCGTTCTTGCTTTTCAGTCACATGTTTACCGAGTTGTTGCAAAACTTCTTTGCATAAAGTCTTTGCTTTGACGTCTACTACAGTTTGCATTTTCGCAAAATGAAAATTCAAGCATTATTATTATATGTAGCGCGCCTAGCGCCTACCGCCTAACGCCGTGGTAGCCTAGTGGTATGGGTAATGGACTGCTGAGACGAGGTCTCGGGTTCGATAAAAGGTTCTCCCATGGCACGCACCAATGACTTTTCGATGCTTTTCGAATTATGTGTGTATTTATCACAGGTTTATAAGTGCCCGGTTACATTGCCTACCCCTTCGGGGATATAGGCGTGAGTTTATGTAATAATATGAAAAATAATTTATAGACGTGGTGTATTTGATTTATTTTTTTAATCTTCTACTTCATATCGATGGCATTTCTACTATCTACTTAATTCTGTACACACTCAATCGCACTAAAAAAACGATTACCAAATTCAAATATTTTATGTGTATGTTATGGACTGTTGAGACGAGGTGTCGAGTTCGATCCCAGGTTTTACCATGGCACACACCAATAACTTTTCGATGCTTATCGAAGTTATGTGTGTATTTATCGCAGGTTAATAAGTGCCCGGTTAATGGCAATAGGCTCGCCACCTATTACATTGGGACCTAAGCATAAACTGGCTAGCACCTCTGCCTACCTCTTCGGGGATATAGACGTGAGTTTGTTATGTTTTATGTCAATATGTAGTATACCCGAACTACTACCATATGTCTTCAAGAGCGTTTCCATAACACCCAGTATAGGTCACCAAAATACTCAAGGATAGATTATAAATTGTAGCTAAGTTCTCTTGTGTGTTCGGAGAAGCTATAAATCTGTGGGACTCCCGGAACATTATCGGAACAGAAGGCTGCCTCTGATGTACACCACTACCATCCGTTATACTAAACGTTCGTGGTTTTAACGGTGTTGGTATTTGTAACGTATTAGAAAATTGTTTATAGTCTAAAGTCTCTTTAAGACGCTGTTCATGATATTGTTTTTACAGTACTTTTGGCTTGTAGACTTCGTTTGCGAATATTACGCCTATTATGGTAGGAGTAGGCAGAGAGAATACTCGTATTGCACCAAATGTGATTTTAGAATCCACGTAACAAGGGGTTGTTTAGGTCGTTTACGATCGTATGGAGAGCAACCCTATGCTTTTATAGACTTCTACGATACTTGATGAGGTCTCCTTTTTCTACTCTATTGTATGCCACTGGTTTTCCTATAAAAATATGTTGGGTCCTATCAAAAACTATTAAGGTGGATCTCGAAATTCAGAAAGGACGTAAGCGAGAAATCGTTTTGAAAACAAAATAAAATTCAATTACAGACGCACCCATATTCTCAATTCAAAATCACTTAATTTCAGGATACATAAACCAGCTATTATGATATAAAAGGCCTTTGTCCCTTGGCCTCTTACACCCAACATTTGATTCATGTTATAAATAATAGCCAGCGTTATAAAGAATAAATTAATTTGCTGGAACACTGTGCTACGAAAATTGGAAAATTTTTTCGTTTGTTTTATTGAAATCGAGTTAAAATTTGTTCGCATTTCGAACTCAAGCACAAATTTCCTGTATGTACGAAACAATGCAATAACACGTTTATTGTTTTCTGTTTTTGATTAACAACAAGAGGTGAAATTCATGTTTCTGCCATCGGGAATAGGCTGGTCTGAAGGGTCTCTCGTATGAAATAATGATGCCGTTCCCACGAACCACTAGAATTAATTCCCGGTATAAAAAGTTTATTTCAGAATACAATATTTCTGGGTTCCAAATTTCATCCAAATTCGATCAGCTTTTTAAAGAAATTGAGTGACTGAACATGTATTCATCCAACCAATCATCAATCAATCTATTAACATAACAACAATCAACTCGTTTACTCCATCGACTATCTTTGCTTCGACAGATATGGCCAGCCATTAAGTACAAAAATAATGGTAAGATGTAAATTCAAAATATAAACAATAAACTAGATATAAATACAGACACTCCCTTTTTCTACCATTTGGATAATATAAATGTGTAGTAACGAAGCCTTGACCTAATTCAAATCTCAAACCCTTAACTGTAGTGAATAACTAACAAGCGAAAGCATCATCTATGCAGTCAATTTTAGTTTAAATCACCTTTTTATATGCAGCGGGATGCATTTAGACCAAGTGGTTCGTGACCTAAATTGACAAGCTGAAAGCGCGCTCACTGATCAATATGTCTAGGTGAGGTTACGTTGAACTTTATATCTTTTTTATATCTGTAGTGTATATTTTATCTGTATCATTTATTCTGTAGATAATAAATTATTTTGTGATTTAAGTTTGTCAAGATTTGAGATGAACCCTATAATAGGAAGAAAAATGTGGGAACAAAAATGAATATTTTTTTACAATTATAAAATATACGAAACACCAACAGTATTTAAATAATTTTCATCAAGTAACAATTCGATTAGCAACAAGTTAATATTTAGTAGGTACACACAGAGAAGAAAATTCAACCTAATGAAGTTAATTCAATTACGCAGTCGCCGTCATTCGTATTTTAAATTGAATTAAGAATACAGAAGAAAAGTGTTCCGGGAACAAACTGATGCTTATATCTTTTTTAAATTGCCAGTGCTTTTATAAGGCAAATTCTTAGAATCCTTATTTAGACTGTATTGCGTATTATTAGTTGATTGAATGTTTGTGTATTAAAAAGCATGATGGTCCCATGATACCACCAGGAATGTGAAGAATATTGTTCAAGCCGGTGGTGCCAAAGTTTTTTTTTAAACTCAATGACTGATAGGGTCGATACTATGACATCAACTGCTCCCCCTAAACATACTTATTAAAATCTTGGATCCCTTGATTGAGGTTTGAAAAAGCATCTAATGAGGTCCTCAAGTCAATACCACGATTGTGCCGAATAAGGAACTTTTAGGAACGAAAAAGAAGTGAAGAGCCATGCACTTCGTCAGTCACAACATAAGTCTTGTTTGTTTTATTGGGAGCAACTGCTATTCTACCTTCCAATTCCAAGAATAAAGCCTACTAGAACATCGCCTATCAATCAGTAAGTAAACCAGCTTGCAGGTAAGGTCCGTAAATAATGGTATGCTTCTCTTCTCGTACCGTATGCTGTTCAAAAATACGTCATCATTATTTTATGTAGACAAAAATATTAATGTAAAAGAACTGAATACCTTTCTCAATTGACTGCCCTCTCGAGTATTCCTCGCGTCGAGTGCTATCGCAGTAATGAAATGTCAAACGTCACAGAATGAGAACTCGCTTAGCAAATTTAATTCAGGGTAACTTGTTTATTTATTTATACATTTACAAATAATTGAATGAATGTTGGTTTACTTTTACATTTACAAACAAATCGAATGAACGTTGGTTTTGTATCTCGTTAAGCTTTTCGTTGTGTGGATATAAGTAATTAATGTTATCTGCAATTTGTGTGGTATTTTTCTGATACATTGAGTTGAAGTACCTGAGTACTCGATAGTTGAGGCTCTGGCTCAAGTTTCATTTTCGGAAAGTTAGTTAGTTAGTTAGTTTATACAATGCCGTGTGTTCAGAAGAATTTATTTGACATGAAGCTCACGCTTATAAGCTATCATCACTGATCGCCACAGGCAAGGAATTTATCCTTACAGGTTGCGACCTCAAACGGTTTGCTCAGATTAGAACGAAAAGATTTTCATTTCGTGCACGCTTAGATTGTCGAATGATCTTCTTACTGTGCAACTTTTAAGCAACTACAATAATATGATTTTCTTCAAGGACATTAAAATGTTAGCGGGACATTTTTGTTTAACTAGGAATTTTTTTTTTGTGCGCTAAATCCCTACGGATACAGCCCCGACCAAAGTCAGTGGAGGTGATTATGTCGGACTCGAACCGACTAAAACGCACGCCGTCTATGGATCCTCGATTGTCGATTGTCGGAGGTGAGATTGTACAAGACATATCTCTCACATCGCGGCAGACCCGGGGACATCTCTTTGAGATCAGACAACCCCACCCGTCACCCGCAGGCCCGCGCTCATGGGGGACGGAGGTCATTTTGCGACCAACTTGGAATGCCTGGGAAATCACAAATACATAGTATTCTTGATTAATTTAAGAATACTATGTAATTGTGATTTATAAAAGCTTCACTGTTACAAGCTTTGTGTTTTTTTTATAACTATTAACACACCTTATTACCTTATTGTAGCCGTCAAGCAAGGAACCGATAACCTCAATAGACGCGATAGAGATCCCTTTGAACATAATTATTATATTATGGAAGTAATATATTATTTAATATCGTGATATTTTGCCTATACGAAATGATTCTCAATTTTCGTGTATTTATAACTAATGGCGCTACTATTTGAGATAATAACTATGTTAATAGAATAAATATTGTCGTTAGGATAAGTGCATGACACATTTTGAAGTCTTAGACCGGTATTTTAGAATGCCGTCCGACTTTTACAGTCCGTCTTGGGAAGTACGTTAATCCTACAGAAAACTGCGGCTAATAATAACCTTGTGTTGTATTAGAAGTAGGGTAGCCAGAGCACACTAGAGAGGTTTTGTGTTGTCTTCTACACTGAGAGTACAAGGACTCTCTTAACCTCTTGTTCTCTATATGGTTGACAACACGAATGTGACTTCCCTGCCCTGGTGTTGCAAACGTCTATAGGCCACGGTAACCACTTTCCATTAGGTGGGCCGCGTGGTTATCTGCCACCTAAGTGGTATAAAAAAATTGCCACTCAAGCCTGTTCGATTCATAACTACACTTCAGGACAAAGATATTCTAGAATCTATATGATAGCTCTAATGTCATTATGAGTGTTGATTTCATAGACATTAATGCCCCCTAAAATCCAACCACACGTCCTGATCGACTACCTGATCTCGGACCAGGGCGGACACACGGTAACTAATTTACTGGCGTGGCTAACGTGGCTCTGGTAGAGTTTAAAAGTTGAAACTTGATATTGGCGTCTCGCCATTAATTTTATAAGACGTTTACATTTACTAGAGACTGGCAAAATTGCGGCTATTCTGCTGCAGAACCCATTTTAAGAAAAGAAGAATAGACATTTATATTACTAGCGTAATAGACCTACAGATTCCTTTGTTACCGCTTTATCGAATTTAAAATGTCAGTGGTTGTGACTTTTGACTTTTCGTGTAGATACATCGATGTCATTGCCATATCTATTTCTGTTAAAGTTAATAATGATTTATGAAAAGACATTTCACGGTTCATATAATGTCACTTTCTCACGCTTAGGTTTTGTGTAAAGATACGCACGTCACTCGAATACTTTGTTCTTCTAAGAATAACTTTGTGGTCGGTTCAGACTCAAATGACATTCTGACCATAGTTATTGGGAAGGGCGCGCCTTCGGTCCGCGCTCAGTGCAAATATTTGCATGCATGAATATGGCTATTTGCACTGGTCTGGTTGTGCCTCGGAGAGCACGTTAAGCAGTCGGTTCCGGTTGCCATAACAACATATATGGCAGTCGTTACGGGTAGTTGGAGCCCTCATAAGTCCGACTAGCCTAATAACAGAACTTCGATATCGCCAATTTGGTTGTGGAAATCCGATAGCAGTCGCTTCACAGAAAATATCGAAGTTCACCCGCATCTTAGTTAGACTAGAAAGCCGACCCCAACCGAGTTGGGAATAGGCTCAGATACTGTTGAGTTACTGGAATAACTATTTTTATTTAAATTCAGACTTCCAACATATAATTTAACATTTAATATCGGATAAAAGTATTTCAAATTTCATATCCGTAAGTAACGCTGTCATGCAACACACCGGCACTCAAGAATTCTATCTCCTTTTACTCATAAAACTTCATATCGTGGTTTTAAGGTGTCCGCTTAAGACTGGTTTATGGACGTAATAACGTCTCCAAATCCTCCCCTTCACATATGGATGGACAAAATCACGTCCAGTTACACTTTTTAGTCAAGATTTTTTACTCTTATAATAGTTTTGTGTTGTTTTTCTGATGGTACTTTTATACAGTACATTTAGCAAAGCTTGTTCAAATGGACGTGTAATCTGTTGAAATGTTTTTTAGTTTGTGTCTTTGTTATTTTCTTGGAATGTTTATATTGTTTGCATTGTATATATTGTAAGCAAATTTTTCTTCGGTAGTGTAAAGACAGAAAAATATAATCAATGAAAATAGGCTATTTGACAACATTAAAAATATATACAATGAATTATGGCCAACCTATCAGAAAATAACGTAAAAAGACCTACGAGACTACAATTTACTCTCAAATGTGTATATTTTATGAGAATTTTAAATATAGAATATACCTACCTACTATGGCCAAACGTGGAGACCTCAACAAGGTAAACGGAAAGACCTTTTTCAGGTTGCTAGCCGCTCTGGTTAGGGGGCCTCCTCCCTAACCAGAGCGACTAGCAACCTGAAAAAGGTCGGAGGATGGAAGATTGGGAGCAATGGGGCACATTAGGAGACGCTTATGTGCAACTTACAAGTTGCAGATTGATTGATATGCAATCATCTTGGCGAGCTCTCAGTACAAGTAACAGTAAATTTGATGATGTATCTACAGAAATCTCCAAAACGAAATACAATAAGCTGTTTGATTATGTCCTCGTATAAGCAGTATATTATAGCATTTTTCGATTTAAAATTTCTATTTATCGGGATGTAGAACGCAAAACCACTGTCCTCGTTTTCTATATCGAGTTTATCCGCGCAATCCGATTTTTAATTAAATGTGAATGATTTTATTTGAGGATTGAAATATGATATATATATTATTTAGTATTTTACTCGTGAAGTAATAATTCATTTATTTGTTTTTTTAAAGGAATATTAGCAACTGAAATTACTAATATCCCGACACGTAGAATGACGTGGAGTGTGCCTCTTGTGTGCCTAGGAGAGGGCGTTAAGCTTTACGTACTCTCCTAGGCACACAAAATATTATAAAGATTGATCATCTATCTTAAACTAAATTTGAAATTTTCTTCAATTTGGCCTATCGCAGTTCACTGCTGAACATAGGCCTCTTTCAATGTTGGGAGGCTTTGGTCTACTATTTTCACGCAGCTCGTAGTGATATCATCTGCATATTTTTCCGTCAGTCTGATGAAATGGGGCGGTGATATTCTTTTTCATCTATCACATAGATACACATATTTATGCTTATTTATATGGCATGCACATTTGAAATGACATTCAACTAAAGTGACCTCGATCTGAATGACATAGTTTATAAACCAACCAAGTTGTATAGCTTTGCTTTGCTAACTCACTCGATTGCCACTGAGCCACGATCCCTCATAAGTCCCCTGTAGATATGTCTACTATGTCTAGCCCTGACAAATATATACACAGTATATGTAGGTATAGTAAAAATTCATTATCTTTGACTTGTGTTGCTGACAAATAAAAAGTCTTGTCATCAAAAACATAACAATGATTTCTCTAATCTTCTTGTTCGATATCAAATTGTAATTTCAGTATCAAAGAACAGAGATTCGAAAATACATTAATGTCTGCGCTACACGAGACGCGTGTATCAATTTGAAACAATCTCACAGTAATATTAAATGAGGTTAAATTATATATTGAGTTGAGAGGCGCTTACACTAGCAAGAAGTGAGCGTAAGCACCACTAATAAGGCTTATGCAGACGAAATAGGATAAAATCGTTCAGGTATATAGTCAAGCCCTTGCTATTATGGTTTTGGAAACACAGTACAGAAATGTAGTCACATTTTGTTAAGCGCACGTACAACAAAAACTAAGAGTAGGTTCTTATAACTTCCTCGGGAAAAACCGCAGAAAAACCTCCGTCTTTCATGGGTGCCTGGGGGTGGAGCTGCCTGTCATTCTAGCAGAAGCATGTCGCGATTGCAGTGCATTATCCTTATTCTCATACCCAAGGGGACTTTCAAGGTCCCTGGGTCAACCGGGTGTAAGAGATATACCAGAGATGATCGGCAACTGATGGCTCGAGACAGTCGCTGGCTCCGGCGAGGTTAGGTATCTGCTTGAGTAAATCCGTAAGGATTTCCACACGAAAAAAAGGTATTTAGAACTTAGCAGGGGAGAGCGGTGCGTGGTGACGCGATTTTCGCTCCCCCATTCTTCCGAGGCAAGATGGGGGCACGTTAGTTACCACACCTAAGTGATCATTTCGAAAACGTAGATGGTCCAAAGTTAACTTAGATCAGAGTTCATTAAGCATGTACATATTGGTTTTAGGACGCTCGCCTCTATACTTTCTAGTGACGTTACGCACATTTAAAAAAATATCTTTATTACATTTGATTGGATTAACTAAAGATAAACGAATCTTGTCGCTACATGAATCTTCTACCTTTAGTTAAGTATTTTTCATAATACATGTTAACAAATGAACTAGGCTAACTCACTAACTAGCTATTCGATGTTGATTTTTAGGGTTCAAAATGAATTTAATAATAATAATATATTAAAAAGACACACTAAGTTAACGATCAATTTACTATTAATAATATTTAGTACTTAACCAAATGGAGTATACAAATGTGTTATTAAATCTTAATTTATTAATTAAACTTGTATAAAATATACATAACATGCTACCATAACATCTGACGTAGATTTATTACGGGGTGACATTGAATGACATAATTTTTTGTTTCCTGTCATATCAGTTGAGTTAGGTTATGAAAGAAAACGTGATGGATATATTTATATGCTAAAAAGGGTCTATTTATATATTGTCTGGAATCTTCACATGTCTTGGCATAACCCCCAGTTGTGTACGAGGCTTTCATCTCGAATCGCTGAGTCCATTAACTCCTTCTCTTCCTCTTAGTCTGAAATTTAAAGGGATCTACTGTCGTCAGGCTTTCCAACCCTGAGAGGAAAAAACTTGTAAAAGTATCACATAACTTCGAAAAGCATCGAAAAGTCATTGGTGTGCCATGGTAAAATCTGGGATCAAACCTGAGACTTCGTCTCAGCAGTCCATTACCCATACCACTAGGCTACGGCAGTTACAAAATTATACTAATAAATATTACAAATGTGATCTGTGTGATGTTAGAGAAAGAATATCACCACTTCAGCTCATCGGAAGGATGTCGTAAGGGGCAACAAACAGAAAAATACACTGACGATATCAGTGTTTGAGAAGGAAAACTCGAAAGAAAGCCCATACCAAAACGTCAAGCCACGTGAAAACGTTTTGCCAGAACCTCACAACTTTGGAAGAGGTCTATATCCTACAGTAGACTTTGATGGCCTCATTGATTCATGATATATATGTAAAATTTTGTGAGAATGGATGTATGAATAGTCTAAATACCTAATGTTAATGGTCAGATTATAATACCAATATCGAATTCCTGAAGTTCACTGGTACAGAAAGTCTACAGGAAGCTCATAAGTGGAGGAACAGCAGGCAGCGACTATTACTTATAATAAATTTAAAAAGATATGCTCATTCAGTTGGAATATCAAACACATTAATTTATCATGTCTTTGACGATTCGAAAGTATTTTAAAGATGGCCGTTTTTTCGTCAGGGGAATTAAAACGTGTTCAATAAAATGGAAATTGTTAATATGAAGAGCAAAGAATGGACTGAATTTTTTTTATGAGTTAAAAGGAAAAAAAATCTAGGAAATCACTAGTTTCCTAGAATTTTACAATATTATTCATATTAATATATTAACGCTTGCGCAAATCCCTGGAGGTTGGGCAGAGGGCTTGAGAGCGCTCCTGAAGATGTCTCGTGTAGAGGTGAAACACGTGTCGAGGTTTGTCCTTCGCACTAGCGGAATACTGCACATGTTACAACATCTCTCTGGTAAGACATTATAAGTGGTTTTGTTTTACTTGCTTTGAAGAGGGTGGTTTGACATTCCAATATATATTGTTGGACTGTTGAACCGCGGCGGGTGAGCGGTGGGCCCTCCTCCTTCCCCCAATATAATTTTTTCATAATGGATTTCCGCCAGGTAACGCCTACATCTAAATCGAATATTATATTCGCCCACCATGAATTTCAGTAACACATAATAATTCTAGTCTATTGCGCGCACTTTGTAATTAGCTGTAACTTTCGATGTGGATAAAATTCTTACAATATGAAAATTACATTATTTGGATTTCGTTACTATGCTGATTCCTGATACAATAGTTTTTTCATGTGTTCTTCATAATGTGAGATTACTTTAAAATTTTATTTGCATAAATTAGGACAAAAAACAATAACAATGCAACTGATTAAATTTTCTTTATGATTTTATTTTCAACACGTTCGCTCTTTCAAGTTCATTACATGATAAACAACCTTTTATAAAGTTTTTTAACAGGCCGAGCACTTAGCATTCCTATGCCACGACCTCAGAATAACAAAATAAGTAAAAATTTTCTTGAATTGGCCTAGCCGTGCGTGTTATTTTTTCTGACCAAAATTCAGATGCCGACGTTCTGAATTTGAATGGTGGACGAGGGATATTTTGTACAACTTTATTTTGTGAAAATACCTTTTGCGGTTTGTGTTTTCGGACAAATTGTACAAAATTGAATTAGTATTTAAGGGACATTAATCGTATTATGTGGGTATACAATTGTTACAACGAGGCTTGTGGTGAAATAAATACATTTTGTAAGCTTAGGGCAGTTTTTATTACGTCAATGGTTGCCTATTTGCATCAGTATATATACATCTGGTTCCAGCCGAGCGCCAAGATGGAATGGATACATTTATACCTTGCACTTTGAAACCCGGATTCCATTATCCTATCCTACTGGAGTTACCAACATCTGACCTTCCTGCACCAACAGTAGAGTCTCATCTGTTAATTGGCAAAAGAATACGAAGATATAATGGAGGAATGTATAGGTTCTTATTGGCCTTAAGTTTGAAAAGAAGAAATATATTTAATGTTATTAAGATTCAATTACCCATGGATAATATCTGTTTATCGAAACTCATAATTTTTATGAAAATGTAGGTGTAAAATTTTTCTTTTTAGCATTAGGTAATATAATATAAAATGAAAACTAAAATCCTTATACTTCAAAATAGCTTACTTTAATTCGAAACTCTTTATAGCAGGTATTTTTAAAAGTCGTTCTTAACAAAACACACTGTACCATCTGCGCAAAAGTATTTTTATTTTCGTTCTAGAACACTCCAAAACAAAATTAGGATTGCGTAACGGCAGCAAAACAAAAGTGCTTGAAGTAAAAGTTGGATAATTAAGAGGAACGCGTGATCTCTTTACTGGTACAAGCAGTCGATTCAATTTTGTCTAAAATTGAAGCACGCACGTAATGTGGTTTTCGTTGAACAGATGTGTGGGGCTATAAAGTTATAGGGTTTGAAATAATTATTAATAAAAGATAATACAGATTTAGGTACTACCGAATGAACATACACACTTTCATTCATCCCTGCTGCTTAATTTTTTTGCGTGCTGGCAACACCGAACATACGATGTTTCCTCGAACCGTAAAGGTAGCGGAGATGTATATGTTTTTTTAAATTCAGGGTACGTCAATATTGCACATACGACAACATCTCTCCTCGAGAAATAAGTCTTTTTACCTGCTTTTAGCGGTGCGGTTTGGCATACTTTTCTATGGCAATAAGTAATATTTTGCTTTTGTTTTATTAAACCTATTATTAAACCATGTGTGAGTGGGGGAATCCCCTCCCTCCCCCAATATATTTTCTTATATTATTGCGATATAAGTGGTTTTATAAATAAACAATAGAAAAAGGAACATGCCGCTGTTTTCATGGCCATTAGCTAAATAAGATAAGGCGGCGGCCACACGCGTTTGTAATATGCTTGCGCTTAAATATGGCATTTTGTGTCACTTTTAAACGAATTAAATAGCAAATCTTATGACAATATCGCATTAGAATTCTGTATTTGAACCTCTGTTTATTATTACCTTATACATATTACAGTAAATGTTGATGCTGTTATTGCTTCAGCCACAGAAAGGTATCGACTTTAATAATCTGTGGCGTGGCAGTAGAAAACGCGACTGCTACGCTGGAACGCAGTACAAATATTTGTGTGTATAAATAAAATATTAATATTTGCATTGGTCTAGGTGTTTCTATGTATTTACAAAAAAAATGTATCTTACTAGTAATAATTAACAAAAGTTCAAATATAGAATTCTTTCTAATACGATATTGTGTGAGTGCGTGTTAAAAATCACAACTTTGTGGTACCTACTCAAAATTTTCACTAAATTTCGATGGACTCTCAAAATCAGGTAACATACAATGTGATGTGTATTCGAGTTTCATGTCGAATATATAACCTATTACGTTTTAGGTCGTTTAAAAAAGTACCACAGAAAGGTTTATTAGTTTTTGTAAATGTGCCATGAAGTGCTAAAAACTTTAACATAATACGTAATATTATGCTGGTTTAGTCTGTCGAAATAATTAAATACCTAAAATAATAATGTTCCCAAGAGACTAACACGCTGGGGGAGACTAATTATGATCATCAAAGCAAGAGACATGAGAATGCGATTTCAAAAGCTCTTGCTACATCAGCACGATAGTGTGTCCCTCCCCTAAGAAACTAAATTAGCTGCTAAAAGTTAGCGCAGACTCAACCGTGAAAAAAGAACATCCCTTGGATGTCACATCCACCTGACTGTCTTGCGTCATTTTCGGTCTAGAGGTTCATTATTATTATCGGAACATAGTACGAAAAAAACTAAAACCTACATGAGACTTAGGTCTTTCTTACATTAGTGAAGTAGAAAAAAACTGGAGTTGACGATACTCGTGAATTACGCGACTGCAGTTTTCTCAATTTCTTACCAAATTGAATTTCAACTAATCAGCGAAATCCGTCATCTTTCCGATACTTTTTGAGAGCTGCTGATTGGTTCTCAAGATGCAAGCAACTCCAGTTTCATATGTTGAGTTTCGCGTTTCCATTTCAAACTAGTGACAGAAACTTGTGAATCCGGTTGCCTAGTGTATGTGTCGCCAGACAAATGCATGTGTGAAACTTTATTTTCGAATCATGGCAACTGCAGTTGACAACTCGAGTTTCGTTTTAGATGCCAAAAGAGGATCTTACTTAAAGCAAAATAGATTTTGACTTTTGTTTATTTTTGCATCTAGCTGTGGCTAGCGGCAAACCCTGTTAAATATAAATCTTCATCCCCTAATCCACAGAGCCACCAGAAACTACGAGTGTTCTCGGAATGAAAGTAACTTATATATTATTAAACTTTTAGTGCAATTTTTGGTGAAAAGAGTTATGGAACTCGTGTCATCGTCACCTGACGCTTAGGCGTCAAACCGGTCCAATAATTCATACATTTCGCGAGTTGCTTAGTATTCTATCGACAGTACTTATCCAAAAATCAACCATACGTTTTTTCTAAATGTACTAAATATCACTCATAACACAGATATCTATCGTAGTAAGCTTTCAAAAATGTAGCTTAATGTTATTTTAAAATCAATTATTAGAAAGAAATCCAAACTGCCATAAAGGAGTTAGAAAAAGTAGGCAATATTATAGACATTTAATATTTGTATCGTAGCTTATTCTCTTAAGGATAATTGTTTGAAAATGCCTTCAGTATCACGGAGTTACCGTTTGTTCAATTAAGACAATTAAGGGCGAGTCCAACTTTCCTCTCTGGAGTCCGATAATTCTTACTTTTGTGCGCTCTTTTGTTTAAGGGTAAACATATAGTCTGACATTTAGCGATAATGTTGCCTTTCTACTTTGAGTAGGTAGATATATTACGTCTTCTGTCGAATCAATGGCATTTTTGGGTGCCATCGTGGTGTAGTAATTTGATTCATGACAGTGCCGCTACTCATAGAGAGGGCCCGAGCATAAATTTCGCTCTTCGGGAAGGCTTACTTCGTTCTCTAGGATATATAACTAAGTATAGGTATAGACATGACTTGTGGTTCCAAAATGTGCTCAAAATGCGTTCTATATGCGCAGTACGCGTTTTCGGGTCTCTTTTTTGAAGATAACACGGGGAGCAATATTTGTGGGTGATCTGAAATCCACCAATCATACATTATATCAAAACAATCCGCACGCGTCAGGGCCCCGTTTCACTCGCGTCTTAGGTCCTATATAAGTGCCGGTAGGTATATTTAATTGGAGTAGTAGTTCTTAGTAGTACATAAGTACAATACACCGCAACATTATACGAAGCTATTACGCACACTTCATTAAGCTCACGTCTATTTCCATCCGAGGTAGCACGCATCCACAGGTTCACTGTAGGCAGGCTACTTGTCGTATTGCTCTGCTCTCTCGATGCTTATACGTTACGAATTTGATATTTTTTTGTGCTCGGGACACTGCCTTTTTAAACGTATATGAATTTAGTCGGTATTCGATCAGAAATGTTTATATTGACATGACCAAATTGTCGAAAACCTTGGCGAGTGTGGAACGAGTAGGTCAAAAAGAAACGGAATAACCATTGGTACTAAACCTAGAAAAGAAGCAAATCATATCGCAAGTTATACACAACGTAAGTAACAATAGCACGTAAGCAAATATAACTCCTATTTATATAACTATAAAAAATTAAGTTTAACACCACCAAATAATTACTTACGTGGTGTTAGAACATAAACGATGAAAAGAAACGCTGTTAGAGACAACACCAACATTCATTACATTGAAGCCTTTTTGTTGTTGAGGTAGGTTAGTATAATGTATGTTACACAAGGCACACAATATACATTGGCAACCGGTATCAAACCAGATATCCGCCTCTCGAGACAAGTGGTATAACGTTTATAGAATAACTAGAATGACAAACGTTTGAGGTTGGCATACATTTACGCTTGTCATTAATGTTAAAATATGTGACATTCCCATTGAGCAAGTACTCAGATGAATTGTTCGACATGAAGCCCACACTACATTTCACTCAGAGGATTTATACTCACACATTGTGACCGGGAACTTGTGCACTGTGAGGTATGAAAAGCTGTGGAAAGAAAGCTTCAGCTGTGAAATGAACTCATTACTGAGGTCTTCGATACCGACTTCAAGAAGGGCATTAGAAGATTTCTACAGGGATGGTATCGTGATGCCACGTTAACCACTTTCCATTAAGTGGGCCGTGAGCTTGTAAACCACCTAAGTTATATAAAATAATAAATAATAATATAAATTAATAAAATACACGCTTTGTGTGAGAAGCCGGTCACAAAGTTTCAAAGTGTAAGTCTAGAGTATACGTAGTTCGCGCAATAGCTCTATCTCCCTTACTCTCATGCTAAAGATCCGGAAAGAAATTGAAGAATCCTGGCGAATCTAATCAGTATAATCGAATATTTTAATCAAATCATTGTTTTGTCATCGGTCTTTGATAAGTGTGCAAAGTTTGAATCAATCTGATCGTCCAAAGTAGGGCAAAATCGAGCCCAAAAGAGTCGGTTACAAGCAAACAAGCAAACATACAAGTGAAACTAATAAAAGCGTGTTGAAAAGCCTAAAAACGGCGGCCAACGAATAGAAAATTGTCGAGAGGCACAGAACTTAACAATGCTATCTAAAATTTTGCAGATCACTACATAGTATAAAACAAAGTCGCGTTCTCTGTCCCTATTTTTCATGTCCTTATGTCCCTTTGTATGCTTAAATCTTCTAAACTACGCCACAGATTTTGATTTGGTTTTTTTAATAGATCTAATGGTTTAAGAGGAAGGTTTAAATGTATAGAACATCATACTACGACCAACAGGTGAGGAGCAGGAATGAAAAATGTTGCAAAAACGGAGTGACGCAGATGAAGTTGCGTGGGTCATCTTTAAAACTTCACAACAGATTTTGGTGCGTTTTTTAATAGATAGAATGGTTAAAGAGGTATGTTTATATGTATATAACATCATGCTGCGACCAACAGTTGCGGAGCAGGAATAAAAAATGTTGCAAAAACGGGGTTACGCAGACGAAGTTGCGCGGGTCACCTAGTAACGTATAAAATAAACCGCAATATTATATTCCACGCTCGTTTGTGCAGTGCATCCTAATCCAAATACCCTCGAGGCCAAACAATAAAAGTTTAGGGGCGTATCTGAAGTCAGGAACTTGTCGTATCAGCTGTTACTAGCTAATAACGATACGAACACGCCACTTCACAGGGAAACTTGTTTTAAAAGTGCCAGGTGTCAGTTGAAACGTTTATTATACTGACGTGAGTTTGGTTTCACGCAAATAGTTCTTATTTCTCTTCTCTTTGTGTTATAATAGCAACTGCTTTTTGGTTGTTTGATAGTGGATTAGCGTTACTGTTTTGTTCTTTCATTACCCTAAGTTTTTTTTATTTTTTTTATTATGTCACGCCTATATCCCTATATGAAGGTGTAGGCAGAGGTGCTAGCACCCACATTTCACCAGTTTATATTTAGGTCCCAATGTAATAGGTGGCGAGCCTATTGCCATTAGCCGGGCACTTATAACCTGCGATAAATACACACATAACTTCGAAAAGCATCGTAGTCATTGGTGTGTGCCATGGTAAACCCGGGATCGAACCCGAGACCTCGTTTCAGCAGTCCATTACCCATACCACTAGGCTACCGCGGCTTACCCTATTTATTATTACCCTAAGTGATATAAAAAAATTGCTGACTTGTACTGAAAAAGCGGTCCCGATCACCATCTTCGGGACCCTAGTCAACCTCCACCCAGTGGAAAGAATAGCACCATCGTATCTCTTCCTATGGATGTTGTGGAAAGTGATTAAGGGAAAGGCACAGTTCTCTATTTCACAGTAAATACACTGCCTATGAATAAAGTGCCAGTAGGACGGCAATAGGCTCACCCTTTTGGCGTTGGCGAAATGTGAGTGTTAACATACCTCTGATTACAACTACGGGGTGGTATTGGCGTGATCATTTACTTATATATATTGCCTGCAGCTCTACGCAGAATACTGAAATAGTTGGTAATTTTTCCCAAAATTTTCAATTTTCTGCACAATTTACTTAATTTTTCTAAGAACTTTCTGCAAAGTATTAGAGAAATTTAAAAAAGATTAATGATATCTATAAAGTTGTTTTCTAGGTATTTGCGTAGGCTGACAAGGGGCACTGGAATGTATTTTGTTATGTAGATTTAAAAAATAATCCTTCTGTAAGTGATTTGATTACGACAGAACATTGTCATTTCATAATTTATATTTTGTGGTTCCCGGCAGAGAATTCAGGCTATCCCATTTCTTCCCATGTGGTGTCTTACAACTTACAAGGCGACTAGGCAGAATAATATATACAGCCAGACTTAGTCTTAGATGCATGCTTTTAAATGTATCATTGTATTAGTTTTTCCATCGTTTTCACTGTGACATTATATTGTTTATGGATTTGCTTACTAACATAATATAAATTGCACTTTGTTTACTGTACCTTTGACATATCCTTTATTAATGTAATTTGATATAGAATTGAAATAATTGTATACCTGATCGACATAACTAATTAAATGTTTTTACTAATTAATTGCTAATATTTGCACGCCTTGAGGCAGAATTTAGCTGTTTGTTTGTAATTATACTAAAACCTATTGTATCTAAAAGTGGGATCAAATAAAATAGTTGGCGAAAAGTGGATATCAATTCACATTTGCCAACCCCGTAAGGGAAATAGACGTGACTACTTATATGTATGTATGTATTATATAACCTTAAATTTAGTTTCAAATATTTAGTGGGTGACCTCAGTCTTCTTAGTATAATGATAGTGAATGAAATTTAAATTTGGCACAGTCTCAAGTTGAGTTACAGCAGCTCAGACCATTATGGATATTTAGTTAGAATGATATTCCATACTTAATACACCTATTCAATTTGTATTCAGTTATTTTACATTATATTAAATTCACGCCTATATCGCTGAAGGGAGAGGTGCTAGCACCCACATTTCACCATTTTATGTTTAGGTCCCAATGTAATAGGCGGCGAGCCTATTGCCATACACCTGGCACTTATAAACCTGCGATAAATACACACATAACTTTGAAAAGCATCGAAAAGTCATTGATGTGTCCCATTATAACCTGGGATCGAACCCGAGACCTCGTCTCAGCAGTCCATTACCCATACCACTAGGCTAACGCGGTTTATCGCGATTATATCTTTTTCTTTAAAAATTGTACCTTCTAATACTAAAAGTGAACTACGATCAATTTGACCCCACTTAGAAGTTTCCCACGAGAATATGATCAACATAATCCATGTATAAACCCACGTGTAAACAGGTGCGAATTAGTATTCCTCACGCACGATATAGTAAATTATACAGCTGCTATGGGAAAAACATTTCTGCGTCATGTTTTTCTTACTTCGTAGTTTTACGGACTTCTCTCTTTGACTCGGTATGATGGCTTGGAAAAAAATATTGTTTTCTTGTTATTGTGGCGTAAAACTCTTTGTTTGCCGTAGTACCATTAGATTCTACCATAGTTGGTACGACAGAATTTTTTGGTACCATTACTACGGTAAAAAAAAAAAAATCCGTCGTATCACGACGGCAAATGAAAAATAATGGTATTGGTACTACGGTTTATTAATACGGTTTATAAATAGTAGTATTCAAAATTGGAATGCCAGATACGTATAGATATTATCTTTTTCCAATTTCAAAAACGATATTACTATTGTCGATTAAAGAATTTCCTGCGGCAATCGCGACAGACCTGAAATTTTGGTAAGTGGTACATTTAAATACAAGGTATTAAAAAAGATCTTTTGGGGTACCAAAAGATCTTTTTTAAGGCAGAAACTTCATTAATTGTTAACCGTTACCCGTTTGCAAAATTTTAAATCTCACTTTTTACCCTCAGGCACGTCTTGTCTATATACTTTTAATAATAGAAAGATTTAGGGGTGAATTGTTTTAGCGTGTTTGTTTTAAACGATAATAATTATCGATTTACAACATTACTTTTAAATTTATTTATGGAAGAAAGAAAAGCTCTTTTTTTGTATTGTTTAAAGGTGTTTTTGCCCACACAGCAACTCCATTGTATTAAGCTAGAACTACAGTACGAATTGTGGAATATGTTCTAATAAATCTTAATAGCTAGTCATAGATTAGGAAGAACCTCCAGCAACTAAAGACCCAAAGACGGCGTGCGTTTTAGTCGGTTCGAATTTGAGAGACCCAAAGACCGTGCGAAACGGAAGAAAAAAACATAATTGATAATAGGTACACTTGTACTTCTCCACTGTGTTTATTAATAATGAACCTAACCGGTTTCGCCTTGCGGCATTCTCAAAGAAGGAAAGGAAGAGAAAAAGCCTAAAAGCTGACCGGAAGGTTTTGACTGTGGCCGGGACTAACGCCATGATGATAATGAAATAAATGGAACATATGAAATATGGAATAAATGGAATATTGATGACCTCTGTGGCGTGGCGGTAGTGAACACGACTACTACGCAGGAGGCGGGGGTTCGATCCCCGCTCAGTGCTAATATTTGTGTGCACGAATATAAATATTTGCATTTGTCTGGGTGTTTCTATGTATGTTCTATATGTATGTATTTACAAAAAAATGTAGCTAAGTTTATCCGCATCTAGAACAAATAATACAAGCTAGTTAAACTTGCCATGGGTCTAGGTGGTGTTGTGTAGATTGTCCTAAACCTTTTATTATTATTAAAGATCTAAAAATAAAAATTCTATGTGTCCTAAATAATTTAACTATCTACAAAATACCCAGAATTCTTAATAATATTTTGTAGTTCACAACTATAAATTCTTACTTTGAAATTACCAACTGTCGTGTACTTAGAGAAGTAGGTATTTTAGCAAGATTTATTGTGTAGTACTTAATACAAACTATGACTTGACGGCTAGACTGAAAACTAAATTGATAAGGCACATAATGAAGATTGAAAGACTTGGATTGCACTGAATTAAATGTAGACTGTAACTCACTAAGACTTCGTCTACACTCTTGGACTTCATTTGAGAAAGGATATTTCTTTTAGAGACGGAAATTGTGTTCTATTATATTTTATTTTTCTTTAACACCGCCTGAAGTTTATTTCCATTGGATATTTAAACTTCGAAGACATAATATATTTAAATAAGGTTTCTGATTTTGTTGAAATGATTTTGATGCAAACTAATTTATAAATAGGTATAATTACATCTAAGGCTTTTGTTCGTTAATAATTCTGATGTGACTTTTCAAAATCAGAATTAATTGAAGCAATAAGTAAATGAATAACTTTGACTTTGACGTTTATATTGACTTTGAACTTGACTTTGACTTTGAGTTGGACTTTGATATAGCTCAACTAGTTTGTGTTACATTTAAACATCATCATCATCGTCATTCATGCGTTAATCCTGGTCGCATCTGAAGCTGTGACCTAGGAGACCGGGGTCCACATTCTTCCTACTTCTCAATATTACCCATGAAGCGATTGCCCTCTGACCTCCACAACCTATAGGGGTATATCAAAGAATTGCAGTTAAAACAGTTGCTAACCTTTGCCGTATGACAACCGGGACCTACAGCTTAACATGCTCTCTGAGGCACGACCAGACAAATACAAATAGCCATATTCATGCATACTAATATTTGCACTGAGTCGGGATCGAAACCGCGCCTCATGCGTAACAGTCGCGTTCACTACCACCACGCCACAGAGGCTATAAAAACTGTTGTGTTTTTGTGTTACGTATACACATCTTCACTATTTAATCTATCCTGAAGACCCTTGGCCGATTCCTTGGGGTTCAATAAATAGGAGGAAAAACATAACTCGCAAAATTCGCTTAGTATCCCTAGCGATTCAATAATTCATACATACGTAAACACATATGATCACGCCCGTAATCCCCGAAGGGGTAGGCAGAGGTGTATTAAACACCCACATTTCGCCAACTATGATTTTCGGTCCCACGTAATAGGGGGCGAGCCTATTGCCGCCTATGGCACTTTGTACAAAAAATGGATATGCCGAAAATAAATTCTTAATCGAAAATGTAGCAGCCACTTAAAGAAATTTGGAAAAAAATTGACCTGATTCCTTACTATGTGGTGTAAATTGCAAGGAAACTAATTGCGTGCGGCTAAGCACAAGCATTACCAATTAACGTCTTCGAGGGTATTCAATAATAACATCTAGTATTACCACCGAAACTACTTTTCCTGATTCTCGTAATATTTTTTATCTGTTCTTGCCTTAATTCAGTTTGGTTTCTAAGAGGACGGTGCTATCTTTGTCTTGTGGACAAAGGGAACTGTTAAACAGCTGAGTCATAAATTAAACCTCTACAGGCCATTTCTCAAAAGACCGGTATTCCGTTAAGTTGTCGTTTCACCCTATTTCATTACAGGATGTTTGAAAAATTTCTTGAATCTACTTTGTTATGTTTATAAAATACATAATTTGGATTAAGAATTCAGAGAAGAAGTCTTTATTTTCGGCAAATCCATTTTTTTATAAAGTACCCGATTGACGGGAATAGGCCAGCACCCTAATGGTTTACTGACGTTTGGCAAAAAACGTTTCCCAAAGTGACACTTGCCAAAGTATGTTTCCCAAATTTTCATTTGGCAAAAAAACATTTGGCAAAACCATCTTTTCGCAATTTTGCAGTTAGCAAAACTACGTTTAGCAATTTATTGTTTAGCAAATAATTACATGGCAATGTTTCATTTCACCAAATATTATGTAGTCAAATATGGTTTGGCAAATATACTAACTATAATATATTATACCTAGCCGCGAAGACCGCGGTAGCCTAGTGGTATGGGTAGTGGACTGCTGAGACGAGGTCTCGGGTTCGATCCCAGGTTTACCATGGCACACACCAATGACTGCGATGCTTTTCGAAGTTATGTGTGTATTTATCGCAGGTTTATAAGTGCCCAGTTGATGGCAATAGGCTCGCCACCTATTACATTGGGACCTAAATATAAACTGGCGAAATGTGGGTGCTAGCACCTCTGCCTACCCCTTCGGGGATATAGGCGTGATATTATAAAAAAAAAAAAAAAAAAAAATATATTATATATCATATGATTTACTGTCTGTCCCGATATAGATCGAATATAAATTGGAAAAAATAAGAAATTGGTGGGTAATTATATTATTTAATTTCGAAAAAGCTAGTATTTCAAGCTTAACATCCAATTTTGAAAACACACTGCTGCATGGATGTTTGTTTCACCTTAGACAAATAATTTACAGGTAAGAACTTCTATAATAATTATATTGTTTAAGATATACCTACAATTCAATTCTGGCGCTTCGCCGGCCGCTGCCGCGGCACGCTCGCTTCGCTCGCTCGGCTCGCGCTCTGTTGGGATCACAGTTCTAACCTAACCTAACCAACTTTTCTAGCAGTTCAAATCTAACCTACGTAACTTATATGAAATTAGTGTATATATATTTTATATAATTAATGATTAATGAGATAATGATGATTTACATCAGACTTTAATTTACAATTTTTCACCCATATTAAAATTTGAACGAACTTCCTTTGGAATATATTTTTTTTTACAAAATAAAGCATTTGCTTAATGCATTTTTGACTAAATGAAATTTGAGCAAGTAAAATTTTGCCAAATGAAAATTAGACCAAGTGAATAAAATGCGAAATGTAAATTTGCTAAGCATTCTTTTGGAAAATGAAACTTTGCGATAAGTTTTTTGGGAAGTGAAATTTGACGAAACATATTTTGCCAAACGGCAGGACCCCCACCCTAATACGTGGGACCGAAAACCATAGTTGGCGAAATGTGGGTGTTTAATACACCTCTACCTACCCCTTCGGGGATTACGGGCGTGAGCATTATGTATGTATGTAGAAGAAAAGTGTCCTAATGTATAAAATGGCATTACTACATCTGAAGTACAAAGAATGACGTCAAGGGGTCACGCCATAACATTTCCCACATAAAATCACTTTTCGATCCTGAACAAACCAGTTCCTATCGGAACGCATAATTCCATATAAACTCGAGTACCTACTGGTGGAACCAGATACGAAAGTGAAGTTGGTTTCCACGGAACACACGGTCAGTTATGGTATAAAAATATATCACGACAAGTTTGTGTATGATTGCTTTTTTGCGTGCGAAAACTATGACGCCATCTTGTCATGGAAACGATCCCCGCTTCATAATTTCATTTTATCGATTGTTTTTAATATACCGGCTGATTTTATTAACGTTTTGAAAAAGTGAATTTGGAACACTGTTTTTAAAAAAAAACTTATTAAGAAAAAATCACCAAATGAATATTTCTAAACGATTATGTTTTCGAAACTGTGCCTTTTTCCTAAAATATTTCCTTAAAAGCAGGAAACTTACTACCTCGCCAAGGGCATAACAATAAAGTTACCTATCAAACTCAATACTTTCAACACCACAGATGTTATTGAAAAAAACTGTCATCTACATGAAGTAAACCAATTAGAGTTCAAAACATCAAAAGAAGCCACGTCTATTCACAAGCCTTAAGTACCTCAGACTATTCATTAAATGGAACATACTGTCAAAAGTGATAGAAGCATCCTCTGCTGTACTAAAAAGCATAGTTCTGTCGCTGACGTGACGTTTGTCACCATTGGAAGGATAATGAAAACAAACCAAGAAAACCGGTCTATGAAAAACTGTCAAACCGTTAGCAAGAATAACAAACTTGAGCACAGGGGAAATATAAAGATATAAAGTCAATTTAAATTGTTTTAGCAAGCAGGGGATAAAGACCTTTGAAATAATAGTCTTAAAGACCTAATTAATTGCGAACTAACCTTGAGTTATGGCTTTATTGGCGAACAAGTGCAGAAAGCGACAACGTTAAAAAAAAAATCTTATACGTTATCGGCAACGCAATAAAAAAGGTTTATAGGCATCATCGGTTTTATGCTTGAAAGCATTTTTCCAGTCTGTACGATCGCAGAATAAATAATTCACGGAAAACTCTTTCTGGAACCTCTGAAATACAATTGGAAACTCTAGATACAATTAATTAAGTCCGATCTAGCATACACAGTAGCATACCCAAAAAGGAGTCTAAATGCTTTTCTTAATTCGCTGATCAAAGTATTTATTGAACACTTTTTTAACGAGGTGTGTAGGTCAAAGAGTTAGACTGCAATTGCTTCCATAAAAGTCAAAAGAAAGAAAATGAACCAGTGTTCATTTTTGTGTCAGAGTTAGACTGCAATTGCTTCCATTCTTCCATAAAAGTCAAAAGAAAGAAAATGAACGTTCATTATGATTAGATATTGTGAAAAAAAATACAGTTTTTTAAATATCATCATTGTACAGACATCACCAATCACTTGACAATCACTTCACTATCACTATCACTACATAGTATAATCAGCTAGTTATAAATATAATATTAAGAAGTTCTGTGTGTATTATTCTCGAGATTTAATATTGAAAAAAAAGGATGTGATTTTGGCGTGTGGTCATTTTCCTTTTTGTTCTCATAACAGTAAAATCACGCGAGACTCGAGTCTTACGCAAATACCTATTAAGATCAATACAAACAATAAACTTGACTTATATTAAATGCCATCTGTCTGTTTCAATTCAAAGTTTATGAGTTCAAAACTTCACATAATTATATTTGGATATGTCTTGAATGTTTTTTGTTGACAACCTCTGTGGCGTGGCGGTAGTGAACGCGACTGCCACGCAGAGGTGCGAGTTCGATCCCCGTTCAGTGCAAATATTTGTATGCATGAATATGGCTAATTGTTATGGCTCGTGCCTCAAAGACCGCGTTAAGTCGTCGGTCCTGATAGACATACGAACATCTATGGCAGTCGTTACGGGTAGTTGGAGCCCTCAAAAATCCAACTAGGCTACTAACTAGTTGGTTGTGGAAGTCCGATGGCAGTCACTTCAAGCAAAATATCGAAATTCAGCCGCATTTCGTTAGACTAGAAAGCCGACCCCAATTAAGTTGGAAATAGGCTCAGAGAATGATGAGCGATAAAATAGTTTTTGTCTTTGCTGGATAAAATATTCTCTTATTTTTTATTTGGTACTGGCCTAACGTAATCAACACCTGTACCAATGTAATGTTCGAGGCGAGGACTATTTGATTCAATTCTCAAAATTCTCTACTCGAGTCTGTACTAATTATAGGTTCCTTCTAGGCAAACGTACTTCTTCTTACACAACATCACTACTTACTATCAATAGGTGAGATTGTGGTTGAACTTTGGCCTATATTTAAAAAAAAACAACACCATAAGGTTTACTTTTCGATATGGAAGAAGATGACACCTTCAATGTTAGACATACGAGTTTAATATTACGGTCAAATATTAGAGTAAGCGATTCGGTGCTTATGTTTTCGCTTGTCGGCCTACCTTGAAATATCCGAAATTGCGGATCGAAGTTTCGGTCATTCTGTTCCTAGGAAATTATTAATCCGACTTCAATAGTGCGAGGCTTCAATTACTATTTGTATACAGTTTAGTACGTATTAAATGCTACACTAAGAAAACCCAATTGATTTCATGGCTATGCCAATCGTTCGTGTTTTATATGAGCCCGAAGTTTCTGTTGTTTAATGGTAGCGCCCCAGTCTCGGGTCCCCGGTCGGGTTGGGTGATGAGTCTGGCAAAATATAGGGTTTGTAAATATTTGTATGTACCTGAATTTATTACGATCGTTCTCGTTCAGATACGACAGTACTATACTGAAATAATTTCTTCTGTAAATGTAATATAAGATCTAAGAAAATTCTTATTCTATTATAAATGTGAAACATCTATTAGGATGGTAGTTCAACAGATTAAAAAGAAAGAAGTAGTAGTTAGGGTACCAAATTTCTACACTTTTACACTAATATTATAAAGAGATTTTTTTTGTGTGTACCTATTATATATTTGTTGTGTGTGTGTTATACCTTTGTAATTAGTATACTCGCTAATGTAATTAATATAAGCTAACAAAATAGTACCTACTGTTTTATTTGTCTAAAAACTAATCCTGATGTGATATTGATTCTTATAACAAGATATATAAAGTCGCGGTAGCCTTGTGATATGGGTAATGGACTGCTGAGACGCGGTCGCTGGTTCGATCCCATGTTTTGCCAAGGCACACATACTAATGACTTTTCGATGCTTTTCGAAGTTATGTGTGTATTTATCGCAGGTTTATAAGTGGTACATACTAATGGCAATAGGCTCGCCACCTATGTCAATAGGACCTAAACATAAACTGACGAAATGTGGGTGCTTGCACCTCTGCCTACCCCTTCGAGGATATAGGCGTGAGTTTTATGTTATGTTTTATAACACTTGGGTGGCAGACAAGTACATGGCTTCCTGATGGAAAGTAGTGATCGTGGCCTATGGACGTTTGTAACCCCCAGGCGCGTTACACGTCAAATTCGAGCTGCCGACCCAATAGAAACCTTCTAATGCCCTTCTAGAAGAACCCCATATTATTGCCGTTTGAAAAAAATCGCAGTTATGCTCATTTCACAGCTTGAGCGTGCGCGGGATGAAGTTCCTTTCATACCGCACATGTACTAATTTATTTGTTTAGTCTTTATTTAAAAATAAAACAATCATGATATTAAATTGTACACGTAATTTAATTAGAATAAATATTACATCTCATAGATTCTCGTTATCCGGAAACTGGGATGGGATGAATCTCATTGTGTCAAAGCGAACGTTGTGAACTTTATCTTTACAATGGTTTCCGAGCGAGACTTGCTCCATATTCCACACGTTTCATTTATTCTATCGCCATTGTAGTGATACGATATTCTAGATGTGTTTTGTTCCTTTTTTAATTTACGACCCGTCATTTTGACTTCATCCTGCCTGACGGTAAGCTGAAGGCAAAGTCTCAGGAAAGAGGGTTAACATTACAAACACGTAAAGTGTTTTTCACGCCCCGCTTAAAGGACTCGGGACTGTAGGAAGAAGGAATCGCGTGAGCTGGTAAGGAATTCCAAGACTTAATGGTGCGGCAGAGGAAAGACTCACCGAACCGCTCGGTTCTTGATGGAATATTTGGCACCGTATGCGGGTGATAGCCCTGCACGTGTTGTCCTGTGTAGGAAAGGAGAGGGTGGGATTAATTGGAAGAGCTCATGAGGGCATTCACCATGGTATAGACGGTATTCTTAAAATATTTTATTCTTAAAACAAACGTGATTTTTTGTTTCGATATATCAACACCTTCGATATTCTTGTGTTGCTTGCGATCACATCTAAAACTTTAACAACGGGAACCGTCCTCATTTTCTAGTTACATTACATCTTAACTTGGATGTTTTCCATAAAGTTACTGCTATATGCATATTCATCATTCGTATGGTAGCGAAGAAAGAATATCACCACTTCATCTCATCTGAAGGACGTCGGAAGAGGCGACACTCGGAGAAAAACGTAGATGATATCTCTATGAGAGAAGGCAAACTTGAAATAAAATCTTGTACCAACCCGTCTGGCCAATGTGTCAAAAATTGCCCAGAGCCTTTCTAATTGGGAGAGGCTTATGTCCAACAGTAGACTGCAATAGGCTAATTAATTGACTGCCATATGACCTCCACAACCCAATGATAATATCAATGTATTGTAGATATTGTAAAAACATCAACTCGCATTATAGCGTTATTTCATTTTTAGTGATGTTTTTCTTTGCTTCACTAACACGACGGAGAGTAAATAATGATAATTAGCTAATAAAAAAACCTTTTTTTTTACACCAATAGTGTACCCAGAGTACTACCAGATTCCTGTGGCTTCGGGTGTGTTTTCCTAAGACCTCAAAAACAAAAACATATTTTGCTTTTTTTTACAAATACCTTTATGTTCGACACAATAAGTAAATGATTTGTATTTGAGAGAAGCTCTCGACACAATGCGACAAATGTGTTACATTGTATCGCGCGACATGTGTGTATGTAAATTTTACGGTTTCATGTAACCAGCAAATATTTCCATTTTTATTACTACGTACATACCTTTATTGTTATAAATAAACTGTATTGATTATTGAATATTATATAATATTGGTTCAGATTACCAAGCTGAAGTGCCAGGGGTGGGCACATCTGCCGAAGGACCGATGGTCGTTGGAGCAAACGAGTCCCTGAATGGAGACCGCGAGAAGGCAAATGGTGGGTAAGACGCCACCTACCCAGATGGACTGATGACTTTTTCTCCTGAAAAAAGCAGCTAGGACAGACTGTACGGAGGATTGGGATCCATGGTGCAAATTAGGAGGGGCCCACGTCCAGCAAGCAGCAGTGGATTGCAATAAGATAATTGATTGGTTCAGATAACAACAACAGAGGCAGGGTAGCCAGAGCACACTGGAGAGGTTTTGTGTTGTCAGTGGAAAGACCGAGAAACCCTTCTTTGTCTTCTGCACTGACAGCACATAGACTCTCTTAACCTTCTTTCCTCCCTCCTTACCCTTCCCCCCTCTTCTGTATATGGTCGGCAGCACGAATGTGACGCCCCTAGTGTTGCATATCTGTAAACTACGTCCGTAGGCCACGGTAACCACTTCCCATCAGGTGCGCTGCTTGCTTGTGTGTAAGTGGTAAAAAAACAAACACTTCAGTTTTATAATATTAGTAAGTAAAAATAGAAAACACATCCATAAAAATATTTCGTAGCTCAATGTTTCTTAATGATATGTAGTAAATTACTGGAACTAAATTAGACATCATAAATTATGCGAAGGCATTTGACAGCCACTTGGCACGGTCTCACTCCACACAAAATTGTTAACGTATTGTGTAGATAAATCTCCGTAATTCATCTGTTGTTTGTAACACTATTAATGTTAATGAACCATTCTGGTGTTGGGCCGTGATTATTTTATATACTTAGATATTTAAATTTATAAAATAAGTGAAGCGAAGAGTTGGAATTGATTTATTTAAATTGGATTGATTAAGGACAAAGTTGCGCAAAGGAATGAGTATGAATTTATAATAATATAAAACATCACTCTCTGGTAAGATTTTTTGTTTTTCTTACTTTGAAGAGGGTGGTTTGACATTCCAATATATATTGTTGGAGTGTTGAACCGCGGGTGAGCGGTGGGCCCTCCTCCCTTCCCCAATATAAACCTTTTGTAATGGATTTCCGCCAGGTAACGCCTACATCTATATCGTATATATGAATGTATATCAATAGAGTATATCAATAATAAACAAATTTTTATTTTTAATTAATTATGGTCGAATTTCAAACATATTTTTTTAAGATAATGTTAACAGAAGTAAATAAGTTAAGGTTGAAGAATAAAATGATGTAGAAGGTAGTACATTTGGTTTAATGAGTTAGTTTGGGCAGTTATGCTTCAAATAGTTCTCCATCAATTGTGTCCAAATTCTGACACGTTGTAGGTACCTACTACCGTGTGGTGATGGAGAAATAACACTCACCACATTATCTCATCAGAAGTATCATAAGATGCAACTAACAGAAAGCTCTGATGATATCACTGCAAGAGGAGGAAAATTCGAAATAAAACCTGGACATTACATTTTAAAATGTAATGTTAAAAATATTGTAAAATTGTTCACTAATAAATATATATACTGGAAATGGCTAGCATGAAAACATTTGACCAAAACCTTCCAACAAGTAGCACTAGTATGAACTCCTATTGAATACGTAGGGTAAAAGCCGGATAGTTGCGCCACTTTTCAACAAAGCTATATAATAAAGAAATATGTGCTTAATAAGAATATTGCAAGGTGTATATCAAATTATAGGTCTTTGAGCTACTATAGAAGCCTATTGTAAAGAATGTAGTTATTATAGGTTTTGAGTAAAACCTGTTTTATTTGACCTCTCAAAGAGAGGATAGTTGCCCACTCTAGCGGATAGTTGCCTTACATAAATAATACTTCAGAGGATACTTGCCTCATGCGGGGATAGACGCCTCACAATGACTTTTGATGAAAAACAAATTCATATCGATTTACTCAACCAGTCTTTATTATTTATTGCAATCTTTTATTAAGTTCTAATCAACGTTATTCAAAATATAACAAAATTATACCCCGTATCCCGTGGCATCCCGTACATTCGCGGTATTTAGTTAATTCCTTTTTTTATCCAACTCTTGGAATACAAGACCTAAACTTTCCTCTGTCCAGCTTATGTGACGCGGCACCACGCCTGCTTTACGCTGATACTTACGAGACATTTAGCTCACCTAAAAAGTTAATTAATTATTAATTTAATATAATTTAAATAATTTAAATAATCATTATTTTTTTTTAATAACGGGTAAAATGAACTCTGGGGTTACGTACGTCCATAGGCCACGGCAACCACTTTCCATTAGGTGCATATCTGCCACTTTAAGTGGTATACAAATAAAAACATTAAATAATCTAAAAAAAGACCTGACACGGGTGGGCCTAGAACACGACCTAAATACTTACTGTATTCTAGCTAAGTTACAGCCACAATGAATAAAAAAACACAAATAGAAAATATTTGCCTTTGTTCGTGAAAGAATTTATAGTTGCGAATAGTTGCCCCCAGAGCAACTATCCGCACAAGTTTCTAGGGCAACTATCCTTTTTGATACGGATACGTGCCCTTTTCATTTGCGAAATAAATAATAATAATTTCACAAAAATATGTAATAAACTTTGCAATGTAAAGCCTAATGCACGCAAAGAAATAAAAGGTGGATTGAAACCACAATTAGTAATAAAAATATTCAACAGAAATAACTTACCAATATAAGTTCGACACCTGTCGAAGATTCATCGCGGCAGATTTTTGCTTGCACGAGTGAAACGCTTGCGTCTATGGTGACGGTTAATGTGGCCCTGAGGTCTACGGGAGGTGTACTTACAACTATAGTAAAACGCTAATGCCACTTACATCCGTAACATAGTGTATTCGAAACCGTGGCAAGTATCCCACTGGCGCAACTATCCGGCTTTTACCCTATTGTAAGGGTTTCGAGAGAACGGAGCATTGTGATTGGCAGTCTACCTCTTGTGAAACTCTGTGCGTGTGTAGCTCGCCAATCGCAATGCTCCGTTCTGTCGATAACTTCACATTAAAATTCAATATAATTTCGTACTAAGGCTACTGAGGTCTACGTCCACGAGTGAACTGTGACAGGCTAATAGACTGATTGATAAAACCTTTTATTGCATGCTGTGTTCGCATCAAGTACAATACTATCACGCAACGAATTATATATAAAAACAGTGAAAGAAATATTACTAGTTGTGTTCAGTTTTTTTAATTTGTGGTACATGAATTTGACTTCACCTCGCCTGCTGGTAAACTGAAGGCGAAGTCTCAAGAGAGAGGGTCACCATTACAAACACGTACAGTATTACAATGGTGGTGCTCAGCTTGACGGCCTCATCAGATGCTTTTTCACGCCCCGCTTATAGGCCTCTGGGAAGGAGGTTGCTTCTTGATGGAATATTCAGCACCGTATGCGGGTGACATCCAAGCCCTGCACGTATTGTCCTGTGTAGGAAAGGAGAGGGTGGGATTCATTGGAAGAGTTCATCAGAATATTCACCATGGTGGAGACAGTAAAATATTGCCAGGTATGCAACGTCTCTACGTATCTGCAAAGGTTCGAGGATGAAGTAAATATAAAATAAAGATAGTGTAGGAGTTTTACTGCTGCTGTACCACACTCATTTCATGGTAAAATATTTATATTCTCATAAGAGTAGGCAGAGGCAAAAGGGCGTAACTTTGTGCGATCCTCACATACATCCCTAGGCTATCTTATATCCATCAACCTTTCCATACATTACCTTTTATTACTTTCATTGCGTATCCGGGCTTTTCCAACGATATCGTAAACGCTCTTCGAGCTATAAAACCGTCTGAACCAAAATTTATTTCACGAAAACGAGTTCTATATCTCGAAATCTTACTAGGAATGTTATGTGAGCGTCAAGGCTAAAGTATATAACGATTAAGTCGCAAAACACTCATAGATAACGCAGCCAATCACGTCAGACAAAATAGTGACGTCATCTAATTAGCCTGTAGTACTTCTTTGAACAGTAAACGTCGCAAATCATCTCCTTTATGTTTCTGTCAAAAATAATTTAGAAGAAGAAAGATGGTATATAGGTTACATAGGAGAATTCCGAATGATTCAGACGAGGCTTCGTGGCTTTTTTTTTTCTATCTAAATTTGATTTGAACAGACAGCATACAAATTCTTTTTCAAAATTTTCAGTAGGCACATTCATTAATAAACAACGCAACAGCAAACTCCCCCGCGGCTTACCTCTATCAAAAAGTCGGTCCTAATTCTGCATATTACGTATCCAGAATCTAAAAACATCTACGTTTTTTAAGCAGTAATTCCTTTAAGATGTCTTTTGAGAGACTTAAAAAGATCACTGCTAGACTAACAATATCCTATGACCAATGATAAATCAAAAGTAAAGAAAGTAAAGAAGTAAAGAATTCTGAAACACGTCTGCTCAGTGTTGAACTTGTCAGCCCCGCATTACATATGGCCGCCACGTATCTGTGTCGTGGCAAAACTAATAATACGTTGGACTCGTGAAATAGAAAGCAATCACAGCTATATTGATCGATCTAAGAACGTGCCACGGTTAGAGCACAATACATTTACTAGCAGGATCTTTTTCAAGTTCGCGGGTAACTATCTCATTCGTGTGTAAAAAGTCTACGCGACTTGAGTGTTTAAATTAAGAATCAGGAAAATTTATGGAAACTTTTACTCACCACTACTGCACAAAGTACAGTTTGAGCAAGATTGGCAGAATGAACGATACAAAATCCAAACACTGCAAGGAGGACGATGAAACGATGAAACACATAACCCCTTCCCCCACATCGCTTCAATTTATATGATCAGCAGCACAAGTGTGGCAGCCCTGGTGTTGCCGCCGTCAATAGGCCACGGGCCGCTTTCCATCGTGTGTGCCAAATGCTCGTCGGCCACCTAAGGTGCATAAAAAAATTCAGTCCAAAGTCGCAAAGTGCACCATTACGCAGGAGGTACGGGTTAAGCTGTCGACCCTGGTTGTATTGTATTACAAAGAACTATAACAGTCATTACGGGTAGTTGGAGCCCTCAAAAGAATAATAACTGGTCTAACAGTAAAACTTCAATATCGCTATATTAAGTTGTGGAGGTCAGGTGGCAGTAACTTTACAGAACATATTGAAGTAGTTAGACTGGAGAAAGAAATGGGACCGGAATTAACGCATGGAAATGATAGTACGAGAGCCCACGACCAAAATTTTTGTCTCATAGCAATACGGCCAAAACCGCATCAAATCGATAGATACGATTATTCTGAACTCGAAAATACCAATATCAGACATTTTCCGCGTAGCGTTTGATCTGACCGAATTTTCAAAATTGTCAAAGAATTTTACCGAACTGCATCATAGCAATATGTCTGATTTGCAGACTGTAGTTGAATGATAGTTCTGAGATACCGGAAACATATTTTTCAGACGTTAGTGGTGTAGCGCAAACCCGTAAAATCACTTAAAAAAATTAAAAATGAGACAAAAAAAATGTCTCATAGCAATACGTCTGAAAATCTTTTTTATTAGTAAATTTTGTTTATTTGATACGAACAAAACAATTTTCAGACGGAAATGTGAACGCAATAAATTTGTAGACCGTTTTGAATATGTTAACAAATTTTACCGATCGGTATCATAGCAATATGTCTGAAAATTTTTGGACATGATAAAATAAGTTGTCCACATGTGCAAAAAATTTTTATCAGACAAATTAAGTGTAGCACCTTCTCTATCAGACAACTTTGCGATACTCAGATATCATTTAAAAATCGTATTGAGGCATCTTGAATTTTCTGTTACAAACCAATGAATACGTTGCGACCCTGAATTTATTAGATGATAATTAACAAAGAATTTACCCGAAACCGTAACATTGAACTTGAAGAACTGAAATAAATCGCACAAAAGGAAACTGGGATGAAGTTGAAAAAAAACGGTTTATTCAAAGTTACAAAATATTCTCGTATTCAATCGCTGTCGGATTCGGAATCGTCGTCGAAACGTTAAACGTTATTTTCATTTTTGGGAGTATATGCTACACTTAAAGTGTCTGAAAACAGGTTTTTGGTAATCATGGCAGCAATACGAAAAGTTGAAAAAAATTTTATCCGTATTGCTATGATACAGGTCGGCTAAATTTGTTGACATTTTCAAAAATCCGCTCACGCTATATGCTACGCGCAATATGTCTGAAAACAAACTTTTTCGTAATACAATTATAAAATCTATGTACATTTTTACTATCAGACGTATTGCTATAATACCGACTGTCTTTTTTTTTTGACACAGCAGAAATGGCCTCCCACGCAGTTGCTACACTTTCGACCGTTACTACACACCTAGTCGGGTTCAGAATCATACAATCTAACGATTTTATAGGGTTTTTGCCGTATTGCTATGAGACATGGTTTTGGTCGTGGGCTCTCGGGCTATGATGAATGGCAACCTATGGTATGTGAAGTCAGTTGAAAAATGAATATTCAAATAACGGTTAACAAAATTGAATTCCCTGTTATGCAAATATGGAATAAGTACACAATATAAATATTCTGATAGGAAGCCATTAAGGTGACAAAGAGCTTCGCTCTCGAAGTTTCGGGTGGGTAAAATTTTTCATTACGATTCTCTATTATAATATTGTAGAATGGTATTTCCTTTCTGATGTTTTTATAACAGATTGCTGTTCTTTTTAATCTAGAATTTTTTTGAAGAAATTAACCTAACATAAACTCACGCCTATATCCCCGAAGGGGTAGGAAGAGGTGCTAGCACCCACATTTCGCCAGTTTATGTTTAGGTCCCAATGTCCCAAACCGGGCACTTATAAACACACATAACTTCGAAAAATATCGAAAAGTTAATGGTGTGTGCCATGGTAAAACCTGGGATCGAACTCGAAACCTCGTCTCAGCTGTGCATTACCCATACCACTAGGCTACCGCGGTTTATCGAAGAAATTTTGATACAGTAATAAACATTTTCAAATCCAATAAGTCCAATATGTGCATCCATAGAGTTTTATGTCATTTGGGTATAATGAAATCTATAAAAGTAATAGTTAGCAGAAAAAAAGGAGAAAAATCAATGTAAGAAACTTTAATGCCTTAGTCTTAAGGTCTATTATTATTGAGCACCTAAATCTTCTGTGACTTGCCGCTACATACCACCCGTATAAGAATCAAAAGTACTTTGTGTTCATTAATTTATGTTTGCCAAGTCTCCGTGATGCGTGAACAATTCTAAACTAAGTTTGTTGTTTCGCTAAAAGTAAATAAGTAGAATAGTAGACAGAAATAAATGAAACTTTTAATCTTTATTGGTTTATCAGGTCACAAGGGAAATCTTGTTGATAATAACATTGACTATTTTACAGTCGACAAAAGAAACATGGTTGCACCTACCAGTAATTATTGATTTATTTAAGTACAAACTACTTTATAACAAAAGTTTGGAGCAAAATAAAATGATAGGTATAAATAAAAAGGAACGAATATTATTGAATCTATCTTCCAAGGTATCCATTGAACGCGAACGAACGTTGTTCAAAAATGACCAATGGTCGTGCAATCAATTGTAGGATTCTGGAATACGGGCCTCAATAAATAGTTCCCAGTAGAGCAGAATTTTGGGCCACCCCTTCCCATATGGTGTAGCAAGACGAATATTGACCGAATATGTCACTGACAATAATTTATGCTTCAATCCTTTGTAGGACAATGCTTAAGCCAATTTCTGCCAAACACTCTCTACTACCATAAAGAAACATTCAAGAAGTAGTACGAAATAAAAATGTTGCCATGAAATATCTAGAGTTACCTTTAATGGGTGATGTTATAGCTATCATTTCATCTTAAAAAGGCCTTTAACCACTCAAGGGAATACTTTTATTTACGCTAAAAGGCCCCACCATTTTGTACGTTTACACGTGAAAGTTTAATCGGTAAAAGCAATTAGCCAGCGGAGCCTACCTTCGTCATTTCACATAAGTAGTACAGAATGTAGACAACGTCGGTAGTGCACGCGACAGCTACGCGGTTCGATCCCCGCTCAGTGCAAAAAGTTGTAAGCATGAATATGGCTGTTTGCACTGGTCTGGTCGTGCCTCGCAGAGCACGTTAAGCTGTCGTTCCCGGTTGCCATACAAACATCTATGGCAGTCGTTACAGGTAGTTGGAGCCCTCAAAAGTCCAATCAGTCTAACTTGGAACTTCGATATCACCATTGGTCATTGGAACATTGGTGAAGGTCAGATGGCAGTCGCTTCACAGATAATATCGAAGTTCACACGCATCGCAGTTAGACTGGCAAGCCGACTTCAACTGAGTTGGGAAAAGGTTCAGAGAATGATGAGTAGAGAATATTTGAGACAAAATATATCCAGTTTTAAATAAATATATTGAAATGCAGGGGCCGAAATATGAGTGATTTAGACAAACGACTTAAGTGCGAAAAGACATAAAATGTAACAGAATATTTCGAACACAGTTAGGCTGGGGACACATTGCTATAAGTTTCGAGTTTGCAGCAGATTGAGTCTAATTTTGCGACTTCACTTAAAATGAAGTTTTAGATAATTTTACTGCTGCAATCTTGGAATACAAAAGAGCACAGTTATCTCTTATTTGCAACCAATTACTCAACATGTAGAGCAAATTTATTCATAGATTGAACAATCGCGATAGATTTACAAAGAAAGTTTTGAAACCTTATCTTCTCAAATCTAACTTCGTGCTAAGGTTTCAATAAATTAATTTGAGAGAACTGTAACTTATTTTCTATGATTCTAATTTCATTTTTTATTAATGGCAACTAAACCAAAAATCAATTTGGCATTAAAAAACAAATAATAAATATATTAATTGCCAAAATAATTTGGTTTATTAGTATTTTAATGCCAAATTTACAAAAAATAATAGAAGTCTAAGAAGTAAAAAATATTTTCAATCTTATTGCTTACGGATTATATAGATTAGTAGGTAAGGTAGATTTCTCAAAATACATTCAAAAATTACTCTAATCATTATTACCTATTACCTCAAAATAAGTACAACCATTGTGACACGTGAAACGTGAAATGTATATATATATTTAACTATTAGCTGATGCCTGCGGCACCGCTCATATGAAATTTTGTTCCCGTTGCCGTAATCTGAACCTTTTCTAATTCTAATTTATCCCTGTACCAAATTTCAGCAATATTCGTTCAGCCATTAGTACGTGATTTAGTAAAAAATATCCTAACAGCTTCACAAACTTTCACATTTATGATAGATAATAGTAGGATATTATTAAGGCAAAATATGATTGAAGCCACTAGCCATAGGGCACTTCCTCGGCATTTTTATTACGAATATGTCATTGTTTTGCGGCCCTGATGTGCTACTAACCTAACATGCCGGGACGATTTTGGTACAACGATTCATTCTTACATGATGACAAATTTGGAACGACACCCTTTGTATTTATTGTCTATCTATAACACAATCGTCAAAATTGTCGCTTTGTGTATAGGCTTAACATAATAGTGTCCATTTATTTTCTACCCGGTGGATTTAATAACGCTTCTATTGCTAGAAATTGGATGTACATCATCATCATCATCATCATCATCATCATAACTTAATTATCATCATCATACACTGAATGCAAGCCAACATTACCAAACCACATCGCCCCCGTGCTGCGTTGGATAGGCACGGAATTAATTTTGTCTGTGCATTTTTAATACTTAATAAACGTGTAAAATATCGACTTTTTTATATTTTGTGGCAAAATTTTCATTTAGTCAATTAGCAGTCCACTGCTTGATATAAGCCTCTTTTAATGTTTTATTTTATATTATACATTTATTCAGCAATAAAATGTACAACTCATGTACTGGTAGTGTAACTAAAACCATTAAGATTTGTACGGTCACCTGCGATAATATGTATACACTTTGGAACTTTGTCCTAATAATAAATGACAAGTCAACATTATGACATGAAACGGTAAAATTCGACAAGTTAAATGTGAAAAAGTTCTAAAACGTATACCTACATATATTATTGCAAGGGACTGTATACACTACACACATTTGGAGGCTTTGGCTTACCGTTTCCACGCTGACCAGAAAGGTCGATACAGGATTCCTAGGAGGAAAATTTTAGATATGATCAACGTTTCCCTGAGGATGGCGTGCACATAAGAAATGAACTCTTTATCTCTCTCATCGTTTTTATACTCTATACTCTATAGAAAGAAATCTTTTGATACAGGTCATATCAATATGACTTCTATAAAAAAGCCTAGCCTGATTGTAAACTGTAGACAAAGTCTTAAAAAAGAGCGTCACTGAGCTTTTCACGCCTCGTTTAAAGGTTCTCATTTATCAGGTTATTAACCCTTTTAATTCGACGCTTTATTTAATACTGGCTGTTGCACGCGGCTCCGCTCGCGTGATTGTGAATTATTACGTAGAGCACACTTAGAACATATTTTTGTTCTATCATCAATAGTTTCCGTAGCATATGCAACGGAAGACGTTTTAGAGCACTTTTTTACGCCTTGGGTTACGTTGCTTAAGTTTTAGTAAGGATCTATTATATTTTCTAGCAATAACTATACCCTATATTACTCAAGGTGAATGTAGCTTTCCAATGGTGAAAGAATTTTTAAATCGGCATAGTAGTTTTTAACTTTATTCATTAAAACATACACACAAATTTTTCCTCTTTATAATATTAGTCTAGATGTTGATTTGAAGTAAAAACCTTATAACTCTAGTATTAAATTACTCTTCAGTTCTCATTTAAGTCCACTTCATCGCATAATTTTCAACCGGACGGGTAAGAATGTCTTGGGTTCAAGTTTTTATTAGCATCAAGACCCTGTTTTGATTAATGGTTCTTCGAGACACTTATTAAAAATTGTTCTTGTTCTTATAAATTCAGTTTCAACATCTTTTCCTTGGGGTTTGCCGTGTGATGAAAAATAAGGGTATGCTAGGCAATTTTTTTGGATAAAATTATTGTGGACTTATACCTACTTCTCTTAATCATCATTTCAGCCACAGGACGTCCACTGCTGAACATAGGCCTCCCGCATTGACCTCCAATCCGACCGGTTGGAGGCGGTCTGCATTCAATGTGTACCCGCGACTTTGACTATGTCGTCCGTTCATCTCGCATGAGGCCGTCCCACGTTTCGTCTACCGGTACGCGGTCTCCATTCGAGAACTTTTCGGCTCCAACGACCATCTGTTCTTCTTGCTACGTGGCTCGCCCACGGCCACTTCAGCTTGCTAACCCTGTAAGCTATATCGACCACTTTCGTTCGTCTACGGATCTCCTCATTTCTGATTCGATCTCGCAGAGAAATTTCAAGCATAGCCCTGGTTTTTCCAAGCGATTTCAACATGGGGTCCTTCAAAAATGGCATTAGATGGTTCATACAGGGTTGGTAGTACAATGAGCACCGCCTATTTATCTGCCATTTCAGTGGTATAAAAATTACACATTCTACAGAACTACTCGTATGTAAATTCTCATTGTTTTAGGAATTCAAATGAGGAAGTGGTTGTATTCTAAAATATACTGCAAGTGAATAAACTTTTGTTGTATTTTTACGACATGGAATTTTTACAGATGGAGTGTTGAATGATTCTAGACTATACGCAGAGAGTAAATAAAGCTGTTAGTTCTTTGAAGTGTCAGTGCAAGCAAGTAACAACTGCATGCAACCTGTGTTACGTTCTGAAGATTTACCTCTCAAATAATAGTATCAAGATTATACGAGTATTACTGTATTATATTGATGTTGTAATGGCGGTTAAAGGTGTTTATCATGAATTAATAGAATGAATGGCTCTGTCTCCCTATCAACTACGACAGTAGCAATGAGGTGTGAGTAAACCTCGCCTGTAAATCGGCATGCCTGCAGATGGCAAGGTGAGGCTCTGACGCAGATTTTCTATTTGATGTTAGAAAGAGCACAAGTAAAGATAGAGAAAGAGTCAACCAATCAATCAGTTTATTTTTGAACGAATAACCTTCGGTTATCACTGTCAACAATCCCTATCAATTTGATTTAAGGTGAGGCTTTTGCACTGAATTCCCATTCGTTGTTGGAGAGATAAAAGTGAAGATAGAGAAAGAGTCAATCAATCAATCAGTTTATTTTTAAACAAATAACCTTCTGTTGTCATCCATCTCTATCAATTAGACGACTTAACGTGCTCCTTGAGGTACGACAGACGAGTGGTACGCACAGGTAACGAAATATGCCATCACGGTGATATCAAAAAGTACTTATACACTATTAAATTTAAAGGTTCGATCCCTTTACTATTAACAAATAAATAAGCATCTACTGCACTCAGCAGAATAATCATTATAAAAAAAAACAGAGAGTCTACTTTCGTAATACCAGCACTTTCTTAATAAACTTTGAAAGCCTCAACTGAATGACTGGCCTGTTACTAAGGATTTATTTAACTTTTATTCTTAGGGGTATCAAAGTCTCCAAGTTTTAACGACCCCACCATCTTCTCGTAATAAAATCCACTTGAGTGAGTTATGAAAAAATCATAATTACGACAAAAGTTTATCTTGTCTCGGTTACTAAATAAGGATTATGTATCGCTTGATCTTTTTATACTTTGAAAAGCGATAAGAAACGCGGTTCACTCGATGACCTGATCTCTTGGCGTAGTGGTGTTTGACTGCGAAGTCGGAGGTCGTGGTCTGATTTCCGTTCAGTGCATAATGTTTGTGTGGATGAATGTGAATATTTGCATTCGGGAAGATTACGGGATTTCTGTCCAGTATTGATTAAGAAAAATCTATCGATAATTTTTACCTTTTAGGTACTATTTTACATTGCCGCACAGACAGCACAGAGACTCTCTTAACCTTCTCCCCTCTCACCTTCTCCCCTCCTCTTTATATGCTCGAGCACGAATGTGACGTCTCTGGTGTTGCAAACGTCCATAGGCCACGGTAACCACTTTCCATCAGGTGGGTGACTTGCTTGTCTAGCACCTAAGTGATATAAAAATACATTACATGTTTTTTACTTAAATCTACAATGTTTGCAAACACAATACTTTCCTAACGTCAGAATAGGATCTCATTATGATTCAATGGTCAAATGAATAAAGCATTTTCACAAAAGAGCGTACTTATTCTTTATAAAATTAAGGGAGCTCTTGCACTAAGACGTTTTTTATACCAAACGGGAGGCAGTGCTTGGACAGCGCAGTATTTTTATTAGGACGTTACTTCCAACAAAAAATAAATTTATATCACAGTAAGTAAATACAGTAGGTTTATAAAATAAGAAATGCGTTTCGTTACTAGTCTAGAAGGTCTTTGGAAGGTCTTTGGAAGGAAGGCTTTGTCATTTTGCCTATCACTGCTAGAACTTTTCCACCTTTCACATCCAGTCTATCGCTTTTAGTATAAGTCTTTATCGATAGGGTAGTCTGGTGGATAGACCAGTGGGATAGGCCAGAGGACAGTGGCCAATTCATCTTATGTTATCCAAAAATATCAAGGACGACTCACGGTCTCATAGCTATTTAGCTAGCTCATTTTACGAGTTATGCCGTTGACTTTAGGTCTTTGTTGGATGACCTTTTTTTTACGTGCGGAATTCACCACAAATATTCAACGAAGTCAGTGCGAGAGGTTATATTGAATTCGAACCGAAACGCCCCGGCGGCAGTTTGTTGGACGACCTCATAGTGAATTTTATCCTTCAGAGAAACTTCTGGCATAAGCGTGTACTACTAATCAAACACAAGCCTCTTACTAATTAAAAACAAAAACTAATTTGCTAGTTCGTATACCTACAGTAGCAAGTAATCTAACAAAGGAAATAAAAAAATACTTTCGTTTCGGAAACTAGTTCGCACAAGGCGGGCAAATGTAATCTTTGTTCTAGAAGTTTCTTACACATTACTTGTAGCCAGGGCTTGTTTACCGGTTAATGTATCAAACCGGTTTCAGTGTAAGTACATAAGAGCGTTTCATTTAGGTTTGACTCTACCTTAACCGATAAAAACCCTTTTATGTTTGAACTCAATTTACCGGTTTTGATTTCGCTCTTACCGACAACATCGATGCACCATTCACATTCAATTCGCGCGGACTACATGTGTTATCCACTAGTACAAAATTTCAATTTTCAAGCGTAGGGCTAAAGTGCTTCCATATTTTAAAGGAGTAGTGAAGGTCACCAAAGTGTAGTGCGAGCGTCGTCGGTCGCGTGCCTCCGGCCACTTGGATCGTGGACTGTATGCGCAGTCCATTTTCAATTTAATACAATTTTTTTTAATAAAATTTATTTATTTTAATTATCAAAATATTATAAGAACAGTTTTTCTAATCAAATATTCTATTGATAAATGATATTGGTAAAAATTCTATTGATAATGGCATGTATTAACTCCCTATAATTTTAATTATATATAATACTAGCTGTTGCCCGCGGCTTCGCCCGCGTGGTTTTTTTTTGACAATTACCTACTCATTTTTGACTCATTATTATTATTAGCCCACATAGTTATTTAATTATTATATTGCATATTTTATAACCACCTTCGGTTCGCCGACGATATCGTCATAGTTGCGGAGTCGCTGGAGCAGCTGGGCGAAATGCTGCACGGCCTAAACGAATCCTCTCGACGCGTCGGCCTTGGTGTAAACTTGAACAAAACCAAGGTTATGTTCAATGAACACGTTATACCGAGACTGATTGCCGTCGAAGGGGCCACACTCGAAGTTGTTCAACAATATATCTACCTGGGGCAAACCATACAACTTGGTAGAAACAACTTCGAGAAAGATCTAGCCAGAAGGATCCAATTGGGCTGGGTAGCGTTTGGTAAATTGCGTCGGGTCTTCTCCTCCCCCTACAACAATGCCTAAAAACAAGAGTCTTCGACCAGTGCGTTCTGCCTATTATGACTTACGGTGCCAAAACGTGGACATTGACGATGGGGTTAGTCCACAAATTGAAAGCCGCTCAGCGGGCCATGGAGCGAGCTATGCTTGGAGTCTCTTTGAAGGATAAAATTCGCAATGAGGTCATCCGACAAAGAACTAAAGTTACAGACATAGCTCGCATAATAACCAAGCTGAAGTGGCAGTGGGCTGGCCACATCTGCCGGAGGACCGATGGTCGCTGGAGCAAACGAGTCCTCGAGTGGAGACCGCGAGAAGGCAAACGGAAGGTAGGACGCCCCCTAGCCAGATGGACTGATGACCTGAAAAAGGCGGCTAGGACAGACTGGATGCATTAGGAGAGGCCTATGTCCAGCAGTGGACTGCGATAGGCTGATTGATTGATATTTTATAATGAACAAAACTAAATCACAACTTCTGTGTCTTAATTATGAAATAAAAATAAGACTCCCAATAATACAGATCGCATGTCGCTGCAACTTGTCGAGAGCATCTAATAAGTACTTTGCGGAGCCATCCCAGAGATGCGAGCAGTATTCCACGCAGGAGCGAATTTGTGTCTTGTAATGAAGACACCGCTGTTTCGGCGTGAAAAAACGTCTCACTCTGTTCAGGACTCCGAGTTTACGAGAAGCTGTTTTGATGATGCTCTCGATATAGTTCTTGTTCTTCAGTTTGCAGCGAACATCCATACCGAGTATATTGAGGTTATCCTGAAATGGCAGTGGCGTGCTCTGAAGAGTGCGATGAGGAAGGAAAGTAGAGAGCCAGCATTTACCTGCAGGAACTCCGAAGCTCATCCATCACAAGGAACGCGAATGCGGCGCCCCTGCAAGAAGCTAGCAACCCAATTGCACAGTCTTGGAAGCAGACCGAAGGTTGGTAGTTGGCTAAGAAGCGATTTGTACCAGACTCTATGGAAAGCTTTAGCGATGTCCAGGCTAATAGCCAGTGACTCACCATGCTTGTCCATAGCCTCACCCCAAAGATAGGTTATATACCGCAGAAGATCACCCGTTGACCGTTTCAGTTGTCAGTGATCCTCTAGGTGACGCATGAGCTGTGTGTTGATGAGGTGCTCAAAAACTTTACACAGCACTTAGGTGACGGCTATGGGTCGATAGTTGGCTGGGTCTGAGCGATCTCCCTTCTTGGGAATCGGCTGTATATTCGCCTCTTTCCACGCCGTCGGCACTACTGTACCCGAAATGTGGGAGAGTTGGTACAGCCGCGTGAGCATTGTAGACAACTCCGCTGCACATTTTTGAAGAACCACCGCTGGTATACCATCCGGACCACTGGTTTTCCGGACATCGAGTGACTTCAGTACTGCACGGACGTCGCGTTGCCTGATACGGATATCAGGCATTGCGTGGTCACTGTTGGGTGGTCGGTGGCTGCATACCACAGTCCTCGATTCGGGAGTTGGTCGTAAATAGATTAACCAGAAAAATTGTTTTCTCTTGCGGCTCATGGGCCAGGGATCCATCAGGGTTGTGCAGGGGGACGGGGGAGGGGCGGGGGCAGGGTAGCTGGGCTGCCGGGCTGGTAGAATTTAGCTTGCACGGCTCTGGCCAGTACCCAGTAGCCACGGCTGCCCGTGGGATGCACCACTAGTTCTTGACCAATCTGTGCTATGCGCTGGGTATTTTGCAGCCTACTCAGCGTTCGGAAACCGCTCCTTCGCCTCATCTGCCGCCTGACTCAGACATTCAAAGAATAGTGTGGTCTCGGCATCTCCGGTATGGCAACGGTAACGGCACACATAGATTTGTCTCGTACAGCTATTATGGTCTACGTGTACCCACGGGACAGAAAAGGATGGGTCCTCAAGGCAGCGCAAACGACGACAACAAACATCCGCCCTAACAAACACGCACTCCCCGGTTTTTCGCACGAATATTTTCCTTTGGAACATGGCCGGGGTAGAGCAGGCAGGTGTCGTCATGCGGCATATTTGTGTCTCCGTCAGAAAGAGCGTGGCTGGTTTCGCCGTCTCTAGTTGTTGGTGGACGGCGTTGAAGTTTGCATGGAGCCCACAGATGTTAGTAGACTCCACCTCAAAAAGCGAGCTAGTGGGAGAATAAAGAGCCGCTGTGTTGCCATAATCTCTGATATGTACTGCCATGGTAGGGGGTAAGAGAAGGCGTGAAAAAAGAGGTGATTGTCGTGGCAGCACCGCGTGACAAAGCGCAGGAGATTGGTTTTATCTGTGGTTGTGGGGCATGGCTAGAGCCGACGCGCCGAACGGAAGGTGCCTGAATATATGGTCGGCGGGTTCCCACATCCGGTCACCAACCTGCACGACGAACCATTTTAGTATTATGCGCGGCCTGGTGAGGCAGTCTCCCAGGGTGGTTAGCCCCAGTTGAGCCTCTGTACCTACTATGCCGCGAGCGGCCCGCGACACCAGTTTCTACGGGTCTCCCTGCTCGGCGGGTCACCCCGCACCATCCCCACCAAACTACGCCAATACCCACTGGTCCCACAAATGCTGCGACTACCACCACCTCTGCCCGGCTATGTACTTGCTGACCCCTGAACGCAATCCAACCGAGGTTGCTACCCACCCGGTCAAAATTTATGACAAATTTATTCCATCAAATTTCTACCACCAGTAGTTATAACGTATTTTACGCCGCATCCTTCGATTAGACATTTCTTTCGTTCAAGTAATCAAAATAAATAACTATATATTTTGTTCTTTCTCTTATGACCCATTCTTTACTTGAAAACCCTAAAATAATTAGGAGCAAAGCTGCGAAATTACCAATAACTTAGCCCACTTTAAGTTAGCAATCGTTTAAATAAATGCATCACTCTCTGAACAATTACAATTTACAAGCAAGTTAGTTCAAGCGATGCCGACGCGGGTAGGTACGTGTCGCTCTGGATTAAACCGGTTTATTAAGGTTTTAGTATGGTTCCCATTCTGGTTTCACTCTGAATGAAACCTTTACTAAAAACAGGTTTAACCTTTATTAACCGGTATTTTCTAAACCGGTTTCAAGCCCTGCTTGTAGCTTACTTAATCTTAGGCGAATATTAAGATGTTGCTCTACGGGTATGAGCACGGTTTTATATTATTCTATTAAGTATTTTTTTGTTTGATTTTATTTTATGTATTTATTTTTCTTTATTTAAGATATGTTTAGGTTTAGAATGTCCAATTCCCAAAATGACCACGATGCGAAATGTCCATATCTCAGAATGTCAAAGTCCCAAAATGTGCAAAATATGTTGACGATTTTGAAATTGACATCCTTTATTCTCCACTAACGTATAGGGAGTGGTGGTAAACTAAGATTAAGTAGAGAAGACATCATTAAGATATAACTATGTTACATTTATTGAATTATAAAAACAATTAAGTTGTACGAAACTTAGATCTCCTGATAAATCTATTCCACACCACTTATTTTCTTATTATTCCTCTCTAATGGTGTATAAACAAACGCTTTCATCAAATATTTCTCCCATAATAAGTTAGGGAGTCTGAGATCGTCAACCTTGCGTCCTAATAATAATGCAAGGGCGTTCTTAAAATTTATTTTTGTCGGGCCAAATTATTCGGGGTTTAGCAAAAATGTACAATATAACACAGGAATGTTAGGTTATCCCTGGTACCAAAATATGAGGTATGCTGTATCTTAACATAATTTTTGAAGTCATGAGATTGTTTAGGTATCTTTACTCGATTTACTACCAAAGGGATTATCTTATGACTTTTATCGTAATTTAATAATAAATTTCATAAGAAATAATTTATTGATAAATAATTATGACTATGAGAATTATTAATTAAGTACGTAAGTAAGCGTCGACGAGACTCAACTTCAGTATGAGATACTGAAGTTGAGTCTCGTCGGAGTTCAGAGACCGGCGATATGTTCATATATTATATTATGAATAAAAGAGGCCAAGTGCGAGTTGAACCCGTGTACGCAGTTTTCTGTACTAATCTATTTTCAGTAAAGTGCAAAGTGCGTCGCCCCATACCCGGGGGCTAGACGGAGACACCGTGGTCTCCACACCCGACGGGGGTCATCTCGAAAGAGACGTCCCGGGTCTGTTGTGTGCAGTCTGATATTTTGCCTACTAACTCACCTAAAGAACCTGTACTAAAGACCTAAAGAAGGCGTACGTTTTAGTCGGCTTGAGTCCAACATTAACCCCTCCAACCGGCTCCGGTTGGGAAGGGGGGATCTTTCGCACGATTAAAAGTTATACCATTTGTATACAGAATCCTAAAATCGCAGAAATTTAAAAATAATAATCGCAAATGTATCTCCAATCCATTAAAAATAAGGTTATTATATTCGTTGGGTTCGGATCACGTCTGTCGTCGATTTAGGTCTCTCCATTTGACCCATAACAATGTAATAGATACAATAATGCTTACAACAGATACAACCAGTGTTCGTATTATTTTTACAATTCAATAAATGTAACAGAATCCTACTCAGCTATTTCCATTTCGCTATATAATTGGTAAAAAGGTTTACGAGAACGGCAAAACATAACAGTGTTAACTAAAATGAAACATTTTTTTCAGCTTTATTTATTCACTAAACACACATTATTATCATTACGTATGCACCCATAGTTCATTCTCATACTCTTTCTTTGCTTACGGACTGTTTTATTCTGACTTTTACAGGAGTAAGTCTTACAGATAGAGTCCCTAACCTTACTACTAATATTAGCTTCAGAGTCTCGTGGCTCGTTCATTAATCAGCCAGAGTATCATTGCCGATGACTTTGACTTGGGCTACGAAGATCTTGATTGGGCTACATACATCGATATATTCTAGTATTATTGAAACAACGTTAAGTTCAGTATGATTAGTGATATTGTTATATGTGTATGTTGTTAGTGATTAGTGATAATGTGTTCTAAAAAGTGGTTATATATAGCTAAATACATTTACTATTGTGAATACGCACATATTCTACATAAAAACAGAGACTATTGCGAAAGAAAATTACGTTCAATAGATAGGTAGGTACAATGCTACACAAACATAAATTATGCTACATCTACATAATTGCTATACCATTTGCTACACACACAAATGCTACAGTCATCTTTTATTTAATCAACCAAGTCATTAAGGACCGCGAAGATTGAATATCCGTTGTAAAGGGCCTGAAAAGAAATAAATGCAAACATAAATTGATTTCGAATTGAATTATACGTAATTTAATACAATCGTTGGCAATCGTGTGATTGTATTGTATAGGTAGATATAAAAATGGTCTTGATCGTTAATTATATCTTATCTTATAATATAGAACTAGCAATAACAGCTGTATATCTATATTTAAAAAGCAATTCGAGTATTTCTATTTTGTTTCATGAATTTATTTTATTTGTTCCATGAATTCTACCGAAGGTTTTTAAGGAATGACTGGAACAGAATCAGAAGACCATGCGGACGAAGCCGCGGGCATCAGCTAGTACATAATATAATCATAAATTGATTGTTAGTTTTTAAAAAGTATCTAGGTTAAACACGGTTACAGAAAATTGCATCAACAATCACTACATTTCAACTGAATTAGTTGGCACTATCATAGACAATAGATTCAGACCTTTATAAATTGGGTACTCTATATTGAACTGTAAATCAATTCAATTCAATAAATTAACTTACAGAATACAAGGAAAGGCTTTTGTAAGTTCGACACTATTTGAAATAAGTAGGTATTCGCTTACATACACCGAGAAAGTGGAGGGGACGTAGTAAGCCTTCTCTAAATGTGAAACTTATGCTCGGGCCCTCTCCGTCAGTAGCAGCGCTGCTATGAAACAAATGACTACACCATGATGGTAATTAAAAAATACCGTTGATTTGACAGAAGATGAAAAAGATCGGCAACGTATCATAGATTATATTTAGGGACCAATACTGGCGGATGACTCTCCGTGATTAGGTATTATAGGGGTTTCCATGTAGTTATCATATAAATTTTAATATAATAGAGCTTTATACGAGCTACCTCCGCACGGCGTGGCGGTAGTGAACGCGACTGCTACGTAGGAGGCGTGGGTTCGATTCCCGCTTAGTGCAAATATTTGTGCGCATGAATATGAATATTTGCATCGGTCTGGGTGTTTCTATGTATAATTTACAGAAAATAGTATCTAAGTATGTTTATCCGCATTCTAGAACCCATAACACAAGCTAGTTAACTATGCTTACCTTGGGTCTAGGTGGCGTTGTGTATATTGTTCTAGAATATTTATTTATGTAGTGGGTATTCGGACGCTTTCGATAGAAAGAGAAAGTAAGAAGATGCTTCAGCGCGTGAATTTGATGAGGGGGAATGACGTGCGTAGATTCCCGTCAGAGAGCGTTCTGTGTCATGAAGAAAACCGCAGCTTAATGAACACATTAGTACATTTTAACGTTCGCTGTGGATATCCATGTCTCGCTCACGTTATATTGTTTCGAGCCTTAAGTAATATCTAAAGTATGTTACAGTCAATTTTATCTAACTATCGTATAAAAAGATAATTTTTAACCAATTTTTTTACACTCGTGCTGCCGACTGTGTAGAGGAGAAGGGGGAGGGCGGAGGAGTGAAGGTTAAGGAAGTCTGACAAAGCTGGATTACTTGGTCTTGCCACTGACAACGCGAAACTTCTAGTGCAAACTAACGGTCCATCGCACAGAGAAATTACGTGTAGGAAAAAATTCTAATCCAATTGCGGTTCAATAACAAACTATTTGATATTGACGGAAGTTTATGCGAATTTCACACATTGAAATAACACTCATAACGGTAACACTTCATATTTCTTTTGACTTGTGTTTTGAAAAAAGTAGGTTAAAATGGAAACACTCATATTTCTTAACCTAAATAAAATTATTTACACCATTTTATTCATTAGCGCCAAAGATTTCAAAATAATTCAAATGAAATTAAAATAAAATCTTCCAATTTCAGATGTCATTTACATTACCAATCCTTCGGCTTTTCTGCCACACTGATTTACTCAAGATATATTTCAGAAAATTCATTCACCGTTTGGAATAAAATTTCTTGAAATACAATATTTTCTTAGTTCCCTCCATTGCTAACATCCTATTCTATTTGTGGCAGGGTTTTGAAGGTTATTTTATAAGTTAATGTGAAATTGTGAACTAGTATTATTATACAGCGACCCATTTTCAGGTGATTTTAGGTTATTATATCTGCTGAAAGACCTTGGCTTGTTCAGAATTGCAATAAGTTTTATACTAGAACGAGTATTTAAAGCTGCATTCATGCCAGATTTGACTGGTTAGCGAGAAAAACACAACAGTACAGAAAGTGAGTGTTGATGCAAATCGAAAAGCCCTACTAACCTAGACCCGAGTCTTAAACACTCCTTAGAGTTCTCTCTCTACCACACGATAGACCCGGCATCATCACGGCGTATTCCTGGATAGCTAAGAATTTCGTTTACTGTTTCTGAGTGCAATTCTTGTAAATAAAAATTCTCGTGTCACAATGTTCGTTCCCGTACTCCTCCGAAACGGCTTGACCGATTCTCATGAATCTGAGAATCGGCCAACATGTATTTTTCATACCCCTAAATGCTCGGAATGGAGCAGCGGTAACGGGATCAGAAGTCCACGCGGGCAACAGCTAGTATTATCATATTTGGAAATTCAATTCTTGAAAAATCATATCCTGGAATAGATCAGGAGCATGGTAATTGCGCAATCAAGCCCTTGCCGTTTGGTAAAATAGGTAATAATAAAATAGTAGACTTACGTGACCGAATGTCTGTACAGACAATAATGCCATCCCTCCAGCGCTTAGTGCTAGAGGTCTTTGAGCTGCTCTTATCATAGTTAACAAGTCTTTTTGCATGTCTACCGGCCACGAGGTCCAGGGGGCTTCGTAGGCAGCCAAAGCTATACCTTGACTCTACAAAGAAATGCCATCTTTAGGATAAGTCAAGGAAATTATTTTGATGTCATAATATTCAAGTATAGTAAAAGAATAATTCCGTAAACTGAAGGACACCACTGTCCCTTCAATATTCTCTAATCGTGCTACATTATGTTTCATTTGCAATAAAACATTAAAAATAAAAAGCAAAATATGAGTAATAAGAGGTAAAATATTAGTGGTCCCGGATTCTAAGCACAAAGTTTCGAATAAAAAATAAATATGCATTTGCCTGGTCAGGGACAGCCGTAGACAGCACATTTGTTAATGTTATGGCTTCTTTTGCAATAAAATTGTAATTAAGAAAGGAAAATATTGAGTAAACATATCATCATTAAAATTACTCACTTGTATAATAAGTTCATTACCCAGATAACTATAAATATATGCATTGAATAATGCTACAGCCAAATATGCTACGAAAGTTATTAGAAGAGTGATGTCTGTTACCTAAAACGCATTGTACAATATTCATATTTAAGCGATGTACTAAAATAACTGATCAAAAACGAGATTACATTAAATTAAATTACAGCGAACTGTTTTATTCGCTTTTAAATTTGATAAGATATTTACTATGCTCGTTGATTTTATGGAGTAAACGACATTTTGGCGCTGTCTCAAGCGCCATGATCACGGTGTACTGACGACCGCCGAGCTAGTTTTTTTTGTGGGTAAGCGTATCGGTCCACCCTTTTTCTCGCGCCATGATCACGGTGTACTTACGACCGCCGTGCTAGTTTTTATTGTGGGCAAGCGTATCGGTCTACCCTCTTTCTCACTCGTTGCGTCGCGTGCGCGCCGCCACTACCACTGTCGGCGCTTGCAACAGCGCTGAAATATCGGTAACTCCATAAAATTTACAAGCATGGTAAATATCCCGTCAAATCTAATAGTGAATGTATAAATGACCATGTCAATCTAAAATTAGAATTAATTTATTACGTTAACTTTTCAATTAAAAGGCTGCTACTACAGGATTTGTGCCTAAATAATGATATTATCTAGGCACAAATCCTGTGGCATTTTGGAGTCCAGGGCCGGTACTACTACTCTACAGACACTCATAGACCGGTTTATAGGCTTAAAACCTTAAGATCTTGTATATCGATCGAGATGATCGAGTTCAATGCCAAGAAGACGCAGGCATGCGCGTTTTCAGCAAAGACATCTCCTTTCCTTCCTCCTCCCACTCTTCAGAGCACACCACTGCCATTACAGGATAGCCTCAATATACTCGGTATGGACGTGCGCTGCAAACTGAACAACAAGAACTATATCGAGAGCATCATCAAAACAGCTTCGCGTAAACTCGGAGTCCTGAACAGAGTGAGACGTTTTTTCACGCCGGAGCAGCGGTGTCTTCTTTATAAGACACAAATTCGCTCCTGCGTGGAATACTGCTCGCATCTCTGGGATGGCTCCGCAAAGTACTTATTAGATGCTCTCGACAGGTTGCAGCGACGTGCGGTCCGCATTATTGGGAGTCCTGAGGTCACAGAGTCCCTCGAGCCTTTGCAGATGCGTAGAGATGTTGCGTCCTTGGCAGTATTTTACCGTCTCTACCATGGTGAATGTTCTGATGAGCTCTTCCAACTAATCCCACCCTCCCCTTTCCTACACAGGACAACGCGTGCAGGGCTTAGGTGTCACTCGCATACGGTACAGAATATTCCATCAAGAACCAAGCGGTTCGGTGAGTCTTTTCTCTGCCGTACCATTAAGTCCTGGAATTCCTTGCCGGCGCACGTGTTTCCTTCTTCCTACAGTCCCGGGTCCTTTAAGCGGGGCGTGAAAAAGCATCTGATGAGGCCGTCAAGCTGAGCGCCACCATTGTAGCACTGAACGTGTTTGCAATGGTGACCCTCTTTCATGGGACTTTGCCTTCAGCTTAACATCAGGCGAGGTGAAGTCAAATTGACGTGCCATAGATAAAAAAAAAAAAAAAAAAAAAAAATATTTTTGCCTTATGTTGTTTATCAATGTGTACGTGTGTGTTTATCATTGTGTGTGTATAGTTATAGTTTCCATTTTCTTTCTAGCTAATCCAAGCTCTTGAGCTAGTATTCAGCTCTCAGACTGAAAATACCATAGACACGTAAAAAGAAAATGGTAGATACTAACGATGGCAACCATAATAGCGTTCAAGCATAATTCAAAAGTGAACGCTAAATGCTGCACAAGAAAGTATTCTTTGAACAAAATTTCCATCGTTTTGGAATATCTGAAACAAAATTCACTGATTTAGAACATTGTCCTAGCATATCTATATATACCTACAGTGTGTAAGGGAAATACTCCCGAAGCCTCAGGCCACTGGTAGTAATCATGGTACACAGCATATTGGCACTAAAAAAATCAACGCATTTTTTTTTTAAGCCGTTTAACTTGCATGAAAAAAACATGAACTCGCAACTTTTATGAAATTTTCGTTTCATTTAGCTTTACTGATACGGTGGAGAGAAAACAATGCGAAAACAAAATCTCACCTCATTAAACGAATATGTTTCTTTATTGCTTGTTTGAATTCTTTTCTTGTTACTATCTCAGTCTCTTCTGTATACCTCATAATCTTTATCTGCTTTTGTAACCCAATCAACTGCTCACAAAGATACATCAACAAACTGCATACCAATCCTTGCATTGCAAATGCCCTTACCATTCCTGGTAAGAAAATTATTGCTATAATTTGCGCTGATAGTATTAATTTCATTCGATCTTCCAAGGGATTAAAAGGCATCCAAGCTTCTATTGACATTTTTCCTTCTAATATGGCAAATGCACTAAAAGAACCAAGAATAACAAGAGACGTTCCAGTTATTACAAAAACCACTTTAGCCATTAGCTTCTTTCCATTTTCGGTTACTACATCACCGGAGTTCTCAATTTCCTCAATAAGAGCCTTTAATTTTTCTGAGTGTAACACGAAAGTGATAGTTTTAAAGAAGAAATTGTAGGCACACAGACTTTTATCTATGTTTGTTAAAAAAATTGTCAAGTCATTTCTGTTCTCATAAGTACCGATACCAGTTATAATTAAAAAATATATGGTAAACCCATGTAATATGTTTGTGTATATTTTATACAGCAATTTTTGAGTATCGGTAAGGTTATCTTCAGGCCACAGTCCAACAAGAAAAAGGTATTTTAGATTGAATGCAAAAATGTTATCGCCGATCGTCCAAAAACGAGCGAACATCGATGCCGTCATCGTGGAAATGATTAAGCAATAGTCTACAAGAAGTTTCAGCTCGCAAATTAACTATAAACGTTCGTATCATAAGTGGTGTGGACACAAACGTTCTTCGTACATTAATTTGTAATTTATTTTTTCACGTACCAACCCGCAATAGGCAAATATATATTAAAAGTATTATGCCGAAGACGTAGGCAGAGGTGCTAGCACTCACAATTCGCTAGTTTATGTTTAGGTCCCAATGTAATAGGTGGCGAGCTTATTACCATTAACCGGGCACTTATAAACCTGCGATAAATACACACATAACTTCGAAAAACATCTAAAAGTCATTGGTGTGCCATGGTAAAATCTGGCCTGCGATCGAATCCGAGACCTTGTCTCAGCAGTCCATTACTCATACCACTAGGCTACCGCGGTTTTTCTCATTGTATGTATACGTACTGTATAACTTTGCAAAATTTGTAATGGTATAATTCCGTGGCCAACCACATACCACAACTGCAGACGCATTCAGCTGATATAGTATATTGCTAAATAACGAATAAATTAAGAAGCCACAACGAATTGAAGCAATAAACAATTATATCAATCAAACAAAAAACAAATATCAAAACAGAAAACTTATAAGATAGGGTAAACCGAACCAATATTTGTTTGTAAACCAATTTAGTAACCGGCTTTATTACGAAACGAAATGTGCTGTTTTGGATGAATGAAAAAGACATAAATTTTAGAGGATACATTTTATTTTTATTTTATTTTATGAGAATAACATGTTCAGTCAACGAGGTAATACAGAGATAAATCAAGGCTTAAATGGTAAAAAGTCACATATATTTTGAACATAAACTGTGATAAAAATATGACAAACATGTAATCGACTACATAGATGATGCCTAGGAATTCACCCGCGTGGTATTCCGGTCTTTCTCCCATAACCCTTAAGAATCGTAGTTGCCTGACTTTAAAAAAATCCTATGTGTTAATCCCGATTATAATCAATTCCTGTATCAAAATTCAGTTAGATGCGTTCAGCGCGTTAGAACGTATTAGCTAAATATCTAAATTTCTTCAAAACCTTCTCTTTTGTAATATTACCAGGATTATTGATATAGAACAGAGATTTGAAATATCAAGCTACGAGTAGAAACTACTCGAACAGACCGATTTGTTTGAAGACAAATCCGCCCATATATAAATTTGTCGCTAAACTTGTGAACACCCGGCTTTACAGTATAAAGTTTTAAACAAACTGGGCAACTCCCTACTGCAATATCTTAGCTAATAACGGGACACTTACGAATAACTCCATCCCTTTCTCGCACGTATGTTTCTGAGTAGTTTGTAGTCTTTGGTGAACTACAAAATGATAAATTACGGTGGATTAATATCATAAGTATGGAACAACGGCCTAACTAGTTGGTAAAGGGCAGCTACTTCGGATTTGTTTGTAATTGATGTATTTATTATTGAAGGCAACTTATAAGCCGAAAGGTCAGAAGCTTATGGATGTCAGGTATGGAAGGATATCGATAACGGATGTTTGATATGTATTGTTGTAATATCAATATTGACAGCCTCTGTGCGGTGATAGTAGGGAACTCGAATGTGCAGGTAGCGTGGGCTCGTTTTACGCTCAATGCATATATTTATATGCATGAATCTATTTGCATTGTTTTAAATTTAGGTAGGCAAAAGTTAATGCTTGGACGGGATTTGAACCGTCAATCTTTCTCTTACACGGGGATTGCTCTGACTGCTGAGACACGAAGACATGTCTGAAGCATTCAAAATTCTTCGATACAAACATCTTTGGGGCGATGGGAGCCGTCTACCGACAATTTCTTTACGACATTTTCATTGCGTCTATTTGCATTGGTTTGGGTATTTTTCGGCGAGCAAGTTAAGCCATCAGTCCCGATTGTTGTTACGGGTATTTGGAGTCATAATAAGTCTGGAAACTGGTCTAACTGCAATAATTTGATGGAGGGCATAATTTATTATGAAACATAGGTACATACAAAGAGACCAATTTGAATTTGAAAGGTCAGATGATTTATATTTTTATTATTTATATTTATTAATCACGGAAATAATTACAAAATATGAAACCCTACTAACCACTAAAACCCTACTTTGCTGATAACTATAGAAACAAAAGTTAAGTAAAAGTAAAATTTACTTTTAATTAATATTTATTTCAGTTAGATCAAAGAATAGTAATAGCAAGATTGCTAAAAATAAATTGAGTTGTTCGGAAATGTTCTATTATAGTTTGATAGCAAATACATTGGCGAGGGATCTCCACACGAGGTAAGCCAACACTATATAGTGGCCCTCTGAGCAAACACCATCAACAGTGAGAATGTTTGTACTTGAAATCGTGAGGATAAATAAATGTCATTTTCAACGAAAACTGAACATTTAAAAGGTTTTTAAGTCCATCATTAAATCGGAATGAGTGATATTGCTTTTTGCCTGATGAGAATGATTGTTAAGACACCAACATTATTCCCATTACTGTTCCTGGTGTTTTAAGCGAGGCGTTAAACATCTGATGAGACCAAGTAATATAGCAATAAAAAAACCGTGTTAGGCCAGTGGTATGGATAATGGACTGCTGAGACAAGGTCTCGGGTTCGATCCCAGGTTTTACCATGACACACACCAGTTCGATGCTTTTCGAAGTTATGTGTGTAGGTATTTATCGCATGTTTGTCGCAAGTAGCAATAGGCTCGCCAACATTGGGACCTAAACATAAACACTCTCACTGGTTTCAAAGGAGGTGGTAAAATTAAAAATTTTCATGTGTAAAATCCCCGAGGAATTTCACACACGAAAAAAAATTGCATTTTGTGTCACATATATGGACTTAGCAGTCAGAATCAATTAACGAATTTATAAGCCAAAAATCGCGCGAACGTAAAATCATGTAAAGATCCAGCTCACCCATATCTACAAAATCTTTTAGTAATAGCAACGTTTAATACTTACAACATTTTAGACCGCATTGTTTTACATTGTGACCAATTCAGTTTAACTTCACCTCGCCTGATGGTAAGCTGAAGGCAAAGTCTCAGGAAAGAGGGTCACCATCACATACACGTACGTAGTTACGTAAAAATAATTACATTTCTTTTTTATTGATCATAACAAATAGAAAATCTAAGAGGAAGGAGCTGTATTGGTAGAAAAAAGTACATAACTCTTTATGGATTGTATTATAAAGGGAAAACAAATGTGAAACAAAAGTGGAACAGTGAATATGTAGACTGCAGTTGAGGCACTGCTACGTCACTCTAAAAGCTTAAAGTGCTTTCCGAACCACTTATATTGAGGATGTAGTAACTGTGGTACCATGTGTTCGCGTGAGAACACAAGGGAAACATCGTGAAGTGAGTTTTTAGATAAATAGGTAGATATAAACTTTAGGTTTACCATGGCATACACCAATGACTTTACGATGCTTTTCCAAGTTATGTGTGTATTTATCGCAGGTTTATAAGTGCCAGGTTAATGGCATTAGGCTCGCCATCTATTACATTGGGACCTAAATATACACTGGCGAAATGTGGGTGCTAGCACCTCTGCCTACCCCTTCGGGGATATAGGCGTGAGTTTATGTCATATGTTATGTTATACGAATATTTTAAAGCGTTTTTTACGCGTGGAAATCCCCTGTTGAAGTCAATGGGGCTATGTCAAATTCAAACCAACTTACGACGCGTTCTAAATTGAACCTACCTGCATACATTGTCATAATGTATGAAATTGGCTATTTGCACTGGTCTGGTCGTTCCTCGGAGTGCACGTTAAGCTATCCGTCCCGGTTGCCATACAAACATCTATGGCAGTCATTACGGGTAGTCGGAGCCCTCAAAAGTCCTACTAGCCTAATTACAAAACTTCGATATCGCCAATTTGGTTGTGGAGGTCCGATGGCATTCGCTTCATGGAAAATATCGAAGTTCAGCCGCACCTTAGTTAGACTAGAAAGCCGACCCCAACTGAGATGGGAAGAAACTCAAAGAATGAGATTTTTTAAGGATGTATTTATTGTTGATATGATGTTCTTTTTTATAAATTCAAAAGTTAATGTAAGGACCAATATGGTAGGGAAATCAAACGGTTAAAATCAATGTGTCAATTAGGATTAACTTCACCATTACACAGAAACTCTAGCAAAAAGAAACGAAATATAAAAATCCGCTTCACTGGGTCAAGCGAGGGAAATCTAATTGTACTTGGCTAATTACTTTTTCTTTGAGAGAGATTGGAAAAATCTACGCTACGCTTATTTGGATTATATCTGACTAATTCTTTTTTACTTCTCTGACATACAAGTAAGCTTACGCTTCACCTGATGGTCAAGTTAGGCTCAGAATTGAAAATCGTACATTCAATTAGTTGTAATTGAAAAACTTAACTGGATGGATTGACCACAAGAATAAACCACGCTTGACAATTAATTCGTTTTTTAATTGTTTTGTGCGAGCATTGTTTTTTGATGTACAATAAAGAGTAATCTATCTATCGAACTATCTATCTTGTAGGTAACCAAGGTTAGCACATCATAAGTTCAAGCAATACTAACCAGGCTGGTCTTAGGATGGGTGACTATTCTCAATATTAAGGTGGTGGTCAATTGTTATACTTTAATTGATTTTACGATAAAAATTTACCCATCATTGATTGTAGATAATCCTTTCAACTGTTATACCGATACGTTAATTGGCAGTGCTTGTGCGGCTAAGCACAAAATTATTTTCCTTGCGAGTTACACCGCAAAGGAACGAATCAAGACCAAATTTTTTTTCCAAATTTATTTAGTTGCAACATTTTCGGTTAGGTATTTATTTTTGGCATACCCATTTTTATACAAAGTGCCCGATTGGCGGCAAAAGGCTCGCCCTTTATTGTGTGGGACCGAAAACCATAATTGGCGATATATGGGTGTTTAAGTCTACGCGTTTGGGGATTACGGGCGTACACCGTACCAATATTATCATAAAAAATGTTCAACTTTTATTTTAACACAAAAGTTAGAACATTAATTTAAAGTGAAAGTTTTATCAGTGAACGATGGGCACGTGTGCAGCGAATAGCTCGACTATCTGTTATCTGAAAGCCCACAAATTATTATTGTACGTGACTTCAAGAATATCATAAATTACTTTTTGAGCCGCGCACGGTGACCGCGTGGCTTAGGCCTCACGCACACAAGAGTTTAAAAAACGTCGCTTTAAAAAATCTAGTTAGGGCTTCATTCATACGTTGCGTTAAAAGTTAGACCTTACGTCCAATGCCTAATGCACCGAGCACCGTTGAGCATAAGCTTTCAATAAACTAACTTTATTACACGAGGCTTTCAGCTCCCGTGTGTAGGTACTTTTATCATCCTGTGAAAAATCCCTCACGGATATTCCCTCGCCATAGCGGGTTGGGGAGGTTTCGCTGATCTCGAGCCGACTAAAATGCTCTTTTTTTATACTACGTAGGTGGCAGACAAGCACACGGCCCACCTGATGGAAAGCGGCCACCGTGGCCTATGAACGTGTGCAACACTAAGGGTGTCACACACGCGCTGCCCACCCTGAAGGGAAAGGGGGAGAGCTGGGAAGGGGTGGGGAAGGAGGGGTATAGTGAGCTCTGGCTACCCTACTTACCGGCGGGAACACAACACGATGGTTATTACCGCGGTCTTCTGTAGGGCGGAGGTACTTCCCCAGTTGGACAGCTCATTTCGGACGGGAGATACCGTCGTGTCCTACCTCCGGTAAATTTAATCTCTAAATTGCATGCTACATCTTTCGGTCTTTAGTTGCCGGAGTTGCCAATATATTTCTCGCACCCCGCAGACCCGGTGGCTAACTCTTCAGAGATGGCCCCAATCAGGTGTGGGTACCACAGTGTTTCTATCTAGCCCCCGGTTATGGGAAATAGTACTTTGCGCCGCCACCGCGGTTTGCTAGTTTGCTAACTTGCTTTTTTAACGTTACCTTTTTTAAACTTTCGTGGGTTTCTCCTAAAGTAGTTTATGATAGTCTTGCACTCGTGTAAACGAGGACTTATGCCCGCTCAAAAAAGGATTGCGTTTTAAAAACTCTGACGTATGAACTTGGAAATGCAATTATTTTATATTGCATTTTTGACGGACCATGTGTATGAGGCCTTAAAATTCAGAACGAGATCTATTGTAAAGAATTGTTCCTCTATTCATTTTATATTTCTTTCAATAATCACAACATCCAAAGTACAATCATTTTTCATAGTGTCCTGAGATGTTTAAAAAGGCATATAGGTACAGTCAACGACAAAATTAGCTTACTAAATTCCAAATTATTGCTCAATTCAGCTCTGAAACTTTCATAAAATTGTACACAATGTTTTCTAATTTTGTTGTGTGATGTACGATCCCCTTAAAACTCAATACTTAAAACTCGCTTTCGAATTTCTAATTAATTATTGAATGTACCTATGTGTACAATAACAATATTTGGTTTCCATATTTGAAAAAATGAAAAACGTAACGCACCGTTAGTTGTGATGTCGTTGATTGTATGTCCTTTTATAGCTAAAGTAAGGTTTATATCTACCAGTGAACTACAAATAGGCTAACGGTAACACTAGTAAAATTTATTACATTACCAGTAACATTTACTGGTAATCTTGAAAAAATATTGATACCTACACCATGTTCACGGAAAAACAAAAATAATTAGTAAAAATGATACCAAACTCCATTCCTCTGTGTAATGTAATATTCCTAAAACTGGAGCCTAAGTTTCCACATATATTACTGATTATAAATATTTTTGTATATACAGGATGTTAGAGAAACGTTACAGAAGGCCCCTGGTTACCAGGGGCCTTCTGTAACGTGTGTACCAGGATTACTACCAGGGCCTGGTAGTAATCCTGGTACACAACAATTGGCATAAATTACGATATATATTAAAAATTGATTTTTAACATTGAATTTTCTTCTACTATACCTTATAACTAGTGTTAAGTTACATTTTTATACCACTTAAGTGGTAGACAAGCACGCGGCCCACATGATGGAAGGCGGTTACCGTGGCCTATTGACGTTTGCAACACCAGGGGCGTCACATGCGTGCTGCCAACCATACAGAGAAGAGGGGGAGAGGGTTAAGAGAGTCTCTGTGCTGTCAGTGCAGAAGACAAAGAAAGGTTTCTCGGTCATCTCACTGACAACACAAAATCTCTCCAGTGAGCACTGGCTACATGAAACAATAATTTCATAAAAAAAATATCAACAAAGCATTATGATGTCATTTATTTTTCTTGTAGTGATATTTTTTATGAAATTCTTACTTTATTGAATTTTAATGATACGATGGAGAGTAAATAATATTAATCAAACGGTGTAATAAAATACCAATATGTAGTGTACCCGAAGTACTGCCATGTGTCTTCGCCTTCAGGAGTGTTTTTCTAACATCCTGTATATACACACAGGGGAGAAGTGATTTATAATCTCTCTACAATGCCTCCCTTCTTGTTTTTAATGTCACATTGTAATATATGGAACTATTGTTCTGTTATTATTACAGATGTTCGTTATCGACCTCCTACTACTTTTGTTTGCCCCGTATACAGAGGAGTGACCTCCAATGGGACACGCACCGGAACTTTAGTCCTAATAATAACTTCGTCTAACATCATACCCATTTGTACTACCATGAGTTTAACTGTTACTACACTCACTGTAGTAAATTACTAGACATATTTTTATATAGGACACGTCAATTTGACTTCACCCCGCCTGATGGTAGCCTGTAGGTAGAGTCTTCAGCAAAGAGGGTCACCATTACAAACACGTATAGTGTTGCAATGGTGTTACTTAACCGAAGCTTTTTCACGCCCCGGGACTGTAGGAAGAAGGAAACACGTGAGCTGGTAAGGAATTCCTAGATTTAATGGTGCGGCCGAGGAACCACTTAATTTTTGATGGAATAGTCTGCATCGTATGCTAGTTACATTTTTTGAGCCCTGCACATGTTGTCCTGTGTAGGAAAATAGAGAGTGGGACTAATTGTAAGAGCTCATCAGAACATTCACTATGGTAGAAATGGTAAATGTCTTTATACGTATGTTAATCCTGATCGGATTGCAGTTGAACCTCAATATTTTCCATGAAGCGATTGCCATCTGGCTTTCACAGTCTATAGGCATAAATGATGTCGAAGAATTGCAGTTGAACTAGTTGTTGAATTGTTAGGGATTCAAATATCCGTAACGACTGCCATAGATGTTTGTATAACAACCGGGACTGACGGCTTAACGTGCGCTCCGAGGCACGACCAAACTAGTGCAAATAACATATTTATGCACACAAATATTTGCACTGTGCGGGGATTGAACCCGCATCCCCTGCGTAGGAGTCGCATTCGCTATCGCCACGCCACAGAGTCTGTCTATTTATGTATATATATATGTAGTAAGCTGTTAACATTCATTATCAAATAACTGTTGATTCCATAAATGAATCCCGTCAAAGCTTATAATTTGTTTCATAGCTCTGTGGACCTATTTACCTGTCACCGTTATGTATTTCATGGTAGCGCAAAATAAACTGTATAGTGGATTATTTGTACGAACCAAGTAATAAAATGTTAATGTTAGCCATATTTTATATGAGTCATTAACTGACTGTTGGTCTTGAATAATGAAGTCGCCTCTTTATGAAAGTATACTCATAAATGAAACAATTTATATTAATATAATAAATAAGTTGATTTGAAGAGTTTCTGAATAAACTTGAGTTGTTCTTTTCTTCAATATAACGATGTCAACTTGGACTTCTTAAAATGGCTTCTGCAGCAGAATCATCACAATTTAGCCAGTTTCTCGTAATATAAAATTAATGGCCAGACGCCAATGTCAAGTTTTTTAAGAAAGTCTACCAGGACCACTCCAATAGATCAGGTAGTCGATCAGGACGTCGATCAGGATTTTAGGGGGCAAACAAATGAATGATGTGAAAAAGGTGTTCATTTACTTGCCTCGTAATAATACTAAAAGCTATAATATATAGTAAGACCTTTCGAGTTTGATTTCTGGTTCGAGATTGGATTTCTCAGTAACTAGATTCTCTCAAATATAAAAAATGTTATGAACATATTTTCAAGCTTTTCCTGACATTTGACTTCGAGTTACCGAACAAAATCACACTTTTTCTGTTGGAAATATCAAAAATAACCTATTATTATTGGATGTTTGGATATTTGGATGTTTGTTTTTCAATCACGCTTTAACGGCTGGTTGAAGATTGGCTCCGGTATAGATTATAGATTATAGCCTTACAGACAAACACACGGCCCACCGCGTCCCACTCCTACTATCAACACTATACAAACTTTCTACTGCCCGTCTTGAAGAGATGGTGATGGGGGAGGTTGAAGGTTGAGGGAGCTTCTGTGCCGTCAGCGCAGCAGACAAATTGGTCTTCCCACTTACAGCACAAAAGCTCTCCAGTTAGCTTTGGCTACCCTACTCACCGCCGAAAACACAATATATATTCCGTAGGGCGGAGGTAGTTTCGCAGTCGGATTGCTCAACTGGGACGAGATATCATCGCGTTTCATAGATTACGAGAACAAGTTCAAAATTCCACGCCTGCGGAGTCTGAAGCTTATATTTTATTAAAAAATCATTGATCTACAAACTCCTGACACTATTCATAAAATTGATATCCAATAGCAACACTATTGTCTATGCCAATAGTTAGAAATGCACATCTTTAAGAAAACTACTTACGAAGAACTATGCGGGCTGAGCCCTGGGGGCATTCACTGGCACGAGGCAAGTTCCACTAACATTTTCGCAGCGTTGTAAAACTTTCGTCGCACTTCCACTGCCCAACTAAAGTTCACCACGAGAAATTTATCGCTGGTGAAATTTTGCTGTTCAGTGTCTTAAGCTTAGTCCACACGACAGTAAAGTAAATCGATAGCGTCTAACAACACGACAAAATTAGTGCGTGGATGTTAATATTATGTGTATGACGACCTCTGTGGCGTAGCGGTAGTGAAGCGACTGCTACGCAGGAGGCGCGGGTTCGATTCCCGCTCAGCGCAAATATTTGTGTACTTGAATATGAATATCTGCATTGGTCTGGGTGTTTCTATGTTTAATATGTACGTATTTACAAAAAAATATCTTTGTATGTTTATCCGCATTCTAGAACCCGTAACACAAGCTAGTTAAACTATGCTTACCATGGGTCTAGGTGACGTTGTGTAGATTGTCCTAGAATATTTATTATTTATTTATATTAGCAGCGAGTTTTTGTTGATGATGATGCGGTGATTGTGACACTATGAACGACTAGTCACCAGTGAGCCTATTTCGCTATGTAGACGTGTATGTAAGTACGTGTGTGATTTTAAAATAACTGACTTATTTTCTTGGTCTTTCGAGGAAATAATAAACAAGTCACTACAGCTATGGTTATACGTTATTGATAGCACACTTGTACTTCTCCACTATATTACAGATAGAGAAAAGAATACTGAAGAATACTTAAAGATCGCTATAATGCAGATACTAAAGTATTATACCGTTAGCGAGTCACCGTCAATCAGAATTTGCTGTGTGTGGACCGAACTTTACTAACTATTACCAGAATTTTGTGCATATTGAAGTTAGTGAATGACAAAAAAAGACATTCAATACAGTCATTCTTTTTTATAGCTTAAAATGAGTTCCCGTTTCATTCAATATTGACAAATAGATGTGAACTAATACTTTCTAAGGTGTCTTCTGTCCTGTCCGGTTCCAACTCTATAGTTGTTTTGAATCACAAAAGCAGGAATTTAAAGTGAATTCGTAAGGAATATCCTTCACACTATCATAATCATGAACCATGTCCTGTTTAATATTTCGTTAAAAATTAAATTTAATGTTGGAATATATTATAGCAAGCAGTGAGCTGTCTTAGAAACAGCTTTAGGTAGGTATCAGAGCCTTTTGAAGTTCGTCAATCGATTCTTCTAGGTTTAGCGGACATTTGAAATAGTAAAAGTTATATTACAGTCTTCCCGAGACAAATGCATTTTTCAATAGGACAAGATTTTTCAATTTAACTTGTGAAAAATGGAGACGTGATATTTAAAATTGAATTATTGACAGTTTTATTTCGGAATTTTCGTATTTTAAAGTCCATCACCATTATTTTGACCTCAATCATTCCATAATTATATTGTAAATACGATAGATGGATCACAATGATGACTTAATACTCATTTAAAATTCTCTCACATCAGAGAAACCCACAACAAGGGGACTGCTTTAAATCACAACAGTTTTAATTATCATAAATTTTAATTCGGAAGCCTTAATATATACAAACTCATTTTCTGAGAGCAGAGTAAGGGTCGACCACAGCTGTGGTCATCACTTACTAATGACACGCTTGAGAGCCCTCCTTAAGATGATTCGTGTAGAGGCGAAACACGTGTCGAGGTTTGTCCTTCGCCACCGTTGGACTCAGTGGTATCCTCAACAGCCCAAAAACGTGTACTACGGACATAGAGGGCTTATTAAACATATTTTGGGTTCAAAACTCATCCCTATACCTATACCTCGTACAGCATAATCAAAGAGTGAAACTATTCACTTGTTTCTGATCAAATCAAACATACACATCGTAAATTATAATTAATGATTTCTCTTAAGGTAGGATATTGCTTCTCCCTATGAGAAGCCGATGTTTATCAAAGTGGGTAGGATATTACCCACTTTGATAAACATCAACTAATTAATATCAACGGTTAGAAGTTTGTCAACTTCAAACAGAGATATTAGTTAGATTGTAATAACATCTGAATATAAATCTTACTAATAATATAAATTTAAAAAGCGTTTGAATATTTGTTGCTGAATCACCCTTTGAAGGCTTAACGAATCTGGGTGGAATTTGGTACAGGCATAGATTATGACCTGAAAAAATGTTATTCGTATAACATCGTATAACACCGTCTGATACTCTTCAAGACGTTAACTTGTGATGCTAAGCAAAAATGTGTCATACTACAAGGGATGTACATACCTACGCTTAGGTATTCATTGTCAATAGCCAGTTATAATATGTAATAACACGATATAGGTTTCTATCTGACGCTATTTTGTAACAACACCCAAGAGAGCCCGCACTAAATGCATCCTCCTACCGTTTTAAGTTTGCGCTATTAGTTATTAACAAGAACGATGATTTTGAAAGCGTAATAAAGTTTTAAGTATAAGTTTGTTAACACATAAACTGTTATACATGATTGATATTGATAACACTTGTACTTGTCCACTGTATTTATTTTTGTACCGGTTTTGCCTTCCGGCAATCTCAAAGGTTAATATTGACAGTAAATAATAAGCGAAACCGGTTAGGTACAAAAATAAATACAATGGACAAGCACAAGTGTGTTATCAATATCAATCATGTATAACAATAAGTTCCACCAAGTGCCATCAATCAACAGTATAAATAACATAAACTATTGTTTATAGTTTACAGTTTAGAATCAGCTACCTTTACCACAATATTCTTAATTGCCATCTTTCCTTAACTAAAAATCCAATAGCGATGTTATCTAAGTTCTGTACATATATCAAATGTGTACAAGCACTAAATTCCGTCGTCATCCTTGCGTTGATCCCGGTATTATATCTGGCCTCCACAACCTGTAGGTATAGGTGATTACAATATTAATGCAGTTAGACCATTTGTTGGACTTTTTAGGGCTCTAACTAAATGTCATAGATGTTCGCATGACATCCGGAACTGACAGCTTAACGTGCTTTCCGAGGTACGATCAGATAAATGCAAGTAGCCATATTCGTACATACAAATGTTTGCATGGCGCGGGGATCGAACCTGTGCCTCTTACTTAGCCATCACGTTCACTACCGCCAAACCATAGAGGCTGTCGTATACGCGCTGAACATGTTTGTTATTAAAAATGTACAGATCATTTAGGCTGGGTTGCACGATCTTACTTTAACTTTAACAGTGCAGTTAAAGTACCGGTCAGGTAAAAAACAGGTTGCACCATATGACAATTGTTAAAATGACGTAATAACTTGACGCCAACTGTAACCCGCCACGCTCAAACGTCAAGTTCTATCAAAAAGATAACTTTAACCGAGCTACTAAATACTCTGATGCAACAAATTTAGCCAAACCAATAGAATTTATTACTGTTACTGTTTAATTTGACGGAAACCTTAACTTTAACAGGTAGGTGGTGGTGCAACTAAGCCTTAGTTTCGAAGAACGCTCGACAGAGGCGATGCTTTTATGTTTTTACTTTCTGAAAACACTAACAAGTTCGGGCTTTTCCACACTCTGTGAGTGCGGCAGTGGTATTTATGTCTGTAAAAATTATTTGTGTGTCTGAAAAGCATAGTATAGCCACACGGCACATATTGCTTTCCCTACCATCAATACACATTGATGGTAGGGAAAGCAATATTGTGATAAAATTAGTTTTTTTATACCACTTAGGTGGCAGACAAGCCCACGGCCCAACGGACGGAAAACAGTCACGGTGGCCTATGGATGTTTGTAACACCAGGGGCGTTACACTCGTGCTGCTTACACTGCATAAAACTTCTAATACCCTTTTCAAAGGGCCCCATATTGTAGTCGCTTGGGAAAAACATGGTAGTTTGCTTTAATGTTACCAAAGTAGTAAAAAGGTCATCATAACTCCTTAATTTAATAATAATATGTTCTTTACTAGATAAGTTGGAGGGTACGCAGTAAGTCTTTCCGAAGAGCAAAACCTATGCTAGGGGCTTCTCCGTGACGCTGCCAAGAAAAAAATTACTACACCATGATGACAACTCTAAAATGACGTCGATTCAACATAAAAGGAATGCATATCGTGTTCACTGCTATCTCAAAAAAGTTACAATGGTTTATTTAAATTCACATTTTAATTATTTTTTGTTTAGATAATAACTCTTTATTTAGGGATATTAAGGATTCTTCTTGGTAGCCATGCGATGAAAGTAATCTTGATAATTTTCTCATGAATAATTTTAATTTAGTATTTTAGTTTAGTCTGTAGTAAAGGAACGTGAGGAAACGTGTTAGAAAAACTTAAGTGTGAATGACTAGAGGTCAACTACCGACCGCCAGTTTAACATTATCTATCACTTGGCCTAATAATAGTCTAAGATTCAGCTGCATGAAAAAAACTGCTTCTGAATGCTTTTAATTAAATAACTACTTTACGTATGATCATCTGTCCTCAAAATATCGCTTGAGAAAACTAAAACCCAATACTAATTTGATCGAACTCACTAAAGTATTATTAAAATAAACTTTAGTTTAATTCAACATGATATTTGAAGACCTTTTGACAATTCACTCTCTTGCCTGTTAAACTAAAGCTTCATCATTCAACCATAAATTATAAGGTGTGAGACTGAACAATTTGAATCAGAATGGATCGAAAACTCAATTTATTATAAATTAATTGGAATCCATATATTTCCTTCAATTAATAAAACATATCTTTAGAAAATAAACGTTTTAATTAAAACATACAAATGTACATTTTGCTGTCGGCTCTTGGTCTATAATAAAGGACGTAATGTATTGTTTGCCAATGCCTCTGACTTCTACTCAAATATGTGGAGCATTTATTGAAAATGGAGCTTCAAATATGTGTTTACTAGTACGTGACTCACTCTAGTTGATCCGACGATAGTGATTTGTGTCTTTATACCTATAAAAGAATACCTATAATTAGTCGCAGAAGTTGTTGGATAGCCTCTGTAGGATGGCTTATAGGCGGTAGTGGTAAGTTGTATGCATGAATATGACTGTTTGCACTGGTCTGGTCGTACCTAGGAGAGCACGTTAAGCCGTCGGTTCCGGTTGCCATACAAACATCTATGACAGTCGTTACGGGTAGTTGGAGCCCTCAAAAGATCAACCAGTCTAACTTGGAACTACGATATCGCCATTGGACCGTTGTTTTGTAGAGATCAGTGGCAGTCGCTTCACGGAAAACATCGAAGTTCAGCCGCATCACAGTTAGACTGGAAAGCCGACCTCAACTGCGTTGGGAAAAGGTTCAGAAAATGATGTTTATTTATAAATTGTATAGAGAGATTCCAATGAAAGGAACCCTGCGCAGAGAAATTTAAGAGTTTTGGACCTTTACGAGTAATGGTGTCATTGTAGTTTCTTTACTTATTCCGTGCTGCACAGTCAAATTAGTTCTCGAAGGAGGTAATCCTAATTAAAATTAAAAAAATTAAAATCAGCTCAGCTGGAGGGGTTAGAGGGAATATTAGTAATTTCAGTTGCTAATTTTCAAAAAGAATAAAAAACAAAAGACAATAGGCTATAATTTTTTTTTTTATACTATATGATACCTTTCGTCTTAGACTTGTGGCAAAAAAGTGGCAAGACATCTCTCTAAGGAACTCTGACGCTGCAAGAATAAAAATCTCATTAAGTAATTGCCCCCGAGCGGACCAGGGGTCCTTATCATAACTACTGTCATGGTTCCGTACAGCCGTATAGGAATAATGACAGGGTCATTCGATTCTACCCTCTGCTCAATACTGTTTAATGTTTAGTTTTATCTAAAATTATATACTTACTGTAAAATAAAATATAATATACATATAAATATAATATAGTAACCGCGGTAGCCTATAGTGGTATGGGTAATGGACTGCTGAGACGAGGTCTCGGGTTCGATCCCAGGTTTTACCATGGCACACACCAATGACTGCGATGCTTTTCGAAGTTATGTGTGTATTTATTGCAGGTTTATAAGTGCCCCGTTAATGGCAATAGGCTCGCCACCTATTACATTGGGACCTACATATAAACTGGCGAAATGTGCGTGCTAGCACTTCTGCCTACGCCTTCGGGGATATAGGCGTGATTTAAAAAAAAAAAAATAATATAACTAAACTAAAACTATTACTTTTCATTATTTTTAGTACCCAAAGTAGGTCGAAATTAAACATAAACAATCATATTCAATCCAAATTTATAACTTTTGAAATTCCTTATTAAATTTCAAATGACTAAAACTAAAAACCATACACGTATAATCGCAACACAGACAGATAAATGTGATAATCTCTTGCACTCCATGCATTTGCAAAGGCATGGTGTCACGCTTTTGTAACGATTTTGTATAGACCGTTTTCCTACAACTCAAGATATTTAATTTTCAAAATCAAATATCTTTAATACTATCTGTTCTAAGGAAATCTCACTTAAAAACTCATTATATTATTATAAACTGGTTATTTTTTGAGATCAATAAAAGAATTAGTCATCATTCCTATTCTTCTGAACACACACCATTGTACAGTAACCCTGTATTTTGAATCCCAGTTTTCGATCTTTCTACCAGATACGAGTGCAGTATCTGAAGCACGAAAATCTATCGAATACGGATCATGTGATTGGCTTCCAGAACACAGAGGTTCAGAGTAGGAAGACTGCCGATCGAAATGTTCTGCTCATCAATTACCTTTACATTACAAATTCCATACTTTACGTACTACAGACTCAGTTCAAAGTTCCTTTTAAGTCTCAGTTGGCCTCGTAGAAAGTAGATCATTGTAATAAACATTCATTGGCATAAAGCATTTAATAATAAAACCAATCCAATTTGGTGTCCATTGACAGCACGAATATTGTCGAATAGCAATGGTAAAGGCATTAGGTAATACCATGCAATGGATGTTTCACACGCAATGATATTTATAAAATTAGCCAAGTTTCGGATCATCACATTACCTATCCATAGCGAAAATTCTGGTCAAAATAGGTCCAGCCGATACCCAGTGCAGCGGATAGCGAGTCGGACGTCGAGGGTCGCATAATGACCTCCGTCATCCATGACCGCGGGCCTGGGGGTGACGGGTGGAGCCGCCTTTCACTCTAGCAGAAGCAGGCCGTAGTGGTGGCGCAAAGTGCCTCCTCATATCCGGGGACACTCAGTGGTTGCTACACCCAAAGGGGGCCATCTCGAAAGAGAAGATCCCAGGTCTGCCAGGGTGCGAGGGATATGTTGGCTACTATCTCACCTCCGGCAACTAAAAAGGTCCCAAGACGGCATGCGTTTTAGTCGGTTCGAGCCCGACATAACCTACCTACCCGGCTCTGGTGAGAAGGGGTAAAAAGCGGGGTTATATGAGGGGTACCTAGAGAGGGCAGACAGAAATTTTAAAAAACCGTTTTTGTTATGGGTGTCATGAATATGTTCTTATTTGTTATATAAGTGGTAACGGAGGCAGAATATTACCACCCCATCTTATCCGAAGTATCAAACAGAAAAACATGCAAACGATATCACTGCAAGAGAAGGAAAACTCGAAATCAAACCCTGTACAACCCGTGGAAACAGTAAGCCAAAGCCATCTAACATGAGGAGAGGTCTATGTCCAGTAGTGGACTATAATAGGTTAATGAATTGATATTCAATTCAATAATAAACGATTCTCTTGACACCACAAGCAGACATTTTAATTTTATTTATTTGTATAAATAGCGTCGCCTCAAGAAAAATACAAAGTTGGATGTAAAATGTACTTTTTATACTTAGCAGCATACGGTTCAAGATTATCGCAGTCTGTGCTTGCTCATATGTAAGGCGTCCTGGGGTCATATTTACACGCTGCTGCCAATTTTATAAAAATGTAAAAGAAATTGGTTTCACTGCGGGAGGGAAAAATACCCTTTGATAATGCCTTACACCGCTGCAGCTGGGCTTCTTATAGTAGGTATATACATAATATTAGACTATATAGTATATATAACATTATTGCAAGAACCTATATAATAAATAATTATTGTATGTGTATATGTGTATATATGTATATAAATACAAAAGGTACATTTATTTTGCTTTACCATTTAAACTTTGAATTTTTTAGGTAGTGGTGACTTATTTAGGTTTTCTTTTCAGTTTTAAGTTAGCGTATTGTATGCTAATAGAAAACAAAAAAATCGGGGAAATCGAGAATGAGGGAATCGTAACCAAACCCAATTTTGAAAACAAAACCAAAAATGAAGGCCGGAGGTTTCATTATTTTACCTAACTTTCTATTAATAAATTGTGTGTGATGAAAACCTCGGATGCGACCGGAACTAATGTAGGGACTATGATTATGTAAAGAGCCATACCAGTACAATTGAGGCCTAGCCAATGTGATGCTAATGACTCTCTGTCCTAATCCTAACAGGTATATACATTTTTAGATCAAGTAAACCATTGATGTATTGCTCATTGATGTGTAATGGTTAGACATCAGAGGATATCAGGTTAAAAGGATGACCGAAGACAAATTGCGTGTACTGGGGACAACCGAATAGGTTCGGTCAGAATCCTAAGGCTTCCGCTATAATATCTGTGCTTATATTTTTATAATTTGAGTTCAAATGTTGTTTACTTCTAATGTCGTATATTATATATGTATAATTTTTTTGTTTTTTTTAGCATAGAAACTATCTTAACTTTCTAACCAGCTTCCTTATATTACCAGCAGCGCCCGTATTTCCTTCTTCCTACAGTCCCGGGTTCTTTAAGCGGTATTGTAGTACCTACTGTACGTGCTTGTAATGGTGACCCTCTTTCCTGAGACTTTGCCTTCAGCGATCAGGCGAGTTGAAGTCAAACCGACGTGCCATAAATAAAAAAGCCTTCCTCCCCTCCCTCTTTCCCTCAACAGAGCAGACAGTGTTGGAAAGTCAATGGGCCATGGTAATCACTTTCCATCTAGTGGACAGTGTTCTTGTCTGCCGTCTAAGTGGTATAAAAAATAATCAGTTAAAAATTTTCTTTTATAAATTAAATTAAACTACACAAACATAAAATATTCCATTCGTTAGAAATGCTAAACGCAAAATGCAAAACGCTTACTGACTGAGTAATAAGATTTTGTAAGCTTAAATGTAGATGTTTATAAACAAATTGTTAAGCGCATTTTCGAAAATAATATTGTAAGTAAATGTGACCAGAGTTAAATGAGTTCTATATAACAGTAGGCGCATACTAGGCGACACGCGACAGCGACAACTCGGCGACTAGTCGCGACGACAGGTTGCGGCCGACAATTTTCATATATTTTGTTCAAAGCTCCGCACACTTGGCGTCAGAGTCGCTGAGTCGGAACGACAACACGACAGATGCAAGTGACAAGACGCGACGAGAAGTCGTCCAGTTTGTGATGGGTGTTAAATTCAGAAAGATCTATGTTAGCAGTAGGGTTAACATTAAAAAGACGTCTATAAAAACATGACGAAATATGTCTGGTTAATTATTAAAGTAAATTCTAAGTATTTTGTCTCTACGAATGGAAATCGGATAGTTCATTATAAGTTCAACACATCATAAAGATAACGTCTCTTTATAACTTCAAAGGCTTGAAGATGTTGGTAATTAATCGGTTGGTGATCTAAAACTCGCGTTGTTAAGTTTGTTTGTTTGTTGAATGTTCATGACTGATTGAAATATCTTCATGTCGCATTACGTTTAAGCTATGGAACAAACTCGAATTGAAACAATCATTCCTGTTATATTAGTTTTATTTTATTTGCATTTAACTGAATATTTTTATCACGTTTGCAAGAAGCGGCACCTCGTCGCCAACAGTAGCAGCAAGCTCAACTCCAAGCGAGGCCAAGTAGAAGAAGTCAACATTCCCCTGGTCCAGAGACGGCTGCAACATCCCTATGACTTTGACTTCTAAATCTTCCAACGAGAGACTGGCGTATGTACTTGTGTATACGCGTAAAACTTTACTTGTACTCTTGAAATGTGTGTTTTGTATTGTAATGTGAAGATTTGAAATGAAATCATTGTAGAATATACCCCTTTGAGCAAAAAAATATTTTCAAATCCGACTACAGATGACGGAGCTATTAGAAATCAGTGAAAAATGAAGGTGCGTATTCTCGTTTTGTTCAAAGAATTTCATTGATGTATGATGAGTGAGAAATCTGTTCAGTCTATAGAAATTTCTCAGATGAAATCCTGACCAAAAAGTTAAAATTAAGCCTTTGCCAACTGGGATCGTTATTTATTCTACGCATTGTGGTCACAACTCCGGCGAGGTAGGCTGCGGTTTGTGGTTTGGTTTTGATGTTGTTCCTAAAAAATACGCAGAGAACGCACATAAAAGCCAAATCTATAATTTTCTACTTATATTTCTCGTTTATAAGTACCAGAAATTGCTGGACCTGTATTGACAAATTATACTTATGGGGTGGTATTAAACTTGAGATCCATACCTACCTATAGAAGAAAAAGATTTATTGACTATCTATTTTAGCGGGGGGTGAAATACAAAATCGAGGCCGTCAGGATGGACACCGCCGTTGCAGGGACAGCACCTGTAACGACGGCCACCATGTTCTGGACTGCACCTCTGCTTATCATCAGTCAAGTTAACCTTCGGTTTGCCTTTTGAAGGTCTCTTATTCCAGGACTCGTTAGGTTCAGAGGCCATCGATCCATCGGCAGATGTTGCCAGTCTGTTCAGCGTGCTGTGCCACTTGTTTATCAACAGTTATTTCTTGTAAGGGCACGGTAATCACTTTTCCAACAGGTGGGCCGTGTGTTTGTCTGCCACCTAAATGTTAAAAAAACGTGTCTAAAACGTCACACACTAACGTACACGAATACTACAGAAGTAATCGCCCACGCGCCCTCATGAATTGCAAGAATTTATCTATAGGTAAAACTAAAATATTATGTTTCTACCTTTCTGGTTTCAAGTCGGCTGCCTATAATCCCTAGTTTAATATGCTAAGATATACATTTGGTACATAACGTTATAGGTATACCGGAGATACCCTTTTTGGGTTTAAGTTTATACGGAGGCGGTGAATTACAGATTCATCACACGAAATTGTGTTACATACCTTAGGAGCATTGCTATTTGAATTTGATATGCGTACCTGCGATTAATCGTTGCGACTTAAGTTGAGTCTTATCTTACATAGGTATAGGATTGGTAGACCTAAAATGTGCTCTATATGTACAGGTACCGCGGTAGCCTAGTGGTATGTGCAGAGGCGAGGTCTTTGGTTCGAACCCAGGTTCTACCATAGCACATACCAATGAATTTTCGATGTTTTTCGAAGTTATGTGTGTATTTATCGCAGGTTTATAAGTGCCCGGTTAATAGCAATGGGCTCGTCACCTTATTACATTGGGACCTAAACATAAACTGGCGAAATGTGGGTGCTAGCACCTCTGCCTACCCCTTCAGGGATATAGGCGCGAGTTTATGTTAGGTCATGTACAGCACGTGTTTTTGGGCTCTCTTTTGTGAATAGCACGGTGTGCAATGGTGGTGGACGAGCCCAAATCTACCAAATATGGATTTTATTCAAGTAATCCGAGGCCTCATTTTCCTCGGAACATACTCGTAGAGCTCCAAGATCCGTACCGATGGTATCCTACCGGGATCACCAATTAGTTTCGTTTGGGATTGCGTTTTAAAACATGAGATGACCATGATGGTTAGCACTACATTTTATAGGAATATCTTTTAAACAAATGCAATTGAGCGAACAAACAAAGCAAGCGAGATTCTCCGTTTCGACTGAATTTTGGAGTAATTTTTTTGCTACTAATGTAGTTCGCGCACTCTCTTTCGCTCGTTCCAAATTGTAATTATAATTAAAAATGTAATTACCTATCTATGTGATTAATTTATTTAATTAATTTAGTTCTTGCGGTCCGTACACCATAGGTCGGCGGTGCTGGACTGCTGAGACGAGGTCTCGGGTTCGAACCCAGGTTCTACCATGGCACACACCAATGACTTTTCGATTTCCTTCGAAGTTATGTATGTATTTATCGCAGGTTTATAAGTACCCAGTTAATAGCGATAGGCTCGCCACCTATTACATTGAGACCTAAACATAAACTGTTAAAATGTGGGTGCTAGCACCTCTGCCTACGCCTTCAGGGATATAGGCGTGAGTTTATGTTATGTTATGTACAGTACGCGTTTTTGGGCTCTCTTTTGTGTATAGCACGGGATGCAAGGGTGGTGGACGAGCCCAAATCTACCAAACATGGATTTTATTCAAGCAATCCGAGGCCTCATTCACCTCGGGACATAGCTCCAAGATCCGTACCGATGGTAAGTATCCTACAGGGGTCACAAATTACTTTGGCTTGGGGCGCGTTTTAAAACATGAAATGATCATGATGGTTCGAACAATATTTTATAGGAATGTCTTTTAAACAAATGCAATTGAGCGAACAAACAAAGCAAGCGAGATTCTCCGTTTCGACAAGGTGTCCGATTTTACTTTCATCCGTATTTCCGTCTGAATTTTGGAGTAATTTTTTTGCTACTAATGTAGTTCGCGCACTCTCCCTCGCTCGTTTTAAATTGTACGTCTTAAAGCAGTGGATATTTATCCCGTAATTTTAATAATTAAAAATGTAATTACGTATCTATGTAATTAATTAATTTTATTAATTTAGTTCTTGCGGTCCGTACACCATAGGTTGGCGGTGCTGGACTGATGAGACGAGGTCTCGGGTTCGATCCCAGGTTTTACCATGGCACACACCAATGAATTTTCGATGCTGTTCAAAGTTATGTGTGTAATTATCGCAGGTTTATAAGTGCCCGGTTAATGGCAATAGGCTCGCCATCTTTTACATTAGGACCTAAAGATAAACTGGCGAAATGTGGGTGCTAGCACCTCTGTCTACCCCTTCGGGGATATAGGCGCGACTTATGTGTTATGTTAGACTAAAAATATCTGCAACTTCAGTCGCATGTCTGGAAAAGGCCTGATACAGAGATAGTAATTGTTTGTTCGCATTAAAGTCGTAAGGAACTATTGACACCCTGTGAATTTTCAATGAGCTTCACTGTTTGCGCAGCGACGGCTCAGATATGGATATAATTCTACAACAGCTGGTTTGCTTTTTAAATTCTCAAATACTTGAGAATTTATCTCACTACAGAACTTCAGTATCGGCAATTTGGTTGTAGAGGTCCAATGGCAGTCGCTTTACGTTGATGGTTACGATGGAAGTTCAGCCGCATCTAGACGGCCATGCAAATTTTGGTCGGTTTGAGTTCGACATAACTACTCGCGTTGATTTCGATTCGGGTATTATCCGTACTGATTTCAGTACGGGAAAAAAGTCTCTTACGAGGGGAATGCTCTGATCTTTTGAACTACTAGACAATGTCTAGACCATTCAAAGATTTTTTTACGTCTTAAGGGAGACCTTGAAGCTACTGACAATCATCGGAAACTACATTATGAACGATTTTATAATCATTTTTAAACTGTTTTTTTTTCAACGTCAGGTCAGATGCATTCTCTCTGTAAGAGATCGGTAGTGGATTCAAGCCGTCTAGACATTAGCTGTTTTGAAATGAAAATACATTATTTTTTATATTTTTTTTTAGATACATGGCACGAGTCATAACAGTGCCCGGAATACGGCAATAGACTCACTCCCTATTACGTGAGATCGAATACAATGATTAAAAAAATACTAGACGGTTTGTTTGTTGTAAGCTATTTTTATATAAAACATAACTTATACTAAGTATCAAGGTTCGTGCAAAAAATCAGGTGTAAACCTCGTATAAAATTAAAAAAAAATGTCATTAAGGAATATTATATTCTATGGTATATATGACCCAACATCATCTGCTAGGTCACGAGCTGCCAGATGGAATTGTATCGGATTACAATACCAGCATACAACATTCCTTCACAAATGTTTCCTAGCTAATTACATTGGTATCATGTGATGTGCCACATCTAATATAGAACATCGACCAATTTGGCTCTAAAGCGGTTGATGAATTAATTATTTCACGTCACCCGTCTTCAAACGTTGTGTTTTAATAACGGTAGGTTAAGCTTCGTATACAATAGGCAATATTTTGACGCGCACCATGTTGCACAAATATGTAAATATGACACGCGGCAACGCGAAACATTCTTCTTCTTCTGATGATTTGACGGGAAGTCTAATCGCAAATTTTGTTTTGTAGGCAATTAGGCATGCAGCACCATGTTGTCAGGTGGGACAGGCGTCTTGGTGATTGATTGTGGGTACAGTAACTGCTGCCTTGGTGTGTTATTACGTATTGTGGCTCAGCCGGGCGTGAGGCATATGCCAAAGAAAGAAAGAAAGAAAGAAAGAAAGAAAGAATGAAAGGAAGGAAGAAAGAAAGAAAGAAAGAAAGAAAAATGTTATTAAAACCTCAATTACTTAGTTACAATTTATTGACTTACATTTTACATTTTACACTTTTTTAGAAATACCTTTACACTTTTACATATTAAATGATATTGTCAAAGGGTTACAGCTCAGCATAAAGTTAAAGTTAAAGTTGGGTTGCACCCAACGCTGATTTTCAGCTGCAACCCATAAAGACTACCTTATCTAAAGGAAGTGATGGCCCGAGACGGCACGGCCGTCTTGTTGTGCGTCAATTTTTGGCTGGTGTATACGAGGCTTTAGCACATGAGGCTCGAATGACAAGCATTATAGCCGTACGTCAGAATATAGCTTAGTGTAATGTACTAATATTACCTCCTGGTAATCCCTATGGAATACAACAGCAATGTTATAAGGCAAATCCTTAAAGTCTTTTCTTGGCTTTCTAAGTTACTGAGAAACGATCAAAATCTTATATCGACGCCCCCGAGGAATAAACCTGTATTGTACTATAACTGGGTTATTACTGTTATTGCATTTTCGGTATCTATGGGTCGGAATGCACCTATGTAATTTTTTTCAAATTTTTCTAGCGATAAATTCCAACTATTTACCCTATGACACCTTTGTTCTTCGGAAAAGTGTTAATTTTTATCTACGAGAAGAATATCATAATACATTGTTACAAATTCATTTGTGTGGCTACATTTCGGTAAAGTAATATTACTGCAAAATATTTTCTATTAATTACTGGTTAAAGCGATTACAGGTTTATTTTCGTGATTTATGAGATTGACATTTTCGGTAATACTCAGTTACAGTAATCATTTGGGATCGTGATATAGGTATTGGCGTTAACTGCTTCGCATTAAGAGGAAACATTGCAACCTGAAAGCTCCCCCGTAATTAATAACACTTATTATAGGTACCACACTGACCAATAGTTGTCAAAATAAGCAACCTGATATTGGAACTGAATAAAATTGTTGTTAAAATGAGCAACCATATGTTAGACCTGAATTAATACAACATTCAATAGAGTTGAACCAAATAATTTGGAGGTACCTTCCACTTCCCTAAATGAAAATGTATACACCAGAAAACGTAAAACTTATGAAGGTCTATGGTCTAGCAAGAAAAATAAATTACTGAAATATCCACAAAAGTCTATAGGGCCTGTAGGTAATTGTAAATTGAACTGTGGTAGCAAATTTACCTCTTCAGATAGGCAAGATAACTATATTTGATAAATTTTATAAACTAGCTGATCGAAAACAGCAATAGATATACTTTGCTAAACATACTAAAACAGAAAACATCAAACGAATGACTCGACATGAAAAATAATCGCACACAGACTATTAAATACTTATTTTCCTCAAGAGATGTGGATGTTTTGGTTTGTAAGAAGTTTTTTCTAAATACTTTACAAATTAATGAACAAATGGTATACACAGCAATAGTAAAATTTAAAACAGGTGACCGCGTTACAGACTTAAGAGGTAAGCACAATAATAGACCTGTTGATTTGGATTCGACGATTGACCTCCACCTCGAAGTTTGATCCGTCTAATCCCACCATCTGTCCAAGGTAGACGTACTTGTCTACAACTTCAAAGGTCCTCCAACTGACACTGGGGAGGGCCTTACAATATGAGCATTCGCCATAACCTGGGTCTTGTCCATATTCATCTAGAGGCCCACCTGTTGAGAGACTCGGTTGAGGTCGTCGAGCATTGTGTTAAGATCCTCCAGCGATCCGTCAGCACGATATCGTCGGCAAAACGAAGGTGAGTGATGTATTCGCCATTAATATTAATGCAAAGACCTTTCCATTCCAGTAGCTTAAAGGCATCCTCCATTGCATTGGTGAAGACCTTCGGGGATATTACATCTCCCCCTCTGCAACAGTATCGCCGCTATGCTCTGATCTTGTACTTGGACTGATATGGTGGCGTTTTATACAAACACTACAGCACTTCGATGTACCGGTAGTCTAATATGACCCCGCTGGAGAGATTGTAGCACTGCCCATGTCTCGATCGAATCAAAGGCTTTCTCGTAGTCCACAAACGCTAAACATAGTGGCAAGTTATACTCCTGAGTCTTCTGTATGACTTGCCGCAGCGTATGAATGTGGTCTACGGTACTATAACCTTTTCGGAAACCGGCTTGTTCGGGCGACTGAAAGTCATCAAACCTGTGTTCGAGACGATTCGTGATAACCCTCGAAAACAGCTTATAAACATGGCTCAGAAGCAAGATGGGTCTGTAGTTCTTAAGAGAGGCTTTGTCACCTTCCTTGAAGAACAAGATCATCACGCTTCTGTTCCATGCTTCTCTCTGAATAAGACGGAGTTGAAGAGCTTCTGAAGGACTTTAAGTATCGGTGTTCCACCCGCTTTCAAAAGTTCCAAAGTGATTCCGTCTTCTCCTGGTGCCTTGTTATTTTTAAGCTGCTTGAGGGCCACCCTAATCTCGTACAGGCTGATGTCTGGGATATCCTCGGTGTAGTGTCGGGTTAGCTTGGCTCTTGGATCTTTAACCGTAGCAGGCTTGGTGACTGAGGTATAAAGCTGTCCATAAAACTACTCGATCTCCCTCAAAACATCTGCCTTAGTCGACGCGACACTGCCGTCCTTCCTCTTCAGCTTTGTTAACTGGCTCTGCCTAATAGACAAGTCTTCTGCGAACACTTTGGAGCCTTTATTTCGCTTAATCGTTTCCTTAATTCACTGAGTATTAAAGGCATGGATGTCGTGTCGCAAAGACTGCTGGATACGTTTATTGAGCTGCCGATGTGCTTCAGCGTCATTGGTAGACTGCAACCTCATAGAGCGTCGTTCGGTCATGAGTTTAAGGGTGTGATCGGTGAGCACAGAAGCTCACCGGTCCATCTCTTCGACGGGGCCTGAAGAATTTGAAGCGCACTGAATGGAAAGCTTCAACCAACCTGTTATTTATCTCGTCCACTGTACTGCATTCTTCTAGGCAAGAGAAGCGATTCGAAAGTTCAAGTTGAAAGCTCTCGGGGTACTGTATATGGGAAGCTCTAGGTCGGAGCGTAAAGAGAACAAGATAATAATGATGATAACAATGAACTTAGTGATTGAGTACTGCGTTTGATGTTTTTATTTTTTTATATTTTTATATTACAATTGTGATCTCATTATGAACATTTTGCCCATTTTAAACAATATTTTTTAAATTTTATAAATTTTCTTTAATTTTCCCTTAGAGATACCGATAACAAATTGATTTACGAAATCTGTTTACAACGATTACATTAAAATATAACTACCCGAAAGATCTATAATATTCCAGTTTCTATAATTTACCATTATAAGGTTATTAAAATGTTTACCGTAATAAGTCGGTAACTGAACATTACATTTCTTTACTAATGAACATGTACATCGTTGGAGAACTCCGTAAAGTAGTGTTATGTCTATGATTTTTAAGAAATTATTTTTATATTACAAGAATAATTCGGTAAGTAGACGTTGCTGGAATATTATTGATAGTTCATGGTGGTAATATATCAATACCCTAAAAACTGTTAGAAATTATTTTCGGTAATTTGAACTTTGGTGCATATCTAATTCTGTGTTTAATCAATGGTTACAAGGCTAACTGTGATCTATTTGGGCAAAAATTAGCTTTCCCGGCGTATTAAAATGTCATCATAATTATCTTTTATAGAAAAGTTATAACCGAAAAACACTAAATCTTTTCTCCTGTAAAATTTGATTTTTGCGATTACCGGTTTATTCCTCGGGGACGTCGATATATAAAATTCTCGTGTCACAATGTTCGCTCCCGTACTCCTACAAAACGGCTTCACCGATTCTCATGAAATTTTGTGACCATATTGAGCAGGTCTGAAAATCGGCCAAAATCTATTTTCATACTCCTAAGTGATAAGGGTTATTCACCCTTAACATTTATAAGACAAAACAACGTTTTCCGGAACAGCTAGTAAAATATAATATTTACCATAAAGCGAAAGCCAGCTGACTGTCATCTTACATAAATTCTGTGGTAAGTAAAATGCCACAGCGCCACAGATCTGCCGGGCAGTGAAGATTCCAGAATCATGGACCTGAAAGTGACGTTCAGACTTCTGACTGTTTCATTTGGTTTTACACAGAACTGCCAAGCTCGAGAGGGGCTGAGAATATTTGAAACGGGTTCTGTACTCCCAACAAATTTGTTACAAATTTTATATTCTCTACCACGAATACTAAGTTATAATTAAACACATCTGCAAGTAATGCTCTGTACTCCATATAGTTATTACGAATATAATAACAACGAAATGCAATTAAATACAACTGTCGTAACGTCGGGACCGTGCCGGACAAAGATGAATCGTTGTTTCATTAGAGCGAGACAGTTTAACAGAGAAGGACAGATATATGGAATGGAATTAGGTTAGTTAGTATTAAGCTAAGATAATATGTTATTGTCTGTGAGATGGCAGGGACGGACTAAGACACTTTAAATAGACAGAGATTGATAACTCTTTATGGTACAAAAAAAAGTAAAATTACAATAAAGGGAAGGCATTATAGGTACACCTAAATAATTTTATATATAATGGGCGGCCTTCTCGCTAGAAAGCGATCTCTTTTAGGCAACCTAGTTGTGTAGATTGTCCTAGAATATTTATTATTTATTCAACCTTGGTATGTATAGTAATGTAATAGAACAATAAATATGGTGTTGGTCTTTGTTTGATTCTTTGTTTGTTTCTCTTCTTTTTGAGTTTATAATCCGTTTATCGCAGAAAATTTTATGCTATATTTTATCACTCTTCTACTCAAGGTAGCACGACAGAAACTTTTAATTTCAAGTATGATAGACTCGCATAAATTATATTTTGTCCTCTTCCCCATACACAATATATTCGTCTTATCCCGAAGCGACCGTATAACTTCAAGTTCGTGTAACCTCGTGAAGTTTTGTTGCTAAATTATTTTAGGAGTACCGTTTTTTAATAATTTTATCGATAGGTAAGTCTGTTCAGTATATTTTGGAATTCTGTGTTGTTTTTTATTCAATCAAACGAATTCTAAGGGAGACTTGTGAATATGTACACTAGCAAAATTTTGGGACATATGTTTAAGGACTAAATATACTCACAAATGAATATAATGTATTATATTTTCTATATTTCTATTTCACCAAGAACCCATAATGTTTGTTTCGATATCTTTTTAATACATAAATATAAAGATATCGGGTGTTTATTATATTTTTAACATTTCCAATTTATTTCTGATAGATTTCGATGTGAGTTTCAAGACAATTTAACTTTGTACTCCCCGGGTCGGTTTTTGTCACTGTTGATCCTGATATACAGAAGTTTTGATTAAAATAGTTTTTATTGTATACATGTACATTGGATTTAAAATAACCTTCTCAATGATGAATAGCAAGACATCATTCGGTGACGATGTAACTAACTACATTTCGAACTAATTTAATTTGATTCTGTTATCAAAAAAAAAAATTATCACAATATAATCATTCCAATATCACACGGGTGCTTGTTTAACTCCTAAGTGTAAAAATAATCCAATAGTGTTTTAATAATTAATCCTTTGGAGAAAGATAACACCTGTGTAGAGTCACTGCGACAAGTGAAGTCAGAAAATATTTATTTTAAGGAAGGTTTATTATCATGATCATTATATTATATAAGTATTACTAGCTGACCCAGCAACTTTGACTGCGTCACCTCGTTTTTGCAACATTTTTCACTTCTGCTCCGAATCAGTTGGTTTAGGATATTAAATACATATAAACCTTCCTCTTCCATCACTCTATCCAGTAAAAAAACCGCATCAAATTCCGTTGCGCAGTTTTAAAGATTTAGGCATACAAAGGGACATAAGGACATAGTGATATAGGGACAGAGAAAGCGACTTTGTTTTAAACACACAAAAAAAACTACATCGAAATCGGTTTTATACTACGTAGAGATAAGATTGTATTAATATTAATCTATTCGAGAAAAGAGCATTGTAGCTTCTACATGTAGTAGTAGTGTCTTAGTGTTACTTGTAACATTTATGTAAGTATTTCAACTGCTATTTTTACTGACACTATACATCATGTTTTTACGTCAGACCCTCTTTCGTATTCGTTTTGTTACGGCACTCAGCTTATAAAATGAATACGGAAGAGGATAAATCGTTTTATTTCCCCATAAACACCTATCATCCACCACATCAGTTATCCCTAAATATGGTGTTTGCTACAGCGAACGGTATTTGCAATAATGGTGCGAATTTACATTGAGACGGGAGAAATTGCGGATAAAAACATGTCATTGGTGCCAATTCTGTTCAATTTATAGTTTGGAAAATGTTATATATTGGGCTATAAGTTTATTAAAAATGTAGAATCTACTAGAATCAACACCATCGTCATGTGTAAGTATGGCTAATATTCTGATAATCTTAAATTTCCTTACTTATTCAGAATGTTTAATAAATATCTGACATAATGTACATCTCGACACGTTGAGCCTCGATTCTACGAATTGTCAACCATTGTCAAGGCACTGAAATTACAAAAAAATACATTTAATTTTAGGCTCAACTTTGACACAGCTAAAATTCAAACACAAATGGCAATCTGTTAAATTGAAAATGAAAAAAAGAATTAAGCTATAGAGGGAAAAGCACAACGTGCTCTGTTAAAAATAATGTAGTTTTAAAATATGAGATACCCTACTGAGAAACTTTACAAATTGAGGGAGGTGTTCTCCGTCCGAAAATTTATTTATTTATTATGGTAATACCATAACATGTGTAATGGAAGAGTGGAGGCTTCTAACACAGGCATCTGTTGCCTAAAAGAAATCTCCAAACACTATCTTTGTAATTTTAGGGTTGTGAAATAATAAAGAAAGAAAAATTGTGTAGAGTGAATTAAATTATGTGATACATTCTATTTCATTTTATTTTAAACTTGAAGCTTATGTAAATAAAACCGAAAATTCCATGACAGAATTTACAATGTCAGTCGTGTGACTATGGTGAACCATTTATGAAGTAGAACCGGAGTATCATGCTCAGGCGACGGTAGCCACATATAAAGTATAGTGCATCAAGTTATTATTTTGGCCATTCGACTTGATTGTATTGACTGTTTTCACAATAAATTCTATTCTTCAATTTATACTAAACCCAAGCAGTAATAGTAAATGTTTCATTTAAATACGATTTGACAGGGTCGACCATTTACGCCCTCTATCCGATCCAATGTCACCACGACTCCCTTTGTACCTTCCCCTTGCACCCTTCCTTAATCCGGCCCTGTGCGTTACAAATAACACGTAATCTGAAGGGATTTGTTGTGGTTGCAGAAAACCCCACAACGCAATATATTTGATAGCTCAATCGACCGTAAAAGTGTTTTATAACGATAATCGGACGATTTGTAAGCCTTCGTGCCTACATTAAACTGTTTTTAGGGATATTTTTCCTGAAAGATTGCTTTTTTATTCACGTAAGTAAACAACTCTATAGTACGTGGTTACTGTGGCGTGAGAACGCTTGCAAGACAAGAGGTGGTTTCAAGTGTTTCTCCGCAGAATGGCATGAGAAGTGCCTTGGTGGTATAACGAATATGAAAGGGAGTAAGGCTTTAGTATCCTTCAACACCGTTTGAAGTTCAGTACTACTATTTAAAATGGTTTTGTAATTTGTACCAATTCTTCTGCACTGTTCTTCTTTTTAGAATTAATCCCGGTCACATCCGAAGCTTTAGCTAAGTCCGAGGTCCAGGTTCGGCTTACGTCGTCACAAAGAACATCGGCTAAAATGGACCTGAGCAGGTACAGATATACCATATTTATAAGAAAATCCGTCATTTTTCCGGGTTATAAAAACAGCAATTAATATCTCATTAAAAGGCCAGGAAAAAATATAATAGTTAAAAAATAGTGTTACTTTTATTACATTTATTTGCAAATTATCAAGTTGATATAGCTTTAGAACGCACCTAGTGACGTTTCAAGTCACTGATAAAATGAATGAAAAATCAATTTATTATTTATGATTATTACTCGTAAGTTTTTTTCGTTATTTGTTGTTATTTGATTTATGAATTATGTGAAACAAACAACAAATGAATCATAGCTAGTTATATCAGATTATTATTTTCATAAAATAATAATTATGTACTTATAAGAGTTTAACACTAATTCGTAAAATGGAACGTCATTTACGGAGTGGTGCTACTGTTGACACTTTGGGCTATGTTGACAGTGCAGTTGACAGGCACTGTTCAGCTAATTCCAGTTTACTTCAAATTGTGTGTTATGTATTTATTTTCGATTTTAGCTTGCTTTGTTATATGGATTGACGATACCTCCTACCGTTTATTACGATTATTCTGTGCTTTTGTTTTTTAGTCACCGATTTTGATTGTGATTTGGACTCGTTCTATTGTGAGGAATCACAATGCCGACGACGCAAGCAGTCCTACGATTGCTTTGTGTTAATTGCAATATTCGCATTAACTCAATTCGCCACCATCATGTCTTTGAGTTGGGAACAAGGGTGAGTTCAATGATCTGCGAGTGGAATTCATCAATAATAGCAAGTATATATTTACGGTATACCAATATAGGTACTTCTTTATTGTACCTGTACGAATAAAATGTTTTTCTCATAATACCATCTATTATTTTACCTCACCACGTTGTTTTGTTTATAACGTAAATATAAACTAGAAGATCTCTAAAAAACTGAAGTTAATCTATCTTTATATCGTCTTATTTTTACTCTATCATCAAAATATTTTTAGTAATAAAATAAAAGTATCTTGGCCTCTTAGACAATTTTTTCACTTGCGATGGCGTTTACTACATGAAAATAAACTAATCTAACTATAGTTTGTTCCTGTACACGGAAAATGAAGGTCAAGTCCAGCGCCCATGAAAATTTGGCCGGTGTTCTTTATTAAAATATCAATGAAATATCTATTCTGTGGAGAATTATTTACGTGAGCAATTGTGATAGACATGTATACTGACATTTTATATAATGCCTGGAAGAATTTTACATGTAAGTATTTTTTATTCTTTATTTTTTTAATTAAGGGCACTTCAATTTAACTTCACCCCGCTTGATGGTAACCTGAAGGTAAAGTTTCAAAAGAGGGTCACCTTTACAAAAACGTAAAGCTTGACGCCCTCATCAGATGCTTTTTCTGACACTGGGTCCATAGATCACGGTAACCTCTTTCCATCCTCCTGGATAAGTAGAGATTGTTACGTTATGTCCTTACGTTACGAGTTTTCTCAACTGTCGCTAGCGAAATTCATCCGACTTTTATTTATGTTACCCGATAATTTTACGGGTGGTAAACAAATTTTATGGTTTTTGCTATTGAAACTTTGAATAAAGATATTTCAAGTTGAGAAAAAAATGATTTTTACGTTCAAATGATATTGATATTGCATCGTTATTTTATTATGGAAGCATTATTTTAGACTATGAGTGAGTTTATGAAGAAATTTTTATTTTATGGAGCCTAATAAATATTGCAGTGACGTATATCTACACTGGATGTCACAAGTTACTACCATTGACATTGTTAATTAAGTAACAAGATAATGAGGAGGCTTCTCTATTTACGCTAGTAATAATGATTTTATGACTATGTCTGTACATAAATCACATTCTTATCAGACGTCATCATTTCAATCATAACATTTCTTGCTTTTTCATTTCAATTTACAGTACTAACATTTTTCCATTTTTTTAGGAATGACAAATCCAAATTTTATGTTTTTTTTTGTATATGAATAAGACAACATTAATCAAACAGCAATTTTTATTACATTTTTGAAAAGTGACCACTGTAAAAAACTAATAGGAAATTTGTCATCAATATGGATAGCATTTTTGAAGATCGAGTTTAATTTATCAAGCAGCCAATAACAAAATTTCAATACAGAGTTATAAAATCTTGAAATCAACTTTCAAACCAAATATAAATAATGGAAATACCTATTAAATTACAGCGGCATAACGAACTCATGATTCGTAAGAAAATTTCGACAATTTCATATGTAAAGGCCTATAATCATATGCTCTACAAAAGTTGCACAAAGTTTCAACATGTGATAGGTTCAATTCCGTATTGAACGTTGTCTCTATCTTATTTAAATATGTGTGATAATTCACGACATTCTACACAACGCTATATAGATCCAAAGTAATTTTAACTTAGTTAAATAGCTGAACTTTGAATGCCGAAAACAAACCTAAATTTTACATATTACCTCGCGTGTCACAACTATTCGTCTCATCGTACTAATTGAGCAGTCCGACTGAGGAAGTATCTCCGCCCTATAGAATACCGCGGGTAATAATACCTCTGTGATATGTTTCCATAGGTGAGTTGGGTAGCCAGAACTCACTGGAGAGATTTGGTGTTGTCAGTGGGAAGACCGAGAAACCCTTCTTTGTCTTCTGCATTAACAGCACCTCTCCCCTCTTCCCTCTTCCCCTTCTAGACTTCATAGAGTACATTAATTTACTTCTGCGATGAGGTAGTTGCTGTAATGAGGTCTCTTGAGCCCTATCAATCGACTTAGGTATCTCAACGGGCAGAACTTTTAACTAGATGCATCGTTAGCATGTGTTGCAAACGTCCATAAACCACAGTAATCCCTTTTCATTAGGTGGGTCACGTGCTTGTCTGCCACCTAAGTGGTATAAAAGAACCTCTACAATCCTTTGGCGATACCAGAACATTACAGGTAGACAAGTTGTTGGATTTTTAAGTACTGAAACTACCGTATGACAACTGGGTTTATTGCTTTAACGAGTTATCTGAGGCACGATCCGACCAATGCAAATAGTTCATACATACAAATATTTGCACAGACTGAGGATTGAACCCGCGCCCCCTCAGTGCCGGTCCCGTTCACTACCGCTACAGAAGCTCTCGGGCAATACTAGTTAGGTACTAGTAGAAATGCAATAAAATTAAACTCTAGAACGAAATCATCCAATAAGCGATCGAAGTTCCATTCCAAGTCTTGATTTGAGATGGAACTAATTTTCAAATCTCATTAAGTGTTAATAGTTAGAGCTCAATTCGTACCGGTTTAGTGTCAGCTTAGTACCCTGCTATAGCACTTGGCAGTAACGACTTTGACATTGTATGTAGTTCAGTGAAACACTGATTTCCATCCAGTACGTGAGCCAATCACAAAATGGTATTTATAAATCTGAGCGCGTTCTGTTCGTTTGGAGACATTAATTGTTCTAGCTTTGTATTTTTGTTTTTAGGGATAGAATGTAATTTTGTGAGAACTGTATTGAACGTACATTGGTTTATTTATTTTGTTGTAACTGTAACTCTAGTTCTAATTGGAAGTAGTTATTGGATGTTTGAAGTGGAATCACTATCTTAATTAATATGAAATGTAGGTAGTTTTTTTATTTGGTGCTGTTTGTTACTTAAGAGTATTAGAGGCCGAAATAATGGATGAAATTCATGGTATTTATCCCGGTGAGTGTTATGCCGCGTCTACATTTACGTTACATTTTACCGTGACCGTATCAAAAGTGCGTGTCCGTCACGTATTCAACTGCGTGATAGCTGAGTTTAATTGAAACCAACGGTTGGCTGGGACGCGGCCGTGTCAGCGCAACTCTAGTTTGTGTGCCCATGTGCTACAAGTTGTTAGACACACTTAATGTTTTATCTTGATCCGGTCCGCTGTTCATGTCACAAATCTGGACGCACCTTTTCACTAATAATATGAATGACTATGTTGATTTCATAAAAAAAAAAATGTTTTGTCAACTTTATCGGCGTATTCTTTTTTTGATCTCTAGTTGATATGGACACCGTAATCTCACACCCTGAGGGGCCTTCGATTGCCAGAGGCTACTTCCTTCTAGACAGTAGAGGGCCCGAGATGGCCTTTGAATCAAACATAACCGCTCCTCCAACTAATGTATGTCCCTACATACATTAGTCCCTACATACATAAGTCGACTGCCATAATGTGTCATATTGACCAAGGCAACCAAAACAGACTCCGGGCTCCGAGGTGACAGTCTCATATGCAACCGCAACGGTTCTATGTTACTATAAAGGAAAATATGTTATCAATAACTATTCAATAAATGTACAATAAAGCGAGTACTGCGTGTACGTTTTCAGTACATAGCAACAGAACAAAACGAGTTGAAAGAAAATCGAATACAAGGTAAAAGGAAAATAATATGCGTCAGAAAATTGTTCAAAGTGTGAAACAAGGGTTATGCGAGCGAGAGGGTTTTGTCACTTATTATGTTTCTAAGCTATTGACGTATTGTGGCCATAAAGTCAGAGGCAGCACATCCTTTCACAGTATTTTTTAACTCTCAAAATAGAAATTGAATCGAAATAGTTGATCCGGAGGATTATGTTCAAGTCGTAAAATGTCAGGATGCTCGGGTCTCGGAATAAGCAGGTCGTAATTTAAGTTTTAGAATGACCAGATTGTCATATTTTATTTAATCACTTCGACGACCAATTCCACAAACCAAATTGATATTTGTTATCCCGGTATTTTTTACATATTATATTTGTAAAATCAATTTTTTTATATCACTTATACGCACGCTATACTCAGATGTAAAACCTACGGACACGACATGTAATTAACACTAGTATGAAGAAGAGGAGTCAGTTTACATCAGTAGTGTAATAAACGTAACTGTGGCAGACTATACATACCTAAAACCTTTGTTTCATATAGAATAAGTACGGGAAAAACAAATAAAGAGTGAAGCCACTAGTTTGGAGATAACTTTTTATAGCATCGTTAACCGTTTGGTAGTTGATTACAAGATGACGATGATTGCAGCTTCGTTCATTTGCCTTTTCATCAAAGTGGGCTTTCCACGCTTTCCACGATAAGCGTATGCGCGTTTAATTTTGCAGACTATGCACCGTGGAAAGCACTGACGTGAGACCCTCGTTCATGACACTGCAGATACATTTGTTATAATAAATGCACCAGTGCTTGCTTCAGAGAACCCAACGTTGAGTATGACGTTGGGTTCTCTGAAGCCAGCACGGGTAGTCAGAAAAACAGATAGTCTTAAATCATAGAATATAAACAAGTGGGTGCGGGCGAAGCCAGTAAATTAATAAAATAATAGTATGCTTAACATCACCGCTTGTTTTATGGCCAACCAAGCCGTTTATTGCCAGCAAAGAAATACTTTTGCTTTAACAAACATCTGCTCACACTGTATATAACATTAAGTACGAATGTGAAGTAAGCATAAATTGCTTGGCAGCTAAACTGTGTTGAAAGTAGCACGAACTTTAGTTAGCCACTATGTACCTGGTAGTATTGTAAGCTGAGTTTTACAGTGTGAGCGCTTTATTGGCTAAGTTGTATAAAGTTTTAGTATTATTTGTGTTTCTAACACTTGCACGAGAGAATGATAAGTGGGTATGTACTGAATTCTGTGATATATAAGTAGTAGTACTTTGTATTTTTATAATACTGTTCTTTATTTAAACTCTTTTATCATTAATAATACAATAATGTCAAATCTATAGTGTTGCTATACGAATTTTAAAATTTTCTCAATTTGCAAAGGGTAACACTATTTGTGAATATATTTTTTATATGGAGCAACATGCAAAAACAAGCGTTAACGAAATGGTTGGATTTAAAAATGAGTCTGGAAAATGGAGGATAATATTGTATTTTATTTCGAATAAAGTCATAAAAATAATCAAATTACTTACAACAACAGTTAATAATCATCTTCATAATGGTTCAAGAAGCGGTTGGTTCTGCAAGAAGAGCCATTGTGGATTAAAAAAAAATCGATTGATTTGTATTTATTATTCTATATCCCTCTTAAAAGTTAATAAAAACAAATCCCCAAGTATTACCAGATGTTTCCGTGACTTCCACAATTTATTTCGCGAAACATAAATTACTATGAAAGATTATGCCTTGGTTGAAATATTAAAATTGTTAGCGCAGAATTTTGTTTTCTTACAAAGATGAAATTTCTTTTGTAAGTATTCAAGCGTCGGTGTTTATTATCACTTCTCACTGAAAAAGACCACTTATAAGAAGTATACGTGATCATTCTCACTCTTTCATATATTTTCTCATTCATGAACCGAATGAATATCAACGAAACTTTCGTCTTTAATTTCATTAAGAAAAGTTAAATTGGATCACTTCTAACGAATGAAAAAACCCCTATTTTTTCGTAAATGACTTGAAAACTTTCTTTATTTTCGTAACGTGCCATTAGAATAAAATTTAGGGATTAAATAGTTTGGAATCTCTGTACCTACATTTTAAAAATAATAAATTTATAGATACTTATTTTTTATAGATATTCATGTATTTAAGATTATTATATATAGTGTGCATGTTCTATCTAATAACTTTTTTTATCTGTGGCACATCTATTTGACTTCACCCCGCCTGATGGTAAGCAGAATGCGTGCGAAGAAATAAGCATGGTGAGTCACTGGCTATTAGCCTAGACATCGCCAAAGCGTTCGATAGAGTCTGGCACAAATCGCTTCTTTCCAAACTACCAGCCTTCGGTCTGCCTCTTAGACTGTGCAATTGGGTTGCTAGCTTCCTGCAGGGGCGCCGTATTCGCGTTCTCTGTGATGGACGAGCATCGGAGTTCCTGCAGGTAAATGCTGGTGTGCCGCAGGGGTCCGTCTTATCACCCACTCTCTTTCTTCTGCATATCAATGACATGCTGTCCACCGGCAGCATCCACTGCTATGCAGATGATAGCACTGTACACGGGAGCTACCACGGACATTCTGCGGCCAAGCAGTCCGATATAGCGGAAAAGAGGCGGCTTCTTGTCACTGGGCTTGACCGGACCCTCAATCACGTTTCCCAATGGGGATCTGAGAACCTGGTCGAGTTCAATGCCAAGAAGACGCAGGCATGCGCGTTTTCAGCAAAGACATCTCCTTTCCTTCCTCCTCCCACTCTTCAGAGCACACCACTGCCATTACAGGATAACCTCAATATACTCGGTATGGACGTGCGCTGCAAACTGAACAACAAGAACTATATCGAGAGCATCATCAAAACAGCTTCGCGTAAACTCGGAGTCCTGAACAGAGTGAGACGTTTTTTCACGCCGGAGCAGCGGTGTCTTCTTTATAAGACACAAATTCGCTCCTGCGTGGAATACTGCTCGCATCTCTGGGATGGCTCCGCAAAGTACTTATTTGATGCTCTCGACAGGTTGCAGCGACGTGCGGTCCGCATTATTGGGAGTCCTGAGGTCACAGAGTCCCTCGAGCCTTTGCAGATGCATAGAGATGTTGCGTCCTTGGCAGTATTTTACCGTCTCTACCATGGTGAATGTTCTGATGAGCTCTTCCAACTAATCCCACCCTCCCCTTTCCTACACAGGACAACGCGTGCAGGGCTTAGGTGTCACTCGCATACGGTACAGAACATTCCATCAAGAACCAAGCGGTTCGGTGAGTCTTTTCTCTGCCGTACCATTAAGTCCTGGAATTCCTTGCCGGCGCACGTGTTTCCTTCAGTCCTACAGTCCTGGGTCCTTTAAGTGGGGCGTGAAAAAGCATCTGATGAGGCCGTCAAGCTGAGCGCCACCATTGTAGCACTGAACGTGTTTGCAATGGTGACCCTCTTTCATGGGACTTTGCCTTCAGCTTAACATCAGGCGAGGTGAAGTCAAATTGACGTGCCATAGATAAAAAAAAAAAAAAAAAAAAAGAAGGTAAAATCTCAGAAAAGAAGTCACCATTACAAACACCCTACTTAAATATATTATACAACATTATGAAATGAAAACTGAAACTAAAATAACTGTCATATAAAATGAAAACTAGAAATTAAAACGCGTCGCGGCATTCCTCCGCATTACACGCCTCTAGTGGTAACATTCACAGAAGACTGACAGCATTGCCGCGTTGCATGGCAATGCTTATTGTCTGTCCTAAAGAGAAGCCAGTCTTCTGTCCATCATACATAATGTATTTGCAATATAAGTATCCTGTGAGAGTCTCAAATATACTTTATACTTCCTTATATTTTAGTTCAATCAGAAGGCCATTTCTTGTAATAACAGTGGTTCAACATTCAGTCTCGATCTTAGACTTCAAAAACGCTATTCTCGCGCGTCAAGATGGATGATGTATTAAGGCCAGACAACCAGGAATACGAAAGATTATAAGCAGCGGAGAAGTAAAGCCGAATAAACTCTGGACTCTAAGTTGAAGGTCTTGGTTGCGTTGAGACTCGACACTGAGAGATGATGATAATTATCTGTAGTTTTTAATAAATACATGTATATTAAAAAGTCGATATATTCTGAAAGTTAGAGTGCTTCATTCTAGCGTTAGTCCCAGCTGCAACTGTAGTTTTCATCTTGGAGTCTGGGGTTCGCTTATTCAAGTCTAAATGCTGGTTTGGCTGAACTTCGATATTATCTGTGAAGCGACTGCCATTGGTGATATTGCAAAATTGCAGCTAGACGAGTAGTTGGATTTTTTAGGGCTCGCAACTACCCGTAACGACTGCCATAGGTGATCGTAAGACAACTGAGACTGACGGATTAATATATTAATATGTTCTCCGAGGTACAAGCAGACCATGCACTGAGTGGATTTCGAACCCGCTCCTCCTGTATTCACTGCCACCACGCCACAAATACTGTCTGAAACTAAAAATATCTGATGTTACCAATTTAAAAGCTATTGACAGTCATTATTCACACAAATCTCTTCCATTTCCTTTCTTCAATATTGACAATCGATAAACGCATTAGCCAGATTGAAGAAACTACGGCGTTTGTTTTCCTATTGTTGACGTCGTCGCTGAAGCTATTTACGGCTTGTTCTAAGAGAGCTGGTTCATTGTAGGAGGATTCTCACAGACCGTTTTGTATTCTGACCTAGTTTTCTCTTGCTGTGTTTCAACCGATGCATATTTAACTTGTTTTATTTTCATATAGCTTGTCAATAGGAATGACGTTAAGGTCATTCTGTTCTTACTATCTTAGCCTTTGCTGTAAAAATATGCATTGTACAATAAATTATTGTTTGCCTAAGGTGAAACTATGACTTTTCATAATTTTAGTACCCAAAGACGATCAAAATAACCAATCAAAATGAGACTTTTTAGATTCTTTATTAAATTTTGAATGACTTTTATTAAAAACTATACACGTATAACGCCATACAGGCTGAGATAAATGTGATATTCTCTTACGCTCTATGCCATTGCACTATGCGCACAAAAATGACGTCACTCTTACCTAACGATTTTATTTAGAGCGCTTTCCTGCGGCTTCATTAAAACTATACAAATAAAATACAATATTGTAATAAAATTTTATTCAAGCCGTTCCAGGTATGTTATAAACCGGTTATTCGAGAAAACTTAGCCTAAATACGTGGTCTAGTGGAACCGCGGTAGCCTAGTGGTATGGGTAAAGGACTGCTAAGACGAGGTCTCGGGTTCGATTCCAGGTTGTACCATGGCACACACTAATGACTTTTCTATGCTTTTCGAAGTTATGTGTGTATTTATCGCAGGTTTATATAGAATACAAAAAATATTTATCAGCCTTATTGACTACACCTTCCTGGATATCAAGCTAGTTTCTTACCGTGTAGATATAGATGATAAGAACCATCTCTATAGATGCTGAAATAGCCAAAACTCCTTACCTTGATAACCTTGACCGATAATTTTTCAGGCTTTGTTGAAAACCCCCAGATTCTTAGAAGATAGAAACCCGTGTGCGGGAATTTTCTTTCCACAACTTTGCCGTACGACAAAGACATGAAGTTTCAAACCGCTTGGTTCGAGACGCTATTGTTTCTACCGTGTGTGGGTGACGCCACAGACCATGTGTTAGTTGAAAGAACTTGCCAGAACACTCACCTATTCGGAATTGTTTATTTATTCTGTACTAGCTGTTGCTCGCGGTTTTGCCCTCGTGGATGCCAGTTATCGTATAGTTAGAACATACTTTTGTTCTATCATCAATAGTTTCCGAAGCGCATGCAACGAAAGACGTTTAAGTGCACTTTTTTACACCTTGGGTTACGTTACTTAGGTAGTAGTAAGGATTTTAGTATACTCTAGCCTATGTTAGTCAGGGTAAATGTAACTTTCCAATAGTAAAAGTTTTTTTTTAAATCGGCCCGGTAATTTATGTGTTTATTTATTACATAGTGAAACTATGACTTTACATAATTTACATGTTTCTGTCACTTTTCTATATACAACTTAAAAGTTTTAAATTGTTCTTGAATTTGCACTGAACAATTTTGTCCAATGCTTGTCTCACTAGACAAGCATTGAACAAAAGCTCACTAGCTAGCTGTACTGAAATTGGACGGATACCGACAAAACTAAACTCGACAACTTTATAATAACTGCAGATACCAAGTGCTGTACAATTTGAATAACTTTGTTAATAGTTTTGACATTGATATTAATTGAATAATAATTTTCAGTAATGTCTCTTAGGATAAAGCGAATGACCCTGTCTAGACTGTAACGTACGAGTATGATGGCTTATGATTAAAATACAATTATCTATTTAATTTGTCTAGCTTTAATTACAAAAGAAGTATTCGTTCCCGGTGGAGTTGAAGCGGTCCTTCATTTCTTTTCGAGGGTATCGTAGAAGGCGACTTAGAGATAGTGTTGTTCTTAAAATGGTTTCTGAAGCTGCAGGCTCGCCGCTGTTTACCAGTCTTCAGTAAATATGATAAATGTAATATAGAATTAATGGCAAGATGCCAATGTCAAGTTTTTCAAGAAAGTCTACCAGCCTCGTCACGCCAGTAAATTTGTTTCCGTGTGTCTGCCCCTCGCAATGTAAGAGGTAGGATTATTCTCCATCCAACCGTACACCTACGGACTATAATAAAGTGCCTAATTACGGCAATAGGATCGCCTCCCATTACGCTGGACCAAGAATCATAACTGACCTAATGAGGCTGTTAATACCTCTCACTGCTCCTTCCACGATTGACAGGTGTGAATGTATGTATGTACTTATCTATTTTAGGTTCTCAATGGAAAACATAAAATAATAATACGACGTATAATGATACGACGCAAATAATTTCTAACTAGAACTATACGATGCATCTCAGTGAGATCTTACTGTTTTATAAATAAAATTGATGATGATGATGATGATAATGATGATGATGACGATGATGCTGATGATAATGGCGATGATAGTGATGATGGTGATGATGATGATGATGATGATGATGATGATGTTGATGATGATGATGATGATGATTATGATGATGATGATGATGATGATGATAGGGAAATTGGAAAATAGGGAAATCTAGGGAAGAGCTAGGGATATCGTGGTACACCATAAATTTGATTGTAATGCTTATTAATTAGATCCTACATTACACACATACATTTTCCATCAGTTTATCAGACCCATTTTTAGTGCGCAAAATTACCATGCTCATAGGTACGATACTTCTGAATTAAATATGTGATCTAAATTGAGGTTCTGGTCTAGGTTGGATATTTTTACAAAAAAATGAAACACGCCCAGCTCTCGTGCAGAAAATAGTATTTGCCACATGCAGTCTATCAACATGACGCGTCACCGGGACTATTCTTTTGCGTTTTAGATTTCAGAATTGATTCATGGGGCAAATTAGTGCGAGCACGTTGCGGTGCATTTGATATTTTTAACGTTTTCGTATTTGTGCCGGGGTTTTTTTTAATTGAAGTTTTTTTGAACATGAATACTAGTCGTGAACAACGATATACTCTTTTTGGATTGTCCATAAAGAGCTGTGTTGGTGGAGTCAAATAGGGTCACCCCATCAATCCCGTGGCTGTCGTAGAAGGCCACGAGGAATAGAGTTGTTCTAAAATATAATTCAATAAATCTTTTATTCTGTAACCATCGTCAAATGTAAAATATTATTTTAGGGAAGTTTAGCAAATGGACCACCAGTTCGAAACGCCACCCCGGCCTGAGAAGACTCCCGCAAAACCCAGTGGGCTTTCCTTTTTTTATCTATTTACAAACATTCACTATGTCTAGATACAATAATTTTTATTAGAGAGCTTGTTAAATAAGCGTACACATTTACTCTGGAAAGAAAGACAACTTTCTAAATCTACTATCACAGACTACAAGATAGTTTTCGTGTTTGGTATTTATGCAATGTGTCTAGATCTCTATCAAATAACAATGTAGTGATAAAGTACTTGTTTAACAGCCAATAGACTTACCCTAGTATGTACTAAAATATCACATAAAATAATATAAGCTCCTAACTGTTCACTGTACCATTAAAGCACGAAATTTCAAAGGAGAACTTTACACAATGTAATTTCCAGCCATGCTGCTTTCGACACAGTAAGTAAAGTAATAGAAATATCGGAAATTAAACGGTAGGTACGACACAAAGTGCTCCCATCTTGTGTTGTGGCTTAGCGACAGTATTATGGCAGAGAAGGAGGGGGAGGAGGAGGAACTGGGGCTCGAGGGATGGCAAAAACAAGGTGTTTGTGTTTTTCGTGCATAATGAACTCAAAAACCACCAAACGGATTTCGATGCTGTCTTTTGTTCGAAAGTCTTCAAATCGATCAAGGCAGTGTTTTATTGTCACTACTATGGTGAATGTTCTAGTTAGCTCTTACAATATTTAATCCCACTCTCTCCTTCCCTACACAGGATAAAAGGAGTTTTCTTTTGCCGCACCAATAAAAACTGAAATTCCTTACGAGACTACGTGTTTCCTTTTTCCTATAGGCCTTTTTTGTCCTTTTTATTTTTTTTATCCCAATATGTGCATGTGAGATTACAATTAAAAATAATTTTCTTTCTTTATTTTTTTCTTTTCCGGGGCCTTTAAGTGGGGCGTGAAAAAGCATTTGATATCGTCAGACTGTGCGCCATCATTGTTATATTGTGCGTGTTTATAATAGTGACCTTCTATCCTGGGATTTTACCTTCAGCCTATCAAATTCAATACCAAAAAAATCTTACGTTTGTTTGATCTTGATCGATTAAGTAGAACCAGAGATTTGATATAGGTATAATCACACGGGCGGACTCGTTGTCATTAATTAGTAAGCTCTTTTTTTAGCCATAACCGAATCTCTAAGCCTCCTTGTACTTAATAGTGTCTACAAAATCCAATCTACCCATTCAGCAAAATTTGAATATGTGTTATTGTTTCATATTTTATTTAAGAACGTGTATAATATTTTGCACATTTTTCGTTTTAAAAACTGGCATGTCAGAAATATCAAATGAACAAAACAATGTTATGTGCAAAATGAACAAATAAAAATGATCAAATATTTGTTTTAGAATAAAACAGCTCACTTAACAATAAAGTACCTATTGTTACATGGTTGTACAGTTCAGGATTGCTAGTCCGGCTTATGTACAAAAGTGGTTCATCAAATTCCAATGTATTAATAACACACATCTACGTGTTTGGACGTATACTCCATATTTTGTTCAGGTAGCCAAATAAAGCTAAACAATCTTGTGGCAACTGTGGCAACTTTTTATAAAAACACATAATAAACAAATAAACTAGGCTAACTGACTGACTAATTAGTGGTTCGATACCGGTAATTAGTCTTTGAAATTCATTTTGAACCAGAAAAGTATTTTTATTCTGAGTGTTTGAATAAATAATGTTAACAAGACACACCATGATTGTTTACGTTTATTTATGTACTTACACAAATGACCCATAGTAGTTTTGTACGGAAACATTAAGGAATACTCATTATATGAAGTATTATGCGCATGACATTGTTGCATTTTTATTTAATAATCATTTATTATTTACGTTATTTTATTAACTTGAAATTTTCTGTAATAATTTAATAATAATTCCTGAATATTGACATCAAAACGCTATTGATTATGTTTAATGATTTAAAATCTGCTGTAATTTTGATTAAGTACAATAAAATTGGTTTAATATAACTGTAGAAATTGTAGGAGGATGTGTTCCAAAGTAAATTAATGTATAAAACTGGTGCAATTACCAGTGAGTTTTCGGTTACACAATATCGTTTTTTTGCAAAAGTAACATACTTTAGAAACAATATAATAGAACAATAAATGCAGTAACAGAGCGAGCGGCTGTGCTTGCCGGAATTTAGTTTCGCGAGCGTGCATCACGCGTACCTATACGCACCGTGACCACGCAGGCACCACGCGTCTTAACCCTATTTCGCATTACAAATATATTTTTAATAACTTCTGACGTCGACTATACATATTGTAATATTGTTACAATTCAGTATTGCTAGTCCTCGCTGTAATGTACATAAATAAACAACAAGTATTTTAACGAGTTTGCTAAAACTGAACATTGCAAAAGTTTTGGTTTAATTAGTACCTACAGTTTTGTATTTAGGTAGGCGTTAACTGAGCAACAATTTAAGGGCGGCTTAAGTAGATAAATGAATAGGTAGAAAACTCTTTTGTGTACACCAAAAGAAAATAAAAAAAAACATCATGGTAAATAGAGTTACAGTTTTTCTAATGTATAATTTTTTTTGTAATTAATTCACGTTTTTTGTATTATGCAAACCCGTATTAAAAACACTCTCAATACTGATATCGATCTTGAGTTCAGAATTGCCAAATTTGAACAGTTATAACTCCGTGAACTAAAGAAAATGGCCACATATATCTTTATGGTGTCTAACACATCCAGAATTTTGCTATTATATATAAAGTTATTTATACAACGGACACAGAAACGGACCTCTGACTCTGAGGTGAAGCTTCTGATGCAACCGAGACTAACACAAGGATGATGATGATAATGACAGTGGTATTATTATAATCATAATTGAAGTTGCCCGACTGATTAAATATATCTAGTTAATAGAAGTTGAAAGACTAATTAATAATGTCTAGTTTTCATGGTTTAATAGATATACTCTGGTGACAGACAAACAGACAATTAAGTCTTAATAATAGGTTTTTCCCCACCTTTTATCATACAAGTTTTTTTTTCACTTCACTTCATTACGTAGCTATCTGTACGTCATCTGTGGTAACAATATAGTGATGTGGTTATTAGCCGCGATATTCTGTAGGGTGGAGGTACTTCTCTAGTCGGACTGCTCAATTAGATTGGGAGATACCGTCATGTCCTGCCTTCGTTGAATCTAAACACACTCCACAAAGAAATCATTCTTAAACTAGAACGCTTCAAATAAAATGTTAAAAGCGAGTTCACCACAGTAATGACAGGATTGAACCTTTGACCCTCGACCTTATCCATTCAGCAGCTTTATTGTCAATCCGATTGTGGTTTCATTATAATTCCAAAAAGGTACTACTTAAAATGGTTTAACTTTCGTTAGCAAATGCAAAAGTGGATTTATAATATACTTATTTGCTACCAAAACCTAAAACTGAAATTAATATATTTTCATGGTCTATTAAAAGGGTTAATTAAAGTAGGGTTTTTATTACCCGTACGCTCATACTTCATACAAAACTTTACAAAAAAGTATTTGAGAATGAAAAAGTTTACACTTCAAAGAGGTGTCACAACTGAATTAGTTATTTAAACTGTTTGCACATATTAATAATAACGTAATGCCGTGCGTTGTTTCTACCAGTCAGCATTAGGGTTATGCAGAGATATCTCAAAGTAGGTGCTCATTCTTTTATTGTCACCCAAATTTTGTTACGAACACAATTTTCTATTAAAACTGTACATCGTCTAAAGAAGTCTTTCCTTTGCCACACTATTCCGTCATCGAATTCCTTGCCAGCCCACGTGTGTTCTTCTCCTACGTTATCGGGCCTTGATGAAAAAGAATCTAACGAGGCCATCAAGATGAGCATCACCATAAAAACACTGTACGTATTGTAATGGTGACTTTCTTTCCTTAGACTTTGCCTTCATCTTACCATTAGACCAGGTTAAGTCAAGTTACCGTGAACGAACAAAAAAACAGATGATTTCTCTTCATAAAGACGATTGCTGCTGAAAAAGTGCTGAAAAGATCAAAGCAGTCGGATTTTTATTTTTGAATAATTTAAATTGAAATGTCATTGCTTATCCTATGTCTGTTCGTCCTCATTTGCTGAGACAAAACTTAATATCGTCAGCGGGCTGTAATAAAAATTACGAAAATAATTTTTCATTCTTTGTCATCACAAAATTCCGTAATACACTTAAGCGTATTAATGAAAATGCTCTTTCGATATTTCCGTCTAATATTATGAAGTGATTGAAATTGTTGAAAAAAATATTTTATTCGCTAATATATAATATTTTAACTTGGTAAGATAAATTAAAATTTTGTGTTCGCTACCCAATACATCCCTCGCACCCTGGCGGACCAGGGGCCGTCTCTTTCGAGATGACCCCTGTCGAGTGTGGGGACCACAGTGTCTCCGTCTGGGCCCCGGGTACGGGGAGACGCACTGTGCGCCGCCGCTTCTGTTGCATAAAATTTACACTGCACATTTACAATGTGAAAGGATGAAAAATGGGGCTTAGTAAATACGGGATTAACCCCAATTTCGTTTGAATCCAGTTTACGATTCCATCCGCTATTTTTTTAATAAAAAACTAAAATCGGAGATTCAAATTTAGTTCGGAAATAGTGAATAATGCTTCGACGGGTGGGCGATTGGGCGGACTTATCAACCCGTTTTATTTCACCCTTTTTTTTCAGCCTACCTGCATCGCGTCTGAACTTTGATATTTTCAGTCAAGAGACTGCCATCTGGCTTCCATAATATATAGGTATAGCGAAATCGAAGTAGTACTACTGTTAGACCAGTTGTTGAATTTCTAGAGTTCCAACTACCCGTAACGACTGTCATGGATGTCGGATGACCACCGGGACTTAATGTACTCTCCGAGGCACAAACATACCGATGCAAATATCTATATTTATGTATACCAAAATTACACAGAGTAGGGATCGAACCCGCACTAGCTGCGCAGCAGCAGGCACTCACGTTCACTACCACCACGGCCCAGAGGCTGTTGTGACTTCTACTCTTAATAAATATAAACATTTGAAGTCTTCTTCAACCAAGCGATAATTAATACTTAGGAGCCTAATCCCGTTCGCATTCAAAGGTTAGGTACACGTCGAGTTATAGGGTCTACTTTTTCTAGACTACTACTTTTAGTGAACTTTATATTTACTCAGAAGTAACATAATATAACATAACATAAACTCACGCCTATATTCCCGAAGGGGTAGACAGAGGTGCTAGCACCCACATTGCGCCAGTTTATGTTTAGGTCCATTGGAACCAGGCAAAAGGCTCGCTACCTATTACATTGGTAATAGACCGAGCCTATTGCCATTAACCGGGCACTTATAAACCTGCGGTAAATACACACCATATCTTCGAAAAGAATCTAAAAGTCATTGGTGTGTGACATGGTGAAACCTGGGATCGAACCCGAGACGTTCGTCTCAGCAGTCCATTACCCATACCACTAGGCTACCGCGGTTGGAGTAGAAGAAGTAATCCCCAGATATTTTACATAATATTTTATGATACTTGCTTTTGCCGATGACTTCGACTCCATTGAATTGAGTGATCACTACCCATGGGTATCATACATTTTGGTAGCATAACTCACATTCAAACCCTTTATATATTATGCATAGCGTTGAAATAACAAACTTCAAGGTAAAATGGCACTACTTTTCACTTTATATGTAAATGCCTTTGAAAGTTTGTCTGTCCATTGTCAGTAGGCCGAATCTCGTAAACAAAATATTTTAGTTTGTTATCTGATAGGTAGTTTAACTGTGTTTGTGTATACGATAAAGTTATCCTTAGACGAACAAAGTATGCGAGTATTATACATGTCTTTGCACAAAACCTAATCATGAGAGTATATATGAACCGTGCAACATTTTTTTATAAACTATTATTAACATTGACAGGAGTTGATATTGCAGTGACATCAATGTTTCTTTACCAAAAGTCACTGTAACATCACATTTTAAACTCAGTAACGCGGCAATGAGGACATTGTTTCTCCATTTACGTTAGTGATAATATGAACACTTATACATAATTGATAACACACTTGTACTTCTCCACTGTATTTTTTAGTAAAAAAATGATCTAAAATCTATAGTGTGTATACTAGTATCTTATATAACTATAAATAATAAAATAAGTTAGAGAAATCTCGTATCTATTTCGGTAACTTTCCGTGCGTTTGAGTACACCTGTCGTATTTATTCTTGGGATCAAAATACTCTACTTAAAATCCGTAATATTTGTTGCCCATGGTTTTTTATTTATTTCATAGCAATTTTTATAGTTGTCTCCTATAGGGTAAGAAGGAAAGTGGACTTATAACTCCTCCAATTAGGTTCTGATTCAGTGTAACAGTGTAAAAAACTCAAGTGTGTTCGGAGGGGACCTGATAGTTTTGTGTACCCCTACGGTTAATTCTGGTGTAGGTACCTACAAAAATTTCAATGGTGGAAATGTCGGTAGAATTTATAAATAATCGTAAGACACAGATTTTTTACTCATCAATATTTTATAAATATTTAAAATAGCAACATTGTGATACAATATTGAAGTTGGTGGTCCATGGCATAAATTCATTCCGAGTAATATGTAGTAAAATATTACTAACTGTCATAGGAAGTAATGCCCAACCGTACATCCCAAATCATATAAAAGATTGCTTACCCGAAGTCATATGATTTGAATGTGGAAGAATTATTCCAATTATTATGCAAGTGCGAAGTACAAACCTCGACACGTGTTTTGCCTCTACACAAGGCATCTTCAAGTGTATTTTGTCTACTCTGGCAAGAAGTATTTCTACTTGCTTTGAGGGGTGAATTAGTACCTAATATTTTACAATTACGAGTACTATCGTTGGGATTGTTTAACTGTATACGTGAGTCGTTGGTACCTCCCCCATAATATATTTTTTAGCAACAGTGTTATTTTAAGACCACACTACCCTTGCAAGTAAAACTTTGATTTAAATACACTCGCTGGTGAAAGAACAATAATAAAAAGAAGCAAAATCAATAAAAAGGTAAGTATTTACATCAATAAGTAAGGGTTTTCAAATACCAAGTCGCCTTACTTGAATGTCGTAAAAATAAATTGGAAGGAAGAGAATTATGAAGGTCGTTGATATAACAGTTCCTGTAATAATTCGATAGCTAGTATCAGGATTCTGGGTGAACTAAGACATTAATATAACGGAGAATAAATAATGATAGTAGGCAATCCGTTGAGTTTGTTGACCTGAAACTATCTTCTTTGCCTATTACTGGAGTCTGTGGGAATTGAGTCCAAATTGAATTAAGTACAGTTTACTATTTTACTTAGTTAAACATTATTGATAACACACTTGTAATTCTCCACGAAGTTTATAATGTATAACAATAAGTTCCACCAAGTGCCATCAATCAATAGTGTAAATAGTTTTACTCAGAAAATGATTGTACAATCAGTGACTCAAGTTGATTAACACTAAAATATTTTTGAATATTTTTTAAAATACAAGTAACAAAAAATTTTCGGTGGTTTGATAATTCCAACAGGACGAGATTATTAAATACCATGTTTTGTTTATTATTTTATGAAAGGTTCAAAGGTGAAAATTTAATCAATTAATTAAAATTGTTAAGTCATTTTGTCGTTCACTTTTGGTTGACTACAAAATGAAGTTAGTCAATTTCATAGTTATTTATAATTTACTATCTAAGTTCATGTATTCTTTACCAACACATATTTCCTTCCTGCAATCTCGGGTACTTTGAATGGAACGTGAAAAAACATGTGATAAGACCGCTAAGCTGACGCTAGCAACTTACAAAACGTCAAAATTAAATATATATCAAACGGTAGTTAAGCTAATGGATCGCCGGTTCGAAACGCGACCCTGGACTAAGAAAACTCCACTGGCTAAAAACATAGCGGTTTTTCTTTTTTTTGGTCTTTTTTGTCTATTGTTGGTGTGTGTAATAGTAACGGTCTTTTCTAAGACTTTGCCTCCTGCTTACCGTCAAGCGAGATGACGTCATATTGTTGAATACAAAGTAAGACAGTGCTTTTGACCAGTGTCAATGATAATTAATTACAAAAATAGTGATAGGTATATATTTGAGCCCATTGTGTTTCACCGTTTTAACCACCAAATATTTTCACATTTGGTATTAAATCAGTAATAATTATAAACACGAGTATAAAATATAAATAGCACCAATTAATCCGTGTCGGATGAGTAATATCTCCAATCTCCTAATTGTAAATGGAGCTGGGCTTCAGTGTTAGCGCTTTTAGGCATTTTTTTTGTGAAATTGATTCACGTGTCAGTCAAGAAGCTTGAAACATCAGAGCCTCAGAGGGTTAATTCTCATAATACAAATATGTTCAGAACCAGTCTCAATCTGATCTCGATTTCCAAAATGTCAATAATTATCAAGTCAATATTCGATCTTAGAAATTGTCTTTGAGAGTGTACCTTTTTTTATGGCACGTCAATTTGACTTCACCTCGCCTGATGTTAAGCTGAAGGCAAAGTCCCATGAAAGAGGGTCACCATTGCAAACACGTTCAGTGCTACAATGGTGGCGCTCAGCTTGACGGCCTCATCAGATGCTTTTTCACGCCCCGCTTAAAGGACCTGGGACTGTAGGAAGAAGGAAACACGTGCGTCGGCAAGGAATTCCAGGACTTAATGGTACGGCAGAGAAAACACTCACCGAACCGCTTGGTTCTTGATGGAATACTCTGTACCGTATGCGAAAGAGGAGGGTGGGAAGAGCTCATCAGAACATTCACCATGGTAGAGACGGTAAAATACTGCCAAGGACGCAACGTCTCTACGCATCTGCAAAGGCTCGAGGGAATTTGTGACCTCAGGACTCCCAATAATGCCTTCTTTCAAGCTCACATCATCTCTGCAAAAAGTCATCATTATCCTTGCACTAATCCCGGTCGCATCGAAAACTGAAACCGAAGTCTGCTTTTTTCCAGTCTAACTGTGTCGCGGCTGAATGTCTATATTTTCCGTGATGCGACTGCCATCTGACCTTCACAACGTATAGGTATTGCTGGTAGTTGGTGAACTTTTAGGGCTTCAACTACCCGTAACGACTGCCATAGATGTTATTTCAACAACCGAGACAGACGGCTTAACGAGACCAATAAAAATAGTCATATTTATGTATACAAATAAATATTTGCACTCGAGTCGTACTAGCAGTCGCGTTCACTACTAGTAGTCGCGTTCACTACTAGCAGTCGCGTTCACTACTAGCAGTCGCGTTCACTACCGCCTATGAACTAGATACAAGTGCCACTAAGTTTCTCTATAGGTAGGTAATGAATTTGGTTTGAATATTAAATATTTAATATGAGGGTAGTAAATCTGAACCATTTAATGGCAACATTTTGATGTTACGAGCGCGAGTACATGATCATTTTATGATCGTAAATTTTCCAAATTTATTAATGTTCCAAAGTCAGATAGGATGAATAGAAGTACCAATAAAAAATCCTACAAACCGATAAATAAAAATTATTGAAGTTTTTTTATTGTGTTTAGTATTATAAATGGAGTGTTAAATTATGTAGTGGACATGCGATGTTATGATAGATGTGTGGTGTGACAAGTATGTATAGAATAAGCAATGAGTATATTAGAAAAAGTTTGAAAGTGGCACCAGTAAATGAAAAATTGAGATGTGAACGACTGTCGTGGTATGGACACACTATGTGAAGAGATGTTAGTAATGTTTTAAAAAAGGTCCAAAGTATGAATGTAGAGGGCTTTAGGCGTAGAGGTTGGCCTGAAAAAAGATGGTGGAGAGGTGCTCGATTGACGGCAATAGGCTCGCCCCCTATTACGTGGAACTGAAAATTATAGTTGGCGTAATGTGGGTGTTTAATACACCTCTGCCTACCCCTTCAGGGATTACGGGCGTGGGCATAAATGTATGTATGTATTGACCCTATCGATTGATGCTGGAAATATACAGGCCGTTATATTATCATATTTAAACGAATATGATAAAATAACGGCCATCATATTTCCAGAAGATTTGAATGCAGATTTCTCCATTAGAAAAAATATTTTCTCCTGTATTTAACGTACTCTCATTGCATATAGGGTACAATGATCCGCCCTGTATAGTAACTAGGTTACACGACGACGCTTGAATTTGCAGGTCATCTATTTTTGAAATATAAAAAATAGCCTTGAATGAGCAGCTGAGGTGAGAACACTCTTCCCGCCTTTGCCTTCTAGCTAAGCCTATCTAGTTCGTAGTGAAAATCAGATGACTTAGGCTACTCATCTGATTTTGAGTTACTTTTTAGATGTATTCTTTGCAAATACACTTTTTTTTAGGAAAATACCCGCTTTCATTTTTGTTAGATATAATTTGGTAGTAAAAATTAATAAATTACTATTCTATAACATTCTATCGAGCGCTATCTAGGTCTCAAGTTAACATAGCTTAACTAACTTGTATTATGGGTTCTAGAAAACGCATAAACATACTTAGATACATTTTTCTATACATATTATACACAGATATATGACCTTCTGCATATAAGTATTTGCCTCGAGCAGTAATCAAACTTGATCCTTCCGACGTAGCAACTGCCACATAGTAAGTTAGTACGCAAAATAATTAGTAAGTACTTTTATTTTTCTTATCCATTCTTATGAAATTTCTAATTTTTAATATAAGTAGTATATAAAATCGCTTTCATATACGGTCAGACCGAACCCTTATACAAACATACGCGTATCCATTAGCAAGCGCCCTTAATGTTCACTTTGACTCCAATTCACAAAGATTAAACTGATGTAAACTTCAACGACTCTCAGTACTCTGTCTCCTGAAATGAGCCAAGATAGGGTTAAGTCTGAATATATTGGAGAAAGGGTTGCGGGTATCAGATCCTTTTCAACTAAACCTTGAACCTATAGTTTATATACTATCTTATTATTTTATTTAATGTATTGGAATCAAATCCAATACCGCACCGCCAATTGTATGTACCACATTGAAGTGTACCGCGGATTTATTGAAATACGTCACCTGTGGTGTGTAATAAATCAATTATTACTATTATTATTCTCTTTATTTGAATTAATTTTGTATTTTTTTAGATTTTTAAATATTATAACAGAAGAATATACATTTAAAAATATAAAAAACAGAGTGCCACCGGTATCGGATACAGGGACCAAGCTACCGGTGGTTAGGGCTCCAGAGAAAGGAACCTCACGATGCGCGCCGTATCTAGTAGCACAAGCACAGCCTTCTGCATCTGGCCCTTGATCCAACCGTCTAACCCGAGCCTCTTTACGATGCTCTTTGCTATCAGTCCATTGACTGACACGACTATCGGCACAATGATTGCTGGGTCAACATTCCACATGTCGACAATCTCGTGAGCCAAGTCCAAGTACTTAACCTGTTTATCTTTCCGTGGTGTCGCCACTCACCACCAGCTCGCCATTATTATTATTATGAAGCCTTGAAACTGTTGATAGCTTACAAAAATCACTTCGCGACCATGCCTTCAAAAAAGTAAACAAAACACCAGTTTATAAAAGAGGAATATTATTCAAACCGTATTGAAATAATATGTTGCACCAATGGAACCAACATGAAAGTATATTTAGGTAACAAAGTGTACTGCTCATCTCAGAGAATAATGTCTGATTGCCAGTCGTATTGGAAATTTCCAATATTGAGAACAGCAGTAGTACAGTGTATCGAGAAATGTAAAATGGTTCGTTGGCATGTCTGGGTTGTCCAGTTTCTGAATATAAAGATGGTATTAGGTTTGAATTTGAATATATTATCAACTCCGTTTAGTAAGAATTCTTTAGGTTTTAACCTTATGGTCATTTTTAGACGAACAAAGTGTGTGAGTGACATGCATACATGCATGCATGCGTACAGACGACCTTCGTGCAGTGGCGGTAGTGAACGCGACTGCTACGCAGGAGACGTGGGTTCGATTCCCGCTCAATGCAAATATTTGCGTACATGAATCTGAATATTTGCATTGGTCTGGGTGTTTCTACATAATATGTATAATATGTATGTATTTACAAAAAAAAGTGGCTACGTATATTTATCCGCATTCTAGAACCCATAATACAAGCTGGTTAAACGATGCTTACTATGGGTCTAGGTGGCGTTGTGTCCAAGATATATTTATAATTTATTTATTTATATCTTTACTAACCTGACGTCAGAAAGAGAAATAATGTACGAACCGCGAAACATATTTTTATAAACAATTATAAGATACTAGTTCTTGTTTCAGCAAATGACAGTAATAATTTGATTCACTTTAATATCAAATGAGTCATGTCGATTCCTAATATCTCAATCAAGCCCTCAACTTTGAAGTAAAGAAATTAAATTTAATATCTAAAAGTTATGTACTTCATAAAAGGCAAATCTTCTAAGGACAATGTAGTTCTGAAACTTTTACGATATTGTCTGACTTTCGCAGCGATTTATTCGCTGTATATTCAGTTTTAAGTGAAACCCTAAACCCTAATTTGTAATAATTTGCTATTTTCTCAAACAGTTCGATCTTGAATTCTATTTTGATAGTAGTTAATGCTCGCGATTCAATTTTATCATTGAACTAATTAGCGTGCAATGACCTCTTAATCAATATTCATGATTTCACAGGGATGTGGAGGTTAACACTGAAATGAGTTTTTAATATTTTTGATATAGGATCATTGCAGATTCTATACACCACGGTTACCACTTACCATCAAGTGGACCGTATGCTTTTCTACCAGTAACTTTCCTTCCTTCATATTTTTCCAGTCTAACTGCGTTCTGCGTCACGGTCGAAATTCAATATTTTCCGTGAAGCGTTCGTGCCTCCACAACCTACAGTTAATAAACCAGTCATTCAATGTTTTTGGGGCTCCAACTACGCGTAAAAACTGCTATAGATGTTCGTGTTCCGACCGCTTAACGTGCTCCACGGGACACGTCTAAACCAATGCAAAAAAAAACATATTCCTGCATACAAAAATTTATGTTGAAGAAGTACTATAAATATATTTTTCTGTTTTACGAAAAGGAATTCTCAATGGCAGCTTGGAGTCTTAGGGCATAAAAAGTTAGTAAGTTAGTAAGATAAATGGTACCAACAAAAGAATTGACGAAAGTATGGTGATGCTTACGTATAGAGATAATTACCGTACCATATAGCATGTGTTTCCTTCTTCTTACAGTACCGGCTCCATTAGGCAGATCCTGAATAAGAATCTGATGAGGTCGTCAAGCTGAGGACAACCTGTTTCCTGATATCCATGAGGCGAGGTAAAGTCATGTTGACGTGACCAATGAAAAAGGTAAAATTTATTTGTTCTAGTTATCACGAAGTAAGAAGAACATAATGGCCTTTGGAGTCAAAGGTTCTCGAATGGAAACCACATACTGGTTGACGAGGTGTAGGGTTTATGAGATGGACAGACGACATAGTAAAAGTGGCGGGTTCCGTTGGATGCAGACTGACTCCAACCGGTCGAATTGGAGGTTGATATTCATCAGTGGACGTCCATTGAATAAATAAATAGATATTCTAGGACAATTTACACAACGCCACCTAGACCCATGGTTTAACTAGCTTATGTTATGGGTTCTAGAAAGCGGATAAATATACTTAGATACTTTTTTTGTAAATACATACAAATTATACATAGGAACACCCAGACCAATGCAAATATTTATATTCATGTACAAAAATATTTGCACTGAGCGGCAATCGAACCTATACCTCCTACGAAGCAGTCGCGTTCCCTTCCGCCACGTCACGGAGGTTGTCGAATCATGATGAGGATAATAATGAATTTTATCATCCCTGTGGTTTTTCTCATCCATTCAAAACATGTTAATGTCAATTGACTGGATAAAACAGTATAGCTGACTGGATAAAATAGTTCGCATCGAGATCGCTTTACCGAGATTACTAGGATCACTTTTCTATACTCGGCAGTTTCGTAACTTACGACTTTGCCGTTATTTATTGGGCTCTTAGATAAAACCCACTTAGATTTATATAGATAACTATGTCTAAACTAAGACATAAATTATTCTAATCTTTGAATATATCCATAGTATCTTTTTTTGAAGAGATCAAATACCGTGATTATAGATTGAAGTTTCTCGGAAATTCAATTAGACTCTTTTCTATTCAGCATCGACTTTTTATTTTATATTAGTTGTGTGTTTCAGTCGGTTCGAGTTCTACATAATCACCTCCACCGATTTTAACGGAGGTGGTATTCGTAGGGATTTTACGCAAGATAAAAAAGGGTAGTCATGTTAAAATAACTAAGAATATATATAAGGCCAATGTCCGAGAAACCCTCCTTTATCTTCTGCACTTGCACTCTGCACAGCACAGAGACTCTCTTAACCTTCTACCCTCCCCCCGTCCCCCCCGTTCCCTTCCACCCTCTTCTCTATATGGTTGACAGCACGAATGTGACGCCCCTGGTGTTGTAAATATTCATACACCACAGGAACTACTTATCCTCAGGTGGGGCGTGTGTTGTCTCCCACCTAAGTTACGAGTATATAAGTTTAGCATACTCGCCTTCTGCGTCGGAGGTCACGGAATGACCTCCGTCGTCCATGAGCACGGACCTGGGGGGGGGGATAGGTGGCCACCTGTCACCCTAGCAGAAGCAGGCCGCGGTGGCGGCGCAAAATGCTCTCTCTGCGGGGATATTTAACATTATAGAATAAAAAAGCATCAACTCGCCTACTCTACCCTACGTAGTTTAATTCACTGATTATCTACCCAACAGTAAGTACACCTAGCTTTTGTACCATGCGCAAAATCCCCTCAAACCACCCTCACTTGTATTTGTGGTTATGTCGGACTCGAACCGACTAAAACGCACGCCTCTTTCCGGTCATTGATTGCCGGGGGTGAGATAATACAAGACATATTTCTCGAACTTTCGCAGAGCCGGGGGCATCACTTTTGAAATACCCCTATTCCCCTGATGCGGGAACTAGCGTACCTGGCCTGGCTTCAAATAGTAGTCTTAGATTGTCAAGGTCGACACTAGTATGAATTAAATATTCAAACTTGACCTTGCTACGTCGCTGATATCCCGTTGCGCGGCCGCTGTCGTAGAGAATAGCGTCATAGACATTGAATTTTATGGATTGTGTCCGAATGGGGACATATATTGACAATCGCGCTGTCGGCGTTACGACCCTCATTCTGTTATCCCTTTTTAGCCTTTACAGTATTAGTGTAGTGTATATAGTGTTCGCTGAAATCAGTGTTATATTTATCTTTAGGCATCTAAGTACAGTACGCTTGTATGCATACGATGTTTTCAACAATGATTAGCAATTTTCTTCTCAGTACAAAAAACTTCTTTCTAGTGAGGAATGAAAGCTATGTCAGCCATGATTGTTAAGCTAAAAAACCATAATATAGCCACTTATGTTGGTATACATTTTTAATAATGATGACCCGTTTATTACGCTAGGCGTCACATTGTAATTCAAATATCCGTGCCCTCTTCTCTATATGGTCGGCAGCACCAATATAACGCCACTGGTGTTGCAAACGTCCATAAACACGATAACCACTTTCCATCAGATAGGCCGTGGGCTTGTCTGAAGTGTTATAAAATTATCAAACATCACAAGGTAGGCTTGTGTACACTTAGCTTTAGACTTCACTTAACAACATCAGGCGATGTTATCGTTAGGTGGTGTGAAGTTGTATTGATATGCTTTGTACAAAAAGAAATCCAGATTTCGAGTGACATCATTAGCTTGCTTGCAAGCTAACTCACTTTGAACCTACTGGGTTCAAAGTGAAATGAGATCACTTGAAATTAAATTGAGTTGAAATGAACTACTGTTCTAATAAACATTTTAGGTACTAAAAAACCTTATGATTTTAAGTATCCGATAGGGGATCAGATGGCTGTCGCTCAAATAGAAACTAAGATAAATGAAACCATTAGAAAGAGTAGGTGAAAAGACCTTAGGGTTCAATGTACAGTACAGCCCCCGGTCCGCCGGGGTGCGAGGGATATGTTGACTACTATCTCACCTTCGACAACTAGACACCCAAAGACGGCGTGCGTTTTGGTCGGTTCGAGTACGACATAACCTCTCCAACCGGCTCCGGCGGGGAAGGGGGGTATCCTTGGGGATTTTTCGCACGAAAGAAAAGGGTCTAATTGTCCAAGTTTTTGATTCAACAACGTACAAGTTCAGTCATGGTCTAACTTGCCTTTCATTTACAACAACCGAGACCAATGCTCTGATGATGATGGTGAATATAATAAAATAAAACAAAACAATACATTTTAATATTTTATTTCTCTTCATTACTTAGAGCTACCAATACGTTACGACATAAACACGTTGCAACAATATTTATTATTTAATATATTTAACATAAAACATTATTTTTGAATGTACACACAGTTTTCATTATATAACTATTATTGCTCTTATTTATTTGATTTATTAGTATAATTTACATTATATACATGTATACCAGCTAATATTAAAAGCGTTTGCTTGCCATATAAGACAACTATTATTATTATATAATTGCTTTCTATTAAATGATATAATAATTCAAAGTCTAATTATGTATATCACATTCTACAAGGTGCTATGAACTAAATTTACAATTTTTGTTCAGAAATAAATTATTATTTTCTGAGTTTTTTCTAAAACAGTTGGTTGGCTTTCTAGTTTAGCTAAGATAAGGCTGAACTTCGATATTTTCCGTAAAGCGACTGCCACTACCGATTGATGTATTAAACAATCGATGTTTATACAAAACTTAAGTCATTTTGAATATTAGAAGTAGGTAACTGAAACAGTATTATAGTCAGAATTTGAACCCGGTACCTTCTGATTATAAGGTCGACTCCTGAATCACTAAGTTACCGACCCCTGCAATATCACGTAGAGACTTAGAACTAAATGTATGGGTATTATGACGGTATATTACTTTCTCGCAATAATATAAGATGTTAGGTATAGTGTGCCTATTAAGCTTTACTCTCAATAATGCACCTACAGAATATCTATCTGTATCAATTCTGGGCCTTGATTCTCTAATTGTTAACCATTGTCAAGGAACTGAGATTACAAAAACTGTCAATTAATTTTGGACTCTACGCTTACGCGTTTAAAGTTCAAAAATTAATGGCATTGAGTAGAGTGAATGAGGTGTAGTAAACTCTTTTTCATTTCATTTTGATCTTTAAAAAGCGTTAATAGAACCGAAAATTCCATGGCAAAGTATTAGTAGGATCGAATTTCTAGGTGACTGTTAGATAATGCCCACAGCATTAGGACTGCCAATGTACTTGTGCATAAAGTTCTATATTAAAAAATAAGCGACAGATGACAAATATCTTGTTAACCCTAACAGTTATATTAGTCACCATGACAGTTTTACGAACTACTTTCATTACAACCTGTACAATAATAATTTATTACAGCTTTTTTTCTAGTTTCTACACGCACCTTACTTCAATTACAAATGATTTACAACCATAATAACTTACACTATTAACTAAGTTCTATAAAAAGCGTCAGTGTACAACCAATTATTATTATATATAACACTTATTTACGTATTTGTTTTCCCCTTTTCGAAACAAACTTTCTACTCGATGGTTGCACCGAACTTAAATTCTAAGTTTCGTTAATCAAGAGTTTAACCGCAGTTTACAGTTAAGGATTGTTAGTAAATTAGACTTTCTTGTACTTAACCCTAAAGTAACAGTTGAACAAAGTGTGGTTAGTGTTGATGTAGGTAACAGACAGACAGTCGTTAATTTGTTAGTACTTATAAAGCTAATGTAATTGTGTGTATCTATAAACTGTCTAGTGTTATCAAATTATTCAATACCACACCTGCTTCTCCGACACTCAAATGTTTGCTGGGAGAAAACCCGTATTGACTATGTAGTTAGCCTTTGTACACACATGCATTTTTTTTATATCTGCTGTCTGAACTTTGTGTCAGTAATAAAAAAATGTCAAATTTTAGGATAATCCTCCGTGGGATCTTAAATAAAGTAAATAATCACGGTTTCTTAACCCATTTTATAAACAAATGTCATATTATTTAGACGATATAATAATTATGATGCTAATTTAACACAAACATTCCGATGAATGTTTTTCTTTAGGTGTTAGTTGAATGTCTTTAGGTGTGAGTGTTAGTTACGTACAGGTAGAAAAGTAAATGACATGAAAGTTATAAATAGGATCATTCATGGAATTTAAATCGGAAGATTTTTATTATTTCATTAAAACAGTATACGCTAACTAAGATTAAGTTTGGTGCAACCTACCTCAAAAGCCACTAATATTAAAGCTAAATCCATAGATAATTATTCTAGTTTGGATAAAGAAACATTTACTAGGGCGTGGTCTGACTTCATAGTCGATAATATATTAAATTTTAGAAGTGCGTAACGTAAGTAATATAATAAATTCATATAGATAAATAGTTCAACTGAAGAGTGCAGTGCCCTTAGCACGAAAAGCTATCGAATTCGTAATGTAAAGGTATCTAGAGAACGGAACGGTTTATTATTTATTTTCTTACACTCAAAGTAATATAAAAAATTATGATATTACCGTTTCTCAATTGATATTGTACACTTACTCATTTTCAATAAATTTACATTTTGTGTTTCGGCTCTTGCATTAATTATCGAAAATTAACAAAAATAAATAGGTAGAAAAAAGAAATAACACATAGATTGTTGAATATGAAGAAAGACCACGCCTGGCTACTTATTTTACAAATAGGACATTAGTAAGTTTGGACTGTAAGGCCATCCGCGCTCTTATGCCTGTACACGAATGCGGCGCCCTTACTAAGTAATATTTCGTGCGTATTTTTGCACGAAATTTGCATAATATAATTTGCACGATACAGAGGCTCGCATGCTTGCACACGTATGAGCAGACGACCTGAAGATTATTATTAAGAGTGATTTTAATATATTTCATATAATAATTTTCGTTACATATTTTTAATATAATTCTATATTGAAGTAGAATAATATTCTAGAAACAAATGAAGGGGTTAAGTTATATATTTTAGCGAGAAAATATTGCAAAAATTCTTAGACAAATGTATAAATAAATAAATATTCTAGGACAATCTACACAACGACACCTAGACCCATGGTAAGCATAGTTTAACTAGCTTGTGTTATGGGTTCTAGAATGCGGATAAACATACTTAGATACTTTTTTTTTTGTAAATACATACATAATTATACATAGAAACACCCAGACCAATGCAAATATTCATATTCATGCACACAAATATTTGCACTGAGTGGGAATCGAACCCACGCCTCCGGCGTAGCAGTCGCGTTCACTACCGCCACGCCACGAGGTATATATATTACTTACATTTATTTCAATTATTTTATGAATGAAACATCATCTAATATTTATATCACAATCAATCTACTTATTAATATAACAATAGTTATAAGAACTATCTCATAATTTATACACTACATTACACCACTAATATAACACGTAAGAAGAAATAAACTAATAAATTTAAATTAATAATATAATATTTGCTAAGGATCAGAAGTTATACACATAAAAAATACCAGGTTTTAAACGTAATAAATAGAAAAAAAAACAAATAAAATTAATCAAGCTTCGATAAATTAATACGCCGTGTAGTATTATTACTTTAAGATAACCGATGCTTTGCCTTGTTCCTGGTACCTTTGCACAGAAGTACTGAGGTTAGTACCCTAAGATGAGATACCTTGTGAAAATTGTAAAAAAGTGTCCAGTGGACCAAGTATTATACAGTCGAATAAGGATATATAACTTTTTTTGTGCACAAAATGAACATGGATTCCACTCCTACCGGAGCTGGTGGAGTTCAAACCGACTCGAACGGACTAAGACGTGCACAGTCTTCGGGTCTTCAGTTGTTCGAGGTGAGATAGTACGAGTAGGTAACATTATCCCTCGCACCCCAGCCGACCTGGGGTCATCTTTTTCAAGATGGACCGAGATGGGCGAGATGGACAAACTCTTTTAAGATGACAATCTCGTTTAGGTATGGGAACTACAGTGTCCTCATCTAGCCCTCGGGCATAGAGAGGCATTGCACGTCACCGCAACGGTTCAAAATGTGAGGTGTATTCTGGCGTATACTTATAACCTTTGTTGACTGAACATAGTTGGTCCACACACTTGCTTTTGTCAGCCCTCCCAAAACATTAATCGATATTTTCAATCCGATAGAATATTTAAAAATTCAATCCCTAGTCATAGGGTGTTCAAAAATAGAACGTTTAAAAATCAACAGCCTTTAAACCCCCAGTCCAGTACATTAGCCAATTGTAGTCCACTGCGTTCCGATTCACGCATCGGTTGTTACGACGCGTTGGTGCGTTCCAAGTTCTATTGTACATCGGTGAAACGGAACGTAACGTGAGGGAAGGATTGATTTATGAACTGTGAAAATTGTTTTATGTTGTATTTGATAGGCTGTTTTGAATATTACATTTGCGCCGTATCAATGGGACTGTATTGGAATGCATAATGGATTTCTTTCTGGTTTGGATTAGTTATGTCCAAAATTTGCTAAGCTAAACTTCGTTATGAAATCATTCATAGATTTTTAGAAAACTGTTATGAATTGAAATGAACATAATATTACCAGTATAATACAGTGTGTTAGGGAAACGCTCCTGAAACCGTAGTTACATAATAGTACTCCGGGTATATTACATAATGGCATAAAAATATCATTTGGTAATTTTTTTACTGATTTACAAAATATTATTAATATTATTTATTTTGTGAAATATAGGTAACAGAATAGATTATATAAAGATGCAGTTATGTTCCGTCAAAGGCATAAAAAATTAGTGAGCGAATCTGCAATAAGAGTGGATGACTTTTTAAGAAATTATTTCTTCATTTAAATTTACTAACGTAAGTTAATAATGCTAGTTAGACTTTTTCGTTCGTCAGCCTTAAGCGTCTCTCTAACACCCCGTATTATAAATAAATATATTCTGCACGATTCTACGCAGCGCTCTTCAGACCCAATTGAAGCATAGTGAACCAGACTTATGTTATAGGGTACACGTAGAAATATTCAGACGAACACATTCTAAAACCCATACCATAAGCTAGTTAAACAATACTTACTTTGGATCTAGATAATGCTGTGTGGAATGTTATACAATATTTATACATACACATATTTATGCATACAAATATTTGTACAGAACAGTAATTGAACCAATTGCTCTACTAGTTCTACAACATCCCATTTATTACATAATATAACTTAAAAACCACTTTGCATGATGGGAACACATAACCCTAATCCTCTTAACTATATTTTATTTGTCATATAGGCCAAATATTTACGCGCTATTAAACACCGTATCGAAACGCTGCCACGCGTGAAACGGAATTTTTCATACACGACTCTGCTTTCGATGCGTGAATCGGAGCGGTTGGTTTGGTTGAAATTATTCTAAACGTGCCGCTTATTTTTTTTTAGATATTCGTAGTTTGAATACTAGCTTTGTACATTAACTGTTTGCTGGTTGCTATAGCATGAAAATTTTTCCCTTTGTCCTGGGAATAGGTTCCTGTGAGTCAGGGGAACATGTTTACGGAGGCAGAACTGTGGGCATAAGTTATATAATTAGAATACAATTTATTGAAACTTTTTCCAAAATTTTAATAAAGTTGTGAGCAATTTGTAGCATATTATTATGATACGCCTTACAATTTCCTTAATATCGTAGCGTTTCGTAGCTCCGTAGTGGACGTAGCTCTTTTCGTAGCTAATTGTAGACTTCACGTAGAATACATCATCTTGCATCAGCTTCATGAGGATAGCTGTAGGTTACAACTAGATTGAAATTGTTCTGGTAACTCGTGCAATTAATTTATTTTTGTGTCGTAAGCTATGCAGTGTTTTTTGACTAAACTGCAACGCATGCGAGTGTTCATTCAAAAAAAATAAAATTATATTTTTAACCTTTGTCTCGCTGTTAGCTATAGTGATTTTTTTGGATTTCATCCCACTAACAACACGACAAACGCTAAACGATTGACTATTTATTTAAATGCTTCTTCTTCTCTATATTTAAATTTTATTTGTTGTTAATTTGATATTTATGAATATTTCAGATTTTGTGTAAATTTTGATACTGTGCAACTTTTGGTGAAAATCAGAAAAATGTGATAATATGTGACAATATTTTCACATAGTGCATTCAAAAAAGGTAAAACAGAGCATGTCTTGAATTAATTTATAATTGTATCTCTTATTTGAAATTTAAATCAGAACTTATAAATCCTAACTCCAAAAATAATGGTTTAGATTAATATTGTTACTAATCTTTACCAAATGTTTGAACAATGTCGTAACTTAATTACTTAAGTTTCGAGTAACGCAATCAGTAATGTTTGTAATATTACAAATTTCTTCACATTAATACAGTAACCGTGTACAATACATTATTTATTCGTGTTTTACACAAACACGTAATATCGCATGCTGATAAACAATAGCGGTTTTGTACAAAATATAATTATTACTGTTCACGACGTAAATTTTGTATTAATTCATACTTGTATCAACTTTTAAAGCGTTAAAATTACATTTGACTAAAATAATAATACTTGTGTAAAATTTATTTAAATTAATAATGATAAGGATATTCTTTTTATAATATTATTACAGTGTTTGAGTTTTTGATTGGTTTCGATCTGAGAGCCGAGTCGATTGTTGATGTTACCATTCCTCATGACGAGAATCTCGTGAAAGCAGACAAAGATAAACAGGTTAAGTACTTGACTCACGAGATTGTCGACACGTGTTGACTTAGCAATCATTGTACCGATAGTCGTGTCAGTCAATGGACTGATAGAGAAGAGGAGACCAACACCTGAAAAGGCTCGGGTTAGACGGTTAGATCAAAGGCCAGAAGTAGAAGGCTACTAGATACGGCGCGCATCGTGAGAACGTTTCTTTCTCTGGAGACCTAACCACCGGTAGCTTGGTCCCTGTACTCGATCGTAGGATCTACTTTACTCGTTGCACGTTATAGAGTGATGTTTGACAATTTTACTTGCATTTTTTTATTTGATTTTAGACATAAATCGCGGCACAACAAGGCAATGCACTGGCAAGGCTTTAACTTTTAAGGCGTACAAATACCAGGTTTGGGCATAGCATGACAAGCAGCGAAAACTTAAATGAAATTTGGTTTTAAAACTGACTGTCGGTCGATTTAAATGAATAAAACAATACCGTTAAGCGGGGTGAATAGGAATCCAGGGATGGATTAAAGAGAGAGAGTGAATTCAAATAAAATGGTTAAAGGCATATTTTAAATATTTTTTTTACAGAATTTTAACCAAGCCCAATACCAGATATTTCGTGATTTTGTTATTACAATGAACTAGTTCAAAGTTTCGCTTGAAACAGAAGAATTACATAAATTAGCTGACCATTTTGTTTCTATTCACGCCGTTTTACCCGGCAAGTATAAATAATTAAATTAATCAAAAATATTGTATAACATAAAGATGTAGAAATATACACATCGTCGAAATAAAGAACTTAGTACCTAATAGTATTACTATATTGTAGATAGAGAAAGAGAGGGAGAGATTGAAAAACCTATATTATATACAAAGAATTAATAAGTGCCTACTTACAAATATATCAATAATTAAGTCTAAACTCGATAATTATGCTTATTGCCATCAGATGGACAACTTGAGCAACTATTTTTACAGTAACTATTATTTACATATTTTATAATAATAATATAATACAGATAATAATAATTTTGAGGTCTTTTTGATCTGTATAGATAATTAAGATTTATAAAATTAAATAACATTACTTATTCACATATCGATCAATATGTTGATAGCAAATGTTCATTTGTATGCAGAGTTTTAACAGTGTACACACAAAATTGAAGCAAAGACAACACTATTTAATAATAAAATGTCAAGTAAATTGAACTAGTAATTTATATTTACAATATAAAAAAAGTATAATTATTTATCTTGTAATAAGCGTAGACCCCAAAATATTAAAATAATGACATAAACAAACAATTATTATATGACTATTATTGCTTCTACTACCAATACAAACTATTTGACAACTATTATTTTTTAACTATCACACCCGTATTATGAACTTGTTATTTTTTATATTTAAATGTGAGAAACATTGATATTTGAGATACATTACCACCTAGGTTCGTCAAGTCATTTGATAAAATACGAAAATTATAAATTATCTTGACTTGATCCACCGGATCAAAAAAGTATAGACATGTTATGTAGCTTTCAATTGTAACAGCTACATAATTATATATGTCTTGTAATAGATTAAGAAAGATGATATAACTATCATGTGGGTCCCAAACTGAATAATGAATATTATACGAAAGTTCCATCTGTAGTTATGACCATTCCGGAGTGCGAGGGTAATACCTCATGGGTACCTTAGACCCATATGAGATCTGAGACGGGGTACGCTTTTAGTCGATTCAAGTCCGATGTATTCGCCTCCGCTGCTATTCATAACAGTAAAGAAACTAGCGATTTATAATCACATTTAAACTACATTATCACAAGAATATGATCTTCGTAAGAATATTTGATTTGCTAAATATATCATGACAAGTTGAAATAAAATCACTTTTTATGGATTTCAATATTAACTGTGTGAATAAAACCTCTTTCAAAATTTAGTTTAAAACGGTTTTATTATGATTTATTTAGTATTACATTAAGTCCGACGTTTCGAATCTTTTTCGGCTGCCATCGCCACAGGGTGACCAATAAAAAGTGACTTTATTTCAAGGAGTGATATTTGAGTAAACTTTGACAGTATCATCTTATGACAGGCTTAAACTATACGTCATATCTTAACACCACTACACATACAAAATGTTCGATGCTAACACACACTACTGTCCTTGCGATGTTTAGTCGCAGATCTTAACTACTACACAAACTGAGCAGTGCCCGTGTCCTTCCAGCAGCTGAAGCAACAAGGCAGAGCACACATGAGTGTGTTCTTGAACGCGTCTCGAAAGTCCCGGTTGAAGTAAGCGTAGATCAGCGGATTCAGCGCTGAATTGAAGTAGCCGATCCAGAAAAGAACACCGACTACGACGACGGGAGTGTCGCAAGGCTCGCCGCATACGTTCGTTGTAACATACCTGTTGAAGATTATTACTTTAAGGATTTATTTTTGAAATTAGAACTTATAATAGAATTATAGGATAGGGAATCATCGTCACCCTTGCGTTAGACCGGCCGCATTCGAAATTTAAAAAAGGATTGGAAACTCTATTCGCAACGTGGCTGAACTCGATATTTTCTGATAAGCTACTGCTACAGCTTTATCTAAATAGGCACTGTATACGTAATAACAAAACGATGCATCTGCAATTTGTTTATGTAATATCACACGATAATTCACTGGTAGTAAGCGCCGATTCCGATAATTAAACCTGATAATATATCAGCGATGCCTGGAATTTAATAAATTAATCGAAGCTTCAACTCTCTCAATTAAACCTCGTTATTGCCGCTTATTATCCACAACTGCTGTTCGTACGTTAACTGCTGAATAAGCGCGTATAATAACATTATGTACTCTGTATTCACTATTAGGGTAAAACCGTTAGAGATGGCCGTACGGAAGAGATGGCCAGTCGAAATATTTTCTAGTAATATTCGCTAGATGGTGTTGTTTTCCGGTCAGTTGGCAGGGCTTATTGCTTGGGAGCAGTAGCTGATCGAAACTTCGCACAAAAAAATAACTCAAAGTAAGTAAAATTGCATTTAATATAAATAGTACTGCTAAAATTTTAGACAAGGTTCATATTTTTACTTGAAATGGTATTTTTTCAATAAGTTACTTGTATTTTTATACGTTTTTTGTAGTTTACATAAGCATGTGTTCGTTCTAACGTCGAAATGGCAGTCAACTAGTTTCTTGTTACGTTTATATTCGATATGGACATCTCTCCCATACAAAAAGGAGATATGACCGTATGCACTTTGACTTAGATGACCATATTAGTCCGTGTTATTTTCTTTAATATTTGATTCTATTTTTTTTTGTTACAGATGCCAAATTAGTATCAAAGAAAAGCTATTGCCTTTCGTGGCAACTGGAGTGAACGTGGCACTCGAAGTTCAACAAAATGTTGAAAATGAACCTACTCGTATACCGGGTACATCAGCCGAACAAATTAGTGACAAAGACGATTGGACGCTGCGCTCGAATTTTAAAAGAGATAACTCCTATCCCACAAAAGTTGATAGAGATCCGTAAACGCAGTAAGCAACTGGGCGAGCTTTTAAGATCTAATGAGAATTTGACGTAACATAACATAACATAAACTCACGCCGATATCCCCGAAGGGGTAGGCAAAGGTGCTAGAACCCACATATCGCCAGTTTATGTTTAGGTCGTAATGTAATAGGTGGCGAGCCTATTGCCATTACCCGGGCACTTATACACCTGCGATAAATACACACATATCTTCGAAAAGCATCGAAAAGTCATTGGTGTGTGCCATGGTAAAACCTGGGTCGAACCCGAGACCTCATCTCAGCAGTCCATTACCCATACCACTAGACTAGACGATAGGTATGTGTTTGAAATGTGGACAGAAGAAAACTAGAATTAAACAAGAGAGAATTAGTGAAAAAGGAAAGGGAAAAGGGAAATCTAGCAATGGCCGTCTATCCCGTACACCTAAGGCCAACTCCCCCTGATGTGCCGGGTGAGATGACCAACTACGTTTTTTTTTAAATATTTTTTTAATATCATTTGTATTATACAAACCTTTGTGTCATGTTGATAATTCAAATTCTGATTAATGTCGATTATTCAAAAAAATAAAGATTTGATTATAACATAATTATTTTTCATTTTATGGTGCTTCAAAAAAACTATGGCCATCTCTAACGAACTTACCCTACTACTTTTATTTTTGTTTGTTTTGTTACGTATGTACGAGCTAGCATTCGTTAGTTTTAAATTCATCGTACTAATAAAACATTAAAATTCATCATTACACGCATCTGTGTGGTGAAATAATATCGGAGCTATATATAACTAACGGCAAAATAAACAACGATATCACCGCAAAAGAAGGAAACCTCAAAATAAAACAGTGTACCAACTCATCTGATCAGTGTGGAAACAGTAGGCCATTTCCTCCCGACATTTCCAGAAGTCTATGTTCTGCAATAGACGTTTGCGTTTGACTAACCGATTGATTGAATAATAAAACTGAAAGTTCCAAGACGTTAATTGGTAGTGCTTGTACGGCTAAGCACGTAATTAATTTCCTTGCGATTTACACCGCATAGCAAGGAATCGGGTCAAATTGTTTTTACCAAATTTATTCAGCTGCTGCATTTTCGATTAGGAATTTATTTTCGGCATACCCATTTTTGTAAAAAGTGCCCGATTGGGCTCGCCCCATATTACGTGGGACGAAAAATCATAGTTGGCGTAATGTGGGTATTTAATACACCTCTGCCTATGCATATGCCCTTCGGGGATTACGGGCGTGAGCATTAATGTATGTATTTATGGATGTATGTTCGATATTTTTTTCAGGAAAAAACTACCGATCTGAATAAAATCTGACATAGAGGTCCAGAATAACACATTATCAATGTCGTAGTAAAAGATTCCTGTGTGTTGCGGTTACAGAAACTGAGATCTTGCCTTAATCTTACCATCGGACAAGGGGAAGTCAAATTGACGTGTCATAAAGAAAAAAGTAAAAAAAAAATCATTATACTTATTATATTATTGTCTTGTGATGTAAAGCAAGTATTTTATTTACATTTAATTTCATTTCATATCGACTTTAAGATGAAGATCATTTTTTTAACTCGATCTTTACACCTTATCATGTCATACATCGTCATTGCAACGCATTGGCCTCTCATCGCATCTCATTATTTAAATATTTTCTTTCATAGTCTTAGCTTTAAGGGCAGCAACTGTAGTCAAAACCTTGAGAAGAAATTGATATTGCTAGTAAAAATATCATTGAACTCACCAAATAAAAAATGGTAGCCAACATAGCAGGAAAGCTCCAACTATGATGCCAAGTGTACGCGCGGCCTTATGTTCTGCTCTCCAAGACTTGCCTGCTGCTCGAAGTGACGCCCCTGTTAAAGAATTTATATATATATATATATATATCAATAAATATTTTATTATAAATTTGTGAATTAATTGTTTCATCATCATTCTCTGAGCCTATTCCCAACTTTGTTGGGGTCGGTTTTCTAGTCTAACTATGATGCAGCTGAACTGCGATATTTTCAGTGAAGCGACTGCCATTGAATCTCCATAACTAAACACTATATTTATATATATATATAAATGATACTTCGACATTAATATAAGTTTGGAACTAAATTACTCAATTGTGGCTAAGTGTATTTTAGTTGTAATTAATTATGAACTTATTAGATTCGATCTGTGTAACATTAATTAACTTGTGTTAGGTATCAAATGTCTATAGTAAACTTGAAATCTATAGGAACCTTTGGGCGCAGTACCGAGTGCTTCATATATCTGTTACTATGGCTGCTGAAGATAGTAGGAGCTAAAACGACCAACAACTGTTCTGCCTTGAATGCTTTGTTACCAATCTGTTGCCGTTGATATAAGCTCTACCGCACAATAAAAACGCGTACAACACAAAAAGAGTTCATTTGACGTTCAAATGACGTGACGGGGCTCAAGATGTATACCAGAAAATATACATTTTATATCATTAATCTGTGAACGCGACGAGAAAAGATTCATGCAAGATATATGGATTTATTCTGAGATGTAAGTCACATTTCACATGTTGTGTGCAAAAGTAATAAACAATAATAAATTTGAACTTGGCTCTTTTACCATTCTACGCATTTTGTTTCGAACACCTGACACAATTTCAAACTCTCAAGTAACGTTGAATATTTGATGAGTTTTGTATGTATAATGCCATTCTTATTTATTAAATTGTGATGATACAGTTTTGTGTTACGGTTTTAGGTTAGTACATTGAGCTATGTAGCTGTAACTTTGAATAACATGAAGAAGTGTGGAAATACGTTCTTGAATTATTTTTATACGCAATTTCCTTACAAAAGTATTGCAAGCAACTGAAATTACTTCCTTACAATCTATTGAGATAAGAAAAATAAGATCAGATAAATTTTATTTTGTTACATATTCACGGAAAAAGAATATCACCGCCCTTTCTTATACTAATGGTGTTAGAGGGGACTAACAGGAAAATACGCTGACTGAGAGACGAGAAAAACTATAACACCCCGTCGTTTTACGTCGGGCGTTAAAAAAAAACCCTGAAGCAACCCGTTTGGCTAGCGTGGTAACAGTAGGCCAAAGCTTGCCAATATTGGGAGAGGCTTATGTCCAGTTGTGGCCTGCGATGAGATTATCGATAAAATGATAGACATTTAAAAAAAATGGTTTACTTTTGATGAACTTTTTAAAGCATTTATCATGCTAAGTATTCATATCAATACAGACTGAAAGAAGTTTTATTACTTGCTTTGTGCGCTGTGGCATTCCTTTCTAAAACAATTAGTGTCGTTGGGTTTATTAAATCGTGGATGGGTGGTGAGTAACCCCTTAAATCATTGTCTTGTAATTAATTGCCGCCATGTAGCGACTGCTGCAATATATTTTAAATACTATAATAGTTCAACATTTTTTTATTATCTAATTGCAAGACATACACGTTAGAAAGTTGAGTAAACATAATAATTAACAGTTTATTGGAAAAAATACTCACTCAGTCCGCCACTAAGAATGTTTGTTTGAGAGAAACATTTATTGTGAAGAGAAACTATATTTTCAGAGAAAATACAAGCAATTAAAAGATGTGAAGTTACCGCGTTTGTATCTAAAGCCGGTCCGATCTCTCTGAGGCACGGAAGTAGCCCAATGTGTTAAGAATAATTCTGCTGAGACGGATTTGAGGGCCATAATCCAACGGTGACTACTCGGGCGTCGGAGATCACAGAATGATCTCCTTCCTCCATGAATGCAGGCCTGGGGGTGACAGGTGCAGCTGTCTGTCACACTAGCAAGAGCAGGCCGCGGCGGCGATAGCGTGATGCGCGCTCTTCCCTATCCGGGGCATGATGTGGATACCGTAGTACCACACCCAAGAGGGTCTGCGCTAGCCCTGGGTTCCGTGGGGATTTCTTAACGGGGTAAAAAAGGGCCAAAATCCAGTTTCGATTCTTCCAACTCTCAATAATGGTGTACTCGTAACACTATTTTAACAAAGAATATTGACATTGATAATTTTGTTGACGTTTGGGAAATAGAATCTGAATCGACACTCAATTTTGAATAAGGCTTCTGAGTAATTACACTACGCTAACCTTTGAGGATAATATACCTACTGTGCACAATATTACTAAGAAAATTGATCACAAAAGACCACTAGAAGAATGCCTAATGTGTGAATTAGCTTATTTCAATATTATTCAAAGCTTGACAGTTCAGAGAGATAGTAAATTTATAATATAGGTATTATATCAAATGTGTTCTAAAGATAGTAGCAATTTTATGCTGCGTTGTATTATATTGCTGTGTCTATAGTTTGTATATAGTCTAAGTTGCTAACATTTTAGCCACATTCACATTGAACACCTACAACACTCGAACACACATTCGAATTTCAAATTTACCCACAAATACATTTTGTACCGTCAATTCCGAATTCTCATCAACTGGGTGCGAATTCAAATTGCTCATTTGTCACTCATCAACGTGCCCTCACAGAGGACTGGAAATAGGCCACTCTCAAGTACTCGTATACTACAATTAAAGTGAATGGGCTCGTTAACAACACCACCAATTTTGTAATGCTTATACTGAATTTTGGAGATAGTCTACATATTATTATAGGACGATAAGGTATATAGGGTAATCCCCAATGTACTTTGGGGACATAAAAAAGCCAGTCATGTGCGAGTCACTTAATAATTATGCTTAACCGCAACCATTATATAGATTTTTGAACAGTTTTAATACGTTATATTCCTGAGAAGGTGACAGAGAAAGAAATTTCATCTGAAGAGTGTCGTTAGAAACTTACCTAACCTAACCTAACCGTTATTACTACGAGAGCACTGGGAGAATACTTTGTCCAGCAGTGAAATGCGATTTCCATATCCAGCTGTGAAGGAATCAAACATGATACACAGACACAGACAGACAGACAGACGGACACATGAACGGACGTCCATTGTTTTCCTTGTGTGGATTGGAACACTAAAAATATTTTTCTTCTTTTTGTAATTGCATAGCCGTTTGATCATGATGGCGTAGATATGACCTTTGTAACGGTATTTGATGCGATAATTACATTATTACGCATAGCAATAAAATTGCTTTTATCGGTTTATGTGACAACATATTGCATGTTATTTATTATTTCTTGCTTTCATGGAACGTCACAAAATATGTAACATATGTAAAAATATAAAACTAATATGAAAATCTACTTATTTCTTTTTCATTTATTTTTTTACTTTTTTTACTACGAGTATTTATTTAAACCTTTGAGAATGCCGCAAGGCGAAACGGTTAGGTACATTATTAATAAACACAGTGGAGAATTATATATACTACTTGTTTATATATTTTAATATATGTCACTAAAATACAATATTATAATTAACATTATAGCATACTTACTTGTAGTAATCCTTTTAAACCAATAAGATCGTAAACTATTCGAGGCCTACCTCTAAGTTCTATCGAGACAGTCTAAGCTTATAAGCATTGAAATAGGGAGATAAATCAATTGGAGTCTGTACACAATAGCTCCCTGTGATCTTCAGATAAGATTACGTTATGGATGCAAATACCTTAGCTCGTGTTTACTGAGAAAAAAGATCAAGGTATAGAGCTATACACAGATAAGGCAAAGAATTTCTTACAGCTGTAATTTTGTATGTTTCACTATTTTGTGACTTAACCGCATCCCGCTTGATGGTTATCTTGGATCTTCAGAGAATAATGACCAACAATGTATATGATGTTCCTTGAATGGTGGTTCAAAAAGACTTCATACTGTGTTAATAGTTATCTTATAATTAGAACTAATCATTGTCAATGTTATAAGAAATCTGGAAGAAATGTTTTAAATCCGGCTAACTCCAAATCGGGTAATGAACTAAAAGTTCCTTATCATGATCCACATAAGGTTGGCCAGTTTAACTTTTTTATTTTAAAGTATTTTAATTGTACCTGGCTGGTTTATTCCTAGCGCAAAGGATTACCATTCAATGCCGTTAGAAAGAAATAAAGAAAAGAAAGAAAACTCATTTATTGGGAATCAGCGCAAAATGGCACACAAAATACACCAATAAAACTATTATCGACAGAGGAAAAAAACGACTAAAAGACTAAGTATGCTGACGAGAAGTTAGAGTTCTGGTCACCACATATACATAAACATGGTGTGTATTGTTTTTATATGTATATATTGTGTATAATTTTTTTAAGAGATATTACAAAAGTCTTTTTACCTCCTCCCCTTCCTCCCAATAATATTTTTTCTGGTAATCGATTTCCGCCATGCGACTCCTACTTCAATATCTAATGCTAAGTTTAATTATGTAAATAGTAATTGCATATTTATTTTACTTCGCCTCGTTCCTGTTCAGTCATGTAAAATATAAGTGTTCCTTTAGGTAAATAAAAAAGGTAAATCTATCATGTTACCAGGACAAAATAAATTTGTATTTACTCAAGAAAAAGTTCAAAACGAAAAACAATTCAATTATGGGGTATGCTTTTTCAGCCCACATAAACTTTGCACGCCTTCAAATCCAATGATCTCCTTCAAGGCTTTTAAGATACCCTTAAATTAATCTATACGACTGTTTGTTCGACTTCAAGAAGTTTAATCTTGCGCCGAAGATTGTATTAATGCAATCAGATTAGACTTGAATTACTAGCGTGCCTCTATGGCGTGGCGGTAGTGCACGCGACTGCCACGCACGGGGCGCGGGTTCGATCCCCGCTCAGTGTAAAAAGTTGTATGCATGAATATGGCTGTTTGCACTGGTCTGGTCGTGTCTCGGAGAGCACGTTAAGCCTTCGGTCTCGGTTGCCATACAAACATCTATGGCAGTCGTTACGGGTAGTTGGAGCCCTCAAAAGTCCAACCAGTCTGACTTGGATCTTCGATATCGCCATTGGTCTTTAGACCATTGGTTGTGGAGGTCAGATGGCAGTCGCTTCACGGAAAATATCGAAGTTCTACCGCATCACAGTTTGACTGTAAAGCCGACCCCAAGTGAGTTGGGAAAAGGTTCAGGGAATGAGGATGAATATCTTTGTATAATAGTCTATAGACAAAGCTATCTATTAATGTCTACGCTGATATGAATGCGAGCGCAGATAAGACACACAGTCAATCAGCTAATGGTTACTTGTACACGCTGAGTCTCTTTATTTACAATAGAGAACCATTTTCAACTGCGATTCGTGTTTTATCAATATCATTCAACGTCAACTATAGTTTTTATCTTTGATTAAATCTTTTAATGTAGTTTCGAATGGTATTACCGCTAATAGATTTGACTGGTTTATTTGATATTTATAAGTGCTTACTTTTTTTTTTTTTTTTTTTTTTTTATACCACTTAGGTGGCAGACAAGCACACGGCCCACCTGATGGAAAGCGGTCACCGTGGCCTATGGACGTTTGCAACACCAGAGGCGTCACACACGCGCTGCCTACCCTGTAGAAACCTTCTAATGCCCTTCTTGAAGAACCCCATATTGTAGTCGCCTGGGAAAACCACGGCAGGGAGCTCATTCCACAGCTTGAGCGTGCGCGGGATGAAACTCCTTTCATACCGCACAGTGCGCACCGATTCCGGTCGTAGTGTGTGAGGATGAACTCCCTCCCTATGGCGAGCGGTGCGATGATAGAAAGTAGATGTGGGCATCATGTCAAACAATTCCTCTGAACACAGGCCATTATACAGGCGGTAGAACACACACAGTGAGGCGAAATCCCTCCTGATGTTCAGCGGTTCCACACCGCCTGAGAGTATGGGATTGTCGACGATCCTCAGCGCCCGCCGTTGTACCGAGTCAAAGGGGTCAAGCTGGCATGCAGGCGCCCCGGCAAAGAGGTGACAGCTGTACTCCATGTGGGGCCGAATCTGTGCCTTATAAAGAAGGAGTCTTTGCTCCGCAGTGAAGTACTGCTTCGCCCTGTTGAGCACTCCTAGTTTCTTTGATGCCAGCCTAACCTTGTCCTCCAAGTGACTGCGGAACTGGACATCGCTGGAGATATCGACACCAAGGATCCCGATACTCGAGGAGATGGTGAGCGGTGTGTTCAGGAATTGGGGCGCCACAATAAATGGGGTTTTCTTAGCGGTGAATGCACATACTTGTGTCTTGGTGGGGTTGAATTGGACCTTATTATGATATTACTGAGGTTGCCTGGAAGGGATCGCTTTGAGCGATAAAGCCGCCGCGATATTATACATTAGGACAACTGTAATTCTCACTTCTTGTCCTTGGTGGTAATATAACCAAAGTAACATAGATAGCGTTGATAAATAAACTATCGATGTCTTGTTTCTTTATAAGAAAACTAGCTGTTGCCCGCGGCTCCGCCCGCGTGGATGTCGATTATCGCGTTGTACGACTCTACTCGATTCACTACTTGCCTCTCTATACTACTTTTCCTTGCTGTCATGACAACGGAAATTGTTAGCGATATTAGCGCCAATGTATAGAAATTTACCGGATCAATTGAGATTTATGATTATTACTCCGCTCCCTTGTATGGTAGCGTGATGATATATAGCCTATGTTACTCCTAGATATTGTAGCCTTTTAGAAGTGAAAGGATTGTTTAAATCGGCCCAGTACTTTTTGAGCCTATTCATTACAAACATACAAACATACAAAAATAGGTACAAATCTTTCCTCTTTATAATATTAGTATAGATAAGTAAACTCCTTCAATAAATTTATTATCCAGTAGCTTCTAAAACTAGTAGTTGTATCATTTCATACAATCTTTTTTCGAACTGTCTAGGAACTACTTTTTAACCCACTGTACATATTAATATTGATTAGGGGCCTGGTTCAGCACGCCTCTTCTTTCATTACCATCAATTCAAAAACGTCACGACGTGATCAAATATAAGTAATTTACCGTTACTCCCGGCCCTAGTACCTACTCACTAGTACCTACATTTAAACTAACTAAAACTGCGTACTCGAAACTTCTATATTACAGAGGTTTCCGCTATCGAGTTACTGCCAAACTGATCCTATCTACATGATAAACAGCAAAACGTATACCCATCCTTTAGGGACAAACGTTATTGGGAAATTTAGTTTCTTACTTAAATTATTTGTTTTGTCGAATTGGGTTTCTCTATTTAGGGTTAAAAATTCAGTTTTTATTTAATTTGTTAGATTTATACGCAAGAACTAGCCAATGCCCGTTGTATAAAAGTAATCGTGACATCCATATGTTAGCGAGTTTAAAAGAAGTCTCATGCATTTTTTTTATGAAATTCTGTTAGTCATTTTCGTTTTTTTTGTCTGTTTAGTAGATTTTCTTGAAGTCGACTTTTAGCATATTGCGCTCGAATGGGTAATTTTTTACACCCGTGTGTATAGATGTAGTTTTGCATATTCACCTCTATAACCCTAGCGTTATCCGGATATCCCCGACACATTTGAGAACCATTTATGATCTGGTTTCGATAATCGGGTTAATAATTCAAGCAGTTATTTTATTTATAGTTAAACTGCTTTACTACACAAACGCGTTATTTAAAAAGCTATCTTTTCAACAATAGACACGCACTTCTTCATATTTAAATATTATCCAACGAAGTCCAATGTAAGGTTATTGATCTGTTCAATTTTATTGATAAAACATAATATAACATAAACTCACGTATATATCCCCTAAGGGGTAGGCAGAGGTGCTAGCACCCACATTTTGCCAGTTAATGTTAAGGTCGCAATGTAATAGGTGGCGAATCTATTATTGCTATTAACCGGGCACTTTTAAACCTGCGATAAATACACACATAACTTCGGAAAGCATCGAAAAGTCATTAGTGTGTGCCATGGTAAAACCTGGAAAGGACCCCGAGACCTAGTCTCAGCAGTCCATTACCCATACCACTGGGCTACCGCTAATTTTATTAATCTATAATTCAGTTATATGAAACCTCTGATGTAAATCATCCTTAATCTCTGGAGATTAACGGCGTTCAATCTTCAATAACAATGTGTTAATTACAATATCACTACGGCGACTGCTGTGGCAACTAAGTTTAGCAACTAGTTGTGCGATTATTGATATGCGTTTATTGGACGTAGTAAGCCTTCTTGAATAGTGAAACTTATCTTAGGGCCCTCTCCTTGAGTAGCGGAGCTGCTGTGAAATAAATTACTACACAACGATGAGGATTCCAAAATGCAATCGATTTGACAGATGAAGAAATGCGAAAGTAATTGTATTCATCTGTAACGCTCACTAAACCAATCAATCAGTCTTAATAAAATTTGGTACAGAGATGAACTAATCCATGAAAAAGGACATTACATGAAAATCCTTTGAACTATTTATAAGTGATTACATGATGTGCAAGTTATTATTAAATTCTTCAATTTGATAAGAGTCAAGTTATATTACAATATATTCTTACAGCTACTGATCTGATAATAATTGAAATTCAAACCATACATGTATATTTCAATTTATTTAGGTTAGTGTACTCGAAACCTTAGCACCGAACAGCGTAGTTTCAATTTATTATCTGTATTAGACCAGACCGGAGCATGGCGAATCTTGTCCGGGTAAGACCAGGATATTAATGGCTTAGTTACTATCTTCATGCCAGATGCTCACAAAGAAGTGTGGGCGACTTGCTTATCGAAGTCGGAATGTATAAATCGCAGTCGTTTTATGAAGCTTAACGATATTCTTTGGAAATTGAGGTAGAATAATTTATTGGTGCTTATTTGAATTGGCAGATTTTTTTGGAAGTAATTTCCTCAATTGGTAAAGTTTGTACCTGTGACTATTGATCCTGTTTCTGTTACGTAACGGGTGTATTGGTGACCTAATTCAAAACGTGAATTTCAAACTTCTTAAAATATTTTTTCAAACCAGAGATACCGCTTGAAATAATAGGTATTCAAGACAAATAAAATAGAAATACTTTTTAAAATGAAATATGATTTATATAATTTGCCACATTTTCTAAGACATCTTTTTATTAAAAAGTGAAAGACAAGATATAACACATCATAGAGAACAAAAACATAGAAATAAACTAAAAAAAGTAACATTCGAATAACAATAAAATGTATTTTCTTATCGGCATAAGCACAAGGGTAAGGGATATTTGAATAAAGAAATGATTTGGACGTAACCCAAATGTGAGGTGACAGCGATTTACTCCTGTACAAAGTATATGAATTGATCTATTGTATATTTATAAGAAAGAAAAAACTAAAAGATAGTACAGAAATGTCTAAGAAAAGCTTTGAAATAATTACCTTGTGCGTTCAGTTCTGTTGCAGCTTTTGCCAAGTCTCTTGTCGCTACAGCAGATGAACAGCTTGGTCTCCATCCAAGTGGAGGTGCCTGCGTACTTGAAGACCTTTTATTAGATCCTCCAGAACAGTATCCAGAACTTGCAGTATCACAGCTCACATTCACCGACTTCCTCGGACTAGCTTCCTTACTTGGGCAGATATCACCAATAGACATAACCACTTCACCACCAAATTCAGTCTCCTCTGGTCCAACTTCTGTAAACGTACTGTAATTTGGGCTTATGTCTGATGGTCTTCTATCAGGATGTAGGTAGTGAGAATGATGAGCAGTATGGGACGTATGCTTCATATGGACAGAATTTAAGAGAATGTTCGATGATGTTCTTGTCAAGGCTTCTCGTTGTCTGATTGCTTCTCTGAATATCCGACAGTACATAGAAATCATCACAAGACTCGGTATCCAAAACGAAACACTAGATGAAACAATAGCATAGACTATATTAACTTTAAAAATACACACGTCAGGGTGTTTGAGTCTGAAATTTCGATGGGATTCTGTAGTATACCACCCCATGAAAATTGGCACGAAACTGATGAAAGCTGGCCACAACCAAACATTTGCTAGCATAAAACAAACAGTTCTGTGGGTCATAGTGACTGGATATTCTAGAGGTCTGACTATAGCATAATATCTGTCAACTGATATGCAGCAGAGGTGAAGTATTGACGCACTGGAAAAGTATACATCGAGGGAGTTGAAGATATCACAGACTATAGGGCCGAATAGCCACGCGTCAGTCAACTCAGCACTTGCGTTGAAAGTCATTGCACATAGCGCAACAAGCATGTCAGCTACGGCGAGACTGACAACGTAATAGTTCGTCAGGACACGGAGTTTTCTGTGTCTATGCACTGAAATGATAACAAGGGCGTTTCCAAAGAGAGCTCCAAGAATGATGATTGTGAAGACGAGGCCTTTGAATATGAGGATAACGGTGTGGGGCCAGTCGTGGTCGGGCGCGGCAGGGGGCGCCAGCGTTGAGTGTAGCTCGTGGAGGAACGCTGACTCCGTACCGCGCCCGCGCGTTTCTACCTCGTTCCTGATGACGCCATCTGTCGGCAACAGAAAGAAAATATGTTAACTCACGTACCGTGGGGTAGATGAATATAATATAGATCTTAGAAAAAAGTCAGTCTGTCCACATTTAAGAGTTAGTCTGTCCACATTTAAGAGGTTAATATTTTTTATGAGATGTTCGAGTATTCAGAATAGTAAACTTTTTGATTGTTTCTTTTTACTCTCGAAAAATAAGTACATATTATAATAATGAAATGAACTGCTAAATAGAAATATTCTAACGATAAATAGTTTTAAAAATAATTATTTTTGAAAATGCCAATTTTCTAGCCACCAGAAAACATTCATACAAAAATCGTACTAGCTAGGAACAATACACACTAGTTACGCGTAACAAGAGAATTTCCTATTTATTTCGGTCTAAGTTGCGTTAAGGTTCACTACCCACACATCTCGTTTTCACCAAGGTTTGAAAAATATATATTTGACAAATCACAAACTTTAGTGGAAACAGAAATGTATTTTAGAGAAGTTTGACTTGTGTAGATACTTGTTAGCAAAACAGTTTGAACGAAAGAATATTTGGGACAGTCTCGATAAAACATTCATAAAACAAGTAATTGTGTTTTGAGAAGTCATCAACAAGTTTTGAATCAGAAAGTATGCAACTTGTTTCTTGGTGAATACCAGGGGTTAAATGTATGGTCGACTACTCTCGACTTGTTTTATCTGATGTCCCTAATATAATGGATTTTCACTTCTAACTTTTCTAACGTCTTCAATGGCAATTTCAAAGATTCTCTAAGGTATTATTCATACTACTCACATCTGTACTCTAATCATAACTTTTTTTCATCGATTTTTGCTCACATAAATACATTTCATTTAAGTAGAATAAGAGTGTGGTAGGTTTCTCTCGTCGGACAGAAATATTGTTATAGTTGCCATTCTATCTTTTCCCTTGAGTCGTTTAGAAAGTGACCAAGGAATAGAACTGTTCTTTATCCGAAAGTCCAAAAAATAGATGTTCATTAAAAAAAGACCTTTTATCTATTAAATCCATAAATGCACAGTTACGTTTTGATAGAAAATCCAGTTGACACAGTCCTTAAACTATTTAAATGAATTCCGATCCGCCTAAGTAAAGGTTCTTCTATTTGTCTCACAAATAGAAGAACCTTCTTCCTTTGTTCAGCTTTTTTGTAACTCAATTCATGTATAAGATGTGATGAACGTTTTCAATGTTTTGAATACTTAATTCTCAATGTAGTTCGCATTTGCATTAGTATGTATGTTTCTATGTATGATACATTATTTATCATAATTCTTTGAGCCTATTCCCTTAGTTGAGGTCGGCTTTCTAGTCTAATTAAGATGTGGCTGAACTTCGATATTTTTGATTTACTGCTATCGGCCCTCCACAACCAAATTGACGATATCAATGTTCTGCAGATAGGCTAGTCGAGTTTTGAGGGCTTCAACTACCTGTAACGACTGCCATAAATGATAACTGGGACCGACGGCTTAGTGTGCTTTCCGAGGCACGATCAGATCAGTGCAAATAGCTATATTCATGTACACAAATATATGCACTGAGCGGGGAATGAATCTGTGCCTCTTGCGTAGCGTCGCTTTCTCTACCGTCATGTCACAGAGGCTTTTTTTTATCAAGCGCGAAGTCCCCACGGATACCACCTCCGCCATGATCGGTGGAGGTGATTATGTCGGACTCGAACCGACTAAAACGCACGCCGTCCATGGGTCCTTAATTGCCGGAGGTGAGATTATAGTGATTATACTAGACTATCTCTCGCACCCCGGCAGACCGGGGACATCTCTGCTCTATGTATGCATGATAAATATGTATTTAAAAAGAATTGTTTGTGAAAGAATTTTTTAAATTAGTAACCTTCAGTAATCCTATACTTCCCCGGGTCTGCCCTTTTATTACCTACTGAAGATAATTATGTTCAAATCTAAAAACCTGGAAGAGTGGAGCACTTCAGGAGTAAATGTTGACTATTGGGTATACAATATTCATGAAAGTACCCTTAACATCCGTATCCAATTCGTATTCCAATTTCAGTATATGTGTCATGGCTTAAAGTTTCATGGGAATCAATATCACCTGTTTCACTTTGTGTACACCTGTTTTATATTCCGATTCAGTAAACAGGTAGTTCTTTATTCTCAGAGTTAAATCAAACAGAATCAGAAGGTCACCATCGCTCCAAAATGGTTGTATTGGAAAATTTGAATGCACAAGACGTGACTTAGTAGCTTAGTTTCAGGATAAATAATAGTATTAATTAGTGGTCAGAGCATTCCCTCTGTAAGGGTTCAAGTCTTTTCTAAGCATTTACCTTTTCCAATCTAATTGCTAGGTTGCCTGGAAGAGATCGCTCTCAGCGATAAGATTGTCTATTATACATACATATATTATATACATACTTATTACTATGTCTATTATTCTTTTTAGTGTACAGTAAAAAGTTATATTATGTATGTTGCTTTAAAATTTTGTTAAAAAGAAGAAAAAATAAATCAAAATTAAAAAAATAATAATAATAATTCATGCGTTGTCGTGGCAGGTTACCTCTAACTGGTGATGCACTCCTATATGATTTGACAAATACGACATACGACAACGCTTCTTCAAGTAATTTTTGTGCCGGGTTTTTAATTTTTATTTAATTCTTTAAAATTGTTCTCCTTGTCAAGCCCTTTAATTTGACATCCATATTAAGGGACTGAGGGAGGGCGGCGACCATCTTGAATCGATTTTCATTAAACATAGCTAAGAAAACTTCCGAATAATTCAGCTTCCAAACAACAACACACACGAACGCACACACACACACACACACACACACACACACACACACACGAACATACATACACACACACGCACGTGAAACTTATAACACAGATTAAAAATGATAGGTAGGTTTTAACAAAAACTTTATTTCTCTATAAGATGCGACGTTATCTTAAAAATAACAGCGACAGGAAATGAGTCAACCCCAAGTATGTACTGTACACCAAAAGTAATCACCTTTTCTTACTCGTTTTATATGTCTTACGTAAGTCAAGATTTAATCTCGGGCTCCACGTTCCTACACGCCGCGACTACGTAATTTCAAGTACCAAGCTCATCTATAATGCACGTGTCATTTTACATCTATTTCCTATCTCTTGAATAGAAAATATTCTTAAAAAAAGCTGACACCGCTTTATTGGAAGTGTCCCTTCACATATCGGTAAGTCGTAGCTTTAGTACCCTAGTACTGACGAGGTATTATTCCCTTGCAAGATGGGGACACTGTGATTCGTACAGCTGAAGGACTATCTCGAAACCAGAAATGGCCCTTGTTCAGTCTGATGCGAGGGTCATATTTTTTTGGTTTGGGGCAATTTTACACTTACTTACATCATCAGACCTACGAGAAAGTGCGGTTTAAGTCTGGTATCAAATAAGGTATATCTGGGTAAAGGGAATTGTATCCTTGTATTAAGTTCCTATAAATCTTTCTTCTTCTGTTTAGTCCATAAGAATGTGTCCTTCACCGTTAGTGTTTGCAATTATGTAAATATGTAGATATGACCAAGGTCCTGCAAGTTCTTAGTTAGAAGGATAAAAAAAAATTATATCTCAGTATATTCTTATTTCTATCAATCAATTAACCTATCGCAGTCTACTGCTGAAGAAAAGCCTGTCCTAATGTCCCACCCTTTACAGTTTATCTGGCTGAGAAGCGTCCTGCATAACATTTGTCTTCTCGTGGTCTCCAGGGCTCGTCTGCTCTAACAGCTATAGATCCTTCGACAGACGTGGCCAGCCCACTGCCACTTCAATTTGCTTATTCTGCGAGTTGTGTATAATTATACAATCTTACATAATTTACAAAAAAATACCGTCCTTACATCATCATCAAAGTAAACTTTCTAAGCAGTTTACTGACTTTGTAACTAAATCCATAATCCGCATAAATCTTTAGTTTATTTGGAACGAGTATCGGAAAGTATATTGGGGATTTATTTTGAATATCAAATGAGATCTTAAGCTTAGGTGGATTCGGAATTATAATTGTGTTTACGACAAATAATATTGTAGAAACTTCCAATGTCATATTTCGGCATATATGGCCGTAAAAGCGAACGTCTCGACTAAACTTGAACCCGCAACCAGTCTTTAACAGGGAGAATGCTTTGACCACTTGTCCACCATGACAAAAGCATTCGAAAAAGTTCGTTCTCAATTAATCGATTAAAAAAGTAAGCAGCCCTAAAATATCATTAAAATCATATTCAATAAATTGCTTTTCAAAAACTGCACTTATATACTATTGGCGCTGTGATAATGATGACGAAGGTTACTTATCCCAAAAACGAGAAACCAAAAAAATATTGCGAAATTGAATTAACACCTCTGTCTACACCTCCGACAAATAAAAGATATGAGTACATATAATTGAAAGCAAAGCTTCGAATTTCAAGTTCAGCCACTGCAACAAAACAGACGTAATATTGACATTGAAATGCATGATCCAGAACACAATGGCGCCAAAATGTCGGCAACTGAGAGCGACGCGACATGCGCATCCAAGTTCACAAAGTGCAAGGTCATTTTTTGACTGTTGCTGTTAGGGAAATGAAATTATTTCTGTAGAAAAACCAAATTCGGAAAGAAGAGCTAGGATAGTCAGCTCAGGGCTCAACATGCTTTGGATACGACAGCATGACGATGAGAATTTCCTCCAAAAATATGTCTCCAAAAAGCCTTCTACACATTTGGTATTATAACTGCCTACTTCTTCAAGGAAATGTAGAGAGATCACTTCAAGTTCAACCACTGCATCGACTTAATAAAATTCGACATTGAAACGCCATGATCCAGAACACTACGGCGCCAAAATGTCGGCAACTGAGTGCAACGCGACATGGTCATCCAAGTTCACAAAGCGCAAGGTCATTTTTTAACTGTTGCTGATATGGAAGTTGAATTCGGTCAAAATACCAAATATGGAAAGGAGAACAAGGATAGTCAGCTCAGGGTTCCACATGCTTTGGATACAACAGCATGACGATGAGAATTTCCTGCAAAAAGATGTCCCCAAAAAGCCTTCTGCACATAAGTTTGGTATTACTACTGCCTAATTCTTCAAGGAAATATAGAAAGATCACTTCAAGTTCAACCACTGCATTGACTTAATAAAATTTGACATTGAAACGCCATGATCCAGAACACTATGGCGCCAAAATGTCGCGAACTGAACGCGACGCGACGTGGAACCCAAGTTCACAAAGTGCAAGGTCATTTTTCCTTTTATTCATTCCCCTGGCTATTTCCCAAGAGTACATCGATATCTATTTTTGGCTTCTTACCAAATTATATTCATTCAGAATTATTTTACAGGGGAATGAAATTATTGCGGATTGGCCTGTTGGAGTGCCAAGTTTAGAAGATCTTATAGAGATTGTTACATATGAATGAGAGATGCTTTAATACCTGATGGCAGATAGCTGTCATTTTCAAGGAGAATTATTAGGTTATTCTTAATTTGAAAGTTCATTAAACTTTGAATCAGGAGCAGTGTGCACATTGGTGGACTGCGACTGTCTAATAATATGATACAATGTAACGCCCATATTGTAGTGAACGCCAATCCCTGCGCTTAAGGACCGGTTCTAAAACACAGGATTCCTACTTCTTACTTCGGGGTGAAGGTAAGGAGACTTTCTATGAAATAAGTATAAGATCTTATTGAATGTGTTTTGTGCTGTCAGCGGGAAGACCAATGTATCTTCTGCGTTGGCAGCACAGAAACTCTCTTAAACTTTAAACTCCACCACCACCTTTTCACAAAGGGCACTAGAAGCTTTCTGCATATTCACATGATACGCAGGCCAGTTTCCATTAGGTGGGTTTGTGCTTATCTACCACCTCAGTAGTACCCTGTAGAGTGGAGCGGGTGAGGGAATGAAGGTTGAAAATGTGCTGTATATGTGCTGTCACCGCAGAAGACAGGTTCCATACCATGGCATAGCAGTGTCAAGTTATGGGATCGGTCTTCCCACTTACAGCACAAAACCTCTCTAGTGAGTTCTAACTACCCTACTCACCGCCGGAAACACAACACAAACTAGCCGTGATATTCTGTAGGGTGGAGATAACTTCCCCAATTAGGACGCGGGATACTGCCATGTCCTACCTCCGTTGTTCCAGTCTAACTAAGACATGACTGCACTTCGATAATTTCCGTGTTCGTATATTTTCGATAGCACGATATAAAGAAATCGACCGTGACTGTTTAATTTGATGCTAACCACCCCCGTCAAGGTCAAGGTTTTACCTTGTGTTGCTTGCAAAACTAAATCTATAATTTACGGTTCCATTTTCGAAGAGTTGTCAACAATTCGTGAATAATTGCACAGGTCTCCAAGGACTACTGCCAGCAATCACTCCGCCTGACAGTAAATTCTTTAGTGACCATAGTATATCACAGTTTCGTGAATGAATTTCCCCGTTGTTGTTGATACGAGTATTGACAATATTACAAAGGTGTTCTTCAGTATTTTTGCACTGAGCAGGGATCGAACTTGCGCTCCGTGTGTAACAGTGCGCCACGTTTGCACTGGTCTGGTTGTGCCTCGGAGAGCACGTTAAGTTGTCAGTGCCGGTTGCCATTTGTATGGCAATTTGTACTTCTAGGCAGTCGTTACGGGTAGTTGGAACCTTCAGAAGTCCATCTAGTCTAACTTGGAACTTCGATATCGCCATTGGTCATTGGACCATTGTTGGTTGTGGAGGAACACACTACACGGAAAATATCGAAGTTCGATCCAAGGTTTTACCATGGCACACACCAATGACTTTGCGCTGCTTTTCGAACTTATGTGTGTATTTATATCGCCTGGTTAACATTGGGACCTAAACATAAACTGGCGGAATGTGGGTGCTAGCACCTCTGCTTACCCCTTCGAGGATATAGGCGTGAGTTTATGTAAATGAGAAAAGGTTCAGAGAATGAATGGTCTTCAGTATTTTTATAATTATCGTTGCATTAGCCTCATCGTCTTTCCACTTTCACTTCAAAGTTCACTTAAATATGATGTGACTTGGTTTTCTCGGCTATATTGGAAGCGACAGCTGTCCAACCTTGGGAGGTTGGATAGCTGTCGCTTCCAATATAGCCTAATAAGGCTGTTGCCTTAGTTATGATTAATAGAAACTGACAGAGTGGTTCACTCATATACGGACGCCCATTTGACTTAATGACTAATGACAGACGATACCAACTTGTCCCGTACCCTACTAAGCAGGGAAATGCTCAGATGAACTCCCACTAAGCGGTCGCCCATCCAAATGGCAATCACAACTAGGTAGCTTAACCAGTTGTTTTTTTTTTATTTACATTTATTTAGGAGTTTTGGCTTACAATGTCATGTCAGCTCCATCGTACTCTAAGCTGCAGTAAAACCAATTGATCGTTTATCGAATTTGCGAGCACTTTAAATCGCTTCACGATGTCTTCAGCTTTATGAGCTATGTAGATACTTTTGCACGTCTGATTTAGATGACCCGATAACACAAAGAAGAAGAAAGCACGACATGTGTCGGTAATAAACATAATATTTTATCTTCAGATTTTATATTGTTCTAGAGCAATCTGCACAAACATAGTTTAACTAGCTTAAGTTATGGATTTTAGGATGCGGATATTTTTTTTACCAAAATCATGTTCTAAATACCATATTTCATTGAAACTTATGTGCCTGTTTACGTATTTGGTCGTTGGCGAGAAATAAATCATTTTTCGTTATTATTATTAAGCACACCCCGACAGTGCAAATATTCATATTAATGCATACAAATATTTGCAATGAGCAGAAATCAAATCCACTCCTCCTGTCTAGCAGTCACATTCACTATCTAATAATGTCCTCTACAATACATACCTACTTATTTTCAAACCAAACCTAATTTCTACAATGAACTTGAACATGACGTTAAGAAGTGACGTTTTCGCTCAGCGAATAACGTTGAGAACTTTTTTCTGATTCTCAGATAAAAAATGATAAGTGATTGAGACTTACGTCATGCCAAAATATTGAAAGTACAAACGCGTAGCTGCAAAATTCGTTATCGATCGGCAACAGCTGAAGGTCATTATCTGACCGTCATTTGGCAGACCATCTTGGAAACGGGCCAAAATCTGGTTTTGGGCCATAACACGCAACAGTGGAGGAATGAAATTTTATTCTCTCAAAGTGTAATAAGAGAATCTCGAAAAGTCAAGGCTCAAGTGAGGTTTATACTGCGGATCTCTAACTTAAGTGCGGTCTCAGGTAATATTATTTGAGTTATGATATATCTTTTCAGTGTGTGAGAGAGAAAAGGTAAAGATTATGAAAGTAAAGCTCGTTCGCTGTATGATGAGTTATTGTTGGTTGAATGAAGGTGATTTGGCACTCGTTCTGTACTTACTCTTTGTTTGATGGGTGCAGTCGTTAAGGGAGCAGATAAAGCTGTACTTTCTCGGTTTCTTAATGACGGTAGCTGTTTCTTAATGCTTACTGATTTTCATTATAATTTCTTAGATAGATCTTGATTGATACTTCGTTAAAATTATGGTATATTTATTGTATTGTTTTATTATTATAACATAACTTAGTAACTATTGTTGAAAGATTTCGTAAATCTTGGATCTCGAGGGTAGGAATCAGATGTGTACAGTAACTACTTTTCATCAGGTGGGGTGTGCGCTTGTCTGCCACCTAAGTGGTAAGACCAAAGTAATATTCGTGACAACTTTATATCACCAACCCATCTCAACCGGAGGATGTCGTTAGAGGCATCAAACGGAAAAACACGCAGACGAAATCACATCGAGAGACGGAAAACTCGAAATAAAATCCTGTACCAATCCGTCTAGCCAGCATGTGTCATTAGGCCAACGTCTCCAAACATGGGAGGAAAACGGTGTTGTTCTGATTGATTGTATTTAAATAAAGTTTACGAATAGTATACCAAGTTTCCTAAATCCAATCCTAATCGAATGTATACGAGTGCCATTGGAAAGTTAAAAATATTCTCATAATTAACTTCTCATCGTTAACCAAACAAAATGCATCGTTGTCAGTACGTGCTTGTTCAGAGGTGGCGCATTGCGTCGAATTTGTGTATCGTCTCGTATTTCCTGCCGGCGGACCAGAATACTAAATGGGCATATTTGCATTGGGTAAACTAGAAAATGAATATCGACTAATAATTTTCATTTTGTGAGTAGTTTTATTAGGCATATTATCAATGTACGTATGTATGTGTGTATGTATATTGCACACGTCATTTACCTATTTTGATTTGATTTGATTTTTGTACGTTTGGGCTTCTGTCCTCCACGTATAAGTATTGATCTATACTTCTTGGCAGTAATAAGTTATTCCCATATTAAGTGAAACTGAAAATTAATCCTTTTAGGTAGGCGTGAATATGTAGTGTATGTTTACTTGAATACAGAATAACAATAATTTATAATAATTTATATTTACAAATAAAAGTTGTATATCTTGAAATTGAATGAACGGAATAATAATAAGTATTTTAAACAACCTACATAACGTCACTTAGACTCATGAATATGTCAGACGAGGTAACATAATGACGTCTTCCCCGTCCTAATTGAATGATCCGACTGGGGTACTTACCTCCGCCCTGCAGAATACTGCGGTAGGTTTTGTATTGTTAGTAGGAAGATCGAGAAACCCTACTATATCTTCTGCACTGAGTTTGGAAACTCTCTCAACATTCACCCTTCAGGGGGGAGCCCTTTCATCCCTCTCGTCTATATAGTCAGCAGCACGAGAGCGAAGCTCCTGATGCTGCATACATCCGCAGACCACGGTTACCACTTTCTATCGGGTGGCCCATGTGCTTGTCTACCACTTTAGTGATATTAAAAAAATATCCCTCAAGATACCAGATTAGTGCTACGAAATACAGCAGATAATATGTTCAACCTATTCGAATTGGAGAATCAATATGTATTTACTGCTTTATAAGGACAAAACAAATTTGCAAATAAGAGCATTTTACTCCTTAAACGTGTTTACCAAAACAATAAAAACATTTAGAGCCAATTTCACCAAACGTTTGGCACTAACAAAACACATACCATTAAACTGTATATTAACTAGAAAATGTCAGGGGTAAACGATACAAAAAGTTGGTGTTATTGCCAGCAATTGCTGAAACGACTTCAGACTGAACCCCAGCTGGCAGACCGCCAGTGACTCTCATTATAGCCAGTGAACTTTAAAAAAATAGCGTGAAAAATGTGCTAACTTGCGCTTGTACATTCTTTTGTTTCTATTAAAAACGTAGCCGGGCGCTTCATTTAAATTAGTTTGCTAGATGTTCTTGAGAATTTCAATTTACCGTATTGAATTTGCTTTAAAACTTTTTGAAACATATGAGGATATACTTCAACTTCTTCTTCTGTCGAATCGATGGCATTTTTGAGTTGCCATATCGTGGTGTAGTAATTTGTTTTACGGCAGGGCATTCAGTAGTGGACTACAATACACTAATTGATTGATACAGACCAATGCAAATATGTATCTATAATATACCTATGTACATTGTGTATATTTAAAAGCACTTAGCCTGGGTTGCACGATCGTACTTTAACATTAACAGTGCAGTTAAAGTACCGATCAGGTATAAAACAGGTTGCACCATTTGACAACTGTTGGAATCACGTAACTGGCCACGCTCTAACCTCAAATTCCTTCAAAAAGATAAGTATAACAGAGCTACTAAATACACTGGTGCAACACATTTAGCCAAACCATTAGAATCAATGTTAGTGTTGCTGTTAAATTTGACGGAAACCCTAACTTTAAACTGCAACTAAGCCTTAGAATGTAATGGCCAGTCACAATATCATTGAAATTCAATTGAATTCCGTTACAGAACATTTTATGTAAAATAATGTGTACAACCATGAATATTTTTTTTTATAAACCTATCAACTTGTCAAATATAGCGGGCTGTCATAAAAAGTGCATATTTAAATTCATTTAACATTTCAAATGAGGAGACTATCGCACTATTCACGCCGCTGGTAATAATAACTTTATAGTTCCATTACATTTTCAATTTCCAAAACTTATCTATCTTTTATTTTCCAAACATTCGTTTTTGCGACAGACTGACAGAGGGCGTATTGGTCACGATTGACTTCTTTCAGGCTCCACAAGACACAATGAGACACTGATACACTGTTTACCTACCTGCCAACCGAACCAAAAATAACTTGTAATTTATCGTAGAACCGATGTTTCGGAGAGGCACTAAATTTTCTACCGGGGAATTCGTAAAGTGTCTGTCTTACTGACATCCAAGCAAAGTTTGGAATAAATAAATGTTTACCGATACCTACCGTGTTCATTTGGATCTGCTATTTATAGCTACTTTCGGGTATTCTAAAATATATCTTCCTTTACTGGAAATATTTTTTATGCCAATTAACCTCTCAACTGTGGACAGACTTATGTGATCATTCATCATCATCATCAGCATCATCATTATCATTATCATCATCATCGTCATCATCATTGCGTTAATCTCGATGACATCCAAGGAGGTTACTTCGAAATCCAGAGTCTGCTCTTCCAGCCTAACTGTGATGCAGATAAACTTCGATATTTTCCGTGAAACGACTGCCATTGGACCTCCATAATTTATATGTGTAGGTGAAATCGAAGTACTGCAGTTGAACCAGTTGTTGAACGTTTTAGGGCTCCAACTACCGTCAATAATAATATTAAAATAATATCATGTAAACGGTGATAGAATAGTAGTCATTAAAATATGTACATAATGTAGTTTAAATAAAGAGGGACGTCTAAATAAAATACTCTCCAAATCCTCTCTAACCTGAGTGACCTAAGCTTACCTATTCAAAATTTGATTTGTTATAAATACAATAACTATGTTCAGCATAACGTGACCTACACTAAATGGAATGAAAATTTAGATTTATTTTGTGGATTATAACGGTTTCGGGATCATTTTACTCCTTAACTTTGAAAAGTCACCCATGCCTTGTTATCTAAGGCTTTATTAAAGTTCTGTTAACCTCATTTCTCCTCCCCTCCCCCTCCCTCCTACTACCTGTGACGCTCCTGGTATTGCAAACGTCCATCGACCACGGTTTCCATCAGGTGGGCCGTGTGCTCGTCTGCCACGTTAGTCGCATAAAAAGTCATAATGGTGGTTAAAATGGTGGCGCACAGCTTTACGGACTCATCAGATGCTTTTTCACGACCCGTTTAAAGGACCCGGGATTGTAAGAAAAAGGGGAAAACGTGAGCTGATAAGGAATTCCAAGACTTAATGGTGCGGCAAAGGAAAAACTCACATCAAGAGATTGATGATATTGACGTAGTTTGTCTTCTAGACTGTCGGTTATAATGTGTATAATTAGGTACAACTAAATAATTATATACCTATCGGCACGGATCTTGGACTACGTATATAATCCATGATTGTTAGATTTGACATGATTGCTTATCCTTCATCATTGCACCCCGTACTGTCCTCAAAAAACAGCCCCAAAACCCGGACTGCGCATATTTGAGGAATATATAGGTATATCTGATTTCTTGAGTTCATTATCACAACTTGGTTTTCATTTAAAGCAAGATGGCCTTGTGTTACATCTCCTGAAATATTTACTGTAAAAACGTTCTTGATTAGAGAAAATTACCCTAGGGAATAAATCTTAATTAGTCGTGTAGATTCAGGACTACATTGTAACTTAAAAAAAGACAATTTAAGAAAAATACTTCAAGTAAATTTTTTAGGTCTGATCTCTCCTAGCTGGTGTGGTTGAGTAGATACGTAATTAATTATCTTGCGATTTACACCGCATAGCAAGGAATCGGGACAAATAAAATATTTAGCTGCAACATTTTCGGTTAGGAATTTATTTTCGGCATACCCATTTTTTTACAAAGTGCCCGATTGGCGGCAAAAAGAAAAAGCAAAAGCTTTTTTTTTCATGTTATAATGACTGATCAAGTGATCTTCAATTATTCATCATTTAATATATAATAATGATAATATACAATACTAATAATATATACAGTTATACACCCTTATTTATTTGTATACTTTAGGAACGTTTACACAAATGTATATTCCAATCCCATTGTACCCTTTGATGGACTTAAATAACAAAACCTTTGGTGATCTGAGGAACTTCTTCACAATGTACCTTTCATTGATAAATTTAAATAAATCGTCTTATATGTAAGGTATTTTGAAGAACGGTTTCATTGATTTTAATTACAGATAGATATTAATGAATTAATGACGCTGCTTCCTGGATTGTCTCCTAAAAATTGCCCTTACCATATAAATGTTTTAAAAATCCACTTTATCCTTAAAGGAACAAAGTGTGCCAGTGACATACGTATCTTTACACAAAGCCTACGCGTGAGAAAGTGATAGTGTATATGAACCTTTAAACGTTTTTTTTATAAACCATCATCAACTTTGACAATTACATCACTAAAGGGGTAAAACAGACAGGTAATGATGTTGCTGTGTTTTTGTTTTTATTGTACAGTTGCTTTGGATCCAAATTCAATGGAAACCTATATTATTTTCTTATAGGATTATTTTACTAATGTATTCCTCTTTATCGTGCTCAAAATCCCCACGGATACCACCGCCGCCAAAGTTGGTGAAGGTGATTATGTCGGACTCGAACCGAGAAAAATCATGCGTCTATGGGTCTTTCACCACCAGAGGTGAGATTATACAAGACATATCTGTCACACTACCAATTTATTCCTGGGCAAAGTCGGGCCCCGAGGCTGTAGTTTTCAATAAGTACTGGACAACGAACCTTGTATCATAGATCGAAATAGGAAAATATCGGTGTACTTTTACGGTTTCCATTTAGGGATGCGGATATTCAATAGTTTGGGCAGTACCTATCCAAACTTTTGGCCCCTCCAGCGTATCCAATTTAATCAAAGGGTATTTGGTGTAAATCAATCAGTAGCGTAATCGAAAATTTGCTTAATTAACTCCCATTGGATTTACAAATGAAATTCGTAGGTGAGCCATAGTAGTGAATTACGTAAATTGACGTATCCTATATAAAAAATGTATAATTATGTAGGTTGATGATGGTGAGTTATCAATGTATGTGTGTATCAGAAATTCAAAGACCCGTTGTCATCAACTAAACCATTAATCGTGGGTGTCATTGAACATAACTAAGGGAAAAAATTGTTATCCATCTTACAGTAAAAATCTATATTATTCTACCCCACGACAAAGGATGGCGATACTACATGTACCCAGCGCCATCTAGCGACAGTATGATGAACTACTACGTCACTGCGAATCCTGCATCTCGAAAGCGAAGTTCTCGCGCTGGTACAACATTCATACCACTAACTAATGACAGCCGTTCGGCCGCGGCCCGTCTAGCGTTATCACCTTACCTGGTCGGAGGATTGCCCCTATGTGTTGGAGGGACATCACATCCCTCCATAAATGTGCCCACTTGTCGGTTTTATTACGTGGCACCAAAAGTGATATTTGGCGAACTACATACTTTTATATCTCTGCTATGTAGCAGATATATCCCTGATGGTGTCATCAGGGATATATTTTTGGGATTAAAATAATAGCACTAATCTTACACAAAAAACTAAATTGCATCACCGATTTGTTTAACGCCTTTGTCTTTGCACTGTCTATCCTAAGTGTCTAGCTAGAATAAATATGTTTTCTTTCTTTCTTTTTTTTTCTTACTTTCTTTCCTTTGTCCTTTCTTTCTTTCTTTCTACACCATCTAACAAATCCTAGCTTCTTTTTCTAGGTCTATAGTCCACCTGACTAGACTATGTTTCAGTTCCAATGCCTTTTCATTTAACAATGCATACCTAATAGGTATCATTGTCTTCAACTATTCATAATGATTCATAAATGGCTAAATATCGATTTTTCTCAGAACGTAATGACCATGTTCTTTCTTAGAGGCCGCATGAATTATAAATTTCAAGGGCACTTAGGTCAAGAAATTCAAAGTCAATAAGTGTATGGTTTATTTACTTTAGCGTGCACCTTTTTCCAAGTGAAATCGATAGGGTTCGGGGTTGCATCCATATAGTAGTTGTTCTTAAATTATCTGAATGAACCACGAACAAGAAATTATCGAGAAGAGTGCATAACATTAGTTAAATGATCGAAAAAAAGAAAAAAAAAAATCCAAATCACATTTTCTTATGTCAATATGTGTACCAAGGGTCTACAGCTTCGGGAACGTTTCCCTTACACCCCGTATATAACAGAACTTAATCAAGTAAATAAGTTTACAAAATCATGAAAAGGATTTAATATTTAAAAATAAAATAACCCAAAAATACTTGTAGGACTAGACAGGCACAGATTACTTTCAAGATTCCAAGTTACTGGAAGAAGTACTTTTATTTGACGATATAAAATGAAATCACACAAAACTGTACTCCACTCATAGATATTGTTAATTAAATAGCTTCAGACTTCGTCTTTGCATTTAAAACCACAATAGACTGAAATAAAACAATTCCTTTTGATTATTCGTATTTGTACTACAATTCTGACCTCAGAACCTCGTTGCCAAGTTTTACCCCCCGATAACTTTTTAAGCAAACTTAGTAATTCTTGCGAATCGAAACAGAACGACGACGGCCCACATAAAACTCACGATAAATTCGTACAAGAGAAACGTTTTTATGGGATTATGAAAATCGGTTTCCTTTTCCTTATTTTGACAAAGTCTTAACGTCGAATTTTATTCGATAAACCCTGAATGGGGATGTGAGAAGTAACGTTGTTCATATTATTTTTATTGTATGATTTGTTACGTAGCCAGTCAGTGATTTGTAATGAGACCAGTATAACGAGGTCTTTATGAAAAGGCCTATATTATATCTCTTTGTTGAAAAAGATATATGAATAACTAGCTGATCCACGCGGCTTGATTGTTTAGGTATATACCGTTCTCGCAACCCAAGGGATCTATCTAATCTATCCCTGTACCAGATTACAGTTAGATTCGCTCAGTTGTTAGTGCGTGATTGAGTAACAAGCATTCAAACATTCAAACGTCGTCACAAAATGTCACATTTTTATTATATTACGAGTAGTAGGTCTAGTAGGAAATGATTAAATAGATTATAAAACAAATCATCTTTTAATACAATTTTAAAATGTAGAAATCCAGAAAGGACAGAGCTACTGCTCTGTCCTTTCTGGGATTTGCAATACAGAAAAGTGGTAAAAATAATAAAATAAAAATAAAAGAAGTAGTAATTGCATTGCACTTCAGCATTGATAGATAAACATTTTCCTGTTTATTACCAGTAGTTGTTCCATAAATAAGTACATTCATTCCCAGTAGTACAACTAGTTTTGGTCTAACTAGTTGTGCTACTGTCAAAGAACAACTCATTCGAGTTGAATCATTGGTAAAGATATTTCCCCATAGAACAACCAGTTGAACCATGGGTAACTTTACTACTCCGTAGTACAACCAGTTGAAGATCGCAGTTGTACAGTCAGAGTCAAAGTGAGTGACACTTAAGGTAACCAAATTAAAAGACGCAAGCAAAAAGTCTATAATTTCGGTACAAGTAAACTTTTCATATTGTTGACAACCATATAAGAATTCAAAAGTAGATACGTCCAAAATGCCATAAAGATAGATCAGTCAAACCACCACAAATACAGTTACAGTCATCCCACCAGTCGTATCCAAGCATTCAAGTGTACAAAAATGTGGAACAAATTGTAACTAACACTTTGACGCTGACTGTACCACGGGTTGAAAGGGAAATTAAGGACGTAAAACAATCTTAAGATGTTTAGCTCCGTATAAGTAGCCTTTTAGAAAAGTAATCGCTTAATTTAGATGGTGGAAATGATACTGCCAGTACTAATTAATGTTACGAAAGCTCTAGTGACAGTAAACGGGTTTCGTCTAATGTTACTAAAGATATGTTTAATGAATACGTAGGTTCGTGTTCAGGGGGTAGATGCGAATTCGCGTGTTTGCTTCGATGCGCTTCGACTCTGCGCTAGTATAAATTGACCCTGAAGGAAGCAAGTAACACTAAAATCAGCATTAGTGGCTAGAATTTCATACGAATCTCAGGTAATCGATCAAGCTGTTTATAAATAGACAGATAATGATATATCACTCTCCTTAAACGATAAACTACGATATTTACGAGTATTGATCCATATCCACTATAAACGTTGCTTCTTGAATAATTCAATGCACGATTACAGAGGCCTACTATAAATATGTATATGCGAAACTTCGAACCTGGACCTCAACGAAATATGACGTAGTATTTAGGTATCATGATGTTATTTCGAATTTGAGTAGGGTTTGAGACTTTTTGTAGTCTATCCTAGCCACCTTTTTCAGGTAGTCTAGCACAAACTATGGCTACACAATATTCACATTCATTTAAGTTATACCAACGACAAATAAACTTAAGTTTTGATACATTCTAAGGATTTACTTCAGTGAGATACGCTACAGAATTGACATCAATAGTAAGGTACTATTGAGTATTGTGTACCAATATGGTGTAACTGCTTAAGTATAGATTATAGGACACAGACGGTAATAATTTCATCAATCAATCTTAACTACTCATTAACACAGATACACTGAAATTGGCACGTTGATCCATAATTGGTTATACACTATCTATGATTCTAGTAGCTATACTAATTAGTATACATTTTAAGGTTTATGCGATGATCCGTGGACCAGTCCTTTTAATAAAAATGTTCAAAATTCAAACTAATCTAATGTCAAAAAAGATCATGTTTTTCGAAGTTATGTGTGTATTTATCGCAGGCTTATAAGTGCCCGGTTAATGGCAATAGGCTCGCCACCTATTACATTGGAACCTAAAACATAAACTGGCAAAATATGGGTGCTAGCACTTCTGCCTACCCCTTCGGGGATATAGGCGTGAGTTTATATAAAAAAGATCACGAGTATTACGAAAATACAGCTGTCAACATTACTGAAATCGAGACTGAATTTTGAACAGCTTTTATACATTATGAGGTGACCGTCTCAATCACCTGCTTCCTGACTATCTGTATATGTCTCTCTGTTTCCTTTTAGGAGAGGTAGATCCAAGAAGCACTAGCTTGATGTCGTCATGCGTCCCAAAAACCGCGCGATAGTTTAGACTGCATATTATAAATTTCATTTAACTTAAAAGCAAAACGATTACAGAGTAAAATATTATTAAAATATAATTTATAAGTAAAATATACTTTCATCGTCTCTTCTACTTCGCACACCTGGTCACAGTTCTAGCTGCTACGATGGATCTTTCACGGTGCAAGCTGTGCGTCTTTGGAACTCCTTGCCTCACTCCATTCGTAGTAGTAATACTCTGGATATCTTCAGGAGAAGAACTAAGGATTATTATCTCCTTTCACAATAATATTGTAGTCTATATATTTATTTATCTAGGTATATATACGTTTAAATCTATATGTATGTGTGTAGGTATATTTATATGTATGGGTCGTATGTATGTATGTATGTATGTATGTATGTATGTATGTATATGTCTATATATATGTGCCTGTTTAGGTACATTTTTATGCTCTTATGTTTTTATCTTTTATGTACACTTCAGACTGCCTTCATTGTGATACCTACTCCTCTGAAACTCAAAGGTTTGCTGGTAGAGAACTCATTGTGAGTTAAGCTCGCCTTTGTACATGATTCTTGCAAAAATGTTTTATAATTATCTCTGTACTTTGTGTGTGCAATAAAGAATTACAGAATTACAGAATTAAAATCTAGTAGATTGTAAAATTGAAAACCGACATTTAAGTTAAACTAAGTATATTACAAGGAGGTAATAGACATCACGTCATTTTTTAAAGAAAATAATTAATATTCTCTCTAACCCTTCCAACTAAGTTCCATAGCTTGTGTTAGGAATGGGTTTACTTTCGATCGTAAGGCCGACTCCTCAAACACTAATCCACCGAAGCTTCTCTCTTTATTTAAAAATACTCTCAAGTTGATAAATTTTTTATACTAAAATAGTCTCAATTTTTCTTCTTAAAATATCGAAAAGTATTTTTTTATCACATTGAATAAAACCAAATTAATACAAAGACCTAATTTGCACCATTAACGTAATTATTCTCTGAATTATAATCATTAGACTTTTTCTTTAATTGGATTCGACAATAGCTTCTGATAGACGCCATTTATGTGCTTACTTTTTTTACTCAACATTTTATTTCACGGAACAAAAGCTAGGGACATTTTTATTTTGTATTCAGTATCAGAACCATTTTAATGAGACCAAAATGAATGCGACCAAAAACAAAATTTTGCTAAGCACCTTTCTTCTTGTTACGCACTGATTAAAAATGAGAATAGGATTGAAGAATAAATAATTTTTGATATGAGCATCATTTGGTATAGCTACGGTATTAATTATATTACAGTTTTCAAACTTTACGAAATAAAACCACTTTTTAATGAGTTCTATAACGATTTATTTGATATTATTTACACTTAGCCTAATGTTAGCTTTGACCGGTAATAAGCTCCCTAATGAAATTAGGGATTTGCCTATCAATGGGTTTAAAAATTTAGTTAAAAAAAAGTTATGCCAAAAAGCTTATTATAAAATCCAGGATTATTTGGATGATAAACAAGCCTGGAAATGAGCTGTTCACTCAACTTGCTAGCAAATTTCTGTATCTAGACTGAGTAAATGAGTTTAAATAGACCTAAAAAAAAGAAAAGCCCGGTAAGTTTCTTGTCGGAGTCTTCTAAAGCCGGGGCCGCGTCTCGAACCAGCGCGGACGTCCATTTGCTCATTAATTTAATTTTTTTGTTGATATTGACGTTTTGGAAGTTCCGTTTAATGGTCTATAAATACAGAGTAAATAATTTTTTAATTTAGAATTTTGACCACGGCTACTTCTCAGCAGTCATAGTCACGTGATGACTAAAGATTGTAATTGTCACATAGTTTGAAGAGTAAGTTATCTCAAAATGCCCAAATTATGTTCAATTGTTTGTGTTATTATTTACGCAGAGTGAGCTCACTGTGTCAAGCTTTGTTGTTTATTTTTTTTGTGGCACGTCAGTTTGACTTCAGTGCGCCTGGTTACCACCAGCAGCAACATACATTGATGGCCTCATCAGATGCTTTTTCACGCCCCGCTTAAGGAACCGGGAGTGTAAGAAGAAGGAAACACGTGCACTGGTAAGGAATTCCAAGACTTAATGGTGCGGCAGAAGAAAGACTCACCGAACCGCTTGGTTCTTACATATTCTGCACCGTATACGGGTGACATCTAAGCCTTGCACGTGTTATCATGTGTAGGAAAGGAGACGGAAAGTAATGTCAAATAAACCGCAATAATATGTAATAAAAAATTTACTTCATTTCAATTAGTGATATTCGCATAAATTTCCAAGTATCTAAGTATTTAACTTACTCGTAATGAAATACTGAGGTACGACGATACCTTTGTTGCCCAACGTTAGGATTGGATTACGTCGACCGTAATCACTGGCAGATTGGTGTGAGTTTAGTGGTGTCTCCTTAATACCATGGGCTTTATTTTCCCCAAATTATCGCCATTAAAGAACTAAGTATAGGCATTATGATGACCTTTTGGCATAGTGGTAGAGTGTTCGACTGCTGAATCATAGGCTGCTTGTCCGATACCCGCTCAGGGCAATTTTTTTTAGTAATTTGTAACCGAAATTACTAATACTCCCTCTAAACCCTCCAGCTAAGCTCGATGGCTTGTGTTAGGAATGGGTTCATCGTTACTAGTGACTAAAATAGGATTTGAACCCGGAACTTTCGATGAATATGTATATTTGCATTAGTCTTACTATTTCTTTGTGTAGGTTTTATATGTATTTGCAAAAAATATATCCAAGTATGGCATAACATGTGTAATCAGTAAGCTATGGGTATTTTCTGATTAATTGAAAAATAACGTTAAATTATTAGGCCTCTTTTTCTCTACTGAAAAAGCATCTGATGAGGCCGTCAAGCTGAGCGCCATCATTGTAGCACTGTACGTGTTTGCAATGGTGACCCTCTTTCATGAGACTTTGCCTTCAGCTTAAATCAGGCGAGGTGAAGTCAAATTGACGTGCCATGAAAAAAAAAACTACATAATGTGAGTACTCCTATTGACTTAACAAATGAGTAGCAATTGAACTTCTAAACTTGAAAGGTTCACGAATTCATTCCCTTCGAAATAGCATGTAATTAGTAGACTTTGAGTTTATCTAAAACCGTCCTGTGGATAAAATTTATGGTTGTTATTTGCACAAATGACGGTAGAGGGCCTGTTAGCTGCCTAGTTCAGTACAGCAAATAATTTAGTTACTTCTAATCCTCTGAACCCTGGAATTTGGGTTGAAATAATCGGATGGACAATCTAACAGGGTGCAGCCCATTGACGAAAAAGCAGAGGAAGATAACCTTGTGACGATAACGATACTCCTAACGATCTAGTTGCAATAGATTTTTTTACGAATGAATATATATTTCCTCGGTTATCATCAAACGAAAATTTGTCATCGCATTCTTGGAATGCACATAACATTGTTTATACATACATAAATGTATACGCTTATATATATTTCCCTCGAGGGTATTCAGGAGTGGATTTATACCCACATGTCACCGACCATTATATTCAGTCTCACATAATAGGGGTGAGCCTATTGCCGTATTCCGGGCATTTTTTGTTGAGTCGAGCTATGCACCTGAGAGTTTGGGCTATGTATATATCTGTCTGATGTTAAACAGCCGCACCGCATGAGAAGAGACCGTGTGGCCCAAATTCTGCTATGCCGGGAACCACGTGGCGACACTAAGACATTTTTAACATTTCTAGTTGTTTAATAATTTAATTAATTCTCAAAATTTTACTCTTCCGTCTGATTTTTCTTAGTAAATTCTAAAAACCTATTTCTAAAGAAGAAGCTGATTTTCTAGAAGAACTTTATATCTGTAATTTTCATTGAAACGGTGAGAACTCCACGTTTCCAGTTAATTACAGACACGAACTATTTTCATTTAGAAAACTGTTGTAGTTTCTAAGAGTATTCTGTTTCTCAATTAAAACTTGAAAAATCTGTATTATTTTTCTATTGCTGATAAATGTTGCCTTGCTCATTCGCTGATACAATCAGAAGTATATTTTAATAATTATTTTATATTTTTTTATTTAGGCCTCGTAAATTTGACTTCACCTTGCTTGATAGTAAGCTGTAGGCAAAGTCTCAGCAAAGACAGTTACCATTACAAACACGTACAGTGTAACAATGGTGACACTCAGCTCCTCATCAGATACTGTTTTCGCTTCATTCCGAAACTAAAAAGTTGCTTCTTGTGATTTTTTGTAAGAATTTGGCACACAAATATTCGTACTGAACAATAGAATCGAATTTACAGTCCCCAAAATAGCAGTCATTGTAAACTTCAATGTACTATTAAAACAAAATAGAGCGACTATCGTTAACTACTCATAGTTTGGCCCAATTAATTGTTGAGTAAAACAAATAGTCACGTAGTGGTTCAGCAAGGAGAACGACAATAATAGTTAAATATAATTACTCCCTTGTGAGTCTTATCGTTCGGTAATTTACCTCAATATCGCTGAGGGAAACCTGGTAACTGCTTTTAGATGTATTTGATCTGTTCATGATACCACCTAAACATAGCTGTCTCTACTTATATATTCCTCATGAGACCATTTTAGTTAAATATACGGCGTTCAATGTATCTGTTCAGATTTGAACATTTTGTAGGTTTGCGGGGAAATACCGCTAGAACCTTTGCACCTGGTACGACGAGCGGTTTAATAGATTTAACGTAATATAATTATAATGTAATTTGACTGCGTAATAATTTGAAAGTAAAATTATAACATGAAATATTTTATAATAAAAATATCAAAAAATACAATTCTTGACAATATTCTTTACACATTTTCTAAGGTTGTCACATTCAAACATACAAACAATTCTTCTACTTCATTATTGCACGTATAAGTATATAATAGTAATTGTGGCCCAGGTAAGCATGATAGTACCTATCATTGTAGGTAATATAATTACATAGTTCCGACTATTACAATTTGTACGAGTCGTAATAAGGTATGTCCAAATAACTGAATCTATATCTGTTTGAGTGATACTTCAAGAGTTAATAAGTTAATGTGAAGGTGATAGGCACGTGAAGCGGAAAATCTAATTCGGCATTATAACACACATAAATATAACCTTACGAACATAGCAAGAGACTACTTACTTACTTTACTTTATTACAGTTCGGCTGTAAGCTTGTCTGCTGTCTGAGCGGTACAAAAAGTTTTTTTTACACTTTTTTTAAGGTTTTTAAGTGCCTTGGTTATCTCCACGCCGCCTGACATGGTTGATTATTTCCTATATATATTCTGCACTCTGTGGTTTCGTCAGACTGGAATCGACTAAAACTTTAGACCGTCTTAGATTTGTTTCGACTTGGATTTGTATCCCGGTTCGCCCTTATTTTCTATTTAAGTTTGACAATAAATATTGTTAGATAGATAGTAAATTCATTATTTACAATACCTATTCATTATTTACATACTTTGCAAGAGATTCCTGAAAGGTATACTTAATTAACCGGTAAGCAAGTTATGTTAGACATTTCTAATCTTGAAAATTAATCTACTTAACCACCGAAGCCTCCAAAAAGCACTTAAAACTCCTAAACTAGAATTTGAACTTCCTAAATAAATTGTTTTTAAGTAGATTTCAATAATGTAACGCAAACTCTTTAAGAGTAACCTCAATAATCTAATAATTTTAATCTCAAAGAGATTATTGTAGCCTCTTACTTACTTATTAGCGTTAAAATATATTATTTACTGAATTTATTTAACCCTAGAACGATATACCAATGATTTTCGATGCTTTACGAAGTTATGTGTGTATTTATTGCAGGTTTATAAGTGCCAGGTTAATGGCAATAGGCTCGCCACCTATTTATCTACATTGGCACCTAAGCATAAACTGGCGAAATATGGGTGCTAGCACCTCTGCCTACCCCTTCAGGAATATAGGCGTGAGTTTATGTTTTGTTATGTTATGTAGAACGACTCAGAGGCGTACGCCAAAAGGTTATATCGCGTGTATGATCTTGTGTTCCCGCGCCAACTCAATTGCTAATCACCACTGCCGAAAGACAACCTCTGCAGTTCAATAAGCATAATAATTAGTTTATTATAACAAATTCCAGAATTCGAATTTACCAAATATATCTTAATAAGAATGACTCTAAAATTTGCTTGTTTTTTTTGTCTACACTTCTACACTAGTATTATAAAGAGGGAAAGTTTGTGTGTGTGTTTGTGTATGTCTATAAAGATGCTACACAGAAACTAACTATGCCGATTTCAAAAATTCTTACAACTTATAGGAGAGCTACATTCACCCTGAGTAACATAGGCTATATTGCACTTCACGATACCAACATTCATGCGGGCGGAGACGCGGATAATAGCTAGTACTCAAAAAAAATGCAGCAATAGTGATATTTATATTTTATTTAACAATTTTGATAAATAGCTTTAACACTTAATAAGGGTTTCTTGAATTTTACTACCAAAATAACCCTACAGCTTTCTTCTTAAATCGTCTGTAAACTAATTTAGAGGCAAACGTGATTTCTTGTATTGGTCGAAAAGAGTATTTTTCCTTAATGACTTTCCTTACGCAGGTGGCCACAAATTACCTTGGTGGAAAATATTCCTAGCATTATGTCTAGTTACGTTTCTTTAGTCGCTTATGATTAAAAAGGTATTTATTAATGTATAATAAATAAATAAATAAAATTATTTTAGGACAATCTACACAACGATACCTAGACCCATGGTAAGCATAGTTTAACTAGCTTGTGTTATGGGTTCTAGAATGCGGATAAACATACATAGATACTTTTTTTTTGTAAATACATTCATATTATACATAGAAACACCCAGACCAATGCAAATATTCATATTCATGCACACAAATATTTGCGCGTTCACTACCGCCACGCCACGAAGGTCGTCAAATGTATGACTCTATAAATCTTTTTCCGTTATATTTAGTTTATGCTTCTCTCAAACGGTGTTAGTAAACATTTTCTTTCTTTACTCATTTCTCACAAGTCAATCAACCATAGAAATAATGATAGCGTCTAAATATTTAAAAATGTAAAAAGTGAATATTACTACGAGACCGCGACCAGCCTTTTACAAGGAGAATTCTTTCTCCGATTTTTCCAATTTAAAATCGATTTAAAAAAGTAAGTATATTAATTGCCTTTTTGCAAATTTTTAGGTTTTTTTCATTCTGTTTTACCCAATACTTGACTACAGTAATAGTATTTTCCGTTGCTCTACAGGGGCCTTCGGTGGAACAGATGTGAGGGCACAGTGAGCAAGAGAGCAAGTGCGACATAGACTATGGTTAGAACCCGCAATCGCAGAACTCTTGTAACCGCTCGATATAATAGTCCCTTTACGCCAAACTTTTCCTGCAGCGGCCAACTTTGGCCCGTAATTTGTTCAGTAGTAGTTATAATTCGTGATCGTAGTAATTGCCGTATTATTCATTCATCACAAGTGTGGTCGAATATATTGTACTCTTACTAATATCAACACCCATTCGCACGAAGTTAAAATAAAATGACAATCTAAGTCTCATATTCTACTTTTACTACATGTTTTATGGACACCCTACGCTAGCGTGCGGGGTGCTACCCATGCTACCTTAATGAGTATACCGAAAGCGAAATTTTCCCAGCATTTGAGGGTTAAGGGTATTAGCGTATTTTTTTTTGCTGGGAAGTGTTGAGAGGTGGTGTTGATTGCGTTTTCGATTAAGTTGATGGTGTCGTTCAAGGTGTTACTTTCGCGTTGTATACAGAGTGTTTGTATATTGATACCTAAACATGATATAACAAAATGAGAAATGAGATCAGAATAAGAATGTTGATATTGTGTTGTATCTATCTCCTTAATGATGGCTTCCTGAATGTTTGAGGACTGTAAAAACGATCATTTATTTGTTTTGCCAATATGTGGTAAGAAAATTGAGACGAGGCAAAAATGTGCATCTTATACTGTGATGATTAATCTGACGCCATTGGACCTATATTTCAGGTAAAGTTTGGGGTGCGAGGGATATTTTTGAGGCAATATTTAGACCTCGTAATCTGAAGGCTTGAAAAAGCGTGCGGTTTTAGTCAAAGTGGTTTTTGGTTTACGCCATAATAATGTTATGTTATTTCTTAAATTGTGTTTATTAACAAAATAATGGAAATATCCACTGTAAAGCCCTCAAAAGTCCGATTAGCCTAGCTTCAGAACTTCGATATCGCCAATTTGGTTGTGGAGGCAATCGCTTCACGGAAAATATCGAAGTTCCGCCGCATCTTAGTTAGATTAGGAAACTGACCCCAACTGAGTTGAAAATAGGCTCAAAGAATGATGAGAATCATCATCATAAAATCACCATAAATAAAAAAAAATCAGTAAAAAAATGAAACGAAATAAAATTTATTCACGTAACATACACTTTTTTGAAATACAAAATACTTCTGTCAAATTGCTTATGTAACAGTTTGTTTGCAGATGAAACTCCTACATTACTTTTTCACATGTAAACTACACATCTTTTACACAATACATTTAGGATTTTCAAAACCCAAGCATAGTATTGTAGCTTTCACTATCCATTTTGTGTGCACAAAAGCTTAATACGTAGTTTTGTTGAGAGAAATGGAGCATAAATACTGCGATATGAGTTTCCTTGCGTAGCAGCTTTAGATATTGTATTCTGTTTCAACTGAATGCTTTATGCTTCGAGTGGAGTAAATTTGTATTGTAAAGTTAAATATTCCATTGTTTCAGTACACACATATTTCGAGCTGCCTGCAATGCCATCTGTACTATGGGGCACACGCAGGGCCCACCGCTTCAGGGCCCTCCCCCCCGAAAAAGAGACAATTTCTCGCACTTCAACTTAGGAAAAATCTAAAACTCTAAACTTTCCAAAAGGGCCTCTAAAGTCTCGAAAGCCTAGAGCCCCTGCCATAGAGATAAAGACGGCTCTAGTTGCCTGTCAGCCTAGCAGAAGCAGGCCGTGGCGGCAGCGCAAAGTGTGCCTCCCCATACCCAGTTGCTCCCCATACCCAGTTGCTAGATAGGAAACCATGGTTCCCACGTTAGAGTAAGGAGTCATTTCAAAAAAGATGTCCCCGGGTCTGCCGGGGTGCGAGAGATATGTCTTGTATAACCTCACCTCCGGCATTCAAAGACCTATATATAAAGATATATAAAAGACACACCAAAGTTGTTTACGTTAATTTAGGTATCTAAACAAATGGATTATAGGTGTTTGTTTACACATCCTACAAGAAAAAGCAAGATGTCGGCGTACCTAATCTCTTTTGGATATGTTCTATTGAGGTGACCAAACCAAGTAGCAATACCCATGTTGACTCCGCATGAGAGTATTCTAAATATCGTTGACGTGTAGAGAATGGCATACGTATCGTCGAGAAATCGAGAAAACTAATACATCATTTGGTGTCCCAAACCAGCACATTTTGGGTGTTTAATGTCTAAACTGAAACTAAACTGGAGGTATGTCTACCGTAGTTATTGAATTGTCCAACTTGCGGCTTTGTGATTGAAATTTATCAAAAGTTACTTGACTATAATCGAATTAAACCTGTTGGAAGTATTTCCAATACCATGTTTTAATTGCTTTGAACTATTACAAAGTTTTCTAGACCTAAAGTTATCTAAAGCCCTAAAGTTCATTAAAGTGGTAGAAGTTTGGTTTAATTTAAAGAAATTTTAAAGTTACATGATTTGCTGTTATATTATGTCTTCATTTTTTATATTTTATAGGCTTCCGTGCCGTGATTGATCTCTTTGGTGCGAAAACAAAAAAAACATCACTCCAGTTCAGGTTCATTGATAAATCCCCCGCTGGAGCCGGTTGGGGAGGTTATGTCGGACTCAAACCGACTAAAACGCACGGCGGCGTCTTTAGGTTTTTAGTTGCCGGAGGTGAGATTACCATTTACCAACATATCCCTCACACCCCGGCAGGCCCGGGGCCCCTTTGGGTGTAGGGACCACGGTGTCCCCGCTTAGTCCCCGGGTCATTCGCCCTCGGTGCTTCCCCGCCGAACGCCCCTGGTGTTGAAAATGTGTATATGCCATGGCGACCACTTTTCGTCAGATGGGCCGCGTGTTTGTCTGCCACTTAAGTGGTATATTAAAAAAAATTGGCTGGTATAAAAGAGAAACCATAAAAACTAAAATAACTTAATTTTCTATTTCGCAACTAAATCAAAATCGCGTGTCGAAATCAAACGAAGTAATAAAAAGAAAATATCACCGGTAAGTAGCGAAGGTTAGTGGAATTACCAGCACGCTAGGGGCGCCCTTGGCCAGGAAACCTTGATAGCTTGAGTGCCATTGATCTATTTTTGATAGAGGCGTTTAATGAATACTTGGATTTAAAATTTTTATGTTGAATTTTTTAAAGAAATCGAATTTACTTCTCTCTCTTTTTTGGTTGCGATACTTTTTTTGGTAGGCACAATGTTTTTTAAACCCTTAAAATAATATTCAACTATGGTATTTTTTTAGCCTAGTGCTATGGGTAATGGACTGCTGAGAGGTCTCGGGTTCGATTCCAGGTTTTACCACGGCACACACCAATGACATTTCGATGCTTTTCGAAAATTATGTGTGTATTTATCGCAGGCTTATAAGTGCCCGTTAATGGCAACAGGCTCGCCACCCATTACATTGGGACCTAAATACAAACTGGCGAAATGTGGGTGCTGACACCCCTGCCGCTGGGATAAAGGCGTGAGTTTATGAGTTTATGTTTATGCTTTTTTTATTTAGGTCACGTCAATTTGAGTTCACGTCGCCTGATAGTAAACTGCAGGCGAAGTCTCGGGAAAGAGGGTCACCGTTGCAAACAGGTGGCGCTCAGCTTGACAGTCTCTTCAGATGTATGAAGAATGAAACACATGCGCTGGTAAGGAATTCCAAGAGTTAATGGTGCGGCAATGGAAAGACTTGCTTGTTGCAGCTCTATTGTTTAGGCTGTGTAAGGACAGAGTTTATGTTGGTTGTGTAGTTGGTAAATTTCAATTTGCATAGTCACCAGAGTTCGAACCTGAGACCTCACGATCGTAATACCGGCTCCTTAAATACGAACAGATGTTGAAAACGACTTTAGAAGAGTTGTGCAGTTTTCGTTTGTAAAAAATTGTAGGTGTAACGATTAGTTATATGATGTCATGAACGTCTTCGTCGCTTGAGTGGAACTTAACACGCTGATAACAGGACGAGAACTACCGAATTCATTTTTGGTTTCTGTCATATTTTCGGCAAATTAACCCGCCGAACTTGTTTTTTTGCCGATACTCGAGACTGATTCTGAAACCCAAGTTTCGGTCAAATACTAGATCATACACCCCCAGGAATTGATTTCACATGCGTAGACCTGCGAGTAAAAGCTGGTTAAAAATAAAAATAGAACATTATTCAATAAAGCATCATACATATTAGATCACCACTTACTATGATTACTTTAATAATAACCAAGGTGAAAGAAACAATTCTCAACTTTGGTCCGCAAACGTAACAAAATATTGTACATCCAATCACGGTTGACCTTGCTTCTATCGGATAGATCCAACTTTCGATAGCCTTATCTGATCCAATTTGTTGAGGGGACCCGCCTAAGAATAAACGGCCTGTGGGGTCAGGAAGCCGCTAACGCGTAATAAAGAATGTGTTGGACTGTGTTTTGACGAAATAAAGGGTACCTATTTAATGGTGTACTAGTGAAACATGATATGCATGGCATGGTATGACTTGGAATGACTTGGAATTCACTAAAGCGTATGATTTGGAATGGTTTGAAACGTAATGTCTTGACATATTCAAGGTGTATAGTTGGTATTGCTATTAGCTTAACGCAATTCATGTTATCAACCAGTTTTGTTGTAAAAAATAGATATCATAATAGGTACTTGAAGATTTTTTACGAATCATCGACGCTTTACGTGACCAAGTTTTTTAATATTGTTCATTTAGGTGTACCTAGTGAATTTTCACTGTGACTTGAGTTGGATGAATTGCAGGTAAGATTGATTTCATCTTCTTTCTTTTTCTTTTTTCTTTAAGTATTACATGTAATATTACTTTTAAAATATAAAATCCTTGTATGTAGTTGGATTGTAGATAGACTTACTTAACTCATATATACTATGAGGCACCATGAGTTGTTCCTTACCTGTAAACAAAAATAAGACAATTAAAGTTAATTATGCTTATATCTCTCTGAAGGAGACAGAGGAATGAAACCCCAAAAATTGCAACTAGATCGCCAAAATTTGGGGTCAGTCAATCAGATTCTTAGGATATTTTTAAACATACACACACGTCAATATATCTTCACCTCACTTGATGGTAAACTGTAGCTTCAGTCTCAGGATAGAGCGTCACAAAGACACATGCGAACAATTGGGCTTAGAGTAATGATCTGCACGTGAAATTGGCTTAGCTGCAAGGGTCTTGAAAAGACTCATACACATATTGTTTACTCTATTTTAAGCCAGTTTTAACAATAGTCAAAAAATTGCAAATTACCAACTTTTTATAAATTTCATCGCGGTATTATTTACAAGTCTATAAAAAGTTGTTTTATTTCAATATGAGGCAATCGCGTAAACTCAAGAAAATATTTACTGAAAACAATTTCCTAAGGGATAATAGATTATTATTTTAAGAACCCCTTATATAGTCACATGCTTAACATTTTCATATTAGAACTAGGTTCAATTTCATGTCTGACTGAATTCAATCTTGACTGGAGAGATAAGATTATATTAGATTAACATGCCAGGCTTGTATATAAGATATTAATCAGTCAATAGTTTATTGATTAATACACTTCAAAGACGATTCAAAGCCCTAGTAAATCTTAACAATCTTCAACTGTAGTTTTAAGGCATCTTTAATTTTAAGTTAGTTAGTAAACTTACTTTGGATTCGTTTCACGTTTCGTTCAATACTTTTAGTGTCAGCTCAAAATAATGTGTGTCTGTGAAACCCCGTCTGGTCTGCAATCATCTTTTAACATCTCCCATTATCTTCCACCCTTTGCCCATTTCCATATCTCCCAATTTTCGCATCTTCCCATTTCCCCGTTTCCCCATTTCACCACCTTACCCAATTTCTCTTTTCCCTATCTTTCTATCTACAATATTTGAATGTTATTTGTACAATCGCATGTTAAAGTTATGTGATGAAAAGTTTGCCGATGAAAAGAGGAGGGAATGCCTTTTGCAATGTGAATCTTTCTCTTCAGAAAGATTCACATTGCAAAAGGCATTTCATTACGTGATGATTTTTAAGGTTTTAAGTTTAAGTTTCTCGTAAGTTAAGGAAATTTGTTCTGTAAAAATAAAGAGGCATTATTCTGGCATTGAGATCTAGTCGTGAATTTATCTTTAAAGGAACTTGTGTGCTAGTGACATACGTATATTTAAACAATACATAGGCTTGTGGAAGTGACAGAATATACAAACCGTGAGTTTTTATTAACCGTTATCGCTACGCGTGTTCTGCAGATTACTTTACTGACTACAGCAGTCAACCAATCTGCAGAACACGTCAGATTACGAGAACACCAGTCTAAGTAAATACAGAACATTTTTGAGCTGGCTTTTCCTCTATACGTAGAATATGGTACAATCATCATCATCATCATCATTTCAGCCACAAGACGTCCACTACTGAACATAGGCCTCACCCATCGACCTCCAATCCGACCGGTTGGGTACCCGCGACTTTGACTATGTCGTCCGTCCACCTCGCAGGAGGCCATCCCACGCTTCGTCTACCGGTACGCGATCACCATTCGAGATCCTTTCGGCTCCAACGGCCATCTGTTTTATTGCTACGTATGGTACAAAAAAATTTTCAATATTTTTTCAGACCTGTTCATTCGTTTGTGCGTGAAGAAAAAATAAAACAAATTCACAAACTTTTATAATATCAATTTCCTAATTTATATTAGCAAAGTTTGTGAGTTTGTCAAATTAATTAACGTACACTTCATTGTAACAAAAACCCTTCTTTTCTAATTTCATCTATAAAAGTTTACGAGAAAATATAATATAGACCTAGAGTCGAAATCAAAAACTAACATCTATTAAGTTAATGCGACTAGTACGACCAAAATTCAAGGTCAGTTATACCTAAAACACATAATAAATGTTACCGTAACCGAAATATGACAATACACCCAAATATAGCTAATACAGACGAGTTCTGAACAATTATGACAGTACAACATCATAGAAATGAGTACAAGAAAGGTACAAAAGCAACTGTAGGCAAAATGAAAAGATGGACATAATTTAGTTATCATGACTCGTCAAAATTTAACAACGTAATGAAATAAGGTACAAAATGTTAGGCTTCTTATAAACTTACCTATTATAGGACGAAGGTATTTTAATCAACAACTTGATTTAGTTACATTCCGTTTTAAATATTCGTAACACAATACTTATTTTTCTTTGAGTCAATGGTTACGTATTTTTATTACCAATTAGGTGGCAGACAAGTTCGCGGCCCACTTGAGGGAAAGTGGTTACCGTAGCCTATGGTTTCCAACACCAGGGGTGTCACGTTCATGCTGCCGACAATATAGAGAAGTGGGGGTAAGAGAAAGGAGGGGAGAAGGTTAAGAAAGTCTCTGTGTTGTCAGTGCAGAAGACAAAGAAGGTTTCTTGATCTTCCCACTAATAACACAAACCATCTCCAGTGAGCTCTGACTACCCTACCGCCGGAATCACAATGCAAGGTTATTATTAACCGCGGTAGAGATACTTCCTCAGTCGGACTGCTCGACTAGGACGGGAGATACCGCCATGTCCTACGTCTGTAATGAAAATACCGAATTAATAATAGGTAGGTAATAAATACCGTTTAACTAGCATAGTTAAACGGTAAATAAAAAAAATCGTATTTTTGTGCCAGTATGTAGTAAACCTGGAGTACAATCAGGTGCATTCGCTTCAGGAGCGTTTCCATAAGACCCTATAATTAACCAATATTATCTTTGCAGCGGCCTATCCGAGTCCGCAGGCGATTTAATGACTTCCAACTTCGGTAATACTCATGAAGCACGCACCAGAAATTACGAAAAAAAGACACCATTTAACGGAAAAAGACTCCGACTCTTGAAAGAAAAGAATTTTGTAAATTAAGTTTTATAATACCGCGGTAGGTTCGGAATAAAAGAAGACCACGCTAGCCTAGTGGTATGGGTAATGGACTGCTGAGACTAGGTCTCGGGTTCGATCCCAGGTTTTACCATGCTACTCACCATTGACTTTTCGATGTTTTTCGAAGTGAAGTGTGTGTATTTATCGCAGGTTCATAAGTGCCCGGCTAATGGCAATAGGTTCACAACCTATTACTTTGGGACCTAAACATAAACGCGAAATGTGGGTACTAGCACCTCTGCTTTACCCCTTCGGGGATATAGGCGTTATAATTTGCCTTATTTACTTGTGAACGTTGAAGCGATTGAATATCAAGTTCGTATCGTTACTTTAAAAGTAATTTTAGTTCTGGGAAATACTTGTACAGTCTCTCTTGGAAGTTGATAAATAATATTAAACTTCAAGATATTTACATTGATGGTTATAACGTGGCTATTTAAATACAATAAAGGAATATAACAGTCACACTTCTGATATTACGATGCGGGCGTCTAGTACCTAATTATTTGTAGAACCGGACAATATTTTATTTCTTATTTTGGTGTAACATCTTCACACAAAACACAATGTGGAACTCTACATAGTTGCTTTTAAAATAATCTCGAATATATTCACTTATAATAATGAAATAGAAACACACGAATAAACTGTTGTCGAGTTTAAATCACCGTCACCATCTCCACGTAAACTCCTGTCACGTTAAAATGAGACTAAATGGGAAGCATCATCATAGTAAATAAAGCGAACCCAAAATAAGGGGAATAAAGTTCTGAATGTCAGCGGTATGAGAATGTATTGTTGGGTTTCGACTCGAACATAATTTTGCTGATGTAGGTTTGCAAAGGCTGTCATCGTTTTAACGAAAGTTGATGGGTGTTTGGGAGTGACATGTACAGTCAGAGCTCAAAAGTGCAGTAGCACATCAAGGCTCAAAATGGTTTACGGTGCGACCGTCGCACGTAGGTTTTACTTGTGTGCGTAATGCAATACATAGCGTAAATAGTACAACAATATATTAGAAGTGCGTGTTAGACGAAGATAGAAGATATACTAATCATAATACCTAATAATGTTCGTTTTCATAACTGTGTTATTCTTTACACCTGCTGTGAGTCATTAGATACTAATACTGTAATTTAACAGGCAAAGTAAATCAACTGATAGCTAAGTGGCTAATGCATGACACTATCAGATCGGAATGATTAGAGATGTTTGTGGTTCGATTCCAGCTGATAATGATTTTTTATATTTATGTCAAATATTTAATTTTGAATAAATATAAAGTATTTTTGCATGAAGTTGGCATTAATTGTTATTTATGTGATTAAAATTATCGGGTTATGAAAAGAAATGATACAAAATGTTTGATAAGTAACTAAATATATTTCATCTTTACTATATATATAAACAATATAAATAAACTATTCTATCACTACAATATATTACCAGTCACTCAACAATTTGAACTATCAATTTTAAAACAATATAATCACAACCCATCTAGTAACCTAGAACTATCCAAAATATCTCATAAAATCATAACACGATCAATAGCGTCAAATAAATATAATGTTCCTACATTTAATAACTTCTATGGAACTAGAACTGCTAATAGATTAATACCTAACCTGCTTAATAATATAACTACGGAAATACGAACTAAGTTCGGCAATAAAGATTTCATAACAAAAATTAAATCGTACTACCGTAAACAAAACCATAATGAATCGTAATAAAACCTAACAAATTAAAAACATCATGTATCACTGAATACGCATTTGCAAAACTATTGTCTATTTTTTATAAGGTAAATAACCGGTTCAGGTGTGAGCGAGAGCGAGATGCGCCAACGCACATTGTATTGCGGAACATATGGCAATCTCGCTCTCGCCCGCGCGAGTCATATAGGAATCAAAGGAATGCACCTAATGAATGTATAACTACATATAAGGACTTATCATCTTTCTATTTGTTTTGTATGTTCACAGTAGCAAAATTAATGCCTAACCCCTCAATATTGTTAGACGCGACACATATTAAACCCTGTAGGGTTTTAGTGTCTTACTTTAAGATTTATGTAACATTGTATAGTACTAAATAAATAAATAAATATAAAATATAAAATCTACCTGCCTACTCAATGTAAATTTTATTGAGGTTTATAGCTTAAGTATTCGTTTTCGCAAGGAAAAGAGGATTGAAACTTAACCTCAATCTTACAATCTTAAACTGACTTGTCTTATAGCCAGCACGTCCCCTTTTCACCAAATTCACAAAAACTACTTCTTCTTACTTAACTGGGTTATTGAATTAATTTTTTGTAATACATAGAAAGATCATTAAGTAGGTATAGTTTACTTACTTGTAAGTTATGTAACAAAAGTATTATTTTTTACAGTTTTGATATTTAGAACAACAAGACTAGTAGTACTTTTTACAAACATCCAATTAAGTATAATTAGTATTGTAGAATTTCGATATCGCCAATTTGGTTGTGGAGGTCCGATGGCAGTCGCTTCACAGAAAATATTGAAGCTCAGCCGCATCTTAGTTAGACTAGAATTGGGAATAGGCTCAGAGAGAATAATAATATTGTAGGCGGACAAAATATTAATAATGAATAATAGTTTTCCTGTTAATAATTATTAATATTTTGTATAACCTCCGTTGTTCTCAATACAGCTGAGTAGACGTCGGCGCATGGAGCCCACAACATTCTGACAAATATCTGTCCCACGTAAATTATCCCATATTTGAATACAATGTTGTTTTAATAATTCAGGACATCTCTCGTCCCGTGAGTCCCATCTTTGGACCATTATACCCCATATATTTTCTATGGGGTTTAAATCAGGGGATCGTGCTGGCCAATTAATAACGTCGACCTCTGCATGTTCCCTAAGCCATTCGCGAACTATGACACCACGGTGTATTGGGCAATTGTCGTGCACAAAACTAAAGTTACTTAATTCTTCTCGGGGAAAAACATTGCGCACTGTAGGTAACATTATATTATTTAAAACGTTCACATAACTGCTGCTGTTTGCTCGCGGTGGAATAAATTCTAGCTCGCCTGGTCCTTGCGCGCTTATCCATCCCCACATATTGACGCTTATTCTGCCTGACTCCGTGTTAGCAACAATGTTACTGTCAGACCAGCGTGTGTTGTTCCTACGCCACAACTGCATCCTTCCCTTCTGACAGGACTTAAAAGTTTTTTCGTCCGAGAATATAGTCGTATCCCAGTTAAAGTCAAGGTATTCCCGGGCAAAACGTAACCTTTCTTCTTTATGCCGTTGCGTTAAAAAAGGTTTTTTTGCTGGCGTCCGGTGATGCAGGCCTTCGGCATGGAGTACGCGGCGAACAGTCATCAATGACGTGCCAAATTCATTGGCCCATCGTCTTGTTGGTATGAAACCATCGGTTTCATACTCTGCCACCATATGGCGCCGCTGGTTCTGGTTAATTAGCAGTGGCCTCCCACTTCTTGCACGAACCTTCAGGGTACCCTCTTCGTCGAATCTCTTCACCCAACGGCTCACAGTATTCCTCTAAAAAGAACGTTTTTACACATTATTGTAAGCAACGGTTTATTAAATTATTTAAAACACTAGATCTATTTGAATAATTATTCTACTAACATGTGAATGTGAATGATTGGATGTTTGTTACTCTTTCACGTAAAAACTAATGAATAGATAGACAGTTTACAATAATATAGCTTATACCACAAAATAACAAATAGGCTTGGTTTTGGTCACCATAACCGATATCCACGCGGGCGGAACCGTGGGCAACAGCTAGTATATATGTAAAAAATAAAATGGTATAATAATATACTTACGGATAAGCCAGTTTCATTTGCTATTTCACTTATATTTAATCCATTCATATGGTAAGCCACAATATTGGCTTTGACTTCCATACTTATATTACTTGTAGACATATTGAAATTAATTTTTAATTGAATCACGGGAATAAACCAAGCACTCGCAACTAAACACCAACAACGTCGTTTTATTTTCTCTAAGCCGGTCATTGTTCCATTTTATTTCAAATCTACCTTCATACTTTTACATTCTACGTTGATCTTAGCTAAAGTTTAACAAATAATAAATTCTACATAAGAAACATATTTTATTCATCAACCTGATATTCATATATAAATGAAACCCAAAAAGTATTAATAAGGTATCGCAGGACTCGAACCTACAACCGTATTTTATAAACCTCATGCTAGTACCATTCAGCCACGAGTATCTTAAGTAATAGCTGCGAAATTATGATACTATTCCTACGGAAGAACTATTTATGTGTGTGTGTAAATTGTCTTAAAAGAAAAAGGTCACAAGTAGCGTTAGAATGTTGACGCTATAGTTACGTAGGATTGCTACTGCACTTTTGAGTTCTACTGTACCTTCCGCATTCTGCGGGTGCAGGGATGTCGCGCGGGTATGTGGGCTATCAATACATTAAATCAACCTGGCGTGTGCCATTTACTGAGACCAGTCAGTAAACTGTCGGAAGCACTATGTTCTCGTTGACTAATAGATCTTCGGAACTCAAGCCAACTTTAACTGCTTCCCGGTATGATTGGTCAAAATGTGGTCTAGCTGTTTTATTTCGAATAGGTATCTTATACTAATGTTTATAGAGTAAAATATGCAACTGTTGCATGCATACATACATACATACGCAGGTAATCCATAACACCCACATTTCGTCTACACACCACACTATGATTTTCGGTCGTACGTAACAGGACGTGAGCCCATTGACGCCAATAGGTCACTTTGTCCTTACCAAAAATATTGTAGCTAAATAAATTTGAAAGCAAAGTTTTGGACCCGATTCCTTGCAATGCGGGGTAAACTGCAAGGAAATTAAATACATGCTTAGCCGCACAATCGCTACCAGTTAACGTCTTGGAGAGTATCAGACGTATGTATGTATGTATGTATCTTTATTAAAATAAAATTAAATAAAAACTTAATATTATACATAATAAGGGTTCTTATAATATGAATGTACCTACGTCGATGCGTACCTGCCTATGGATTGTTTTCTTTTAAAATCAATTCTCATAGTCTTTTAAAATCAAACTATGTGCATCTCATACACTATTACATCAAATCTTATGAAAAGTTTAGTAAAATATGCGTAAAATTGCAGCGTATGGTTTTGTAAGCGTCAAAATTCATTTGCTGATTTACGTTATCAGAATGGTTACCTATCTTAATCCCGAATTTTAATATTCCGAATATCATAATCCAGAAAACGTTTGGCCATTTATTCATAATCCCAGTTTTCCAAATTCCGAAGTTTTATTTGCCATATAATCGCAACTCCGAATTTCATTTTCCTATTTATTCATTTGTACGACGTTTTATAATCCAGACGAACGAATTCCAGACACACGAAATCTAAATGCACAAATTCCAGATGACCGTAATCCATATGCACGAAAGCCGAATTTTTAAAACACAAATTTTTGAAATGCAGTTTATTGATATCCAGACAAACAATATCCAGATTTTTAAAAATTAATCCAATGGAAAAATTACAAGGTAGCTAGCACTCGCCGGCCGCTGCCGCGGCACGCTCGCTTCGCTCGCTCGGCTCGTGCAGGGGTCGCAGTTCTAACCTAACCTAACCTGCTGAGTCGAATTTGACAGTTAAACCTATCTGTAATAGGCAACTAAAATTTCTAAATTACTTGCTGTAGGTACCCACCTAATAAATGAATCGTATAAATTTACTGACTTTTACTATACCTGTTATAGTTTAGATGGAAAACGATTGTATGGGAACCAAATAAAAAGATTATAAAAATTTGGTAAAAGTTTATTTGGAAAATGGTACGATGGGAAACAAAAAAAAATATTCTGAGAATCTGGTATAACTATATTTGGATTATGACACTATGGAAAACAAAAAAATACTATTTGAAAATTTGGTTTTAGTGCACCTGGAAATTGATTCATCTGGGAAATGAAAAACGGAATTATAGAAAGTTGTCATTCATTACATCTGACTTTTAAAAGTTCTACCAACCGTTTTCGGGGTTTTAAGATTCGGGTAACAGAAATTCGATATTTCAATAGGTTACCTATCAGAATATGTACAGTACAAAAAACTGCATTGAAACCTTGGTTTAGCTTAAGTTGCATTTTAATGGAAAAAATAAAGTAATATGGCTATAGAAGATCTGACTGTTATTAAAGTTTTGACGTATTTTTAACATTTTAATTATGACATATCAGAATGAAAGCAGATTAAGTTTATTGTATGGCATAATCAATCATTCATTTCTGCAATCCACTGCTAGACATAGGCCTCTCCCAATGTACTCCCGATGCTTCATTCGATAAGTCCCAACTGCCTTTTTCCATTATAGTATGGCACAACTTACTATTTTAGTTACATACTACCTCTGTGATAAACAGATGAATAGAGAACATAGTTCAATAATAGAATTCTGCGGTGCCCTATGCGTATTGAAACTAGTAATGGTTCACTGAAAACAATAGAAGTATTATTAGTTACACTATCCCCTTTGTTTTCTTATCACAATATTCCATGTTCACATTTCCTGAACACACTAAATATGCTACGATATCAATTTTAATTGGCAAGATGAAACTTATCACTACACTGTCAAAATACATAACATAACATAAACTCACACCTATATCCCCGAAGGGGTATGCGGAGGTGCTAGCACCCACATTTCGCCAGTTTATGTTTAGGTCCCAATGTAATAGCTGGCGAGCCTATTGCCATTAATGGGACACTTATAAACTTGTGATAAATACACACATAACTTCGAAAAGCATCGAAAAGTCATTGGTGTGTGCCATGGAAAAACTATTTGATAGTCAATCGACATTAATGAAACGTTTTATGTTTAGATGATGAAAATGAACACCTGATCTCAGTGTAGGAAAGCTTTAGAAAGACAAAATGGAACGAAAAGTGATCGTCTGAAATTAGCTTTACGTCTTTTTTATATTCAGTCCATTCATTCCCCTGAACCTTTCCAGTCTAACTGTGATGCGGCTGAACTTCGATACTTTCCGTGAAGCGACTGCCATCTGACCTCCACAACCAATGGTCTAATGACCAATGGCGATATCGTAGTTCCAAGTTAGGCTGGTTGGACTTTTGAGGGCTCCAACTACCCGTAACGACTGCCATAGATGTTTGTATGGCAACCGGGACCGACGGCTTAACGTGCTCTCCGAGGCACTTATAAACCTGCGATAAATACACACATAACTTCGAAAAGCATCGAAAAGTCATTGGTGTGTGCCATGGTAACCTGGGATCGAACTCGAGACCTCGTCTCAGCAGTCCATTACCCATACCACTAGGCTACCGCGGTTTATATTCAGTCCAATTGACTAAAAATAGTCAATTTAGAAAATAGTGGCCTTCATTACAGGTAATGACCCTAGAATAGCAATAACTACCTTGATGGCCTCGACAGATAGTTTTTCACACTCTGCTGCTGCTGCAAGGCCTCGGACAGTACGTAGAAAGAAACACAGCCCTGATAAAGAATTTCAAGTAGTCGCATCCATTTCAATTAAATAAATTAGTGTAATTGCAATCTACTACTGGCATCTGTTTGGCTAATAAATAATATAATTTATTGCTTACCCAAACATTTCTCTACCAACCTAATTTCTACTAAAATAATTACAAAATATGGTAGGAAATCAGAAATTTTGACAGTAATATTCACTGAAAATCTTACGCACAGACTATAAATATTCTTACGCGACGTCGGCAATTTTTCCTTCGCTCCCTCCTCGCAGTAAATTATGTGAGTTATTTATCTTGGCAACATGTTGAAACTTAGCCTTCTGAATTTAGAAGGTTGATATTTTCACATGCGTTAGTCATGAAATTTCACTCTCTTAGAAAATGAGTATATATGTAATATTACAATATTATTCATGTATAGAATTGCAGTTAATAGTTACTAGGAGTTGTATATCTTGAGAATAGAATCTTAAAAAAATATTCATTATTATTCCTATGGGTCTAACCCATATAAGTGGTGGACCATATTAATTGGGGTCTCTCTATCATTTAACAAATTCTAGGTTTTTTTTTTCAAAAGGTTTCTACATGGTAGGCAGTACGAATGTAACGCCCCTGGTGTTGCAAACATCCATAAGTCACGGTGAGCACTTTCCATTAAGTGGGCTGTGTGCTTGTCTTTCTTTTACACCACGCAGACAAGCACACGGTCCGCCTGATGGGAAGGTCACCGTGACGAGGGGCGTCACACACGTGCTGCCTACCCTAAATGTCTGCCATGTAAGTGTTATAAAAAATCTTATATTATAGAAGAAAGTGTATTACTTGTGGCAATCACAATCAAACAAGAATGCCAATTAGTTTTGTGCAACTGGTGAGTTAGTTCAACAGAGTGCTTGGTTATCTGGTCTTGAAACGTCAATAGATGCCGGTAATTGCTTACCATTCACCATCAAAGCTTTGTACCGTGGCCACTTAATATGCCAACTACGGAAGTAAATGGAAGGATTCACCACTTAAGGTTTGATTAAGCTAGATCAGAGGAAAAAATCTACCCTTTTCTACCCATAACAGCCAAGAACACGAGTGGGAACTTCGAATATTTGCGGGGCCGAGTGGGCGCAGGGTACTAATTTTACCAGTGGGTTCATCGTCTCTTATTCTACGTAAGGTATTTACTCAAATAATAAATTGAGCGTCGGCTATTACTACTGTGAAAAGTATATCTATTAGAGGTACATAGTTATTATTACAGGCGTAAATAGAGGAACAGTTTCTTCACCTTACCGCGTTACCAAATTTTTAGGACTGCCGACAATCTAAGACATCTGACAAGATAAATAGTTTTATAAAAAAACATTAACATATAATAATATACTCTACCACTTTCTCGCACCTTGATTTTGTGTAAAGATATGTCAGTCGCCTACTTTGCTCCTCTAAGTTTTTTTAAGTATTACTACTTACTTTATATTCAGAAGCCTTTGAAGTCAATTGCAAGTCACACTTTATTACTGTGCTCTTACATAAATGTTTTACTCAAATATTGGCAGTTTTAGGCGTGATGGTGGAACATTCAATATTTAAAATAGCAGATAAAATCGCAAATACTCGTATTAAACCAGTGCAAACATTATTTATAATATATTTTCACTAGTTTGGAGACACCCATTAAATATATGATATTGAAATGCAATATGCTATATAGACATATAGCATACTGCATTTCAATATCATACGCAAACATCTCTTTGAATTATATTTCAGTACTAGCTGACCCGCGCAACTTCGTCTGCGTCAACCCGTTTATGCAACATTTTTCACTTCTGCTCCGCAGCAGTTGGTTATAGCATGATGTTATATACATATAAACCTTCCTCTTTAACCATTCTATCTATTAAAAAAAACCGCATCAAAATCCGTTGCGTAGTTTTAAAGATTTAAGCATACAAAGGGATATAGGGACAAAGAAAGGAACTTTGTTTTATAACTATGTAGTGATAAACCGCAAAATCTGCCAAAATACATCGTCCCTTAAATTCGAAATTCAAATAATTTATTACAGTCATCATTCAGTTAGTGTGATGGCAGCCTAACTCAGACCTACCATTTCTCGCCTCATTGTCTCGACATAATATCTCGCCAGTAAATGATGTACGCTACTTATTTCGGGCTTGGAAGTTTACGTGTGACGTGCCTCGTGAATGTACCATCCGGTCCGCAACGTAGTGGACTTAGAGAGAGAGATTTTATGGGGTCAAGCGGTAATGCTCTGTTGTATTCCTGACTTATTAAGATGAAGATTGTCTGTTTATTCGTAGAGGTTATAAAATTTTTGGCGCGTAACTATGCCCGGTCTTTTTTACTCAGTATATGACTCACGTTTTTGTGTAGAGTAACGATGTTGGTCTTTCACATAAGAACATATTTTGATACAATTCTGAGAATTTTTTTTTGAATAATAATGTATATTAGAGTCTGTTACGCGAAATCGACCAATAAAAACGTTTTCCGGTCATTTTTTTGTAAGAGATATTGTTTGAATAAACAGACGAAGTATAACGCATAACAAGGGCATCAACCCCAGTAACCACAAATAGGAAGAAATAAATGGATTAGTAGACTTACCTGCAAATTTGACTAAGCTCTCATACAGTTACTGTTTTATCTCCAAAATCTTTGCTAAAAAGTAATTTTGCCGAACAAAAATATGCTAAGGCTCATTTGGGGGAAGTTAAGGTAAATTTTTCAGATAAAATAACGAACTTTAACCTAATGCCGGATAATCCAAACGAATTTTATAAATCTAATCTAACATAATTAAGTCTGAATAATTCAATAACTTATTTAAAAGTAATTATAACTTTCTTTAATGCAGAGACACACGGCTTTATGATTTGGTATTTTTTTTGGGCCCCCGGCGAGTGGTGGTTATGTTAGATTAGAACCTGGTCTTCACATATCGTGAGGTAAGCTCAATTCCGTCTTTACCATAGGGGCACTCGGGACACACTGCCCACTGCCTCAGAGGGCCCCCGCCTAAAAGGGTTTCTTTTGCACATCCACTTAAGGAAAATCAAAACTATCTGAAAGGGCGTAAAGCCTTGTGTGCCCAGGGCGCCTGCCATACATAAAGACGGCTCTGGGTAAGGTGACTCCATAAAGTATTTCACTCACACTTAAGTTATTATAGAACTCCATACGATATGAGAATCCATTCATACATTTTGTAACTCGTTTTGCTTCTTTTACACGAGATTGAGTTTCAGCGAGTACACTTCGCGCCATGAAGTCTTCGAACGCTTTGCGAATTCACGTATTTTCTATTTCCTACAATCCCGGATCCTTAAAGCGGGGCGGGAAAAACTATTTGCCGTCAAACTAGGACCGCCATTCTAAGGGAAAATTTATAATGCTAAGTTTTTTCTGGGTCGCACTTAAGGTTACCAAAGGACGATGTGTGGTAATTCGACGACCCAAATACAAATAAATGGAAAATAAATTAGTTTATTATAGTTTACTGCTGAATGTAAGCTTTTCTAATTGTAGCCTAATGTACATCATTCACATAATATTAAACCATAGCTGTGTTTAATACAGTAGGAAAAATTAACACTAAAATACCTGAAATATTCCATTTCTAACTTCTCTACTCTATTCAATTACGAAGTGTACTAACAGTAGTAACTTTGTTAGGCAAATGGCCTGGCTTACAATTAAATTACCGACTCTATTGTGTAGTACTGGACAAAGCTCGACCCTTCTGTGTTACGGTTGTCAATCGCGATATTTGATATTATAGTAGGTATTGCACCCTCCACGATGCCAAACCTCTTTAAGTATGCCCCTCCTACAGGGCCTCGGCGGGGCTGTTATTACCAGGCATTTAAAAGTTATTACAGTAAAGTTTTTTTATACTCTAGGACAATCTACACAACGCCACCTAGACCCATGGTAAGCATAGTTTGACTAGCTTGTGTTAAGGGTTCTAGAATGGGGATAAACATACTTAGATACTTTTTTTTGTAAATAAATACATTATACATAGAAACACCCAGACCAATGTAAATATTCATATTCATGCACACAAATATTTGCACTAAGCGGGAATCGAATCCACGCCTCCTACGTAGCAGTCGCGTTCACTACCGCCACGCTACGGAGGTTGTCAGTTGTCTTTACATATGTTATGTGTTTCATTCAAAAATATTAAATAGTTACAGTTTTACAGATATTCAAAGTTCGCAGAAATATCGAGTTCCGCTAACAGGGCATGCCAACGCGAGTGAAGTCTCGTTACTCCGTTCGGCTCAATTAAAAACTATTTTTTGTTTCGGATAGTCCACCTATCAACGAAGGCTCCGAGTAAAATGTTAATAACGCAAAAACGAGGGATATATATTTTGATGAATGAACTGCTCTAAATATTTATTAGTTCCTGCTACTTGTAGTAAAATGTAAGATGTTGCGTGTCGTCACACGACGTCTCAGGCATACACACGTTCATTTTAAAATTCTCTACATTAGAAATTAATTGAACCATCGATATAATTGTTAATTGTAGTTTTCCACTTGTGTTTTTCAATCAGTTTTTCCTTTGAGCTTATGGCGGTAGGTATATCAGGATATCAGGTGTGAAACTATCCCGGTACTGATACACACAGTACAACCCTTTTCCCAGTATGACTGATAGGTTACCTCGATTAATGATTCAATGGCTTGGAAATAATTCGCTTGTGGGAACCTTTTCCAATCGTTTTTACTGTAAGTTATGTATATAAATTGTCTTTAAGAGGTTGATAGAAAGTTTATTTACGGAAATATATTTTTGGTGCATTGGTTTGTCACCCAATATTGATTATTGTCTGCAGAATATAATGCCACATTAACCGTGTCCGGCACGGCTAGATTTAGGTTAGAAAAGTTTGACTGAGGTACCGCCTATCTCATGTTAGGTTAGTTACTTGTGTTATTGCATGGAATAGGCCCACGATAAAAGGAAACTATACTTTATAAAAATAAATTCATGAAATAATCAATCATTTAATATGAATAAAGTCAACAAGTAACCAACATCTAAGTCCGTGATAGTCCTTAATAATATTAAATGAAAAGAAAAAACAGTTTTTTCCCTTAGAATTTAATTAAGTCAATCATATTTGTAACCTAACCTAACTAAATATATATTAATAAATCTAAAACAACTACAACGTATATACAAGTAAATAGAACTAAAACTAAAATTTGACATAGAATCGGTCCCAGAAGTCTGACAGTATTGCTGCCTTGTATGGCAATGCTAGTTCTCTGTCTTAAAAAGCCAGCCTTAATGTTACGAGAAATGTCAATAGCAATCTCTATTTAAAAAACAACCATACAATTTTATTTGGCGATCGTATCAAATGACAATTTACTGCAGATAGCCATACGAGTAATTTAAAAGCATTCTATATCCAATAATTTTAATACTCCATCGAGGATAGAATAGCCATAAGCGCTGCGTAAAAAGATTGGCTATTAAGGACCTTCTCGTAACTATGATACTATTGGAGTGAATTTTACGATGTCGTAATAATATAGGTCTTAAACATAAAAATTATTATAAAACGAGGAAGAAGGCAAAAACCGTAACAATTTATTCGATTGGTAAAAGTAATCATTCGTGATCTGACAAACGGTGACGAAAAACGGAAACGTACGCAGACGATATTAAGTATAAGCTAAGTAAATTAAAAGAAAAAAAAATGGAATAGGTAAAAATAATCTGAATTAACTTATAAGTTTTAAAATTACATAATTTAATCCAATGTTGCATAATTCAATAATTTAATCTTATATAAACAAATTTATCTTGGACTAATGTTTCGTAACTTAAAATTGTATAAAAAGTGTCAAGATTTTGACTGAATCACTGTGTCCCAATATACAGGCGTAAGTATAGATTAAGACATTTTTGTAAAATGTTTCTGTTTCAATAAAACATTCATTCATTCATGTACAATGGTTGCGCTCAGCTTGACGGCGTCATCAGATGTTTTTTCAAGATCCAGCCAAAAGGACCCGAGACTGCAGGATGAAGGAAACACGTAAGCCAGTAAGAAATTTGAAAACTTAATGGGACGGCAAAGGAAAGATTAACCGAGCTTGATTCTTTGTAGAATCTTCAGCGCCGTATGCGGGTGACATTTAGGCTCTGCACGTGTTGTCCTGTATAAGTAAGGAGATAGTGAGACTAATTGGAAGAGCTCATCAGAATATTCACCATGGTAGAGACTGTAAAATACTGCATTAGCACTCATCAACTTAAAGTCAAATTGAGTAAAACATTTTTTGACAGGGTGTAGTACGAACATCAAATGAACTCGTGCCTTCTTTTTTTACATCTTGTATAATTGTGACATTACATATGTAATACTAGTTGTTGCCCGCGGCTCCGCCTGTGTGGATGTTGGTTATCGCGACCAAACACACCATATTATGTCCTTTCCTAAGGTCTAATAATCTGTAATATAGCTAGTATGTAATATACCTAGTCTGTAATATACCGTACCTAACTATTTCAATGCTATCTACCGTCTTGTATATCATGATAATTACCAAATGCGAAAACTTGTAATTGGCCATTTTATATTACAATTGTACCTAAATTGTGTTCTAGCTGTAAATTTTTCTGAAAGAATAAAATAAAAATAAAATTAGCCTTTTTTGTCTTATATACAATGTACTGTACTTTATTTATGTAATACCTCGTAGTTTGGAGTCCAAAAACATTATTAACAGTATTAAATAGTAATTGTGACGTCAGTGACATGCCATAATGTACGTTATTATCACATTATGCCACGTCACTGAGCGTCAGCTAAACAAGCGGCTAAATGTTCGTGGAGTTAATGACACAACAACAGACTTAAGCAGGATAATGGATCTAAACATGCGTAATGTTGATAAATAAGATATTATATGGGCACATTACATACAGACTATAAAGCCGCGGTAGCCTAGTGGTATGGGTAATGGACTGCTGAGACGAGGTCTCGAGTTCGATCCCAGGTTTACCATGGCACACACCAATGACTTTTCGATGCTTTTCGAAGTTATGTGTGTATTTATCGCAGGTTTATAAGTGCCTCGGAAAGCACGTTAAGCCGTCGGTCCCGGTTGCCATACAAACATCTATGGCAGTCGTTACAGGTAGTTGGAGCCCTCAAAAGCCCAACCAGCCAAACTTGGAACCTTGATATCGCCATTGGTCATCAGACCATTGGTTGTGGAGGTCAGATGGCAGTCGTTTCACAGAAAATATCGAAGTTCAGCCGCATCACAGTTAGACTGGAAAGCCGACCCCAACTGAGTTGGGAAAAAGGTTCAGGGAATGATGATTACATACAGACTATAGTGGCGGCACGGTTTGACATAACTGGTTTTGCTCTTTTTCTTTTTTTTGGTGTGTGAAGTTTATTTTATTTTGTGCCAATTATTTTTATTAGTTTCACTTGTATGTTTGCTTGTAACTGGCTCTTTCGAGATCGATTTTTAAACTTATTTGTTGTTCTGTTCAATTTGTGTGTGTGTTGAACTGTTTAATAATACTTATTACTTATTAAACAATTTCAAAACGACAGGATGTTCGCTATTTCATATTACTCTGCAAAATCATTTCTGACATGACCGAGGAAACCCTTTTTTACTATTCTACATTATACTTTGAAAACCTTCGTAATGTAATTTATGTATTTACACACGTATATAATAAACTATAGTACGACAGTTTATTTATTTACCAGTTAACTCTTCTCTAACAGTAACAACCAAATAAAACACGGATTGAATGGTAATGGCTGACTCAAATTTCACCAATTACGATCGAATTGGGCAGTAACAAAACAAACCGGCCTGACGTTAATGGATTGCTCGTCAGATATATGTGAATAAAAGTTAAATTGTCATTTAAAACATTTTAAATTTATTTTCATTTTGTCATTCGTATTCACATATTCCCTTTGTATTTCTCCAATCTGATCTGTTCACATATAAAAGCTTTTCCTTTACAAATATTTTGTTAACAAACACGAAATTGTGATATCAACTCAAACCTCTTTGCATACCTTTTTCAATTCTCGTTACAAGATTTCCTTTTATTCGTACACATGTACTTTTTCATACTCTTATCTCAGTCATATCCGAAGCTTTCAGCTCTGAGTCTGAGATCCACTATTACCAGTCTAACTAGCTGAATTATTGTTAGCGGCTTTAGCTGAACTTCGATATTTGCCGTGAAGTGACTGAAATCTGGCCTCCACAACCCATTGCTTATATCGAAGTCTTGCTGTTAGACCAGTTGTTGGACTTTTTAGGGTTCCAAGTACCTGTAACGACTGACTTACATATGTTTATATGACAACCGGAATCGAGCGATAGCTCAATCTGCTCTACGAGGCATGGCCAGAACAATGCAAATAACCATATTCATGCATACAATTATTTGCACTGAGCGGAGATCCAACCCGCGTCTCCTGCGGTCACTACTGCCACGTCACTGAGGCCGTCATTTGTACACATGTAGTGATAGTATAAAAACGTAAAATATGGGTAGGTAAAATATAAACTGTAAGACAAGGGTGCAGTAGACAGCGCACCAGTCAGCGTTTCAGGTGATATGTCGAATTAACAACAAACATACATACATACGATCACGCCCGTAATCTTCGAAGGGGTTTGCAAAAGCGTATTAAACACCCACATTTCGCCAACTATGGTTTTCGGTCCCACGTAATAGGGGGCGAGCCTATAGCCACCAATCGAGAACTTTATAAAAGAATGGGTATCACGAAAATAAATTCAATGAACAACAAAACAACTGTAATTACTAATATTCCTTCTTATCCCTTCAGCTAAGTTCAATATTTTGTATTAAGAATGCGTTTTGGTAGTGTCATGGCCAGGATTCAAACCCGAGATCTCATGATCTTAAGACCGACTCCTTAACCGCTAAGCCATAGACGCTTAAACATTGTACACACTAAATTGTAATCAAACCTTAAAGTCAAATATAACAATTTCAAAAAAACTCCTCACATTATAAAAAAGCTTCTGAAGGTACTTTATCATAACTGCATAAAGATGACTGACCGGTGAATGGAATGGTGTAGCTCCATTCAGAAAGTTTCTTATGAACACATTCTTGTGTAATGTGCTTGGAATTGGTTCGATAATAATTTATGAAGGGCGTTATTAAGAGAGTATTCTCCCTCGAAAACGCGTTCTAAATTTAAAATTACTAGTATTGCCTATGTTGCGGAGGTCGCAGAATGACCTCCGGAATGACAAGTGGAGCCGTCTGTCACCCTAGCAGAAGCAGGCCGAAAGTGCGCCTCCCCATATCCGGGGGTTAGATGGGGACGCCATGGTTCCCACATTAGGAGAAGGGGGTCATCTTAAAGAGATGTCCCCGGGTCTGCCGGGGTGCGAGAGATATGTCTTGTATAATCTTACCTCCTGCAATGAAGAACTCATGGATGGCGTGCGTTTTGTTCGGTTCGAGTCCGACATAACCACCTTCACCGACTTTTGGTGGGGTGGTCCGTGGGGATTTTGCGCACGGAAAAAAAAGTACTACCTATGTTGTAGTATATAGGTAGAAAACAGAAACGTTATTTAAAACTTTCATACAGTAAGAATTTGTGCACTTTTTAATGAAAACTCATGAGACCGACACACGTACCTTGCCTACTTTACACTACCACTTGTTTTTTCTTTTCTGTGCAAATAGATTCTGTGTGGTGACGAAGAAAGAATATCACCACCCTATTTCATCTAAAAGGTGGCTTAAAAGGCGAGTAACTGAGAAGACTCCGGTAAGAAACTTAGCGGAATTTTTATCTGTGGGGAAAAAAAGTCTAGATACAATAATTACTTGAGTAACAAGTAAAGTGGACAGCTCATTTCCATGTTAACTTGTCAGATAAATGATGTTTAGTTGACATAATTTACTGCTAATTACATTTTTAATTTTATTCATAGGTAAATCCCTAATTTGGAAGCTTGTTAAAGAAGCGTATACATTTTTTTATTTTATTATACTTATATTAGGAAAACTATATTACATTTAGGTACATAGGCATTAAGTTCAACTATAATACATTACTACTTACATTACTAGAGACCATTCATAAGTTTTCTCATGTAAATAACAGCAGACACTAGACGGTTTCAGATATCGTAATGCTTGAGACCCAATCAAGACAAGACAACATCCCTAAGAAGAAGAATAATAAAAAAGAAAAAGAAAAAATAATGTGTGGTTCGACAGTTAACCCCTAACAAGGCCGTTCAAACTAGAGACCACTTGCACGGCATGTTTGCTTGCTTGCATTACCTTCGTAACTAAGACAGATATTTTAATCGAAATTCATTCATTATACAACAATAATACTATGCGAATGGCGTTTGCTACTGTACTCTTGTCACGTTCTCACTATATATCATACTCGTTCTAACGTAGTAGGGTCAAAAATATTTTGCCTTCGACCTTCCAGCCTAATATTCTTTACTTATATGGATAATCCTGTTATAAATAGAAAAGGTAGCACTTATTGTTCCGTTATCAAACATTATGGTTATGATAATAATGGTGTATTCCACTTTTTGCACTGGTTGATATTGGTGAATTGGGGCCTTTCTACAAACATATATAAATGAATTCACGACCCAGTAGCCTTAGCACAAAATACTATCGAATTCGTAATGTAAAGGTATCGACAGAACGGAGCGTTGCTATTGGCGGGCTACACACGCACACAGGGTCATAAGAGGCAGACTGCTAATCACAATGCTCTGATCTCTCGAAAACTTCACATTACGAATTCGATAAGAGTTCATGCTAGTGCTACTAGTTCCTAACATGGTCGTAAATTCATTTATTATTTAGTCATACGGCATTCATGAATAATACCCAACTTTCAAAACCTAGTCATAAATTGAAATAAAGAAGTTGCTATTCCAATGGACCATTTATTGCAATTGCAAGTTTTATGTTAAATATTGACGCTATATTACATAATATACGGTCAATTTGTATTCTACATTCGTATGTAAAACCTTGTAACCTTGCGATATATAGTTTATGCATAGAATTTCAAACAGGGATAAGGATTTTGTCGACTATATTAGGTTTAGGGCCGTAAATTGACAATAAGCAGCCTTGTATCGGCGAGAAATTTTGCCACGGAGAAATTGCTTGGAGAATTGATCCTCTAGAGTAAATTCCATGCATGAATTACAGAGCTGTAGCTTAAATAAAATATAAAATACCATGTTTATACTACGTTTGTATTTTTTTAATTGTACTAGCTGTTACCCTCGACTGCGCCCGCGTGGATGTCGGGTATCGCGTAGAATATAAGTATGTAACATAAGTATTAAGAACATACTTTTGTTCCGTCAACAATAGTTACCGCAGCGCATGCAAAAGTTTTTGAAATGTGCACATCAGTTTTTGACTTTATTTATTACAAACATACACACACATAATACATATTCTTCCTTTTTTATAAAATTAGTGTAGATTTTAATTTTCATTGTCTGATACTCGCCAAGACTTTAAAGGGTAGTTTGTTTGTTTGCTAAGCTTGTTAGTTAAGCAAGTAATTAATTTCCTTGCGATTTATACCGCGTAGCAAGGAATCGGGTCAAATTTTTTACCAAATTTATTTAGCTGGTATATTTTCGGCATACCCATTTTTTGTACAAAGTGCCCGATTGGTGGCAATACGGTCGCCTCCTATTACGTGGGACCGAATATCATAGTTGCCGAAACTGCTACCTAAGCTGCCTACCCTTTTGGGGATATTATGTATGTATGTATGTCTATTTTCATCAAATGTGTCACCTTTTATCTTTCCTTCTCCGTTACTACTTATTTCATTCATAAACAATACAGCTATATTTGTTTTAATCATTTTTATGAATAATGAATATAATGTAAGTTATTTTTCAAATCGAAGCAAGGTCAAGGGAAGTCTCGATGGTTTTGTTGTTGTTTATTTTGTTTGATCAATGTCAAATGGAAAACAACTTGTTTACTTGCGTAATATTCACCAGAAGAGATAACAAAACATAAACTCGCGCCTATATCCCCGAAGGGGGTATGTTTAGGTCCCAATGTAATAGGTGGCGAGCCTATTGCCATTAACCGGGCACTTATAAACCTGCGATAAATACACACATAACTTCAAAAAGCATCGAAAAGTCATTGGTGTGTGCCATGGTAAACCTGGGATCGAACCCGAGACCTCGTCTCAGCAGTCCATCACCCATACTACTAGGCTACCGCGGTCCAAAAATTTCTCCCATAAATTGATGCTTGTCTAAAAATATATCCATTTATCTAACAGAAAAGTGACATTTGATTTATTACTTTGCGTCCACTTCGCTCTTTATCTTAATATGACTTCGGGACTTCTCACTGTAATTTTGAGGGTCTATGGAGTGTGTGCAAAGCCTCGTTCATTTATATCAACTTTGCAAATACAATAAGTTAAGAACTATTCATATTGGGTCTTGTCACTACATAGTATAAAACGAAGTCGCTTTCTTTGTCCCTATGTAGGCTTAAATTTTTAAAACTACGTAACGGATTTCAAAGCGGTTTTTTAATAAATAGAGTGATTTAATATACCTAGTATATTTGCGCAGGTCTGGTCGTGCCTCGGAGAGTACATTAAGCCATCGGTCTCAGTTACCATGGCAGTTGTTACGGGTAATTGGAGCCCTCAAAAGTATGACTAGCCTAACTACAAAACTTCGATATCGCCACTTTGGTTGTGGAGGTCCGATGGCCGTTGCTTTACGGCACAAAATATCGATGTACAGCCGCACCTTAGTTAGACTAGAAAGCCGACCCCAACCGAATTGCATTGGTCTGGGTGTTTCTATGTATAATATGTATGTATTAAAAAAAAAATAAGTATGTTCATCCGCATTCTGGAACCCATAACACAAGCTAGTTAAATTATGCTTACCACGGGTCTAGGTGGCGCTGTGTAGATTGTCCTAGAATATTTATTATTATTTTATAACGTCGTCGCATTTCTTTTTTTTTTTTTTTTTTTTTTAATAAGAATATTAGCAACCGAAGCTACTAATATTCCCTTTAACCCCTCCAGCTAAGCTCAAATGGCTTGTGTTAGGAGTGGGTTCACGTCGGTAGTGTGATGGCCAGGATTCGAACCCGGGACCTCTCGATCGTAAGGCCGACCCTTAACCACTAAGCTACCGCCGCTCCTCCTCCTCTCTCTCTTATAAAATTGTCCTGGAGCTTTACTCTCCGCTTGGCTTGATCGAAGCATTTCGCTTGTAAGAGATTTATCACGGATTAAAGTTCTATCTTGGAAGGACACTTTTAACGCGAACTTTTGCTCTATAGTAAAATATGGCATAATGTATTTTTGAAATGCAAGTACTGACAACGTAACAAAAAGTAACAACGACAGCAATGCACAAATCCATTGCACATGTTATTTCCATTAGTGTTATCTGTCACTGACCGCGTCCAGTGATAATGATCGCGGGTGTACAGTTACATTATAACTACATAATTATATTATTACTGTTGTGTGTTATGACATAACATAACATTATATAATATATATATAACTCTAGGTGAGTGGTCGGTTCCCCTCCCTTTCCCAATATATTTTATTGTAATTGATTTCCACCATGCAACATTTATTTCAAAAATGTTTAATGTACTTTATTAGATACTAAGCAAGCCTGGAAATGAACTGTTCACTACACCAGACTGAGTAAATGTTTATAAATAGACCAAAAAAAAGCTCGTTCATTTTCTTGCCGGAGTCTTCTCAGGCCGGGGCCGCGATTCGAACCGGCGCGCCTGCGGCGGTGGTCCACTTGCTCACTAATTTATAAAACATTCTTGATATTGAAGTTTTGTAAGTCCCGCTTATGGTCTGTACAGAATAAATGACTTTTGAATTTTGAATTTTGAACGTAGGAGTATGTACAGATATAAATAAAGAAACTCATGTTTGACGTTGGTAATTTTCGTTCAGAATCTTTTCTAATCACTCAGCAAGTTGTTATTTCATTCAATATTAATGTTTCTTGATTTCTAAACGAATCAATGACCCGTGCGTATTGAAATCGTTAAGACCGAGTGATCCTCATCATACTTCCGAGAGTATGTTATGATATCAATGACGAGGGTAAATCTTGTCAGAAACGTTAACACTCCAATGCATTGAGAAGCGAACTCAATAATAGCTGTAAGGTGGTGTTTGGGGTTCCAATAATGTTTATATTAACACATGTAGTTACATTAGCTACCTACTTCATTATTTCAATGATTACTCTTTTATTTTTATTTTTTTCTATTTATGGTACGTCAATTTGACTTCACCTCGCCTGATGTTAAGTTGAAGGCATAGTCTCATGAAAGAGGGTCACCATCGCAAACACTTTCAGTGCCACAATGGTGGCGCTCAGCTTGACGGTCTAATCAGATGCCTTTTCACGCCCCGCTTACAGGACCTGGGCCTGTAGGAAGAAGGAAACACGTGCGCCGGCAAGGAATTCCAGGACTTAATGGTGCGGCAGAGAAAAGACTCACCGAACCACTTGGTTCTTGATGGAATATTCTGTAGGTACCGTATGCGAGTGACATCTAAGCGCTGCACGTTTTGTTCTGTGTAGGAAAGGGGAGCGTCGGATTAATTGTTGAGTAACAATTGAGTTCTAACATAACCATAACATAGGGGTACCCCGAAGGGGTAGGCAGAGGTGCTAGCACCCACATTTCGCCAGTTTATGTTTAGATCCCAATGTAATAGGTGGCGATCCTATTACCATTAACCGGGCACTTATAAACCTGCGATAAATACACACATAACTTCGAAAAGCATCGAAAAGTTATTGGTGTGTGCCATGGTAAAGCCTGGGATCGAACCCGAGACCTTGTCTCAGCAGTCTATTACTCATCCACTACTCTACTCTCTCGCAATTAAAATTTGCTAATGGAGTTGTGGAGGAATGAGTTACGATGTTGCAACACAAATAGAGGATCTTCCGACCTTACCATCCCCTCTTAAATGTAATATTATTTCAATCTAACTTTACTTTCGTAGTAGGATTCGGACTTTGAACGTTCTCATCATTGATATTTGTATAATGTATCTCGCAAACTAAACAAACAACTACCCACTACAACAAGAGATACTGTTTAACCCATTTTAACCCGCCACATAATGACGCATTTTTTCTTCTTTCACAACTTCCTCAATATTGGTATCAGATGATGAAGACTTGACCAGTAGAATACTATGATAACTTTCAAATCCAAGATGGGATAGATTAATTTAAAAAGAATAAAACGTAATTTGAATTTAACATTTAAAAAACATCCCGCAGAAAAATACATCGTCAATTTTTTTTTTATTCCAGCGTTGTTGTGTCATGAGACCTTAAAGTTTGATATTTTTTATGCAAGCTGCTATCTACTGGCCTCGTGGAAAATCAACAATAGAGCCTCATCTATCGGTGCATAGGTTAATGTCGATCTTGGTTGTTATTTCAAACAATTCCTCAGAAAACAAACCTATGTAATGGCGTCAGAATTTATTTATGCTAGTATAATTTCTTTTGGAGCAAAAAGGTTGAACGTCGTTCAATACTTGAGACTTAAAAAGAAGTATATTGTCCTTTGAAGTATTGCTTCGCTCTGTTGAGTCTCCTATATGTTAGAATTTCTTTTACTAATCAAAGGCCTCATAGCATTATATTTTATTTCTTACGTTATTTTAGAAGGTTTCCTCTCCGGAAATGAATTGGGAAAATGTTTTAAATAAGCTTAGGTACTTTTTCTTGTAATATTGAACTGAAGAAACTCATAGCCATTATTTTAATTACTACTAATTTCAATGCCAATTCACATAAACAGTTATCAATGATGATAATTGTATTTATTTACTGTAAACATCGGATCAGAATTTATCAGCGACTTGACTATTTAGTATAAAATTATATAAACTTCTAAATTAAACTGTGAGAATTCCGTCATAGTAGCCGGACCTCTGCCTTCCACATTCAGTTTATCCCTGTTTTCAGCTTGTTCATCCAAGGTCGCGGGAAACCGAAAGATGTGGAAAGGTAGCCGAAATAGCGAATTAAAAGTAATTATTACCAAATATAGCGTGATAGAAAAAGTGGTTTTATAACATTCGCGTAGACTTTAGAAAATATGGTGCTGAATATTTTGTTTCTATACATATAAGAAAATATTTGTCAACTTAACATACTAAACCAAAGTTATTAAGCTTTAGATACCCCTCATCTGGTCAATTTAAAAATAGCCTGATCTCATATAGCTACTAATTTTATACAGTACTTTCGTTCTAACTTGTTTGAACTTTTTGTGATTCTTATAAGAGTTATATTCGCTTGTTCTTTATTGTGGGAGGCGTAAAGAGGCTATGATTTATTACGTTCAAGAGTAGCCCTGACTGTTATGAAGAGGGTGCAGCAATTCTGATGTAGTATAGAAATTTAATTTAGTACTACATATTATTTTCGTCAACAAGAAGGAAATTAAAATGGCGCGGATTTGTGTATTAATTTTATGCGATGGTGAACAAAATACTTGAAGCTTTGCGTTCAATATTATTGTTTGATGACATTTCATTACACGCCATGATTGTGAGGAAGCTTTGTTATTTCTTCATCAGCTAAGTCTTAGTTAACCAACTACCTGCTAAAGTAAGTGTTATGTCAAATTTAGCATTAACAGTTACATTGATTCTAGAGGTTTCTGCTTAATGTATTGTACCAGTGTATTTAGTAGCTCGGTTAAAGTTATCTTTTTGATAGAATTTGATGTTAACAATTAACAGTAACCAACCTAGCTTGGCCGGTTACTGTTAGCGTCAAGTTATGACGTTATTTTAGCTATTGTCAAATGGTGCACCTGTTATATGCCTGACCGGTACTTTAACTGCACTGTTAATGGTAAAGTAAGATGGTGCAACCCAGCCTTAATGTTTTTCCCGGTTGCTCACGAGGCTTACTTTCACTTTGGAGTCTAGAGTTCGCTTGCTCCGCTTCGTGTTGATTTGATTTATATTACCTACTTTTAAAGCAGCGACTGCGGTCGGTTGGACATTGGTGTGTGCCATGGTAAAACCTGGGATCGAATCCGAGATCTCGTCTCAGCAGTCCATTACCCATACCACTAGGCTACCGCGGTTACTAAATTATTGTATTTAGTAACCGCGGTAAATTATTGTATTTACCATTAATGATCGCATCGCATCGCTAACCATATATCATGCAACGTGAAAGTTTAAAGTGAGTAATGCATGCGAATGTCAGTGAATAGCCCCGTATCGCTGAGTGTCATTCCATTTGACTCTGAGAGTTGAAATTGTATAGCATGCATATTTTAATAGTGGCTTAAATATGTCATTGTGCGTCTGTTATCGTCAACATAAAATCGTACATTCAATCATTTGTTGTTTGTTTATCCAATTTCAGCAAGCAATTAACTGTTTGGATTAAAAAATAACAAATTGGCTGTATTATCAGTGCCAGTATTGTGTGTTCATGCTGGATATTAATGTAGGTCTTTAATTTATTGTTAGGTTCCTATCAATACATGGTACATTTATATAGGTAGTGCGTTAAATATGAAGAGATGGAATAGAATTGAAAATCATAATAATTTTTAAATATGGAATACGATTTATTGATATCTTTAATATTATTTATACTGTTGATTGATGGCACTTTGTGGAACTTATTCCCTCTAAATAAGTGGCATTAGTTTTGTATACTTATCGGCACGGATCTTTTAGCTGAGTCCCTAGCGAAACAAAACTCTGGCGCACGCGAATTGTTTAGATATAATTTGTGATTGACAGATTCCAAAATTATAAATTCAAAATTCACAAATTATTTATTCTGTATAGATGATTAAGCGATACTTAAAAAACGTCAAAATTCAAAGAATTAATTTCGTTTATTCAGTTTAGGCACATAAGGAGCACTTATGAATATCAAAGTTTTACAATAACATTTGTCCAAAATATTATAATTTATAATAAATGAGAAGAGACCAGCAAGAAACTCACGTAGATTATCGTTATAGTTTATTTTCTAATTAATAATGTACTATAAGTTAGTTAGCAAATGGATCACTGGTTCAAAACGCGACAGCAAATTGCCACGTTGTTTAGGAGGCATTACTACAATATACCTGACCTAGTCAAAACTGTAAAACAAACACTAAGAGTAACCCTTTGCCTTTTCCTGTTTTTTTCATACATCCGATAAAAGTAAAACCAGTTTTATTATTTCGGATTAGCACAAAGGAAGAAGGTCGCTCAGTAATTGTTGTTGTGTTCGGCTTTCGGAAGGGACCATGAATAATTCATTGTATTGTATTTCAGATTAAGGAATTGCATTACGGTTTCTATTAGACCCCTAAACACGATTATTGTAGTGCTTGGCCAAGTGTGTAAGGTCCCTCGCACTGAGGCGCGTAATAAACTCCTTTCTATGGCTTTTCCAAGTGATTACAATATGGGTTTTTTCACGAAGGCATACGAAGGTGGACAACATGCGTTTGACGCCTCTGACGTTGCCACGGTGACTATTTTCCATCAAGTGCCGTGTACTTTTTGACTATCTAAGAAGTATAAAAGAAGTAGGATGACCGGATAGAAGTACATAAAGTTAAAATATTACTTAGAGTGTTGATCACTCACTCTAGAAATCTCTAGAAAAGACCTCTGTGTTTATTGCCGTTTTTTATATTTGGCATAGCGAGACTATTAGCACTCAGATCTATTCCGCAGCTGAACGGATCTAAAGGCATTATTAGATCATTTATTTATCATTTGCATGGTGTCGTAAACAGAAAACGCGGACGAAATCTCTGCGAGAAAAGGAAAACTCGAAACAGAATCGTACATGGACCCGTCTGGCCACCGTGGAAACAGTAGACCATAGCCTCCCAACATTGGAGAGACCTATGTCTAGCAGTAGATTGCGATAGGAGGTAGGACACGACGGTATCTCCCGTCCGAAATGAGCTGTGCAACTGGGGAAGTAACTCCGCCCTACAGCAGACCGCTGTCATAATAACCATCGTGTTGTGTACCCGCCGGTAAGTAGGGTAGCCAGAGCTCATTATACCCCTCCTTCCCCTCCCCTTCCTAGCCTCCCCACCCCTTCCCAGCTCTCCCCCTTTCCCTTCAGGGTGGGCAGCGCGTGTGTGACACCCTTAGTGTTGCGCACACGTTCATAGGCCACGGTGGCCGCTTTCCATCCGTGGGCCGTGCGCTTGTCTACCACCTACATCATTCCCTGAACCTTTTTCCCAACTCAGTTGGGGTCGGCTTTCCAGTCTAACTGTGATGCGGCTGAACTTCGATATTTTCCGTGAAGCGACTGCCATCTGACCTCCACAACCAATGGTCTAATGACCAATGGCGATATCGAAGTTCCAAGTTAGGCTGGTTGAACTTTTGAGGGCTCCAACTACCCGTAACGACTGCCATTGATGTTTGTATGGCAACCGGGACCGACGGCTTAACGTGCTCTCCGAGGCACTTATAAACCTGCGATAAATACACACATAACTTCGAAAAGCATCGAAAAGTCATTGGTGTGTGCCATGGTAAACCTGGGATCGAACTCGAGACCTCGTCTCAGCAGTCCATTACCCATACCACTAGGCTACCGCGGCTTTTTGGCGCGGCTTGTCTACCACCTACGCAGTATAAAAAAAAATAAAAAACAAAAAAAAATATTTATTATCCGCCCGCGTGGATGATTTTTCCTTGCTGTCGATATTAGCGCCAATGTATAGAAATTTACCGGATCGATTGAGATTTATGATTATTACTCCGCTCCCTTGGATGGTAGCGTGATGATATAGCCTATGTTACTCCTAGATATTGTAGCTTTTTAGATGTGAAAGAATTATTGAAATCGGTCCAGTAGTTTCAGAGCCTAGTCGTTACAAACAAACAAACAAATCTTTCCTCTTTATAATATTAGTATAGATTAATCTATGTATTCAAGGTATTTAATGTAGTAATCAAAAAGAATCTGATTACAGGTGTCAGTTCAATTATATTTAAAGTATTTCTGAGTTTTATCTATCTCTATTTTAATTTACAAAACTTTATATATCTCGTGAATGTTTCAAAAACGTAGTAAGTCTTATCACCGAAGTTTTTATCTTACACCATTTAACTTTTGTGAAGGGTTTACTGATTAGTGATTCGGCTTTATTATACTCGTACCTTAATTACTAAAGTTCTATTCTGATTTAAATTTCAAATTTGTTATATTAAGTTATTTTTAACCGACTTCAAGACAATTTCAAAGCAGGTGAAAAAATTTGAAAGCAGGTGGTATAAAATTTCATTTATCTTATTTCATATTTTTAACTATGATCTATGTAAATGATTTTTGCAATCTCCTTATGATTCCCCTTTTTTGTGAGTACCCTCACTAATTTTGAGTGAAAAACATTATATTACACATTTTAGCGCCGAAATCCAATGCTTACTTTTTATTCACATTTTATGTACCTTTCTTGTCGTGACTATAACTCTTTACTTACCTTTTTCAGTTATTTATATGTAATTACTAACAATAGAGTGACATTTAAGTTATCTATCATTAGACTACAATGGTCTAAAGTAAAGATTAGATCAACACCTTTGAGACCTCACTTATTGTAATCTATCCAGCAATTAGGCTTTTAGAGGGGAACAAAGGAAACTACATTCATACAGGGGACCTCTAAAGTTCCTGGGAAGTTCGAAACTAAAATTGTATGCAGTGATGCCACTACACAACTACTAGGACCTACTGATAATAGATCTACTTATTAATACAAAAAAGTTTAGAATACTGCTTGCATAAGTTTACATGTTTTCTTATAAAGAAACAAGACATCAATCTAGTTTACTTTTATTTATGGTTATATCAGACTTACGCTGTCAAAGGATTACAGACCTAAAGGTGTCCAAGACCTTTTGAGGCTCACTGTACATACATACATAGATACACCTACTCTAGACCCATGGTAGTATAGCCTAACTAGCTTGTGTTACGGTTTCTAGAATGCGGATAAACATACTTAGATACTTTTTTTTGTATATATATACATATTATACATAGAACCAATGTAAATATTCATATTCATGCACATAAATATTTACACTGAGCGGGAATCGAACCCACGTAGCAGTCGCGTTGACTACTGCCACGCCATGGAGGCTATATTATGGTATCAGTTAAACGGTCACCTTAATACCCTCCTTCCCCCTTACATAAATATATAAATATATGATACATTTCAAAATGTCATATGAAGCTCTTGAGTGCGTGCTTATAAACGATAATGTTTTATCTCGTATAAAAGCTTAGTAAGGGAACATCCGGTGGTACAAACTCCGCAAAATTATTGTTCCTCGATATATATTCTCGAACATGGATATGCTTGTTCAAACAAACTTTTGTTTTATTATAGTATGCATACTTGCTGCAGCTCGCGGCATTACCAGCGTGAAAATCTGATCTTATACCACAGATACTAACTATTTTGGGAATAATAACAGCCGTTCTGTGCTATGTAAGGGAGGTTATGCCTGTAATTTAATAGCTATTCCCATTGTTTACATTTCGTTTGAATGTTGATTTCAAGATTTTATAACTGTGAATTAAATTTTGTTTTTATTGGCCGATTGATAACTTAAATTTGATCTTCAAAAACAGTACCTCCTAAATGTTATCCATTTTGATGATAAATTTCGTAGTATTTTTTCACAGCTGTCATTTTTCAAAAATATAATAAAAGTTGCTGTTGGCTTGATGTTGACTCATTCATACACAAATAATCATTAAATTTCGATTTATCACTCCTAAAAATGCAAAAATGTTAGTACTGGAAGTTGGGTTTTCTCCAATTTCTTCGAACAAAACGCCAATATTATATGTAACGACCTAATTATGCACAAAGTAGAACAATATTATTGATTATCTATTCTCCATAACGATGCTAACGAGAACGGCTGATCACAATCTATATTCAAACCGACTCAAACAAAAGCAGCATCACACATAAATAAAGATTTCCACTCAAAAAATTATCCATGCTTGAGCAAGATTCCAGACTACGGGTCTAAGACAGTAATTAATTGACTCAAGATAATTGGAATCACAAAGTTGAGTTTCTTAATATTACTTCTTACGAAGAAATGTTAATACCACAGGATTGTTGTAATTAGATAAAACTTTGTTTCAAAGTTTTTAATGAGAAGTACGTGCCTGGTTTTGATATTTTGGATTATTGAATCATCAAATGTAGAGATAAAAATGTTAAGCTGCTTCGTGGACGTTTGAAACCTATTCAAAAAGGTTTGACATTATAATAAAAATTACTTTTCACTAGCTGTTGCCAGCGCCTCCGCTCGCGTGGATCCCGTTCCCGCTGCTTGGACTTCTGATTCCGTTCCCGGTCCTTAAAAACTGTCCGTAGAGTTCAAGGAACAAATAAAAAAAGAATTACTCGAATTGGTTCAGCCGTCTTCGAGTTATGCGCTTACCAACATATTTCGCGATTCATTTTTATATATATAAACTGGTGAAATCATAGACAAATAATACCTACGTACCTGGTGAAACTAATGCCTAATCTGTGGGCTATTTGCAGAGCCGCTTACCAAGAAGGTAAGCGCGTAAGGTAATATTATATACCTAATTCATGGTCACTGGATGTAAAGAAATTTTCCCAAACCATTTTATCATTTTGTGTCATGATTTTCATCGCCGTTAACAACAGCCGGGACCACGCAAGAGCAATTTAATTTTCTTTTTAGCTTTCTCAGCGGTACGACATATTACAGTGTTGCAATTTCCTAACGCCATCTTGTTCACACTTAATTATATTTATATTTTTGGATAGTTATATGGCTAAAAGATTTATATAATATTGAGGTCTCGGGAGGATCACATTACACTAGACGACTAGCAATATTAAAAACAAGCGGATTCGCCCGCGTCAACTTCTGATCCCGTTCCCGCTGTTAACTCCCCCAGAACTTATGATTTCACGGAAAGATTGAACCTAAGAAACACGATATAGAAGTGGACGTTATATGGCGGAAATTCATTACAATAAAAAATATATTAGGGGAGGGAGGACAATCCACCACTCACCCACGGTTTAACCGCTTGAATTAACGGATTCACTGATAGCGCTTCTGAAGATGCCTCACTTAGAAGCGGAACATGTGTCGTAGTTTATTCTTGGCACTTCTTATGGTTTGGCATTCCATTTTATATAGTATTATTTTCTATTTCAATTTAGGACACGCCAATTTGACTTCACCCCGCCCGATGGGAAGCTCAAGGCAAAGTCTCAGGAACGATCGTCACCATTACAAACACGTAAAGTGTTACAATGATGGCATGTCAGCTTGACGGTCTCATCAGATGCTTTTTCACGCCCGCTTAAAGGACCCGGGACTGTAGGAAATAGGGTTGTTAACCATGGCTGAGTGGTGGGTTCACCACCCCACCCCCAAACATATATTTTCCTAATAAATACGTATAATTAAGAACCTAATATTGTTACATCCCTCTAAAATGCGTTGAAGGTTGTAATTTCGATGTAATAAATTATAGGATGAGCTTATCTCCATTTTACAGGCGTTAAGGCCGGCAATTTTAAAGTGATTACGGTCAAAAAATTCATCATATCTGAAGACCAACGTCCGCAGAGTGGAAAAGTCAATTTATTAATGTCGTTTAAGTAAACTTTTACATCGAAAATTTTTATTTTATTTGGTTTTAATACATATTTCCATTTTTTGCCATTTCCTTTCATACTACAGCATGTTGACGAATGTACCCAAGAAATAAATATATAATATATAAATTCATAAACCTAAAATGTCTGTAATTTAGGTTACATATCAAAATCTCGAAGTTTATAGTACCGCCATTGATATTGATTTCATAATTATGATGCACGAAAGATCGATATTTAAAATCCTGAACATTTTTCAATGAAGGTTACACCAAATTACAAAAATTCTAAACTATTTTTACGGTATATCCACCCTTATTACGGGTACAAAAATAATTTAAAACCGCAGTTAATCCATTCAAAGAGCTATGTAATAGCTAATTAATACCTAAGAGCTAATAACGGCAATTTTCCTGCACAAAAAGAACTTTAACTCTGACGCAGATGTTATTTAACTCAATTGGAACAGTAGAAAACTATTGTAAAGACTTTAGAGTCACGTATTTTCTTAATTAAGAATGAAAATTGGCCAATGAAGGATAATTGTAGCAGTTAACATTATTTCTTCCCTTTTATCTTTAACTAGCTGACCCGCGCGACTTCGTCTGCGTCACCCCGTTTTTGCAACATTTTTCATTCCTGCTCCGCACCTGTTAGTCGTAGCATGATGTTATATACATATAAACCTTCCTCTTTAACTATTCTATCTATTGAAACAAAGCGCATCAAAATCCATTGCGTAGTTCTAAAGATTTAAGCATACAAAGGGACAAGAAAAATAGGGACAGAAAACGCGACTTTATTTTATACTATGTAGTGATTTTGTTTGTTTTTAAAGCACAATTATAGCACTAACTGCTGCAATTTACCCGCCAATTTGGACCAGCCCATCGTTTTTAAAGAAGACCTCTGTGGCATGGCGGTTGTGAAAGCGAATGCTACGCGTGGGTTCGATACCCGCTCAGTGCAAATATTTGTGTGCAAGAATATGAGTATGAATATTGGTCTTGGTGTTTATATGGATAATATTGTATGTATTTCAAAAAAAAAGCAGTATATAAGAATGTTTATCCACATTCTAGAACCCCTAACACAAGCTAGTTAAACTATGCTTACCATGGGTCTAGGTGGCGTTGTGTAGATTGTCCTAGAATAGTTTTATTTATGTATTTATCTTCCCATGCAGTGCACAAGGGGACTAAGAGATAGAGCTGTTTGACTTCAGACAAATATATACAGTATAGACTCAGTTTCCGATGCATGGTTCGAGTCAACAATAGTGTTCGGAATACGGTAATAGGCTCATCCACTATTCCACGGGATCGAGTACAATGATTGGTGAAATGTGGGTGTTAATTCACCTCTACTAATCGTCTAAAAAAAATATCACGCTTTCGCAGCGCAATTGCGCCCACGCGCTTGTACCGCTGGAAGGACCGCTATGACCATTAATTTCCTTTTCCTTGTGAGGTTATTAGACCTGCATAGTTGCCATCATGTATTATATAACATGTAAGTATCATTATCTTACGGTCTAAATAGCATAGCATTTAATTTTACCAGACTGCAACCTCCTATAGCTTCCTAGGCTATTTTATATGAATGAAATGAAAAATGGCTGTTCGTAGCACAAAAAAAACAGCTTCAATGAATGCATATTTTATGAATGTATACACGATATAACCTGTAACATAAAAACATTATTTCCATTTTATAGCACACTAAAACTAAACTTGTACATTTCTGTAATCTCAAAATAGATTTTGGTAAAAATTAACCCACGCATACCGTTAATGCCATTCAACCGTCGCACAAATAAACCTTTTATTAACCAACGGTCATAAACCGTCAAATAAATTAATTTCCATAACCGGTTTTAGTCCAAAAACCTGCATTATACGATATTTCAAACATAATTTTAGGGTTTGCGTGACCTCTCAAATGTCATGGGAGCGATAACCGTTAACCGGTACTGATACTGGATTATGGATTTAATTATGGAAATGGACACGTTTGAGGTTATTGGTGGTTTAGTATATACAGTAACGGGTTGTATTGAATGGTTATTGAATGGTACGTTAGTGATTTTCTGATTGAACATTTTAATACAATTAGTACGTTGCTTTAAATCAAATTGAAATTGGAAAAGGTGAATGCTTCAACGGGAATCGACCCACGATCCTTCCCTTACAGAGAAAGTGCTTTAACTGCGAGCCACGAAGCGACGAAGCATTCACATTTTGCGATCTAAAAAGTACTTCTTTTAAATCATTTTAGTCACGTGCTTACTATAATTATGGTACAAAGAGGAAAGATTAGATTGTTTAAATTAAATCGACTCAGAAACTATGTACCGGAGCCATTGTAAAAAAAAATATCAACGTAAAGCAACATTATTTTGTGAGTAGCATAGGTTAATAAATCATCACGTTACTATCCAAGGACAGCTGGTGTTGTCATAAATGTCATCAAATCTCGTACATTATTTAAAAACTATTTAATTATGAGCATATGGGTTAAATTAGTGCAACGGGCTTCGCAGTATGTCAAGAGCTAAGCCGGGAAGGGTCAGCTAAAAAGAACGAGCAGTGTGAATGAGATTGGAATCTCACGTGGACAATTCTACGATAAATAGTTGGTTTAGTAGGTTATATTGATATTGGTAGATCATAATCAGTGTTTTTGGTACTTTTATGCACTAGTGACCGCGGTAGACTAGTGGTATGGGTAATAGACTGCTGAGATGAGGTCTCGGGTTCGATCCCTGGTTTTACCATGGCACACACCAATGACTTTTCGATGCTTTTCGAACTTATGTGTGTATTTATCGCAGGTGCCTGGGTAATGGCAATAGGCACGCACTGGCGAAAAAAACGTACTAGTTTTAAAGATTAAATTTCTTGAGCCGCCTAAAGACGCTCTATATAAAATCGTGTGGACAGCTGGCATATGTGTATAATAAGAAAAAATAAGCATGACGCTTTTGTATCGTGTAGTGCAAATGCATGAAGCGCAAAAGTATATTGTATTTATCTCTCGAATATAAAAGTTATTTGCAGTTTAATATGGAACCTACAAAGTTATAAATACCGAAACAATTTCATTGTTTAAATTTGGCCTACTTTGGGTAACTAATAATAATGAAGTCATAGTTACAGTTCAGTTAGACAGTACTTCATTTTTAATGCATATTTTTAAAGCAAAAACTCATACATTAAGATTTTGAACGACTTTTTTCATATTTCATATTATACATTAACGCTATCACGCAATACAATATAGCCTATGTTACTCAGGGTGAATGGAGCTTTTTAATGGTGAAATATTTATAAATAACACAGTAGGTTTTGAGTTTATTCATCACAAACAAAAACACAAAAAAAGATAGGAGCTGAATGCTCTCGTGCATTGAAACCCTTAGGCCCAATATAGATACCGAATATACAGGCTAGCGTAGGTATAAATATATTTCCAACCTTTTCGCTTCTCTTAGGTCGAAGGAGTTTATTTCGTTTATGTTTTAGAAATGAAGAATAGTGCTGATATAGGGAAATAGAGTATTTATTTCTCTTTTCAGTATTGTTAGGTGATACTTTGTTGCAAATTTTCAGAAGCCTTGGTAAGTATTAACGGCCCGTAGAGTTAAAAACTAAAATTACAGCACATAATAAATACATAATATATAACACACTTGTACTTCTCCACTGTATTTATTCATGTACAGTCAACAAAAGATATACGGTATCACATTTACATACAACGTTGTATGAAAAAGTGGTACCGTATCTCTTTTGTCGAATGTAACTGTAAACAAAAATAAAATTCTAATAAAATTAAATAAACACAAATAATCGTAAACAATCGCTTAAAGAGATGTAATTCATTATGGTTATAAATAACATAGATAAAATACATTTTTCCTCAATTAACTGTGATGAATGAGGCTATTAAAAGACTTTTCTCAATTCATAACACTTTTGAAGTATAAGTTTTTAAAAACAATGTCTAAAAATCTTTTGTACCATCTCACAAACTTGTGAACCAATTTGTCTTAAATTAACTTATTATCATTATTATGTTATTATCACGCAAAAAAGTGTTACGTAACTATGGGAACCAATTTTTCTAAAATTAACTTATTATTATTATTATTATGTTATTATCATGTAAAAAAGTGTTATGTTACTAATACACATTATAATCATCAATGTACGCAATAATTTAAAAAAAAACATTTTTCCTCATTTTAACTGTGATGAATGAGGCTACTAAAAACTTTTCGCAAATACTTTTGAAGTATAACTTGTCGTGATAAGAAAATGACAAATGTTTGAACTCTAGAGAGTGAAGTGTTCTGGCCCTGTTTCCGAATCCCATGGGAACCTATTTTTGGAAAGTCTATATATTATTCTTAGCTAAAATTTACCCCTGTACCAAATTACAGCTAGGTGCGTTTAGGGGCTCTACCACTGACAATCTCTAAACAAATTTATTATTTCAATCTTACTTTATTTTCATATTGTGACAGCTTCTGTGGCATGAACGTGACTGTTACGCAGGAGGCGCGGGTTCGATCCCCGCTCAGTGCAAATATTTAGTACGAATGAAAATGCCTATTGGCATTGGTCTGATCGTACCTAAGAAAGCACGTTAAGCCGTCGGTCCCGGTTGCCATATGATCATCTATCATGGCAGTCGTTACGGGTAGTTGAAGCCCTCAAAAGTCCGACTAGCCTAAATACAGAACTTAGATATTGCCAATTTTGCTGTGGAGCTTCGATGGTAGTCGCTTCACGGAAAATATCAAAGTTCAGTCGCATCTATTTAGATTAGAAAGCCGACTCCAACTGGGTTGGGAATAGATTCAGAGAGTGAGTGTGATTTGGACTCGAATCGTTTTAGGATATCGATATTTGTGTATCTTATAAGACAAACATAAATTTAAACAAATAAAATGTATCCAGTACAGTTCGAGATACTGTTTGACCCATTTTCACCACTTTGTATTATGACGCGTGCTGACGGTCCGAATCATAAGTATTATGATAGTAAAGTAAGATTAAAATATTATTATTTTACCGAGAGAGAATCGGAAAAATTAAAATGCCATTCTGATTGAGCAGTACAACCTCCGCTCTAAAAAACCGCGGCTAATAATAAACATGGTGTTGTATTTCTTCCGTTAAGTATGGAAGCTAGAGCTCACTGAAGAGAGTTTATATTGTCATTCGGAAGACCAATGTGTGGCACAGAAGCTCTCTAAACCGTCACTCAACCATCTCTTCAAGACGGGCATTAGAAAGTTTCTATCAAGTCGTCCGCACGAGTTTGGCGCTTTCGGTGCTGCAAACGTCCATAGGCTGTGGTAACCTCTTTTCATCAGTTAGACTGTATATTTTTCTGTCACATAAGGGAAGGGGAAAGAGGAGGGGAGAAGGTTAAGAGAGTACTTTTGCTGTCAGTGCAGAAGATAAAGAAGGGTTTCTCGGTCTTCCTACTAACGATACAATACCTCTCCAGTGAGCTCTGAAAACGACTTGAAAGACACCCTGAAAACAAGTATATTGCACATATAGCGCAAGTACGTCATGGACCTTAACCAATCAATTGATTACAAATTACTCCATTACATTCTTTAGCAGTTAGATACGTCTATTGAACGGTTAACAGTCCTTTTTATAGCAATGAGGCACGCGAAAAACATTCCCCATTTAGATACCCATAAACAGGGTACTAAAACTCCTATAATTGTTTGTCGGTATTAGTGTTGTGCGTTATTTATCGTTGTTGGGCTTACTGTTGTTGTGTAATGGTTCGAGGATTTGATGTTATTTACTGTCGGATGAATAGTGCTTTACCTCATATCTTTACTGTTATAATTTAAGTGTTTGTGTCTGTCCATTTAAATTTGTTCTGTCGAATCGACGGCATTTTTGATTTGCCATAGTGGTGTAGTTGTTTTACGGTAGCGCCTCTACTCACGGAGAGGGCCCGACCATAGGCTTCGCTCTTCGGTAAGGCTTATATTTAAATAAAAATTTAAAATCGGACTACAGAACAATCGCTGTCTCTTACTCCAACAAAATAATATATTTTACGTAAGAGTGGCATATGACCACGACCATCCCTTGTTATTTTCTTGTTTAACACTTTTTAGAGCGTGATTTTTCAGTAAATTTAGTTTTTCAATCTTATTTTGACATAAGCATTTGGTAATAATTTATATTTAAAATGTAGTAATTAAGTTTTTTCATTTGACACCGCAGAAGGCATACCTATTTATCTTAAAATATTTTTAACTTAGTACTTTATGACCGCTAGAGGGCGTCACATTTGATTCAGTGACACATAATATAACTTTAACCAGCGGACTATTAAGAGGTTCTAACGATACCATGCTATGCATACATACATAGATACATAATTATATACATAGCCTGTCAAAAATCCTAACCCTCCTTTGGTTTTGCCGTAGTCGGGTAAAAAGTACTTGGAATAAAAAACATTATTTTTTAAATCTCTTCTGTTCCTCTAATGAACCATGAACTTGCGTAAGTTTAGTCGTAATTGCTTGAATAATATTTGAGATATAGCGAAAAAAGGTGGAAGCCGACAATTATGCTGAGGGAAAAAATCTGTATTATTTATTATTATTTTCATAATAGTAGGCTGTGTAATGCGGCTATTCTGTTTAGATACCATTAGTCATGTTCTTGTGTAATCTTATTGCGTTTTAGCACTTGTTACGTTAGTGAAAGTACGAACGCACACGCCTCACCTAATGGGAAATGGTTACCGCAGACGCTTACACCACTTAAGAGGAAAGAGGGACTGCGGTATAGCTGTAGATAATAAATATTAACAGCGCCATCTAGAGAACTACATGTAAGTCGAGAAATATAATATTCAGCCTAAAGGTATGGTTCTGTAGTCGACCGCAGACCGTAAGACCAGTTACAGCGTACCGTGATACAGATAATGAATGTGATAATATTGTGTATTGTTTTAATAAAATTCCTTGTGGCTTCTCAATGATGCCGTATGAATACAGCATAATATGTGTAAAAATATACAATCAAATACTGCATGCGTTGCGTGAACTACCGCCACCTTTGTTTATTGGGAAGTTCTAAAAATGACTTATCCAATGGTGTATCTATAGTATCTATATCTATAGCATTGAAGAGGTTTTCAGCTATAGGGACCGCTATTAATTATAATTTTAATGTTACTATTATTATTATTGATATATTATAAATAACATTATATTACAGATAATTTGTATTAGTATTATAAGAAGCAACCGAAATTAGCATATCACATACTGCAGCTAAGTCTGTTGTGCAGTTACATAGTTTCAAGTTCTGTATTGAACAGTGTTTATGAGAAAGTTATTTTTTTTTTTCACTTACATTACTTGTTAAACTTTTCTATGAGTAGATAACCCTATTGAGACTCTGCAAGGAATTAAAACATTTATTATCATTTAAAACCTCAATATTAAATGGTTGTATCTTCAACGGTCTGCACATGTCGTATGCGGTCGGTTACGGAATCAGGCCTTAAAGCGCAGAGTATTATATATTTTCTTTGGTTATTATATTATATAAGCCGGAATATAAAAATAATATATTGTTATTGTTCAAATCTGTAATTACCAATTTCGAATATATGTTCGTAATCCCACAGTCCCAGTAATCCAATTGGGATGACCAGGCCTATGGGATTATACCTACTTGTACTCGTGCGGGCTGGATGGGAGCACGAACGAGTGGTTTGCACTGATACCTACTGAGTCTACGATATTTATTCATATTGCCTTTTTTACTCTTATAATTTTTTCTTTATTTGATATCTTCTTTGTTGTTTTCGGGTTATTATTGAAGGTTCATGTGTTCAATAATTGGTTTTTCTTTCTTTCCTTATTTTGTAGGATGACATTAAGTTCTGAATTTTTATTTATCGGAGGACTGTTTTCTAAATACATTGATAGATCGTCTGTATATAGATCCTCAGATTAAACAAGATTGAGAAATAAGTGATTTTCTAGAAGTCTTAGTGTTTTGCTAAGTTAGCTCAACTGATTTATATACTGGCAAAAATAACTAACATTATACTCTACATCATCATCATCATCATCATTTAAGGACGTCCACTGTTGATCAAAGACCATCGACCTCCAATCCAACCGGTTGAAGGCGTTCTGTATACAACGGGTACCCGTGATTCGGACTAAGATGTTCATGCTACTCGCGTGGTCTTTCCAAACTTTCCTCGTGGAGACCTTGAATTAGAAGCTCAGTCATCAATGAACAAGTATACCGCCTTGCAGGTTAAGTTGCCAAGCTAACTTAACCTTCTGAAATTTCCTATATCCGGTATATGAGACCCTATCTGAAATAGGGTCTCATATGCCCAAGATAAGCCCATACGGGTTTAATGGGTGTTATCATTATGTAATGCTGATTTCAACAGCCAACCGGTATTATTATGAAGAGGCCAAGTTTGTAAATTTGTGAGGTCAAAGGGGTAATCTTTAGATCAACTGAACCGATTTTGAAAATTATTTTACAATAGTAAACCACATTATTTGTGAGTGACAGAGGCTATATAGTATCACGCTTACGGGAAAAGTCAGCAACAGAAACGGGATTAGAAATAGAACAGCTAGTTGTGTGATACAAACAGACTGCTCATATAATTTTAAGATGACGTCAATCTCAGAACTCAACGTCACACAGCCCCTAGAGCTCTCTCAGGTAATGTGGCAGTTAGACTTAATATTTAAATTAACACACAACACGTTTTAGAACGTTAAACAGAATAAGCTTCTACGGCAATTACGCGCGTTTAGTGCCTCGTGTTTAGCTACTGAATATTCATGGTACTCTCAGCATCTTCGTACTGAGGCCAAGAATAGATTTAGTTCTTACTTAACTCTGATTCTAATTGTTCACTGTCATCGTCATTATACTGCTGTGATGGTATGAAACCCTGTTTTGTTTTTTTGCACTGACAGCTCAAAAACTCTCTTAACTTTCAACCTTTCTCCTGCTCTCCCTCCACTCTACAGGGTCAGAAGGACAAGTATGGCGCCACAGGTGTTGGAATTGTTCATAGTGGCCTATTAAGGTAACCATTTTCTATCAGATGGGTCGTGTGCTTGTCTGCCGCCTAAGTGGTTTAGAAAAAATGCAATAAACTAGTTATTATACGACAGTAAAAAGTAGTCATCATTCCTATTATAAGAAAAAGAAATATTGTCTTCGTATTTTGTCTCCAATTGGAAATGTAAAACATTGTCCTACCCCAATAAACTAAAGTACATTAGTGGCAATATATTCTCATTTTTGGTAATAACTATGAAATCTGAGCTAGAATGTGGTTATTATGTGCGTGGTCTGAATACAACAATTCGTAAAAACATCTGTTAACTTTAAAAATAAAGATAAATATATGTACATTCTACGTGCACTGTGGCGCGAACTCCATGAAAAGCATTTTCAAGCTTGAGCATTTTCAAAAAGATAAGGGTATTTCTTCAAACACTTATCTGAGTTCATCAGTGCTTTATATCGCAAGGCGTATTTAGTACAATAATTAGCAATCAATCTAACTAATCTTATCACATAATATTAAATTTTGAATAAATCGAGTTGCCTGTCATATTATTATTTCAATGATATGAGTCGACAATAGTGCTCGAAATAAGGTTATATATTCACCCCCTGTTACGTGGGACCGAATACAATGTTTAGTGGAATGAGAATGTTAATTCACCACTGCTTTTTCCAGAGAGAATTAGGCGTAACCTACGAGTATGTATGATGATCTTCATTCATTCGAAAGTACGAAAATTCATTGTTGACGTTAGTGAAATTAAGTATTTGTACTTAAATAAGTCATCCATATTAAAAGACATACAATTTATTGAAGCTAAATTAAATAAATGTTATTTGATAGGGTCGGCATTACAAGTGTGTACACCCCAGGTGCTGTTCACATCAACAGGCCACGGTATCCACTTCGCAATAAGTGGGCCGTGTGCTGCCTCGTTAGTCGTATACAAGAATTACACTTTATTTTTTACAACCTCTGTAGGAAAAAAAAGTAAAAATATTTCATTACATTTCTTTATAGAAAGTCATTCCGGATGTTATGGCTCCGGTATAATAGGCGTCATGGGACCGGCCGGATGTTATTTCTCTTACAATACGTTACGGAATACTGGCGCACTGACCGGGGATTGTTAATCTTATCGGATTCGTATGGGCGCGATATAAAATGCAAGATTAAAATTTATTTTTGAGACGTAAGAATTACTAAAACGCACGACATCTATGGGTGTTTGATTGCCGGAGGTGAGATTATACAAGACATATCGGGACACTTCGGCAGACCCGGGGACATTTCTTACAGATGACCCCCTTGCCCTAATGTGGGAACCATGGTGTTCCTAAGGATTAGGATAATATGGGGAGGCGCACTTTGCGCTGTCGCCGTGGCCTGCTTCTGCTAGGGTAACAGGGGGCTACACCTGTTCACCCAGACTCGCACTCATGGAAAACGGAGGTCATTTTGTGAACGTCGACGCCCGAATCGCCTTCCGCATTCGCTCCACCGCCGCCTCCTAACAATTAGCCTACCATAGTAACTCCTTCCAGTATTCAGTATATACCAGTCATATATTTCATGTAGTCTAGTCAGCCCATCTGGATAAGTTGCGTCCCATCTTCCATTTACTTTCTCGCGGTCTCCACTCTGGATCTCGTTTCAATCAACGACTATCGATTCTTCGATTGATGTGGCCAACCAACTTATACTTTAACTTGCTTATTCTGCGAGCTATATCGGTAACTTCAGTTCTTTGTCGAGTGACCTCATTGCAAATTTCATCCTTCAAGAAAACTCTAAGCATAGCTCGCTCCATAACACGCAGCGTGGTTTTAAATTTATGAATCTGAATAATGAAACTGTGAATTTAAATGAAAAAAAAAGAAAAAGAATAATGTGGCCAGCTCGGAAGAGATGGCCCTGGGTCTTTAGGGGTGCGAGGGGTATTTTGGTTACTATCTCACTGCATGCGTTTTTGTGGGTTCGGATCCGACCTACGGCGGTCCGATCACCAGCTACAGCAGGCGATATCACCCGACGCAGCAGAATGGGGAGGAATTTATCACATAGCTCACTATACCCCTCCTTCCCCTCACCTTCCTAGCCTCCCCACCCCTTCCCAGCTCTCCCCCTATCCCTTCAGGGTAGGCAGCGCGTGTGCCCATCAGGTAGGCCGTGTGCTTGTCTGCCACCTACGTAGTATAAAAAAAATAAAAACATGGTAAAAAAGCATAGCCTGCTGCTCGATATTTAATTTGTGAACTAACTACCGTCAATGTACACGTTTCAGTACCGTAGGTCTCAACTTACTCGCAACGTTTTAATATATTTTCAACTACATTTTTAGGAAAATTCACAGAAATTTAAGTATTTTCGGGACTAAAATAGTCTATTTGTTATTTCAGATTTCAGGCAGATCAGTTTGATCGTGATTGTATAACAAACATTCAAACATCTTCACAAAGTTTTACAACTATGATATTAGTAGAATATGATCAGGAGAGTAGGCAACAATTTGACCCACCGGATCTTCCACGTCCCCCTCTCATCCCCCCATTCCCTAGGCCCCATCACCATCGCCCCAAAGAGAATTGTATAAGAGAATTTCGACGGTTTCAGACGTGGTTTCGTGACTCCAGAGGATTCCCCTGTAAAGGAAAGATCGAACGTTCGAATCCCGTCGAAGCATACACTTACGATGATTTATAATTTGAATTAACGAAACTAATAGAAAACTATCATGATTCACTATAGCACAGTAAGTATGTATATTCTGGTCACAGTGTATTAAACACTGTGACCAGAATAATTCTGAATATAATGGTTTCAAAGCTCAGTTATCTTTCCATTTATCTCGAGTGAGGAGAGTTAAACCCCGAGCTCCTAGTAGCGACCGGTTTTCAAAGGAATTAATGGAAATTAAATCATGATCTATAGATTTATTTCATTAATAAAAGTGCTGCGGTAAAGATTGTAGCTAAATAACATTTTTATTTCTTTTTAGAAATGTTGTATATTATCACGGAATTAAATTAAATTTTAATTCCGCAAACCATTAGTCTCTTGTGTCAAGCCGTACGCTGGGACATAATGCTTTCTGTAGCAAGAATTGGAGGTTAAAAGAAAATGTAAACAATTTCAAAACAGTATCTTAGAAACATCTTGACCTGTTCATTATATGAAGTTTCCCCCAAATATAGGTCATCATTAATTAGACGTATAAAATTTACGGTCTTTTGCGTGAACTCACAAGTATAAAAGATGTTTTAAGACTTATGAATGAGAGTTCTTTACGATGAGCGATAAGTTGATATATAACTTCTATGTATATTATTAACACTAGCTGTGATTCGTGGTACCACCTGTGATAAATTCTAATCCCATTCTCGTTGCACCTTGTTCAGTTGACCCTCTTCAGCTACGAACTCCTGTTGCACCCTTTTAACCAATATATGATGTGCATAATTTAATAGATTTCAAATAATGTACAGGAATCTAGTTTAATTGAAATTTATGATTAGGTACTGTTCTGTTTTCTTGAATATAGGTACACCTTTGTTTTTCCATGCGTGAAATCCCCACGGATACTAATCTCACCGGAGACGGTGAGAAAGATTATGTCGGACTCGAACCGATTAAAACGCACGTCGTCGTGGCGTTTTTAGTTGAGGTGAGAGGTTTAGTTGAGGTAGTAGCTGTAATGTCACCCAACCCCCAACACCCCCCCCCCCCCTTGGCAGACCCCGAGGCCCTCAGTTTCGAGATGGCCCCCTTCGGGTATTGGGACCACGGGGCCCTGTCTAGCCCCCGAGCATGGGTGCAGCGGCCTTACCGGCAGCTTAACCCGTCACTCCCAGGCCCGCACTCATAGGGGACAGAGGTCATTCTGCGACCTACATGATAATATATATAGCCTATGTTATTCAGGAATAACGAAGCTATATAATAGAAAAAGATAATTTAAACTCGTTGGAGAATGTTTTGAGTTTACTCGTTACATGCATTAAATCATTCTTCCTTATAATATTAGTTTAGATACGTTTCATTTAAACTTAAGCTTAGATTCCGAGATACATAATATACTCATTAAAAAGTTGGAACTCATTCAAAGTTAGGAACAAAAGGCCTTTACATCCAGATCAATGACAAAAGCCTCGTATTCCTTTATTCATCCTCTAATAGGTATATATATACCTAGGTACTATTCTAAGTACCCTTGATATGTATTCTATCAAATATAATGTGAATTATTATGATATTAGTGAACATTACACGAGTAAACTGATATTAATATTCTATATATGATAACGACCTTCGTAGCAGAGGTGTTGAGTTCGATTGTTATATTAGAAAATTGGAGGTTGCACCTGCTCAGTGCAAATTTTTATATGCAGGAATATGAATATTTGCAACGGGAAATTCAGGGGGACGCTTCTGAAAATGAAATCAGGAGTTACTACTGACCTTACAAAATTTGGTAATTTTTTTAACGCAGTACTTTCATTTTGGTAGATTCCTTCTGGCTACAGTCCTGTCCTTCCCTCTTTCCTGAGATTAAGCCTATAGCTTACCATCAGGCGAGGCAAAGTCAAATTCACATGCCGTAAATAAAAAAAAATACCATGATTTAAACGCTTTTATTAGCATGATTCACGCAATCATACGCATTTGAAGGGTTTGAAAATCATTGTGCCTACCAAAAAATTATTGCAACTACAAAATCGTAGTCCAAGCAGTATAGTAGGTAACACCTCGTATGTAAAATTTGTAATAAACACATAATAGCTATACATAATATAGACATCGAACTAAAAGTAAATATTTTTTTTATAAAATTTTTTTAAGGACTACCATATATAATTGTAATACAATCCATCAAAAAGTTTGATTTTAGATTAACATGGTCATTTACATATTCACTGTTAAATTTATCGTCATTTATCAAACATGATAAATATCCCGATAGATTTAACAGTGAACATCAAAAAGTTTTTTCTGTTCAGTGCGTGACATTCGCATAAACTTAAAAAAATATCATGGTTAAGTAACTGAATAAAATAATAATTAAATAGCAATTAAACAATTATCCTGAGAAGTTAAAAAGATAAAATAGTAAAATCTTTTCTTAAAATTGAGATAAATTAATTATAAAACTGTCCACTAACTTCTTTGAACTGTAACAAACTAATCTTACTTTAGCAATTAGCAGATTCTTAGTTAGTAGTTAGAAAATTTCACTTTTAATTTTTACGTAATCATTTCATTAATGAGTTATTTTAATTCGCATCTAGTGTAAGAGTTTAGTTTGAAACCGTCAAATCAGTGGCATACGAGATTTAACTTTATTAAAAGCGTATGATACTCTCCAAGATGTTAATGTGCTGGTAAGCATGACATTAATTGCCTTGCAATGTACACCATATAAAGCAAGGAATCGGGTCAATTTTTGCAACATTTTTAGTTACGAATTTATTTTCGGCATACCCATTTTTTACACAGTGCCTGATTGGCGGCAATAGGCTTGCCTGCTATTACGCGGGATTGAAAAATTTAGTTGGAGAAATGTGGGTGTCTAATACACCTCTGCCTACCCGTTCGGGGATCAGGGGCGTAAGCATATGCATGTGTATGTATGTAAAAGCTTCCATAGCACAGCGGTTAAGGAGGCAGCCTTGCAGTCGAAGTGTCTCTTAATACAAATTCATCAATCATTGCATTCTGCTCCACGTGATAGGGAGTGAGCCCCTTGCCTTATTAAGGGCACTATTGCTGTGCCTTGCATCTCAGGTTGAGTCTGGGCTGTATATATCTGTCTGATATTAAACAGCCTTATCTCTTATTCGCCTTGTACGACACCGCATGGGAAGAGATAATGCAGCTCATATTTTACTATACTACCGACACCACGCGGCTATGCCTTGAATCACGTGACATGATAATAATTACCGTTACTGAAATTCTTAAAAAAAACTTTAATAAGTAAATATTTACGCCATTAAATCAGCAAAGTAGTCAAATAAAACATTCAAATGGAATAACGAAATGAAATGGGCTCTAGAATTTAAATTAGAATTATACAAAGGTCGCTTTTAATTAATACTGAAGTTAAGCTTAACATAGACACGGAAAAGGATTACTTTTGAAATCGGTTTATGTACTTATACCTCTCTCTGTAGCTAACTTTTAGTCTCTGTAGCTTGGTAGTAGTGAAAGCGACTGCTACACAGGGGCTTGGATTCGATTCCCACCTAGATCAAATTTTTGTATGCAAATATATATTATGTCAAAATGAATTGGTCTAAGCACAGACAGTTCCGATTGTCATACGAAAATCTATGGCAGTTGGAACGGGTAGTTTGAACCTTAAATTGATCAACAAAAATATCTGATGAGGCCGTCAAGATGAAAGCCACCATAGTAACACTTTTGGTGTCTGAGCTTACCATTAGACGAGGAAAAGTCATATTGACAATATACACAAAAAAACAGTAAAGCCTGCTTTAATGTGCGGCAAAAGTAAATTCATTTTTGACATAATAAATGCAAGAATAATGTGATCGTGTTTGCTTTGGAAAGCAATTACAATATCGAGGCAAATAATGAAAGAGTAAAGTAAATGTGTAAATTTTAATTGAACGTGAATTGGTTACTGAAAAAAATATTCAAGTTTACGAACAAATTGTAACTTTAAAAAGTTATTTTATATCAATTAAATAAATTGTATCTTTATATGACTACTAAGTATTACGTTAAAGTTTAAATATCAAGCATAAATTGTCATTGTCAAGTTCTTAAAGTTGTGTTAATTTAAATTAACATAACTACTAAGAATAAAATTAGCAAAGAAAGTATTGTATTAGAAAAGAATATATAAAATAAAGCGGTAAACTAAAATCCACACATACGACATGCTAAAATCAAACTTTAAAGTATAAAAAAAATACAAAAGATTTAAAAAAAAAATTAAAAGTTTACGGAACACAGAATGCACTTCATACCATCGTCCAATCCGTACAAGCTGCTACCATTCCCTTTCACAATTATATTGTACGTTGAACTATCAGACAAAAACTTATCCACTTTTTACATAACAATATTACACACGAGGAAATACTGTACGCTTGCTACGCACACAAACATAATTCCTTTGCAATAGTGGAATTCACGAAAGTTGCTCGACCGCGTAGGCGTGCTACGACAGGAGTCTACGAGCCGACTGCCGTAGCTTACTATCCGTAGCTACGAAGCTACAATATCTTATATCTGCTATCTCTTTTTCACTATATGGCTGCTATATTTTTGTTTCACTCACAAAGTACGATATCTCAAATAAGAGTAGATTGTTTGGTGAAGGCTTGAACTAAAATCATTGTTGTCATTTTAACGGTAAGATTTTTTTTATGTATTTCTGTGTATGTGTGTGTGTCATTTTTATATATTTGTGCGAGTGTGTGTGTGAAGCTAGTGTTGCGCTCTCGGGAGGTGTGAAAAGGGTTTTATGTAAATTGACAATGTAAAAAGGTTCCAGTGTATTTTGGTTTTATTTCACGGGTGGACAGAATTGATGATCCCGGTTTGAACCTGGGTTGGATAAGTATTAAAAACAATGGCGCGGTTAAGCCTTTAAACGAATTATGTTGAATTTATCGTATATTGTGGTGTTAATCCCGGCTTAAGTAATCCAGCGTTTGGGCATTATTTCATTATTGCTTCATATTTTATCGTAATATAGCGGTTATAGTTCATGTGTGGAGGAATTATTGTAATTGTGTCTAATTTTAATGTTAGCATATAGGTTGGAAATAAATGCCTTGATAGAAAGTGGGATAAATAACCTACTTTTGCGTTGTCCTGCACACAAGTTTTTTTCTGCAGTTTTGCCCTTTTTAATAAGTGCTTTTCTGGAATGAGCTACCTACCTCTCGAAATCAGAAGGGCTACCAGCCTTCATAATGTTTGAGGTATAAGTAGGTACGTCCACTACAATTCGAGAGACTGGTAGATGCATCGGAATAATAATTTATGTACCAAACTTTTTATAAATGTATACACATAAGTAAGTTTATAGTATTTATTTCTGTCTAGGTTGTATATGTATTTTGTATATGTATCTATATTTATGTACAGTTACGTACACCTATTTATTCGTAAGTATAACAAATATAATATACCTACCACTGGTATGGTATATATCAAACTACTTCTTTGCATACATAATTTTCTATGTATTGTTCATTATCTCTTATTATTGCTTTTAATAATGCACCTTAATTAATAAGTCCGCCTGTATACTTCTGCATGAAGTTTCATCTGTTCGCGGCTTCGGTACATTATTTGACCCATTTCCAAGACCCACCGATAAATATCACGATATTTAAAGAATCCTGTATTATTATTATCATCTTTGCCTAGGACCAGGTCGCAACCTAGGTCTTCAAGTCGAAGTCTGGGTAGACTTAAATGGTTTGGTTTTATACAATTGATTGATACTGATAACACACTTGTACTTCTCCACTGTATTTATTTTTGTACCTAACCGGTTTCACCTTGCGGCATAAAAGGTTTACATTGACAGTTATGGGCATTCTACTTCCTTAACATTACACTGGTTAACTGGTTAATCTATGCCAAGTGCCATCAATCAACAGTATAAATAACTTTGGTTTTAAGTCTATCTGAACTTCCATCATTAGTTGTAGTTAGTAGTTAACTACTCACAGAGTTGTTCAGGTGACACATATAGTCTTCCATATAGACCTAACGACCATTGACAAAGGGGACTGACTTTTAACACGCCCTCCGAAGCACAAAAGCACTTCGATAATAACTACTAAGCGGTCACCCATCCAAATGGCTAGTAGACTGATCTTTTACGAAAAAGTGAGTGCAAGGGCTACTTGATGCTCTTTTGAATAGCAACTTTTAGTTCTTCAAAGAGCATTAGGTAGTTTTTTATGGTACTATTGCAGTTTATAGAAAACCGGTAAATACACTTGGCCTAGTGATATCCATGGAAAACAAAAAACAAGCGAAAGTATGAAGCAGGTGGCTATGCGAGTCAATCATATGTGTGTTTACACAAAAGTGAATAAATTTGACAATATGAACCTTTCCGCATAAACTGAAAGTTTCAATTACCTTCTTAGAATCCGCAGACATATTTCCGATCTTTTTCGAAAATATTCAAGCTTGTCCGATTCAATGTATGAAACATCGTAAATATTTTTTTATATTGCAAAATTATTTCTATTTTAAATGGATAAGTGGTTTTTCGATTTCACAATACGTTATGATTTAGGTTAATTTGGTAGTAGAGTGTTAGTGGTAGTATTTTTTTTTATAATTTCACGCCTATATCCCCGAAGGGGTAGGCAGAGGTGCTACCACCCACATTTCGCCAGTTTATATTTAGATCCCATTGTAATAGGTGGCGAGCCTAGTGCCATTATCCGGGCACTTATAAACCTTCGATAAATACACACATAACATGGTAAACCATGGTAAACCTGGGATCGAACCCGAGACCTCGTCTCAGTAGTACATTACCCATACCACTAGGTTACCTCGGTGGTAGTAAAGTTAGTAAGTTATAAATGATAGAAACGAGAAAGAAGATAAAAATGTATACGAACAATCAAAACAATAATCTACAAGTAATGCAATGTATTATTAACGTGCAAATGTACGAATGTACGATATTGGTTTCCGTAAAAATCTGTCGTAACGCATTTCTACTAGTTTTTTCTGCTCTGTGGTGATATCCATGTCACGGTCAAACTGCATTGACTTTATATTGAAACCTTCAACAAATGCACCTTGTAGGCGTAGCTGGTAATTGTCAAGGACAAACCATGGCATGTTTCGACCGGCTATTGGCATGGTGTCAAGTTCTTTATTACCTTCTACACAGAGGCTAGTGAAAAAAGGTTATTATAAAATTCAAGTAAGTATATATAGAGTTCGATGTAAAGGCCTCGTATGGCACGAAAGAGTCAAATTTATTTTAAGATGGTCACCCGTCCTAAGACCGACCTGGCTAGTGTTTTTTAATATTGCAACGTATTAAACTAGTCGGTTAAAATTAAGCCACGAACCCCTCAAGACTATCATATATCAAGATATCGGAGTCCACCAAGTGAGGCGCACGTCGTTTTCGGGTTTTGGGTATTTGGTCGAGTGCACTGAGACTAGCCAGTCTTTACTCTCAGTATTTACTCCCTTCAAAATTTATTTGTCTGTGCAGAAATCTCCTTATATTTGCGAACGAACTTAATGGGGGGGGGGGCAGAACTCTGCTTCACTCCCTAATTTTGTTTAATGACATCCAAAATAAAACATGATAATGCCATAAAGCTTGGTTCTGATATGATTTTGATTTTGATTATTGGAGAAAGACACTCGTTTGTCGCTTTAAATATTTTTAGTTCCTTAGAGACAAACATAATTCGAAGAATGAATCTCAGGCACTTTCGGGCGCGGTGGGAGTTTCGTTTGAGTTGCCTAATGTAAGAAACGCCTTAGTCATAACTTTCACTAATTACTTTGAAATAAATCCAAGTCATAAACTCTTTCATATTTTTGACGTGTTTTGATGCTTCTTACAGTGATCTAAATGTTTTTTCTGTTTTAACTTTACTAATAATGTTATACATTTGAAGATGTTTGCTACGCAATTACTTTCAAATAGGTGAATGACTGAAATTTGGTACACTGGCTGCTCCACAGCTAGGTCCGTCCTGCGACTTGGACGTCGGAGGTCGCAGAATGACCTCCGTTCCCCATGAGCGCGGGCCTGGGGGTGACGGGTGGAGGCTCCACCCACCGGTCACCCTAGCAGAAGGAGGCCACAGCGATGGCGCAAAGTGTCACCCCATACCCAGGGGCTAGACGGAGACACATGGTCCCTACATTGGGGGAAGAGGTCATCTCCACAGAGATGTCCCCGGGTGTGTGGGGTGCGAAAGATATGTCTTGTATAATCTCACCTCCGGCAATCAAGGGCCCATGGACGGCGTGCGTTTTGGTCGGTTCGAGTCCGACATAATCACCTTCACCGGTTTTGGTGGAGGTGGTATCCGTGGGAATATTGCGCACGATAAAAACAAAAAAAAGGCCCGGGACTCCTAACGGGAAGACTTACTACGCTCCCTCCTCGGTCAATAATTGAACGGATATCATGCCATCAACTGAAGATTTAACTTTGTAATATTCATATGGGATTACAAAATTATTTATGTAGTTGGTATTGACCCGTTTTAAAATATTTTTGTATCAAGGTTGTGCAAATATATAGGTATGTTTGACTAAATTCAGTGATTATCTGTCATTCTCAGTCAGGGGAGGAATGGGGTATTGGGTGAAGGCTCACGTAGAAGGACAGATCACCTCTTCAGTCAACAGTGTCCCCTGCTGGAAGTAAAAAATTAAGTAACAATCTGAGAAAATCAATCAAAAGTACAACACCATCCGTGCTGAAGAAAAAATATCAATAATAGTAAATATTTCCAGAATCATTTTCTTTTCTGTTAAGTGTCTCGAGTTCTTATCAAGAGGCTTCGTCGCTCTCAGGCCTAAGTATCACTTTTGATAAAAATAAATATAGAAATGGGTTTTATCTTATTTATAGTAGCCATCCAATAACTTCGTTAATCCAATAGTAGTATATAATATTTTATTCACCTTTTATTTTATATTAGCTGCTTCTTCTTTGTGGGATTCCGATCATGTACCACTTACGTTCTGAAGTTTACGCGATGCCACACACACATTGGAATGAAACCACTTTCGTTTGGTATTATTCAATTTTAGTCCGACGTTTAGGGTGACTAAGGACAGTACTCGCCACATAAGGATAGTACACACTATTAAGTCTTGGAATTCCTTACCAGCTCACGTTTTTCCTTCTTCTTACAGTCCCGGGTCTATTAAGTGGGGCGTGAAAAAGCATCTGATGAGGCCACCATTGTAGCACTGTACGTGTTTGCAATGGTGACCCTCTTTTATGAGACTTTGCCTTCTGCTTAACATCAGGAGAGGTGAAGTCAAATTGATGTGCCATAAATAAAAAGAAGAAAAAAAATTGTCCGACGTTTAGTCTGACTAAGGATAGTACATGCCACATAGTTTGAAGTGCAAGTTATCTCAATGTACCCAAAAATGTTGAATGGTTGGTGTTACTATTTGTACAGAATGAGCTCACTGTGTCTTTAAGTCTTGCTTTTTTTATTGTGCGCAAAATCCCCACGAACCACCTCTACCAAAATCGGTGCAGGTGATTATGTCGGACTCGAACCGATCAAAACGCACGCCGTCCATGGGTCCTTGATTGCCAGAGGTGAGATTATACAAGACGTATCTCTTGCACCACGGCAGACCCGATGATTTGAGATGTCCCTTTTCTTTGAGATGACCCGCTTCTCGTTAAGATTTGCACCTTTTTTGTACTTTCCTTAGGTTTTAGTAAGTGAATAATTATGTCCCAGGCTGGGGGAACGGTCCAACTTACTTCTCTATTAAAATTTATGTGTTTTTTTAATATCTATAGCCTCACAAATCTAGGTTTGTATCTAGGATAATACAAAATATATCACCATAGAGTCCGTAGAGTGATTTTCTTTCAAATATACTGTTGAATGTTAAAGTCGATTTCAGTTAACACAATTCAATAATTTGATTATTGAAGAGATCCACATAAAGAATATAAGTAACCTCAATCTTATTTACAATGAAACCCTTATCATTCGAAGTGTCTATCTGCCTGTCAGCGGCTATTTGCTCATGTAGATTATGTGTGAAAAATGGAGGTTGAGTGACTTGTAGAAGACGAGGATTTGTATGTAGTAGTCATTGTGATAGGCTTGATATACTTTTGTTATGTAGGTGCCAGTAAGGGATAAGTGGAGGTCATTTTTATTAAGGTTTCGTTCTGGTTTTCTTCAACTTACCATAAGGTGGAGTCGTCACGACTGCTATAGATATTTGTATGGCAACCGGGACCAATGGCTTACGAGGGCACGATATGATTTCCGAGACACGATTATACCAGTGCAAATAGCCATATTCATCCATATAAATATTCGCATTGAGCGATATAGAGAATAATACAGTGCCTGATTGGCGGTAATAGGCACGCCCTCTATTACGTGGGACCGAAAATCATAGTTGACGAAATGTGGGTCTTTATTACACTTCTTCCTACCCCGTCGGGAATTACGGGCTTGAGCATATGTATGTATAATAATATACATATATAACTATGGATGTCAAAAATTTACTAATAAATAAAATCCAGAATTTGTTTGTTTGTTTATTTAATTAATTGCGCATCAATCTTTGGTGGGGTTGGAACTTTATGTGTAATTTGAAATGATCTTTTTATATTTGACAGCTCCGTTCACAAGTAATGTTTTTAACGATTTAATAACATGCTACAACACTTAAGAGTCAAGTCATAATATGAATAGGTTCGATAACCAAGGAATGGAGTTCAAAGTGATAGACGACGGCCTTATTCAAATCATGTACTATCGGTAAAACAGCGTGGTACTGCTTATAATATGGCCATTTTTACTAAAAAATTATCTCTTCACGTCCCAGAAATGTGATAGTATCACTACATAGTATAAAACAAAGTCGCGTTCTCTGTCCCTATTTTTCTTGTCCTTATGTCCCTTTGTATGCTTAAATCTTTTAAACTGCACAACGGATTTTGATGCGGTTTTTCAATAGATAGAATGGTTAAAGCGGAAGGTTTAAACGTATATAACATCATGCTACGACTAACAGATGCGGAGCAGGAATGAAAAATGTTGCAAAAACGGGGTGACACAGACGAAGATGAAAAAAGAAATTATTACCCTAATGGGAACATGTTGTCTCTTACCTGAACTGTAGGAATAGCTACTTCATTTTTAATGAAATCTTCCCAAAACAAAAAGTTCCACAAAGTTACACCCCACTCTGGATACGCATATTCATAGTATTCTCCGGGTCTCACGTAGCCCACATTATAAATCCACCACACATAATATCTAATGTCTGTAAACACCAAATAACTACCATCATTGTACGTATGTTGAAAACATCCTAATCCTACAACTGCCAGGGCACTAAATAAAGGCATACCATTTTGCACACCCGGTAAACGGAGATGATTATTAAAACAAATAAACTTCCCCCACCATTTTGGTAAATAAAGTGAACAATCTCTAACTTGAGCAACTCCAGTTACTGTATAAAAGATTTTATAATTCTCAATAATATGTTCGTGGTACTCGTAACCTGATCCCGCGAAATATAAATGATCGGCCATCAGATTTTGTCTTTTATGACATATATAAGTTCTAGCTGGGTAATGGTATTTAGGAGATACACTAGGATAGACATACATTTGGTCTTTAGTATGTATTATACAAACGTCATGACGTGGTGTATGGTAACAAAAAGCGCCGTGACAATGCTCTGGATTAGAACTTCTCGGGTTTATTCTTGTTAATCTCCACACACGATACCTCCAAGGTGTATTATGTCTTCCTTGTCTCCCCAGTGCCCATACGCGAACCATTTGGGCATCATTCATATAGGGGTCTAATAAATTGGCTCCAGAAATTAAGGTCCTCCTGTTAAGTATGGCCGCTACTCCTAGATTAACCATATCTGAAATAATATTAATAGAACAGTTATATTGAATGTGATTCCGATAGGATATTGACAGAGATCTTTCAAGACGTTAACTGGTAGTGCTTGTGTGGCTAAGCAGGTAATTAATTTCCTTGCGATTTACACCGCATAGTATGGAATCGGGTCAATTTTTTTTCCAGTTATTAACAGCTACATTTTCGGTTAGAAATTTATATTCGGCATACCCATTTTTGTACAAAGTGCCCGATTGGCGGTAATAGGCTCCCCCCCTATTACGTGGGACCGAAAAGTTAAATTGTTAAGTTAAGTGGGCGTTTTATACACCTCTAATTAGTAAGTTTACTATTATGAGTGGTGGGCACCCCTATTGACCCAATACATTTTCTGGTGGCAAAATGTTACGAAAGTCTGCAAGTATTGTTTAATAATAAACATATTTACGGTAAGATATTCCAGCTATGACGTAGAGTTTTCTCCTCCACTCCAGTTCATGCCAATTCCACCAAGGATATAACATTCTCCACCAATGATGTTCTGACCTCTGCCATCTAAATCTACTTGTACGTGCCACCCATTGATCCCACCTCCACCATCCAGGATGACTTGTTGTGGTACCAAAATCCCAGTAAGCCCATACCCCGCCCAAATAACAATATAGTATAACAGTTCTGCAAAATATAATGGAACATTAATATTTTAGAAGATATTGGATAGTTCCCGTCTGATACTCTCCAAGACGTTAACTGTAGCACTAGCATGAACTCTTATCGAATTCGTAATGTAAAGGTTTCGAGAGAACGGAGCATTGTGATTGGCAGTCTGCCTCTTGTGAACCTGTGTGCGTGTGTAGCCCGCCAATCTCAATGCTCCGTTCTGGCGATACCTTTACATTGATATGTTTAGAGCAGACGAATATCTTGATGATAAAAATGCATGGTCATAATAATCTCTTGCTCTTGCACCCATAACTTATTAATATAATAAACAAACAGAACTAATTCAAAAGAAAATAAAGGATAACGATAAATCTACCTGAGTTTCTTGCTGGTCTCTTTTTAGGAGATTTAACTACCGAACCTGCGAAAGAATCATTTTCAAATGATTTATTTGCTAAGTATTTTATTCATTATAAATTATAACATTTTGACAAATAATTATTGTAAAACTTTGACATTCATATGTGCCTAAACTGAATAAACGAAATTGATTCTTTGATTCTTTGATTCTTGATTACGAATTCGATAGTATTTCGTGCTAAGGCTATAGTTGAATACTAACAACACTGGTAGTAGGTACTTGTGCGACTGAGCACGTAATTAATTTCCTTGCAATTTACACCGCATAGCAAGGAATCGAGTAATTTTTTTTTCAAATTTATTTAGTTGCTATATTTTCGGTTAGGTAGTTATTTTCGGTATACCTATTTTATTACAAGGTGCCCGATTGTCGGCAATAGACTAGCCCCCATTACGTCCCACTGAAAATCATAGTTGGCGAAATGTGGATGTTTAATACCTCTGCCCAACCCTTCGGGGATTATGGGCATCAGCATAATATGTATGTAGACCATGAAAGACCATGCTCACAATATGAGTAGTAAAGAAATAAATACAAATTTAAAAAAAAATCACTTACATTAATTTCATAATTTCTCAACGCTTACTTGACTCACAAGAAACTGATTCTGAGCAAATATCGTGGAACAAATGTCATTTATAGGACGATTTTATTTTGTTAGTAACGAGTGTGTTATTGCAACTTAATATTATAAATAATATTAATGTTTGTTTATCAGCAAACGGAGTAATCATCATGTTATACGATTCCGGAGGATTTCCTTTTGAGATATCTCAAATTATGGAATACTTGGCTGATGAATCACGGCTCAGTCTTCGGTCACAAAATGTATTAACTGCATAGACATTATTACTGGATCCGCATACTCTTTCATTACCGCATTACCGAATTTAAAATGTCATTGGTAGTGACTATTGACGATTGACATCACAGCATTTTTTATAACATAAATATTGACGAACCATACATAGAAATTGAAAAATTATAATTATTTTCAATACCGGTGACAGGCAAGCACACGGCCCAAATGATTCGAAGTCGTTACCGTGGCCTTTGAACGCGAACAACATCAAGGGTATACTAATGCTGCCGGCCCTATAGAAACCTTTTAATGCCCTTCTTGAAGAACCCCATATTGTTTCTTCCATAAAAACTAATGAACCAAATGGCTCAAAGTTTTTCCTAATAACCGAACTTGGTCTTGCGTAAAGGTGAAAGTCACATCACTTGTTTGTATAGCGTTATACAGCCTTGAACATAGACGAAACGGCGCCAGTGTTCCCTGCCAAATATTATTATGAGTCTCAATATAACTTGAACTTGAAAGATTTTGGCTTAAACAATAACCTTGGGACGCAAACTTGAGAATCTCGTTGTAGTACAAGGATAAAGACACTAGCTGTAACCGTGACTTCAAACACTGCTATAATTTTTAATAACCTCGATAAATTATACTTATTTCTTTTTTCAGTCAGTGTGGGTGGTTATGTCGGACTCGAACCGTCTTAAAATCTTTAGACGACGTAGACGTCAATTTGTAGTGTTTGTGCTGCTAAGCAGGTAATTAATTTCCTTGCGATTTACACCGCATAGCAAGCAATTGGGTCAAAATTATTTGTCCCAAATTTATATAGCTGCTACATTTTCGACTAGGAATTAATTTTCGGCATACCCATTTTTTTACAAAATGCTGATTGGTGGCAATAGGGTCGCCCCTTATTACGTGGGACTGAAAATCATAGTTCACGAAATGTGGGTGCCTAATTTTTTTGCAAATAACATTTTTTTGAATTTTATTTGATTTTAAACATTGAATTTCTTGACCCACTGGATAACGTTCTAAAATCTATGAAGAAGTGTGATATCATGCCCTCTTAACACGTAGGTAGTACAAAAAAATTTGGAAGTCGATTAATGAATGAAGCATAAAAGATCGCGTCTATCTCGGTCTGTGTTGCGTTTCAACGTGTACGGTTCATAATAAAAGTTATCTGAATAATTTTAAAAAGTCAAAAGTTTGGACTCATTTTGAAACTCGGTTAATTGTAACCTACTTTACGAACTAAAAATAATGAAACTTTATAACTTACTTACTACTTACTTACAATGCATATTTTACAGCGAGATATTAAACCGTATTTGGTAGAATCAGACGACCATTATCCTTATCATTATTCTTAATAGAGACAGATTTGTTTGATCTAGTAGAATATTGTGTTTCAATTACCTACTAATTCGCGTTAGTAAAATAGTATATTTTTATAGCCCGTCAATTTGACTTCACCTCGCCTGATGTTAAGCTGAAGGCAAATTCCCATAAAAGGGTCACCATTGTAAGCACGTACGGTGCTACAATAGTGGCACTCAGCTTGACGGCCTCATCAGATGCTTTTTCACGCCCCGCTTAAAGGACCCGGGACTGTAGGAAGAAGAAAACACTTGCGCCGAGTCTTTGTGCTCAAGAAGTCTGCCTTACGATCATGAGGTCTGGGTTCGAATCCTGGCCATTACACTACCAACGTGAACCCACTCCTAACACAAGCCATTGAGCTTAGCTCTTTTTATTATTATTTTTTCAAAATGGCGGGCAGTTGTCTCTTTGTCATTTTCCTTTCTCTGTTGTCCCATTAGATAGAATCACCTATCTTGAACGTTACTGATCAATTTATTGTTTCTATAGCTTACTGAGGGGACGTAGTAAAAGCCTTCTCGAAGGCGCTGCCGTGAAACAAATTACTACTACCTAACCGTTGTGGATTAGAGGTACGCACAAGGAAATATAGATGTAAAAATTACAGTTAATAAATGAAAGTTCCTAAAAGGAGTATCTTGTTATGTGTACCTAGGCACCCACTTATCATTATAGAGAAAAAATTTAGAATAAGGAAATCTGTAAATTGGCAGTTATTCAGCTAAAAGTCACCGGACACCGCCGGCTGAAAGCATTCTAATGCTCTAATCAAAAAGGTAAGGTAGGTATTTAAAAAACTGGTATTCCTTCATTATTCTCTTTAATTTCATAGCTGTGATGAAAGCGCTTAACATTACTACTAGCACCACCTATCGCGTACATTTGATACTTCATCGTCAAATTGTGGGCACTACTAGAAACAGTGCTTATTGTAATTTACAACGTGACAAAAAGATGGCGTTTAACACAGTTATAAAATTTTCTTCAGTATTTAGAGTACTGTCCTTCCAGCTAGCTAGAGTCAAAAAGTCAATTACAGGATTCCACCTTCTTCAACCTCCTCCTTGTTTTAAGGTTAAAACAGTTGAGAAAGAGTAAAACACATATGGGAAGAACACAGAAAACTATAATATTTGTAGTCTGCATGTAACATGGTATCTCTACGGGCAGTGTCGAACACCAGTGCAATTATGAACTATTTAATGTAGTATGTGAGTGGACCCAGGTACTAAAATGAAGGGTATGGATGAAAAGAGAGTTGTGTGGTGTACCTTGACTTTATGTCTAAGGGATAAATGTATTAAAAGTATTAATTATGTCACTGTAGACGCTAGCTCAATCGGATATTAAAAGTAAATATTTACAATGAAAATCTATATTCCGTAATAATATAAGGCTGTATTTCTACTGAAGCGAAAATGAGCGTAGATGAGATTACGTTGTTTGTAGACGCTGGATAATAATATCATTGTGTAAATTTAATTTTAAACATTTTTTTTATCTTAAAGTTGAATACAAAGACTTCTATGTAGGCAACTATACAAGCTGTTGAGACAAAAAATATGACATGGTGAGGCGAGAATGAGTTTTAAACTTACAAACTAAATGAATTGAAACTCTAACGCAGTTGACTTACTCGTAACTCGATAATTGTCAAGTCAATATAAGACTGAGTCTGAGGTCGCAAAATGACCTTCGTCCTCCATGAGCGCGGACCTGGGGGTGACATAGTGCGTCTCCCTATACCTGGGGGCTTAATGGGGCCCCCTTGATTCCCATATTAGGGGAAGGAGGTCATCTCATAAGAGATGTCCCTGAGTGGATGAAATAGACTAAACAAATCATTGCACTCATATTATAGCAATTATCATATTATTGGCAGATTGGTAAAATGAAGTAAGACAGATTTGAAGTTTAGAGGTTATTGTACCCATATAGAATAGAAAGTGGAAGGAAGAAAGAACGAAATGGTATAGTGATCGTAAGCAGAGAATTAAATGTAAACAATTCGGACGTTTAAAAAACACATCTTTACTCATCTCCGCTTTAATATACGCTCACCCTGCATTGTTAACGAGTAGTTTGTAAATAAAAGTAATATTACAAAAATAAATATAATTTGTAAATAAACTCAGTCTTTAAAAAGAATATGAATAACAAATAAATTTTCAGTTATTCATAACATTTAGTACACTTGCCATGAAGATTGGGTATGTATTGTTATCTGTAGTGAAATATTTTTACGTGTCATTGAGATTAATTATGATTATGCTATTGTATAATACTTCCGTTGATTGGAGGGTGAGAAACTTGCTCAAATTGGGCGGTAGAATGTTTAATGAAATAATTTTAAAGCAATTTGTAACTGTGCTAACTGTTTCAAATCGACTTAGATCGGAAAAAGGCAAGACGTGACTCCGTGATTCAAAGGTTAGAGCATTTCCTCTGTCAAGGAAATATCGAATCAAAGAATCAATTTCGTTTTTCAGCTCAGGCTCACCATGAGCACTTATGAATGTCAAAGTTTTGTGAGTTTGAGTCCCATAGAAGCAGTCATTTTCCGATCCGAATCGATTTGTTCCGCTATAGGTATGGGGATCAGACAGCAGTTACTGTCATATAAAATCAGTCATTCATGAGAAGAACAGTTCACCATTGAAATTTAAACTTTGTCTATTACAGACAGACAAAGTCACTTTAGTATATGTATTTTGATAATTATGGATTTCATTTACTTGTTTTCAGATATGTCACTATAACTTGTTGCTCTATTGTATATGTGGCTGCATATTGGGATCTGGGGACGACAACAGAATATCCACGGGGAAGATGGGATGAACAGATTGCAAGAACCAGTAGATTTAGATGGCAGAGATCTGAAAAGGACTTCTTTAGATTATTCTACCCGTGGTGGGATTGGTATGAACTTGAGTTCAGAAGAAGATTATATGTCATCGCTGGAATAAGTTACAGTACGTATCCTACTGCCACTTATCTTGGACAAAAAATATGCCGGAGCTCGATACATTATACGTAGGATATAAGTAAACCTAGCCTATATCAGAATAATCCGCTTGCGTCGGCAACAAGATTTAAAAAATTGCGTTGCCGTAATTTTTTTAATGCCAAAATTTTGTGTACCATGAGTAATAACAGGGGCCTTCGGCTTCGGGAGTGTTTCCCTTACAACCTGCATATCTAGAATGAATTAACTTAAGAAATGAAACTGTTCTACATATATTTACACTTATCTTCGTTACAGGAATGGTCAATCTTAGTACAGCAACTATTTTAAATCGCAGAACTCTCGTTACCTCAGCTAACTTCCTAGACCCTTACATGGACCAAGCACGAATGATACGCATTTGGGCTCTAGGTCGTGTTGGGGGGCATAACACGCCGTTCATGTATCGCGCTTGGAGAATCACAAGAATTGCCCCAAGAAGCAAAAACCCTGAACATCAGCACGGAGCTTGGGGATATCACACTCCAAGGCATGATGTTGCTATAATACACACTCAAGACCAAATGTACGTGTTTTTAACTCAACCCAAAAGATATGCCTATGCTTTCAGAGCTTTTTTAACTTGGCCAACAAAGAGATTTACTGATTTAGTCTGGTTCGCAGGATGTGGATTCGAATACCACAAACATGTTAATGAAAACTACAAAATATTTTACAATATTATGGAGAGGAGATATTTGGTAGATTGTTCCATATTATTACCAAAATGGTGGGGCAAGTTCGTTTGTTTTTATAATCATCGAGATAGACCGTGTATACAAAACGGTGGTCCTCTATTTGACTATGACCTCCTTATGGGGTTAGGATGCTTCGAAATACGCTACAATGAGGATAGGCAATTTGTGTTTACTGACCTTAGGTACTATGTTAGACATATCGCGGCACTTGCTCGTATAACACCTGGTGAATATTATGAATATGCATACCCACAATGGAGCGTGAAGTCTAACTGGCTGTTCGATGGCAATGGAAATAATCCTACAATACCCACAATGATGGTCAGAGATGATTTGTGGCCATTGGGTAAATAATTGCCCAGAAATTTAAACGAGTCACGTTTCGTCAGTCAGTCAGTCACCAGCAAAAACGACTCTCTTTTATTTTATCTGAAAATTTGAATATGAGCTCGATAAAGTCATATTGTAAGATAATTATGGAATAAGCGCAGTATGAAATGGATACACCATTAATAAAGAATGATTTGAGATATAAGACAAGTGATTTTATTTAAGGCGTCTACTTCAGTCAATGACCTTGATCGGATGGGCTGATCCCACGAACGTTCGTTATAAAGGCAGTTCCTGCATCAGCCGCACACACGTGTTTATAGTAATTATAATATATCTAATATTGAAAAGAATGTAGAAAAAATCCTTTTAGGGCAACAGATTGTTTAAGAAACTGTTGTTTTTAAAAGTAATTTATTTTTTTACTTCATAGTCATAAAATTGTAGTTCAATATTGAGTTGCAAGATTCTACCCGAACATATTATATACTCACATACTCTTAAATTGTAAATGATAATAAGGCGTTTTATCATACTTTTGTCATACTGGTCACTTTGATTTGAAGTAAGTATCTATTCTTTGGTCATTCCAATTTCAAATTCATGCAGCTATTTATTCATATATTTGTGTTTCGAAAACCTGAATTCATTTGTTTTTTCCTGTTTATGTTTTTTCTTTGCGTCACATATTTTCCAATGAGGAAAAGTTTTAAATATTGCATTATTTTCGAATCTCGCTGCGATGTGCGTATGTTGGCGTTAGCGTTAAAAAACACAGTGCATTTTTAGTTCCAATGTTCTCGTCCTCAAAATGTCGACGTGCAGAGCAAGCTTCGTAAATGGCTGGACACCACAGTTTTTATGTCAGATGAAAAATTAATGATGTTGAAGAAATTGTATTAATAATGTTGTTTCATAATTATTATTCTCTATACCTAAGCACTAAGTGCTGCCATCTCGTGGACAATGTTCAAATCACTAGACAGATGTTTCATGATATGGTTTAGACTTTGGCATAATACACGCATTTGTACATAGATGGCTCTTTTGGCAAATAATAATTACACAATATTATTAATATTTACATATATATAGTGCTGACTGCCACGGTCACGGTGGTAATATTTCGATACACATCATAGTACTGTTTGCATGAGTAAATTCTGAAAAAAGCAATTGGTTGGACCCCGATAGAACTAATAGTTAACTATTTTCAAACCACTGAGATTACAAAAGTTTCCGTTGAATTATAAACTTTATCCACATAAAAAATTTTATGTTGTGAATGTTTAAAATAAAATAAAATTTGTATTTTTATAATTTCAGCGGTTTGATTTTTATCATTTCAGTGGTTCGAATTTAGTAGAATAGCCCCAGAACTCCATGCAAGGGGAGCCGCTGATAATAGCTAGTACTCTATGAAAATTAGCATAAGGTAAAAGAATCACACACACACAAGATCACCAGACCTTACTACAAATCTTAATGTGCAAGTTGTATTTCATCTGATAACTGATAATGACATCGGAACACGAGGTAATGTTTTGGAATAAAGATAAGCCACCTTTTAAAAGAGTTGCAAATATGATTTATATCTAAAGATATTCCATTCATTGTCGCACGTTTTCAGATAATCGATTAGAGTCACAGCAATATGCTGGGGTCATTTAATTTTGCTATTTCATTTCTTTTTTAATGCGAGTTACGTTTTGTTTGTTGTCCATGTTCCAAATGGAGGTGTATTCTGTAATAGATTGCGTTCAGGAGATTATATTTTCAGTGACAGTCAAGCAGCCATTTAAGCGCTAAGCTCTCCAAAGGTAAATTCAAAAATAGTAGTATAAGATGCCCAAATAGAACCAACAGCCTGAGACTCATTGGGATCTCCACCTATGAGAACATAGAAGGAAATGAAAAAGCAGACCATCTAGATATAAAGGTATCTGCAAAAATACACACAGGTCCAGCACCATTTCTTGGACTCCCTGAAGCCACACTGAAAAGAATTATTTTAGAGCAGGCCAAGAATAAGCAGCTTAAGAAATAGAAGACCAAAGTAGGCCTAACACATTTGAAGAAGTTCATAAGCAATGAATTAGGAAGGCTGAGCAAGAAGATAATTAATATCAGCTTGGACTGAATCTAAAGAGTAAGACTAAAATGGAAGCGTTTACTAGCTACTACTGCACAAAATATATACTTTTAGCAAGCTTGGTTACATAAACGATGCAAAATGCAGACAATGCAAGGACGACGATGAAAAGATAAAATACATACTGTGCGGGTGTCATACCTTGGAAATACATCGAATGAATCTTTTCTGGAAAAACCACCATATATCAGAGGATTACAGGCACCTGCAATTGAGAGGAATAGCCAATTTGATATAGAGGACTATCCCTTCTTTGACTTAGGGGCCAGGGTGGGGTCGACCCATTTAATGACTACTTTAATATCTTATCTATTCTATTACAATTACGTTCTATTCGATTAGTCAGTACGCTCCTTTATTTATAAATTGGAAGTATGAAGCTTCTTTTCTATCTCGTAAATAAAACATGTTTTAGTATTTCTTTTGCCATTCGCAGCTGTCTATTCAAAGAGGTGAAAGATGAAAAAGTATGCATTAAACGTATTGCGCTACAACATTTTCAAAGGCAAAGTTAACGGAATTTATTTTCTCATTTATTACGTATACTATTCTTATGTGTATTTCTATCGTGTTAACACCATTTTACCTTTTTTAATGATACGAGTATATCAGCACAGATGTTCGTGTATATCAAGCATTCATTATTTTGTTTTATCGCGTATTTATTTTCTGTTCTAATGAAGTTGTTCAAAACGATATCATTAAAAGAGTGCAATGATTTCAGTTTTCAATATTAGAAGTCCCTACCTAATCTTCATCATTAGTTTCATCATTATCATGCCTTAGTTTCGGTCTTATCTGAAGCTGGGGATAACAAATGCAATGGTCTGACATGCCTACATGCATAACCAGCACGACGTGGACATATGAGATGATACAAATAAAAAAATATACTGCACATATCAAATATAACCGCGTTAGCCTAGTGGTTTGGGTAATGGACTGCTGAGACGAGGTCTCGGGTTCGATCCCAGGCCACACACCAATGACTTTTCGATGTTTTTCGAAGTTATGTGTGTATTTATCGCAGGTTTATAAGTGCCCGGTTAATGGCAATAGCCTCACCACGTATTACATTGGGACCTAAACATAAACTGGCGAAATGTAGGTGCTAGCACCTCTGCCTACCCCTTTGGGGATATAGGCGTGAGTTTATGTTATGTTATGTTACATATCAAATATTTATACACAGATATATTAATTATCAATGATAAATGAAAAGGAAAATATGGTAGAAACTCTCTGGTTAATAATAAATTGCGAGCGTGTTCGCGACGAGAATCGCAATGTAAGCACGTCGAATGATGTGGAGGCAGTTAAGTATTCAGAGTTGATGCTGACACATAATTTATTATACAATTTATAGATTGCTCCTGTATAGGAAGCTGATTTACCAACTTAAATTTGCTTATACTTATATTTCTCAGGATTTGGTTGACCTGCAACTTAATAGGTTGAAAATAAAAGTGAAAAGATGTTAAATGGAAAAAGTAGATGAGTAGGTATCTAAATAATGAAAAAATGAAAAAAATGCATGGTCATCCTAATCTTTTGCCCTTGCACCTATTTATTTTAAATAAATAAAGCTATATATAGGTAAAAAAACATTAAGAAAGGATATCGATAATCTTACTGAGTTTTTTACTACTCTCTTCTCAGCAGAGACTACCATTTTCAACTTATTTTTTTACTATTTTATTGACTATAAATTTGACAAAATATATATAATTGTAAAACTTCGACATTCATAATGTGCTCTTTAAGTATAAGGAAGCTTAACAGATAAGACTTTTTAACAAGATGGGTGCCGATAGTAAATTCCTAACCACAAATGTAGATGGTAAATAAATTAAAAAAAATTGACGCGATTCCTTGCTATGCGGTGTAAATCTTAAAGCCAATAATTACGTGCTTAGCCGCACAAGCACTACCAAGTCTTGGAGAGTATCAGACGGCAATCCAAAATTAAATATCATTTCAAATTTAGTAATTGTTATAATTAGAGCTACATCTCAAACAATGTATTTTATTTCTGTTTTCTATTTTGTGTTAATCAACAAAGAGGAATGCAGCTAATTAAATGAGTACACATTGTATTTAAACAGCAAACTAGAACATTATATTCATTGTCTGGAAAATTTCACTAACAAAACGCCTGGGACTCCAGATTCAGATTTAAGCGAAATAACTGGACAGTTTAATTTTATTAATGTTCGTATTTGAGGTTTAAATTCCACTAAACTTGTGTTTGTTTTATATTGCATTATCATACTTAAATATATAAATGTAAAGGTTTGCGAAAATGTTTGTATGTTTGTTATACAAACAAGTACTAACTGCTGAACAGATCTGTTTGAAATTCAAATTTCAAAAATCATTCATTATGTATTGTATGGACTATTAAACAACACGAACCATCCAGATTAAAAATATTAAAGCTTAGTTTAGCAATTAGACCACCGCACCGGTTCGAAACGTGAGAAAACTCTGTCAAGAAATTCAGCAGTTTTTCTTTTTGTTTTATTTACTTAGTCTTGATGCAATAATTTGGTTGAGTAGCTAGTTGAGTAAACAAATTATCCCAGTGTAATAGGTAATAGGCTCGCCACCTATTACATTGGGACCTAAACATAAACTGGCGAAATGTGGCTGCTAACACCTCTGCCTACCCTTTCAGGGATATAGGCGTGATATTATAAAAAAAATGAAAACCCGCGAGCTGGGTAGATGTGTTTTATGGTAGCCACACAAGCCTAAACTGCCACAAATATGAAAATTGACACAAGTGTCTTTCAACACACATTACTGTATATTTGTGCAAGCCTAAATTTATGCAAGCCTGAATTTGTGCAAGCACTATAGGATTTATATACTTACCAAAACGTTCGGTGAGTTTTTCCTTTGCCGCACCATTAAGTATCATAATTCCTTACCAATTCACGTGTATCCTTCTTCCTACAATACCGGGTGCTTGAAGCGGGGCAAAAAAGAATCTAAGGTGAACACCTCCAATTATAACACTGTAAGTGTCTGTAATGGTAATCCTCCTTCCTGAGACTTTGCTTACAGTTTGCATTAGACGAGGTAAAGTCAAGTTCGCGCATCCTAAACTTAAAAAAAGCAACATAATTGCTATAAATTAAAAGAAAAATAATAGCTCGATGGAGATAACTTTTAAGTTTTCCCTATTTGATTTTTATTGCCTGTTAAGTTATCTTAACATTCAGTCTGCAACGGACGGAGAAATTAAAATTCCCAGTTAAGTTTGCAATGCAAACCACTTGGCATTAAAGAGCACATTTTATTTGTATAACGAATTCAAAAGTGTTCAATTAAAAGTAATGGTGAAGTTTATATTGAATATTTCCATTGCAAGGTTCCGTAGGATTCTTATTCCTGGGAAGATCTTTATAATTGTGTTTGTTTCATTGTGATAATGATTGCGGGGAGGCCTATGTTCAGCAGTGGACGTCTTGTGGCTGAAATGAATGATGATGATGAAAAATGATTGCGGGGTTTAAATAATCAATAGAATTAACTTCTATCGAGTCGAAGGCACCTTGCATTCCTAAATTCTGTATTCCCAGTGCGCTGCCACCTTGTACTTTATATAAGTATGTATGAGATGTGTGTATAAGGTCCTTTGGTGTACAGGAATATGAACATGCAGCATACTCAAGCAGGTAAGCCATGGTATATGAAGCAACTCCGCACTCGAAAATCCCCACCTAGATCAGTTCTTCTTGCTTCGGCCGACCCGTGTTCGAATTCTGTTTATGGATTTCTACATCGTCAAGGGAAGTTCATGTCCTGGCGGACGATTTTTCGATAATAGGAATAAAGGGGTTGGAAGCAGGCTCTGCGGTCTACAGTGATATACCCTAGCCAGGGAGGAATCGCCATCTACGGGAGCAATGCTCTATTGTCCAGAAACTCAACACCCACATTATCAACCAATTCTGCAGTCCACTACAAACTAAAGATAGGCCTCTCTCCATGTTGTTAGGCAGTCAAAATCATTGTTTCAGTATTCCTTCTTGTATTGTGTTAGAGTACAATACAGAGTAAATATTCCTTTCTTCACTAATTTCAAAACCCATTTCTCTGTGCTATAAACTGAACCGTTAATAAAAGTTACCGGTTCGCTAAAAAAAGTAATAGTCTGTAATTAGTAATCTTGATATACGAGTTTATAACAAAAATATATAATCCAAATTTCAGGTTTCAGAGATAAAAACGGGGCTTAGATAACATAGGACCCTAAAAAATGAAGGTTTTTCCGGATCCGCAGGTCATTATGGATTATAAAATGGCTGCCGATAGAAGCCGCATCCCAATTAAGGAGAAGCCTTGACATTAGCGTGGAACGATGAAAACTTGGAGGGGAAAATATCATCAGAATTTATCGAATTTATTCTAAACTATAGCTATTTCACGCGGCTCTGCTAGGACGCTATTTCTGTTTTACCTTCTGTTCAGCTAATTCTCTTTACCAGCTTTACTTGCTGCTTCTTTAACCCATATATCAATCTATAAGCCAATCGCAGTCCACTATTATGCCTATCCCAATGTTAGGAGGCGTTGGCTTACTATTTTCATGACGACAACGGGTGGGTACGGGGTTTTATTTCGAGATTTCCTCATCTTGTAGTAATATTGTCAGCGTTTTCTGTTAGTCGTCTTGAACAACACTTATTATTATATTCTATTTGTGTATGTTTATGGGTTATATATTATGTTTATCAGTCATATGTACTTTATATGTAGGTCTATGTACCGGTTATGTAAGTATAAGTAAGTCATCTATATCTAAAATATTCCACTTTAATATGCGCCTACCTCGTACTAGCTCTGCACCGCCCTATGGTAGACTGGCAGAGAATGCCTATGGCATTAAGTCCGCCTATGTACAATGTGCATAAAGTATAAATAAATAAATAAACAACACCATTCAAATGAGATGGGGTGGTGAGTATGTGAAGGGACGAGGTGAATTATCCTCTGGCCGGAGGATCACGCAAGCAAACAAGCAGGGTGATCACGCCTAGTCAGAAGATAATGGAATGAAGTGTATATCAACCCATTTAATATACACGAAATTTAATGACTTTCTATAGGAATCTACAGGATTTATTAATGTTATGAACGTTATAACCGTTGAAATACTATGTGCGAATCCGATACATTGAACTGTCTATTCAATTCTATTAAATGACGGCGCGTGGTGGCGGAGTCAGTATAGGTATCACCACACCATCTCGTCACAAGAATAAGAGGTTACTATCGGTCAAATATATAGACGATATCACTGCGAGAGAAGAAAATCTCGTAATATAACCCAATATAAACAATTGCCAAATTTCGGCAGTTTATGTTTAGGTCCCAATGTAATAGGTGGCGAGCCTATTGTCATTAACCGGGCTACAGATACAAATACACAAATAACTTCGAAAAACAAAGTCATTGATGAGTGCCATGGTAAAACCTGGGATTGAAACCGGGACCTCGTCTCAGCAGTTCATTATTCATACCACTAGGCTACCGCGCACATTGGAAAAGTTTGCGGCAGTTAATTGAATTGATTGAAACGACGACCAATGACTTGTTACTGCTCTAGAGGGGTAAATTAAAATTGGATGCAGAGATAAAGAGTTTGGAAGAATACGCAAGTTACTTTTATAGCTGAAATAGGTTCATATGTGTAGCCGAAACGAGTTCAGAATTTTACGCAACTGAAGTTATATCTAATAACTAGTCAAATAATAAATAGGACAGTGAAGCTATAAGCAGGAAGGTGTATGTGGTTAGATGCAAACAAATTAAAAAAGTAGGTCACAACGACGGTGATATCCCGGCATCGCCAGAACGAAATGTCGCTCTATAATAAAACTGTGCTACCAAGTCTTTTGCTTACTAAGTGTAACATAATGTAGCACTGTTCTATACTCTAAGGTTTATTTTTAACTTATGTAACTTATAAAGCAAGAATCTAGGGCATTTAAGTGTTTAGGTTTGGCAAAGAACGTAAATATTTTTGAAAACTTTTTTGTAGTTGGGGAACACAAGAAGTGATTTTTGAAATTACTCGAGTGCGTTAGATAAATATGAGGGAGGAACTTAATATAGATATGTATCTCCAGCCAGTATGAGACCAAAATATAGGATGCGTGAAAAAAGAAACAAGTTTCAACGCGTCAAATACAGATAATTGTTACTAACTAAAAATGTCAATGACGTGAAGTCAAAGTGACATGTCCTAAATAACAAAAAACATGCTCGAGTAACTACAAATTTAGCATACTCGCCTCCCCTACTATTTGAATACGAAAGTATGTAACGAACTTGTAAAATCGCAACAGTTTTACTTTTTAAATTACATGTATTAAACTTACTAGTATCCATCCAGCTAAGTAATGAATCAGTCAATTAAATTATCCTATCGTAATCCACTGCAAGACACATGCCTCTTCCAATATGACTATTGCTTCGCAACAACAATTTCGCAACAAGCAATATGACTATTGCTTGTCATTAGTTTTGAACCCTAGACAACTCGATCTTAACCGCTCATGGGACGATCGGTCGTCAAAATGTACTTGGTCAATTCGTTAAGCACTAAAGTACCTAACGACGTTTTATCGACTTCTATTGAAGAGGTTTTCTAGTTATTTTATACCATTGAAAAGTTATAAGAGTGGATAGAAAAAAAATCATACAATAAATTGTTATTTTCATTATTGAAGTCATCATCATCATAAATTTGCATTAGATCTGTCAGTCACCGAGGTCCTCACCTTAGAGTTCACGTTTTATGAACTTGTTTGGGTATTTGTGAGAGCGACTGCCATCTATCATCCCTATCTCGCGAGGAAATCCCAGGCCAGAGCCCCATCCATTAATCAGGAAGCTTGCAGATCTTGATGCAGTTCTACAAATACCAACAGCTTAACATCAGGCGAGGTAAAGTCAAATTGACGAGCCATAGATAAAAAAAAAAAAAAAACCTACAATTCAATCAATGAAATGTTTTCAGTATTCAGAGAGTTTACTGTCTTGGTTTTATAGAAGAATTCGCATAAAAGATTCGTATAAAAGAGGTCAGACTAATCTATATTCCACAGAGACAAGATTTTAATGCAGAATTTAAAGTAGGCTTACCTAAGTAGTGCTCCATACGTAGGCTTCTATCCGCCCTACTTTATGGAAATGTACAAAGAAATAAAATGGAAACGTAAAAGTTACTTTGTTCGAAAGGAATATTAATTTATTAAATCATAACATTACAGATAAACCGCCTCCGTGGCGTGGCGGTAGTGCACGCGACTGCTACGCAAGGGGCACGGGTTCGATTCCTGCTCAGTGCAAAAAATTGTATTCATGAATATGGCTGTTGGCACTCGTCTGGTCGTGCCTCGAAGAACACGTTAAGCCGTCGGTCTCGGTTGCCATACAAACATCTATGGTAGTCGTTACGGGTAGTTGGAGCCATCAGAAGTCCAACAAGTCTAACTTGGAACTTCGATATCGCCATTGGTCATTGGACCATTGGTTGTGGAGGTCGAAGCGTTTATACTTCAATATCTTCCGTAAAGTGACTGCCATGTTACTTCCACAACTATAGACATCTTAAAAAACTAATAATATTAATAGGAAGATGCCGCATCCTTTGCTGTAGTCATTCTTACATCTGTGCAATTACTCCGTTCAATTTGTAAACACTAAATTGGATGTGGTTTTGCATAGCTGCATCCGATACGAAATGGCTGCACTAACTCGATTGCTATGGGTATTTTTTTTAATTATAACTATAATAATATCATAGTGCATCTTCATAGTTCGTTAGACTATAGTAGAATAATGCTTGAAAGGCATATTAAAAGATAACTCACACTACCCACACACATACCACATCAAATGCAAGCAGAGTGTTGGCTGTAATTTGGTTGTTTCAAATATCCTCCTATCCTATATGGATGATCTGAACAAACTCTGTCAGTTAATCTTGGCAGTGAGCATTGATTGAATAAATAAATAAAATATTCTATGACAATCTACACAACGCCATCTAGACCCATGATAAGCATAGTTTAACTAACTTGTGTTATGAGTTCTAGATATAGATAGATAGAGAACTTTTTTTGTAAATACATTATATAAAGAAACACTCAGACCAACGCAAATATTTGCACTGAGTGGGAATCGAACCCATACCTGCGTAGCAGTCGCGTCCACTACTGCCATGCCACAGAGGTCATCCTTCAATACTGACAGATTGGTCAGTCAAAATTGTCATCAAATGGGACTGAAAAAGGTCTTCAAAATTGTAATATAAAATTTCAATTTGCGTGAAGCCTCGGGCACAATGTAGTATTACAATCTGCGTTGTGAAAGGTGTGTACAGTGTCCATAAATACTGAAGAATGCGTAGGCATTTTCATTCCCAGATGCTCCAAATATTTTTGGGTCTTTGAGTCCGTTGTGCACAGACTCAAAGCATTCTTGGAGAAAGGTGGCGATGTCGGTATTAAACGGGCACAGAGCAGATTAAAAAGTTTTTAAAACGAGGATAACCTTTAAAGTAGCGACGAAGAAACCACCAACACGTACAGTGGGCTACAAAAGTTCCAGGACACCCTAGGATTTATAGTCAGGGTAAAATAAATAATAATGAATCAATTTATTTATCTCACAATTTCAATAGAAATATAAAAAAAAACAATACAACTTATTTCTCAGTAATCTTAATGACTATATAAGAGACTATTATTTTGAGACTTTTGGCTAAACTAGATACAAGAGCTTGTATCTGTATTTATAGGTCACCAGAGTCCCACGCAAACCAGCAAACTCATGAAGTTGAAAAAAAATGTATCTAAGTATGTTTATCCGCATTTTAGAACATAACACAAGCTAGATTAGCTATGCTTACCATTAAACTTTGGTGTACAATTAAGAAATATAAAAAATAACTATCTTTATTATTATTATGCTTATTATAGCTCCAAGAATAAAGTCAAAGCGGAAATATAATGATGTTCTAATAATAATCAGCAAAATGCTAATATTTTTCATTTCCATTTGGTTTTGAAATTACATTTACTTTATCCAATCGTGAAAAATACGTCATCAACCTCTCTAATTTTATAATATACAACCCCGTAGGCAAGATACCATAAGTTAAATTAATCAAAATTATGTTATACGACTGAGTTAGGAATCGTCAAACTTTGAAATTTGCAATTCACGTATGTCATCAAAGTTGGTGTCTGTTATTTCTTCAGGGTGTATGCTTTACGAGTGTTCACAACTCCATTTAGAAGATGAAATAAGACTTGCTATCAAAATTGAATAATGCTTCTTTCATTTCTGTCCCTACAGTTATTTATACAAATTTCAATACAGTCCCGGTTGTGATCTGAAAAAGCATTTGACGAGGCCTCCAAAGCTAATTTTCATCCTACTAAGATTATAAATTGAAAGTTTGTAAATGTCTTTGGATATTTATTATTCAATCTCGCACGAACAGGGCTAGAATAGTCGGTTAGATGACCAGTTTTTCGAGTGTGAAACGGTCATCAGCATTCTCTGAACCTTTTCCCAACTCAGTTGGAGTCGACTTTTCAGTCTAACTGTGATGCGGCTGAACTTCTGACCATCTGAACTTCTTCTGAACATCTGACCTCCACAACCACTGGTCCCATGACAAATGGCGATATCGAAGTTCCAAGTTAGACTGGTTGGACTTTTGAGGGTTCCAAGTACCCGTAACGACTGCCATTGATGTTTGTATGGCAACCGGGACCGACGGCTTAACGTACTCTCCGAGGCAACGACCAGACCAGTGCAAAGAGCCATATTCATGCATAAAACTTTTGTACTGAGCGGGGATCGAACCCGCGCCGTCGCGTGCATTACCGCCACGCCACCGATGCTGTCAAGACTGTCTCGAGTGTGAAACGGTTTGAAATTGAAACCTAGCCTCAAATATAGCTAATATTTCTAATGATTAACGAATAACGCAAACATCTCGTCCATGAAATTGATCTCACATCTATCAGGCTAAATATATAAACCGACCGCTTTGAAAACGATCGGTCTGCGTCTAATACCTCTCACACATGCTTAAGTACCAGCTCACCTGTACTTAGGCATGTGTGATAGATATTACTGAATGTGAATTACTGTGCTCAATACACTGTTCGATCGGTCTACATTGTGGAATCTAACCAAAGAAATAATGTTATTATTAGAAATGTCTAGCCCGAAAATAGTATAAACAATACACAATTTCTAGATGGTTATTAAAATTTTGAGGCAAAAGAAACTAACATTATCAAATTGATTGAAAATTTAAAAATTAAGAAGAGTTTAAAACTGGTCACTTTTCAATCGATATCCTTACAAAATCAAAGCCTCAAAATAACAACAGATGTTTTTAAAACATTATATCGATGCTACAATAAAATTTATATTAATATTTCGAGCTATTTTATTGCTAGGTTATACAGGTTACGGTTGAAAACACAGGGGAATAGTATTAAGTGCTGATAATATCGGGTTTTATGGGGTAATCTTGAGTATAAATTAGCGTGGGAGAGATGTAACTAACAGCCCTCTCAGTATTATCACAATGTATACTCCCTCTCTGATTACACTCTAATGGAAAAGATGTATTTCATTTGGGTAATTTAAACTTTGTGTACTCGTGCATTGATCTAGTCTGTCGACTTACATAGTGTTATTTTTTTTTAAATACGCTGTCGTTTTGTGCTGTTATAAGTTGTGCGATTAGTCGCCCCACTTAAATAGTAGTGGGGCGACTTCGATTGATTGATGATGACGACCTCCGAGGCGTGGCGGTATTGAACGCGACTGTTACGCAGGAGGCGCGGGTTCGATTCTCGTTCAGTGCAAATATTTGTGTGCATGAATATGAATATCTGCTTTGGTGTTTCTATGTATAAATATGTATGTATTTACAAAAAAAAGTATCTAAGTATGTTTATCCGCATTCTAGAACCCATAACAAAAGCAAGTTAAACTATGCTTATCATGGGTCTAGGTGGTGTTGTATAGATTGTCCTAGAATATTTATTTTATATTATCCTATATTTATATTCAGTCCACCTTAGCTCTAAAACTTTACACAAAATAATAAATTTATATCAACTGAAGATAACAAAAATATTTATTCATTTCGATGTCAAGTTCGTCTGTAAGTTTGTTAGTGTTAAGCAACTTTTGATGGCAACTGTACCTACTTATTCGGAATATCTTTAAAGTTAAAATTTCGTAACCAATACCCAATACCGACTCCAAAAGTTAGTTAGCTTAGCTTTGAAGAATTTAAATATTTTATGATATGAATATTAATTGGTGAAATTTTCAACTGGGTTAATTGATTCAATGCTACCAAATAAGTTCTATTATACTTGTGAATAAATAAATATTTAATTTATCAAAGTTTTAAGTGACATTAGATTTTCTTTCAAATCAAATCAAATCATTTGACAGCCTAAGTGTAATTTAATCAAAAGTAACATAGATAGTGTTAATGAAATAAACTATCGATGTCTTGTTTCTTTATAAGAATTTAAGTAAACTTATGCAAGTCATAGTGTAAGCATCACTAAGTAGATCTATTATCCAGTAGCTTTTGTAGCCCAGTGTACGTGCTCGTTATACCCGGGGGCTAGTTGGGGACACCGTGGTCCCTACACCCGACGGGGGTCATCTCGAAGAGAGGGCCCCGGGTCTGCCGGGGTGCGAGGGATATGTTGGCTACAACCTCACCTCCGGCAACTGAAGACCCAAAGACGGCGTGCGTTTTAGTCGGTTCGAGTCCGACATAACCTTCCCAACCGGCTCCGGTGGGGGGTATCCGTGGGGATTTTTCGCACTATAAAAAAAAAAAAAAAGAAGTGTACGTGCTCGTTATACACTGTACATTGGGTATACATAATTATGCAATAACTTTCCTATTACACGAGTTAACATAATCTAATTTGTTTGGATAAGAAGACGCGACTCTCATTGTGAGTAAAGGTATAAATTACACAGCAAAGTTTGTAAAGCAGCCTATTCAGGAGTCGTCTTTGAAAAAAATAAAATTACCTTATTTTTTTAGGTTTAGTAGCTATGAATACTTTTTCATCAAAATTTATAAATTGATATAACTTTTTAGGCACACTTGTTGGACGTGCGGAATTACCCAAAGACCCCCTCGTCGAATGGAATGCGGGTGGTTATGTTGAACTTTGGACCGACTAAAAGCACACTGCCGTCTCGGGCCATCAGTTGCCGAAGGTGGGGAAGCCTCTGCGTATCCCTACCTCAAACAACTTTAAATAGCAATCATAAAGTCAATCAATGTAAACCCTCACATATTTGACGTAATGTTCCTACTCAAACATAACCTTTGTGTCCCTACATTCCAATTTAAACTGACTCCAAAGTATTTTCCATTTCCTAAATACATATCTTTGATATTGGTTGGGGAAGAGTGCTTTCTATCATATCCGTCGAGCGACATTGTTAGGCGTGTGTCAATCATATATAAGGAAATTATGTTTTAAAACTTTTAGCGATAAGTATCTTACCTATTTTTTAAAATCAAGAATTAGGTAACATTTTCTTGATAAAATAGAATGTGTATTTTATCTGGACCGTCATCCCCACCAATTTATTTTACTTAGGTCGTCAAATTGACTGCAGGTCGCCTGATGGTAAGCAGCAGTGTAGTCCAGAACACGGTGGCCGCCGTTACAGGTACTGGCACGCACACTGTCTTTTCACGCCCCGCTTAAAGGATCTGAGATTGTAGGATGAAGGAAACACGTGTGCTGGCAGTGAATCCCAGGACACAATTACACAGAAAGATGTGATGCCATACCAAACACCCAGTATCTACAAAGTCGACCGCAGCTGCTGCGGTAGTTCATACATCGGCCAGGCTAAGTAGACTATAGCTGAACGGTTGTAAGAACACATAGCGGAGGTAAAGACCCGCTAGACTACCAAGTTAGCCATCGCACAGCATTTACCGGAGGCAGGCACGAACCATCAGATGTTTCATCGTCCACGGACTGCAGTGGTGGCAAACAAGGACACGGTCAGTGTCCCGCGATGAGCGTAGGCGACTCGGACGTCGGACTTTGCGTGAGGGGTGGAGCCGCCGGCCACCCTAGCAGAAGCAGGCCACGGCGATGGCGCAAAGTGCCACCCCATACCCAGGGGCTAGATGGGGACACCATGGTCCCCACATTAGGGGAAGAGGGTCATCTCAACAGAAATGTCCCCGGGTCTGCCGGGGTGCGAGAGATATATTATGTCTTGTATAATCTCACCTCCGGCAATCAAGGACCCATGGATGTTGTGCGTTTTGGTCGGTTCGAGTCCGTCATAATCCGGTTTTGGTGGAGGTGGCATCCGTGGGGATTCTGCGCACGATAAAAAAAGTGTAGTGTCTCGTAACAGGTGCGATGGTAGTTGAACAAGAAACTTCATCTTCCTCGCTGCCCTCAGAGTCGTGACAGCGTATACTTCAGCCAATTTGTGAGTATATAATATTAGTAATATCTATTTTCATTTAAAGATTCACATAACACAGTATTAAAAGAACTTAAAAACATACATAAAGTTAACGACAACAACGAAACTAATTAAATAGACAACACAGCTAAATATTTCTATAAAATTTCAATCATCTTTTTCAGTGCTTTATAAAACTGAGTTGTCGTAACATGAATAGCCGTCTTTATCGCCTTAATAAGTTGGATTAATTTGGCCTGACATAGTAAATATGAGTTTACGGATCGCTAATTTGTTTTAATGTGAAATTGAGTATTTTTTGACGTATTTGTAGAAGGAACTTCTTCGTAATTAGATTCCTTGTTCCATATTCAAATACTTTATTGTGAAACATGAGTATAAGTTGGTGTCTTAAATATTAGGTCTTAAACATATGAAATTGCTGCTTTGTTTGAAAAAATTGGAGGAAACCCAATTTTCAGTACTAACATACAACATATTGTGCTGTATTACTAGCGAACATTTTTTTTGATTAGTCGTTTCCTTTATTACAAAATTAGCCTTGATTATACGTACTGCAAAACGTACACAGACCTAATCTGTTCCAAATACTATTTGCTATAGATAAAAAAGTATTAACAACGTTTCATACCGTGAATCGAACAAAGATAAATCTTATTGAAAAAGTTAAGATGTATATCAGTGTATTCTAAAAAAGTATTTTATTTACTAAAAGACTTTAGATATGTAAACTTTTGCGTAAATACGCATAAGAATGACACGCGTACCTCACTTGTTTCACACTTCCACTTGTTTTTTGATTTCCGTGGTGTTTACATAAAACTGAACTCGTATAACTGTAGGTGAACATACCACGAACTAAAATGTAATATCTCGTAAACAGGTACAAAGTTTAGCGTCCGGTTCATAAGACTAAAGTAGAAACTGTCTAAAGTAACAAACCATAAATGTACTGTAATAAGCTACTGCTATCAATGTATAATACTAAACTTCATACACATACTACATTTTTTCATACCACAAAAGTGGCAGATAAGCACATTGCCCACCTCATAGAAAGTGGTTACCGTTGCCAATGGACGTTTGTAACACCAGAAGTGTAACAACCGTACAGCCGACCATGCACTGGAACATTCCAGAAGGTGAAGAGATTGTGTGCTTTTCTTTCTTTCTTTCTGCTGTCAGTGCAAAAGACATAGCAAGTTTTCTTGGGCTTCCCACTGACAACACAAAACCTCTCCAGTGAGTTCTGGCTATCCTACTCACCACCAAAAACACAACAAAAGATTACTATTTGCTACAGTAATCTGTGGGGCGGTTGGATATTTCCCCAGCCAGACTGCTCAATTAGGACGGGGATAACGTCATGTCTTTAATCTGTCTGTTATGCTTTCAGGCCATAATCACTAAACCGATTTTGATAGAACTTGAGTCAAATATAGGCAAGTAAGTAAGGGTAAGTGAGTATAATAGATTGGAGTTAAGAAAGTGTTGCTCAGGTAAAAATTTCAAGTACTTAACATCTATGTACACACTTAACAAACTTTTAAAAGTTCAAGAACAAACATAAAGACTTTAGACAGCGGTGATAAACCTTTTTTATGATACACCATCAAGCCTACCTCACAAACGTTAAGCAATAACCCTCCGACCTTTGGGTAGTAAATGGCCTCTTTAGATAAAAGCCTCAATTCTCAGGTCGAAATAGGCCCAAATATGGCCCCTGCTTAACGAACGAGGCTTTAAGTAGGTACTCAGAATGCTCGAGTGGTCTTCACGAAATCCAGCCCTTAATGTCTGAGGGTCATTTAATCATTTTTTCACCATTAAGACGAGTTCTATTTAAGGAAGAAGGATCCATAGGCCCCATTGTTGAAAAAGAGTGGTTTTTATTAATAGGTTAGTAATGGTATAGCTAAATTCATTTATGTCAATACTTCAAAAATATTCAAATTGTTCTGGATTTTCCAGTTTGGAATTTTGAATTCTAATTGACACATGAAGTTTTTTTTTACAGTTATTAATTGTATATTATATGAAGTTTACAGTTATTGCATTGTCTTATAGATTATATTTATCAATGAAAGCAACTACATTTATATACAAGTAAAGAGAATTAATATTAAAATGCATCTTGGATTTCCTTTACATCGCATGCCTATTTGTGGAAGCGTTCCCAGAAGATTGGCATCATTGCTACGTAGTATAGCGATACTAATTCTTTTTCCTAAAAAGAAGTCAGCCTTCAAGTCACGAAAAGCATCGACCATACGCTTTGCAGTCTCACTGAAGAGATTATGGGTGCTCGGACCCCATGAACCTAACATAACAAAACATAAACTCACGCCTATATCCGCGAAGAGTGGCTAGCACCCACATTTCACCAGTTTATGTTTAGATCCCAATGTGAGCGAGCCTATTGCCTTTAACCGAGCACATATAAGCCGGCGATAAATACACATAACTCCAAAAATCCATTACCCATACCACTAGGCTACCGCATATAAACTTTTCTCTTTAACCATTTTATCTATTAAAAAAACCGCATTAAAATCCGTTGCGTAGTTTAAAAGATTCAAGCATTCAAAGGGACATAAGGACATGAAAAATAGGGTCAGAGAAGGTGACTTTGTTTTATACTATGTAGTGTGATTAGGTATATAATAAACACACGGATATCTCTTAAATTGAGAGCAATATATATTAAAGCCTGTATTACTTTTCCTTACGGGTGTCTAATTCATTCAAGCTAATACATCCTGAACGCGAATATAACTGCCTGTCTGTCAGTCTGTTCGTCTGACTGTTACGTACAGAGAATGGATTAGAGCTTTTGAAAGTAATTGATTTGGTTGTTAACTGATATGCTTGACATAACCTTTCTTTGAAATGTTCTCGATTTCATAGATATACGTACCTATGCCTACGAGAACCCCTAAAGGTATTCCCCATTCAATATTTAATCAAGATACATACTTTTTTTTTTTTTTATAGTGCGAAAAATCCCCACGGATACCCCCCACCGGAGCCGGTTGGGAAGGTTATGTCGGACTCGAACCGACTAAAACGCACGCCGTCTTTGGGTCTTCAGTTGCCGGAGGTGAGGTTGTAGCCAACATATCCCTCGCACCCCGGCAGACCCGGGGCCCTCTCTTCGAGATGACCCCCGTCGGGTGTAGGGACCACGGTGTCCCCAACTAGCCCCCGGGTATGGGGAGGCGCATTTTGCGCCGCCGCCGCGGCCTGCTTCTGCTAGAGTGACAGGCGTCTCCACCCGTCACCCCCAGGCCCGCGCTCATGGAGGACGGAGGTCATTCTGCGAATCAAGATACATACTGGATTACTATTATATAATTCCTTACACCAATAAATTAACTAATTAATATTGTTGCTGAGAGAATCAAGAATTACAAATGCTGCAAACTGAGTACGGTTTACATTAGCTCTTCAAATAGGGACAAGAGGAGGAATGGAGATGGACTTGTTTACAAATTCGCTTTCATTACATTTGCACAATACAAACAAGATTGTGCTATGCAATATTTGAGAGATACTATATCTGAAACTGCAAAATTACAATAAATATTAACACAAAGTAGTATTTGACTTCTGTTAACCCTTAATTTACCTGTTAGGTCCATTGGACTCCGCACAAAGTTTCAATCAAGCTTAAAAACTTAATTATCGCGAATTATAGTTCGTGCGCCTGTGTACCTTCATTCAGTAGCGCGCCGGCTGCGGGGTGAGGAGGACGTCCGCCTGCGCATCGTGTAACGGTAAGTAGCCGCTTGTCAGGAGTCCATTGGACTCAAACAGGGTATTTGTGTAACAAAATTTTTATATCATTGTTTCATTATTTGTTGTGTTTTCATGTAATTTATTTTATTTTAGGTTAACAATATGGCTTCAAATAGGAAATCGGTGAATATAATGCAACAGGGTGGTGACTCCATAATAAACGACTGGCTCCAGGACGATAATGAGGATTCCGATGATGAAGACACTCCATTACAGCAATTTAGTAGACGATCCGAAACAGTAAGGCATCAAATATTGTCGGATGAAGAAGAAGACGAGTGCATTCTATCTGAACATGAGTCGGAGTCGGAGTGTTCTTTAGGCTCAAGTGACGAGGAGGCACAGGAGTCAGTTCAAGGTGAGATTGCAAACTACTATTATGGAAAAAATCGGCACAAATGGGCATGTGTTCCTCCTTCGAGAAATGTACGTACACAAGCACATAATATTGTTCGTATTCCTTCCACCCGACCAAATGTTTTCGAAAACGGCCAGCTTTCACCAATACAGGCGTTTGAACTTATATTTGATAGTCAAATGATGGAAATTATTCAGCAATGGACTAACAAAAAGCTTGAACAGTTGCGTAATAAGTATACGTCAGAACAATATACTTTCAAAGAGACAGACCAAATTGAGTTGAAAGGTTTCTTATCTCTACTGCTATACAGTGCTGTGTTCAAATCGAACCATGAAAGCGTATTGTCGCTGTTTGCGACTGATGGAACAGGTAGACCTATATTTCGTGCGTCTATGTCAAAGAAACGATTTCTTGTGTTGCTCATTGCTTTGAGATTTGATGATTTTCATGATAGAGAAGTCAGAAAAAATATAGATCCAGGCTGTGCGATAACTGATCTCTTGAATTTGTTCAACACACACTCACAACAGTGCTATGTCCCTGGGGCAAACGTCACTGTTGATGAGATGTTACTTGCTTTCCGTGGAAGATGCAAATTTAAAATGTACATCCCGAGTAAACCGGCCAAGTATGGCATAAAGGTTCAATGTTTAGCTGACTCTAGTACGTTCTATGTATACAATACGTACATATATACAGGTAAGGGATCTGATTCTTTCACTTTACCCGAAGAAGATAAGAAAAAACCTATACCTACGCAAGCCGTTTTGAGACTGTGTAAACCAATATACAACAGTAACCGTAATGTGACTACCGACAACTGGTACTCATCTATGGAGCTTTGCGAGGAGTTGAAAAGCAAAGGACTGACCACAGTGGGTACGCTGAAAAAAAATAAAACTGTCATTCCTAAGGATTTTTTGCCAGCTAAGTCCAGACCTATCGATAGTTCAATATTTGGATTTACAAAAGATTGCACCTTGGTTAGTTTTGTGCCTAAGAAAAACAAAGCTGTGATCCTGTACTCAACAATGCATCACGACAATACGGTGAACCCTGAAAATCATAAACCTGAGATCATTGAATACTATAATGCAACAAAAAGTGGAGTAGATTCGGTCGATCAGAAATGTTCGGTCTATTCATGCAGCCGGCGTACACGACGTTGGCCTATGGCGGTTTTCTTCCGTATACTAGATATGAGTGCATGGAATAGCTACATTCTCCATCAGAGCCAACTAGATGTACGTAAACAAACACGCCTCGATTACCTGAAGGGTTTAGCTGAGCAATTGAACGAGAATAATCTACAGACTAGATTGTACAATACTAGGTTGCCACGAGAACTACGCACTATGATATCAGAAATAACTAAGATCCCCTTACCTAGCATGGAACTGGAAAGTGAAAATAAATTGCCCCGAGACCAAAGAAAATATTGCCATATATGTCCTAGCCGTCTAAGAAGGAAGACTGTGCATCTGTGTCATAGTTGTCTAAAGCCAGTATGTTTAGGTTGCACTAAAAAGCTTTGCGTGCGGTGTGTAGAGAAAGCCAAAGATTAGGCGTTGCAGGTTTTTTTTTTTAATAGGAACATGTACCACTTTTATTTTTGTTACGGATTGTTCAAGATATTATTATTATGTTAATTTAGTAGGAAAAAACTATTTTTTTGTTTGGATTTTGTTTTCGTTCGAAGTCAGAAGTTGACACTTATTGTTTAATAGAAATTATTTAGTGATTAAGTATCGACAAGAAAAAAATTATATTAATACATGACTGATTAAAATGTGATACGTAGAATAATAAAAAAATGGTTGTTAAACACATTAAATTACTTTGTAATACAAGTTTTTCTTTTATTTTGAGTAAAATCGATGATTTGTATGGAGGAGTCCCATGGACTCAATGAGGTTAATTGCGGTATAAAAATTCACCGGGTAAACTGAGGGTTAATAGTATAAGACTCAGTGAGATGATTACCATGATTTTTATATTATTCGCGTATTTCGGTACTGTTACAAGCGCCATGATTCATCCTTGTGCGGCATGCTTATCCCAGCATGTCATGCTATAAATGTAAATGTTCATCTCAATCTCAATTTTTCATTTTTAACCTTTGCTTCTTGTCAATCGATTAGCCTATCAGAGTTCGCTACTGGACATAGGCCTCGTTCAATGTTGGGAGGCTTTGTAGTTGTACTGTCTCCATTTTCCATTAGTCGTTTCTTACGATACCCTACTACGAATGAGATGGCGTAGTCAAATTCTGTTTCTTCTGGTTCTTAAAAATCTCAGAAAATATTTAAAAAATAACCTTAAGGAAACTAACTATGGCAGTCGTTACGGGTAGTTAAGGTCCTAATAAGGTCTCTTGGTAGGTTCTATACGCCTCCAAGAAGTTGCCAGCAGGCTTTACTAATTAATGAGTCGAAATATTAGTTTATTGTAACAATTTTGAATTTATATGCAAAGTATCAATTCAAGTTCCACCTAAAATAACTGCGACATTATTTCATGAACGATTTTCTTGAGCTCTTGAATAAATTTTAACGGCATTATACGGGACAGTAAGCTGAATTTACTATGTAATAAAAAGTTAATAAAATAGCAGGTTTCGATACTTCTTGGTGGGACGATTCAATTGATTTTCTTTCATATACTAGTGTATTAGAGCGGCTCCACCTGTAAGAAAGATCTCCCCGGGCCTGCCGGGGTGCGAGAGATATGTCTTGTATAATCTCACCTCCGGCAATCAAGGACCCATGGACGGCATGCGTTTTGATCGGTTTAAGTCCGCTATAAACACCTCCACTGATTTGTGGATATTGCGCACGATAAATTAAAAACATATTGATATCATTTCCGCATCCTACATGAACTTTTATGTGTACTTATATATCACCTCGACGTTCCTGGGATAAATACAGCCTATAGCTTCATCTATAAGAATTTTTATTTATTTATGGCACGTCAATTTGACTTCACCTCGCCTGATGTTAAGCTGAAGGCAAAGTCTCATGAAAGAGGTCACCATTGCAAACACGTTCAGTGCTACAATGGTGGCGCTCAGCTTGACGGCCTCATCAGATGCTTTTTCACGCCCCGCTTAAAGGCCCCGGGACTGTAGGAAGAAGGAAACACGTGCGCCGGCAAGGAATTCCAGGACTTAATGGTGCGGCAGAGAAAAGACTCACCAAACAGCTTGGTTCTTGATGGAAGGTGTGAGAAATAAGAGAGTTGATTTGACTAAAATTTGGTATAAGGTAGAGCCTGGAACAACAGAGGCTTTTTATCCCGGGAAAGTTTCCATGGATTACAGGAACAGGACCAAATTTCGAGGCTATTAGCTAGTCAAGATATTATCATATTCCAAATCATTACTTGGTAAGTATAATTCAATCTTTTTTATTCACGTCTCCAAATACAAGTCTTTGAACTTATTTCGTATAAAACTTTCTATTTCTATCATTCGCTATCTCCTTAATCTTTTTTCCAATACTTTTGTTCCTTTTGTAGGGATTCTTGAATGGTATCGTAAATTCGATGGTCAAATTGTTTTTAGAGTACAAATGGAACAGAAAACATTTG